>CM035172.1:18858787-19527251 GCA_020205615.1 Panax quinquefolius | reverse complement strand
AGTTTTCTCTTTCTCTCTACTATATTATTGAGGCGTATTTGTGAGTATTAGATGCTTTGAGGATTCTTGACCGATCAAGTTTCATTCCGGTATTAAACCCCCAAGACCCTTTCCTTTAGAAATCTTGATTAACTTTGAGGTAAAGGGATGTTATTTTATTTTCTCGAAATGATATTAATTCTTGAATATCATTATCTTTGAAATATTGGTTGGTACTTTTTATCAAATTTGGAACTTTTTCATATCGGGGTTACCTCTTCAAAGCTGAGTTCTTATTCACGAGTTCTTATTCATGAGTTCTTATTCACGATTCTTATTCACGAGTACTGATAAATGAAAGCGTGAAAATGTTTTTTTGGAATTACATCTTTTGGTGTAATGAGATTCTTATTCGCGTATCGACCTTTATTCCGATATCACGACCTATTCACCAAAAAATAAAATTTCTTCTTCGTCCGAAATATCTATTACGGATCTTTAGCTTTGATTGTATCCGTATTTTGATCATTCTTGAATTTTACACCACTTATGATTATTTTGAGGTTATTGTTGGACATGGATAAAACAAAATGCTGATCCTTAATCCTTAATCCTTGTCATTTTTGTTTCCTTTGGATTACGTTCTTTAAAATATTTTTCATCATCCTCGATGCTTAAATGATGATATTATTGAATATCTTTGGCACAGCTAGTCAAAAGATGAATGATTTACGAAGAATATCTTTGGCACATAGTACGAAGATGAAGCGGTGTTTAAATGAACATAATAGGTGATGAATATCTTTGGCCTTTAGTGCAAAGATGAGCGGTGTTAGAGATGAACATGGCCAGAATTGATGAATATCTTTTGGCACGTAGTGCAAAGATGAATATTTGATTTGAGATGAAAATTAATTGATGTTCACAGGGATAAAATATTGATGATGGGTATTAAATTCATAGATTATAGTAGATTTCATTCTCTACGTAACTCTTATGAATTATTATTTATTTGCCAATATTGTTTGTTAAACTTGTTGTCTATTGTGATTCATCGATTTTTCCTGTTGGAGACTAACGATAATTTGTTGTATATTATCTTGGTCATAATATTCTTTCTTTGAATAGTTGAGCTCACCCTTTCCATATTGTTCCATTTTTTGCTTCTCGGGAGGCGAGAATGTAGCGAGTACTTTGTAGTGGGGGTATGGAATGAAGATTACAGAGAGAGTTGTTTAGTAGTCCTCACCATTTTGTAATATAATGAATCAATAATGTGATGAGGATTTATTTGAGTATAGATATTGTCAAGAAGATAATATTTTGTATTGAAACTCACAGATTTCTTGTTGTAATAATAAAGTTGTAGTTGTTTACATGCCATGTATTTGGCGACTTCGAGAATGGGTTGGATGGAATGGACCTATTTTGGAGTGCGTCATGCGGTTGAATATCAGTATAAATAAGAAAAGAGCCGAGAGCCTCTCCATTTGGTGACTTCTGTTGATGAGGGATGCAAGAAGCCGGACTCTCTCGTAGGGGCCCAGGATTACTGCGGTGGCAAGTAGTAAATATCGATGTGAGTCTTGACCTGAGTTGGTGTCGGAGTCGCGATTGGTTATCGGAGCTTAGGGATATGATCTCTTGGCGGAGATGGGGAATAGAACTAGGAGGAGAGGCAGTAAATCCTTTTGCTTTAGTGTGTCTACTAAGCTTATTTGTTAGTTGTGATCGATTATATAGGGATATTATGTGATTGATTTCCTTAATTAACCCTTGTTTTATGACGGTATTTGAGAATGTCGGCCGAGAATATTAATAGTGGTGTAAATGAGGCCGTGGAGATGCACAGCCTTAACAGCGAGGAGAGCGATGCAACAGTGGCAATGTACCTCTGTGAATAACACCATGACGAGATGATGAGCGAGGGATGTTTAAAAGCTTTTACGTTCATAAAAATCAGACGAGGAGACTCGTGTTCAAAATACGAGGAGGAGATGATAGCAATTCACGGGTGGTCATGACGACAGCGATTGAAAGTTGGGACCACGAATGCAGAAAGCTAGATCCGTCGTGCAATGGAAACATGGGTCAAGCAAATTACAAGATATTCGATGTCTTGGGATGCACGAAGAGCGAAAGTTCCATTACGCTACTTTTATGTTAGTGGCGAAGCGATTCTTGGTGGGAATCATGAAGGCGTACCGATCGCATTTGCTTCGGCATGTCAATGGGAGGCGTTTGACTTGCGATTCGATAAAGTACTTCCACGAAAGTATTAAATACGTATGAAGGAAGTGGAGTTTATTAGACTAGAAAGCGAGAATAACATGGCCCGTGTCCCGGTGCGAGGTGAAGTTCGCGGAGTTATCGAAGGTTGCACCTCATTTGGTGGAGAATGAGGAGCGTATGGCGGATGTTTACGAGAGGTTTGAAACTCGACATACGTCGATATCTCATTTCTGCGTAAATTTTCTCTCTGATTGATGTGTTGTCAGCAGGCTCCGATTGTTAGGCGAGATAACGATACGTTCATTGGAGGACCATAACGAGGATCATATCGAGATAGCAGATCATCGGAATAGCGATAACCGTGGAGAAAAGAAGAATACGGACAAAGGCGGTAACTCACTCTGGTAGTAATGTCGTGGCCATGAAAATAGAAGAAAGCGAATCGGAGGAGATTTTAAAGAGGAGATTTAACAACGACCATGTAAAGACGCAGCGATCTGCAAGCGTGAATTGGTTACAAGGGAGGAGAAGCGACCACCCAGGTCGTATATTATAAATGCGGGGAAGAGGACATATCGGTCCAAGCGTCCACAATAGTTTAAGGTATCTTATAATTGTGGAAAGGAAGGACATATCGCTCTCAGTTATGCGATATCAGCAGAAACCCGATCCGGTGGGAATGGTGACTCGAAAGGATGTCAAGAAAAGTCAAAGTCAGCGATTCACGGAAGGCGTTTGTGTGTGTGGGTCAAAATCGAGAACGAAGCGAAGTTAGCAGGGTTAGTTAATTATAAATTCTTGCGTAAGTTTATACCTTACTAGATAAGTTCTACCCATTCTTTTATCTCTCTTGTTTGCGCTCAACGTTTGAACTTGACTCACGAGAATTAGACTTTGACTTATTTATGGAGACTCCATTAGGAGAAACTTTCATTACATCCGTTGTTTAAAAAATCTTGCTTGATTCAGGTTGGCCTTTATCGCATTACACAGTAACCTTATTTCTATAGAGATATTTGTTTTTGATGTGATTTTAAGGTTAACTACTCATCGTACCAAAATTGATTGTTTTTACGTAAGGTTGTTGGTTTTCATATTCCTAAGCAGACATTGTTATTCAATTCAACCAATCAAACCATTGTAATCAAAAATTTTCATATCAAGCCATGAAGTCGATCGTTTATTACGGATGTCGAAGTTTTCTTAGTCCATGTTATGGATTTGAATAAAGACTATCATTGATTTGAATAATATTCTTGTTGTTATTGATTTTTCTGGCGTATTTTACTGAAGAATTTCTTGAAACTTACTCCCAAAGCACGATATTAAATTTTGTATCGACTTTGAACCGATACAAAGCTCATTTCTAAAATCTTATATCGAATGACTCTGATAGAACTTGAGTTAAAAATTCAACTATAAATTTGGTACACGAGCCTTTATCTTATGACTTCCTTTGTGGAATTCACTAAAGCGAGACTCTTTGTGAGGGGACGTCGTATTAGTTTGATAGTAAAAGTGATAGGTGTCGATGTGACGTCTTATCCAAGATTGGGATATGAGTCACGATTGAGAACAACCTAAATCGATAATTGAAATCGTAGCTTTCTGAAGCTTAGTTGGTTATTATCGAGATTAGTTTGAAGGATATTCTCGAATCGCTATTCCATTATCGCGGTGACTCGTAGAGATACAAAATTCGAATGGAAGCGAGGAATGTAGGAAGAGCTTCGAAGAACTTCGAGAGGAGACTCATTTAATTACATGTTAAAGACCATGCCATCACGGAAAAGCGAGCGTGGTAGGCGGCGTGTTGAGTAGAAGATGCGTATCTGAAATCTGATCGATATTATCAAAGACTAATTTGTATAATATACAAATAATAGAGATGGAGATGAAACTCTCAAATTTACCCGCGTGATGATATCGCTGATGCGTGATGATATCTGAGTATAATCTACTTTTAATCGATAAAGTTAAAAATTTTTCGAGCTACCTACCTGAATTGATGAATTTGAAGAAGGAGGTGCGAAGTTGTTATTTTAAGCGAAATCGGTGAGGTGAAAAGAAAGCTCGAACCTTCGATTTATTAATCCATTTGAAATTCTCGATCGAATAGGGCGTAGGCTATATAGACTCGTTTACCACCAAGTATGGCGGCGTGTTCATAGCGTTTTTCACGTGTCGATGTTACGTAAATATGTGGAGCGACCGAACCACGTTATTGAGTTAGAGCAAGACGAGATAGCAGAAGACTTAACGTATGAGGAGGTGTCGAAGATCTTGGATAGGAAGGAGCGTATCCTACTGCGCATGAAAAGGTCGTACCACAAGTTAAAGTTTTGTGGAGGAATCATGCTATAGAGGAAATGACACAGGAATTGGAAGCGGAAATGAATAAGCGAGGTATCCTCACATTTTGAACACAGTCACGTCTACGTCGATTTAGGACGAAATTTCGTAAGGAGGGAGGTTGTAAGACCACAAATTTTTTAAATAAAAAGGAATTTCCTTTATTTATTATTTTGAAATAGTAAGGGTTGATTTGATTAATGTGGATAGTTAAGGGTTAAATCATAAATATTTCAAAATAAGCAGTGGTTATAAAATATTCATTTACGTGAGGGAATATTAGTTTGGTGCGTGGAATATTAAATGCTTGTCGGGGAATATTAAATGCAACTGGTAGCAACCATGTATGGGCCCCATAGTGAAGCGATTGGATGAGGAAAAGCGACAAAGTTTGGGTGGTTATAAATAGCGGCGTGGTTATTCTGAATTAAGGCTTGTTGGAATACGATGGTTAAAAATCTGATGTCTGGCGTGGTTGAGCGATGTAGCTGCGGTATTGCATGTTGTTGAATTATTGATTAAATGCACGTAGATGGCGCTACTCAATAATTTTCCACGATGATTCTTTATTCGATATTTTATTTTATTGATTCAATAATTTGCGTTGATATTTTATATTATTGTTGTTTGATAATTGTCAACTTTGCGATGTTTCCCATTATCGGATCGATAATTTATATTATTTGAATAATATTATTAGATAACATTATTGGCAATGTCTACAGAAAGTTACGTCTAAGGAAGGTTTGGTCACTAATTGCTTGCGCCCGATGAAGAGATCCTTATTGGAAAGCCCCCTCTTTCACACGAGAGCGGCTTTGGTTGTCATAATTGTGATTACGTAATATTATTTGTGAATAATTAATTATTGATTCATATGATAAGAAATATTTATTTTATATGAATATAAATGATGGATTTATTTATTAATGAAGGAATTAATCTTTGAGATGTTTTATTTGTATTTTGTGCCGGATTGGAGGTATTAAAAGATCAAATCGGTGTTATTCTGACTTTATTGTGTGAGTTATAATATTTAATTGATAGTTGGATCGTTGTAATTTTTTGGATATGTTATACATATATAAGTTGAGTATATGTCCACAAATTTTGAGCAGATTAAAATGAGCGAATGATTTGTTATGAATTTTAAGAGGTGTTTGATTAGGAAAGAAAGTAGGGTTATAATTGATTTTGGTGGAAAATTCTAGAATTGAGTGGACCCCACTTGTGGTTGGTGAAGAAATGTCTTTGAATTTTATTTCAAATGTGGTGGAGTGGCAATAGTAGCGAGTAAAAGCCATCGAATTGCTTGGTCGAAATCCTTGAGTAAGGCTAACATTTTCACTATAAATAGAGAAATTTAAGTTAGAATTGAAAATCACACGAAACAAAGTTTTCTCTCTTTCTCTCTATATTATTGGCGTATTTTGTGAGTATTTAGATACTTTGAGAGTTCTTTATTGATTACAAGTTTCATTCTGCGTATCACTTGAGCCTTTCTTAAAATCTTGATTCTTTGAGGTAAGGGATGTTATTTTCTTCTCGAATGATATTAATTCTTGATATCATTATCTTTGAAATATTGGTTGGTACTTTTTATCAAATTTGGAACTTTTTCATATGGGGTTACTATTCATGAGTTCTTATTCACGAGTTCTTATTCATGAGTTCTTATTCGAGTTCTTATTCACGAGTCTTATTAAATGAAAGCGTGAAAATGTTTTTTGTGGAATTTACATCTTTTGGTGTCGGATTCTTATTCCGTATTCGGCCTTATTCACGTATCTGACCTTTATTCACGTGTATCGGCACTTTATTCATAGAAAAATAAAATTTCTTCTTTTAAGTCAAAATATCTATGCGGATCTTTAAGCTTTGATTGTATCCATGTTTTTGATCATTCTTGAATTTTACACCACTATGATTATTTTTGAGGTATTGTTGGACGTGGATAAAACAAAGTCTGAATCCTTAATCCTTAATCCTTGTCATTTTGTTTCTTTGGATTCGTTCTTTAAAATATTTTCATCATCCTCGAGTCTTAAATGATGATATTATTGAATATCTTTGGCACCTGTAGTGCAAAGATGAATGATTTCTGAAGAATATCTTTGGCTTTTATAGTGCAAAGATGGCGGGTGTTTAAATGAACATGTGGTGATGAATATCTTTGGCCTTTAGTGCAAAGATGAGCAGTGTTGAGATGAACATGATAGATTGATGAATATCTTTGGCTTTACCTTAGTGCAAAGATGAATATTTGATTTGAGATGAAAATTAATTGATGTTCTGGGGATAAAATATTGATGATGGATGTTAAAATTCATAGATTATAGTAGATTTCATTCTCTACGTAACTCTTATGAATTATTATTTCGGCTATGAATATTGTTACGAAACTTGTTGTCTATTGTATTACATCGAGTTTTCCTGTTGGAGACTAACGATAATTTGTTGTATATTATCTTAGTCATAATATTCTTTCTTGGGCTAGTTGAGCTCACCACTTTCCATATTGTTCCATTTTTCTTCTCGGGAGGCGAGAATGTAGCGAAGTCTTAGTCGAGGTATGGAATGAAGATTCTAGAGAGTTGTTTAGTAGTCCTCACCATTTTGTAATATAATGAATCAATAATGTGATGAGGATTTATTTGAAATATAGATATTATGCAGAAGATAATATTTGTATTCAAACTCACGATTTCTTGTTGTAATAATAAAGTTGTAGTTGTTTACATACCGTGTATTTGGCGACTTCGAATGGGTTGGATGGAATGGACCTATTTTGGGAATTAAATCACAACTTTTATTAAATCATGACGAAAGCATTGCATCGGTAGAAGCAATTGCGACTTTGACACCTGAAAAGCGGTGATTTAATGTGAGCATTAGTGATTCTATCATAGAACACTCTTTTGTTGTCATGCTCGATGCTCATCCATTAGAAAATAGAAGCGATTTAGATTACGAGTTAGTATCATTTAAGATACTGAAAATAGCGAATCTATAATTCTTTTTCCATAAAACAACTATCTCAAACTTGCCATTGACCTTACAATTATTGCAGATCGAAATAAACCTGACCATTGGAAGAACAAAAATAAATTTAAAAAATTCAAAATAAACTCCCAAGTATGAATAAAATTTATAAAATGAAAGAAGGCGAAATTAGAAAAATATTTATCAGTTATGCGAAGCGATTATAAGCATCGAATATAATCTGAGCTATGCAAACAAATTGATCACATAACTAACAAAAGAATACCAAACTCATGGCCCTTGGTACTTATGAGCAATAATACGATTTGGTGAGAGAAATGGTAAAAAGAAAAGCAATATAACTAAATTCAATATAAAAAAATCCTCGAAAATAAATTTTCCTTTTTCTTTGGTCATAAAAACCTGACTCATCGTATGGCTGCAAAAATTTTAAATCACAAAATACCAATCAAGCGTATTAAATTAAAATATAACTGATCAAATATCTTGATCTGAGGAAAATCCATTATAAAAAGAAATATATATATATATATATATATATAATATTTGTGAAATTTGAAGCGACATCTAATAAGCTTGAATAACTAAAAAGTTGGTACTTTTATCACAAATTGAATCAATGGGTAGTGTAGACTTGACACACTAATTCATAACATGAAAAAAAAAAATTAAATTTGATTAGAATAAAGCTGGACCTACACATAGGTAAGTGAGGTGAAAAACAAAGCAAAAGTAATTAAAAATTACCCCTAAAATATAATCCTCCTAATTATTTAAAAA
Source organism: Panax quinquefolius (assembly GCA_020205615.1). Classification (NCBI taxonomy): domain Eukaryota; kingdom Viridiplantae; phylum Streptophyta; class Magnoliopsida; order Apiales; family Araliaceae; genus Panax; species Panax quinquefolius. The sequence goes on along the minus strand of CM035172.1, from coordinate 19,518,905 downwards.
TGATATACATAAATGACACACCTGAAGGAAGAAAAGAAAGAAAGTACACTTGTTTAACATTTATAAACTTAAAATTTGTATAAATTAGAAATAAAATTACCAAAATAGCTTTTATAAAAAACATATTGCGATCACAGAGAGAAGAGAAAAGGGGAAAATATTAAAAGATAAAGAAAAAAACTAATTACTACTACTATTTTAGTTAGACTTACATTGTGACGCCCCCAAAATAGGTATACATCACCCATCTTGAGTTACGCCAAATACATGGTACAAAATTCAAATACAACTTAATAATCTGTTATATCGTGTAAAATACGACAAAACATAAAGAGAGAGTTTAAAAGCGAATATTGTCATCTGAGACAATATCCAGCACTCGATGGAGTCCTCATTACATTTATTATCACATTTATTTAAGAATAGTGAAAACTACTAATCTTATCATCAGGTACATCAATTCGTTTCTGAGTTAAGGTCGACTATATTCTCATTTCTGAAGAAAACAATGAAAGCAAAGGTGAGCTCGACTAGCCTAGTAAGAAGTATTATGACTAAGATAATGCGAGAATAATTTATCGTTAGCCTTGAACGGTGTTAAGCGATAGAATATAATACAAGGATTTAAGCTGCGGTGAACAATCAATCCATTAGAAGATTCAAGTAGGCATGATATCTACTTATCTTACATGATTTAAAGGGTTTTTCATCACTTTTATCGCTGAGACTTAGCTTAATAAATAATCCACATCATCGAATCACCTCTGCACTACGGCCAAGGATATTCTTTAGTATCATGACCACAAATTATCCATGCCACAACGCCCCCAAAATAGGTATACATTGTAAGACCCCAACTTTTATAAGTAAAGATGAATTTTCTATAAATATTTTTTTTGAATATTATGGAATAAATTTGATATAATGTTATAGTTGTGGGTAATATTTATAAATTTTGCAAAGTTAGCAAGTTGTTATAAAATATTACGTTTGGTGGGGAATATTCTTTACGACTGACGATCAATCGAATGGTGGACCCCTGGCGGAAGTATTATCGTAGTTAGAAAACGGCTAAAATTATCTTTATATAAAAATAACGGCGGAGGTGTTACCATTAAAAGCTGTTGAACTACACGGTAGTAAAGAAATGCGATGTCTGGCGTGGTTGCGTAGTAGCACCACGGTATTGATTATTGATCTTTACGTGAGAAATCATAGCTATACTTTCGATTATTACTTCTGATAATTAACGCATCATATCTCTTAAATTATTGATTCGATTATTATCACATTATCATCGTATAATATGTTATATTATTAATTGAGACGACAAGTTATAAATGATTAATAATTGTTGAAAGATTAAATATGTGTTGATTAAAAATAAAATGATTTGTGGTAATATTTATTCGATCCTTGATGTATATAAAAGTCTGTTATGAGGCGTTTGTGGTAAGTTTGATTATTTTATGGGGGCCCGTATGTCATCATCTAAGAGTCTCTTCGTCGATAGTATTTACCTTTGTGAATAGTAATTACCTTAAATCGATAGTATTTACCTTAAATCGATAGTATTTACCTTTGTGAATAGTAATTACCTTTGTAAATACTAATTACCTTTGTGAATAGTAATTACCTTAAATCGATAGTAATTACCTTCTTGATAGTAATTACCTTTATCGATAGTAATTACCTTTGTCGATAGTAATTACCTTACCCCTTCGCAAATAGTAGTTGTCCCTTGATATTACGAGAGTTAAGCGCCTCTTGATTGTTCGAGGTTAATTACCCCTTCATGAATAGTAGTTGTCTCTTGATATTACCAAGAAGTCATTTTGACCGCCGTTAAGACCAAGAACCACCTCGGTTTTTCTATAAATAAGCTCATTCCTTCATTTTTTCTTCTGAATTCATTAAAACTCTAGAGAGAAACTATAGAGAAAGAAGAAAAGTATTCTATTTACTTCACTTTCCAATATTCAGTTCTTTTTAAGGTAAAGGATATTATTTGTTGTAAGCGTAAGAGGTGTTATTCTTTCTTATTCATGAAGAAACTTACATTATTCCATTCTTTATTATTACATTGGAATAACTTTTGTGTCTGTGGCATACCTACTATACTTGGTGAAATCCTTTTGTTATTCCATTCTTTATTATTACATTGGAATAACTTTTGTATCTGTGGCGTACCTATCGTAAATCTGTATCGTGGTTTACCTATCTTGGTGACATTCTTACTTATTACATTGGAACATCATGCATGTGTTTTTACAGGACTGGTTAAAATCTTTATTATACATTGGAACATCCATATGCATGTGTTTTACGGGGACTGAATTCGTCTTTATCACTCTGTTGGAATATCTTATCTCGTGTGTTTTACGGATGCTGGTTCCATCTTTATTATTACATTGGAACATCACATAGGTGTGAATTTCACGACTTTGGTTAGTTATTATTATTACATTGGAATAACTTTTGTACATCTGATCTGCGCGCATGGTGATTTCCTTTGTTATTCCATTCTTTATTATACCCGGTTGGTTAAAACTTTGACTTATACTCCATGAAATTAGTAGAATATTCTTGATATTTGTGTTTCATCCGATGTCTTTTCATGGAAATATTCTTGATCATTCTTGAATTTTACTCTGCAAAGCGATATCGTGTTGACAATTTGGGCGTTATTAGTTCTGAATAAATTAATTACGTGAACTTGTTTTAGTGAATTATTATGTCATTGTCATCATCCTCATGTTATATTATGTTATCTTTGGCTTACGTGCATAGATGAACTTAGTATGATTATGACGAGAGATCATTTGGTATAATCATGGCTTAATATAAATGATGTGACAAAAGTCCCTCGGTGGCTTTGTAATGCGGTGATGGATAGTTTTGGTATGATTATGACCGGGGTGATTCGGTATAGTCATGACCATTGATAATTTGATGAAAATCCTTGTGGTAGTGCATGGATGATTAGATATTATGGTTTATTCATTAAAGCTGAGTCTTTATGATAAAAATTGATGAAAACCTTTTAAAACCTAAAAGATAGTAGACTTTATTTTCTCTTGACTCTTTTAATGGATTGCGTATTGCGGCTGCAGTTAAAGCTGGTTGTCTATTGTATTTTATCGATTTTAACATTGTTGAAAGACTATTGAATAATTTATTACCATTATCTTAGTTATAATATTTCTTCTTTGGCTAGTTGAGCTCACCCTTCTTTCAACTTTCTCTCTGGGGAAATGAGAATATAAATTTGAGACGAGTCGGGGAGCGGAATAACGGTCAGAAGGATAGCATTAGTAGTCCTCACTATTGCAGTGAAATAGTGTGATAATAATTATAATAAGTACTCCTTTTGAGTTTGTATAATATCTAGTAGACAATATTTGTATTCAAAATCACGGTTTATGTAAGTATTGTACCTGCATGAGTTATATTAGTAAGTTATATAAATTACATGCCATGTAAGTGGCGACCCGAGATCTAATTTTGGGCGTCACATACCATCACCTGATACAGTGCATGAATACATGGTATAGAATACAAATAAAATTTTAATATCTGAATGAGAGAAGTTTTAATCTGACAATTATCTTCTTATAAAATCCACTCTTAGAATAAGTCCTCATTACATTTATTGTCACTATTTAACGAAATAGTGAAGACTACTCATCTTGGCCAATCATCCCATTCTAGTCTTGATATCGATATTCATTCTGAAGAGAACTGAAAGAAAGGGTGAGCTCAACTTAACCGATGAAAATATTATGACTAAGATAATGTTGAAAAAATGATCATTAGTCTTCAACAACGATTGACCGATAAGCTAATGAACATCAAGTTTAATGCATGATAATTAAAAGATCGATCGAAAATAAAATAAACTATCTTATCTTTATGATTAAAGGTTTTCATCACTTTATCGGGACTTCGACAATAAATAATCCGCCTCATCCTACACCAACTACGACCGAGGATATTCATTAGTATCACAATCACAAATTATCCATTGCACTCTTGGCCGAGGATATTAGTGTATTCATCGATGGTGCGGTCATGATCGTGCCAACAATTTGTCCATCCCGATGCACTTTCATAACCAATGAGGACTTTTACCACGTCATTTGTAACATTACGGTGCATGATTATCTTAGAATAATCATAGTGAGTCGTAATCATACCAAGTCCATACTATGCACTACGGGCCAAAGATGACTTTCAAAAAATATAAACATGAGGATGATGACAATGATATAAGAATTGATAAAATAAGTTCAAGAATTAATTTATTCAAGAACTAATAACGTCCAAATTATCGACGCATGATACTTTCTTTGTAGAGTAAATTCAAAATGATGGGAAGAATATTTCCGTGAAGAAAGAATGTATGAAGCCGCCAAATTTCGAGAACGTAAATTAGCTCATAAAAGAATATAACAAAATAAATCACCATGCAGCTGTAACAAGCATAATTCAATAATAAAAAAAATCCCTCAATATTTTTAACAACATTTATCATCATTATTATAATTCACAATATTAATCGACCGAGTCGTTCCCGGAAAGAGGGGGGCTTTCGATAAGGATTTCTCCCATTTGGCGCCTTGATTAGGTGACCAAACCTCTCTCTTGGCGAACTTACAGACATCGTTAATATTGCGAATAATAATATTAATAACTTTGTCATCTCAATTATTGATTTAATAATATATAAAATATAAACAATAATTGAATCGAATAACGTGAGATCTTGTCACGTAATTCTTTGTAGCGATAATTGAACAAAAGCGGAGTGACTTCTCACGTAAGCATCGATAATCAATCTGGTATTATTTCTTATGCGACGACCATTACTATTCTGTACTTTTTTACTCACTAAGGGTGTTTCAGCGATTAACGGTAAAACTTCCATGTAGTTATTTTCATAAAAAATATTTTTCGTTTTTCTCGATCAAATGATAATTACATTGTGGGGTCCACCATGATTTGTGTCGTCGTCTGAATATTCCACTGTTAAAATGAATATTCCCAGACCCGATCGAATATTATATAACAACTTGCGTACTTTGCAAAATTTATAAATATTACCCATAACTATAACATTATATCAAATTCATTCCATAATATTTAAAATGATAATTATAGAAAATTCATCTTTATTCATAAAAGTTGGGGTCTTACTGATCTCCCCTTCTTATGAAATTTACGCCCTCGAAATTAGAATGCGTACACTGGTATGTCGAAGAGGTAAGGATACCTTGATTTCATTTGATTCTAACTCCCGGTCATTTCCTCGACATCGTGGTTCCTCCATAAAACTTTGACTTGAGGTATAACCTTGGAGCGTAGAATATGTTCCTTCTTATCAAGATTTGAACAGGAACCTCTTTATCGTTAAATCTTCCGCTATTTAAATCGGGTTCTAACTTCGATAATGTGGTTCGGGTCTTTCACATATTTACGTAACATGGATATATGAAAAATGTTATGAACCACGAGACGTACTTGGCGGTAAAAGCGAGTCTATATAGGCTACGATCCCTACTCGATCGAGGATTAAAAATGGGCGATGAATCGAGGATGAGCTTTCCTCTCTTTCCAAATCTATTAACTCCTTTCCATGGAAGCGACACGTAACAACACATGATCTCGATATCGAATTCCGTCCTTTCGATGAAGATCGGCATAACTCTTTTATCGATCTTGTGAGGTTTTTATCGTTGTCGGATCGTTTGAATCTTTTCCGTAGTCATATGTACCAACTCGGTCCCAACAACGTTGCTTCACCCACCTCATCCCGGCATCTTTGAAGAGCGACACTTTCTTCCATACAGCGCCTCGAATGGAGCCATGCGATACTTGCGATATAAGCTGTTGTTGTAGGAAAACTCCACCGATGGTAAGAACTTGTCCCAACTTCCTTGAAGTCGAGGACACGAGTCTTAATAAATCTTGAAGAGTTTGAATAGTCCTCTCGATTGTCCATCCAATTGAGGATGATATCTTAGAACTAAATCGTAAATCCGTGCCCATAGCTTTTTGTAAACTAACCCAAAATCGTGAAGTGAATCTTGGGTCTCGATCGAAACTATGGATCTTGGCATACCATGCGATCTTACAATCTCGTTTATGTACATCTGAGCAAGGCGTTCAAGTGTATAAGTTTCTCGTATTGGTAAGAAATGAAAGCGGACTTGGTCGATCTATCAATGATGACCCCAAATTGCATCTATGCCTTGAGAAACCTTGGGAAGACCGATGCTTGAAATCCATGGTAATGTGCTCCCACTTCCATTCTGGAATTTCAAGTGGTTCTGATGGACCTTTTGGTACTTGATGCTCACGCCTTGACTTCGTTGACAAGTTAAACACCTTGAGATAAACAGTGTTATCTCTCTCTTCGTATTGCCCCACCAAAATGTATGTGAAGATCATGATACATTTTGGTACTCCCAGATGGATTACAAAGCGGTGTGTTGTGCGCCTCCATCATGATTTTATACTTTAAATCGAGGTTCGTTAGGAACACAAAAGTGCAGGAGTTGACTCAAAGTATTCCTTCTTCATCGATTCTTGCTTACGGCGTAGCACCTTCTTGTACTTTCTTCCTCATATGCATCGACTCGAGTGCATAGCTTGGCGACTTTAACTTTATCGATTAAAGTCGGTTCTACTTTCGTATATTAGCCATCATCACGTGGGTCCACAGGTCTTTATCTCTATCTCCATCCTTTGCAAGTCATACAAAATGGGCCTTTGCGTTGACAATATCGCTTTTCGTGCCGCGTATGATCTTACCTTTCGATCGTCGACTACTACCGTTTGCTTTTCGAGATGGTATTGGATGGTATGATCATAATCTTTCAATAGTTCAAGCCAGCGTCGTTTGTCGCATGTTGAGTTCCTTTTGAGTGAAGAAATATTTGAGGCTTTTATGATCAAGTAAAGATCTCCACTTTCTCCCCATCTGAAGTAATGCCTCCAAATTTTTAAGTCTTGAAAACAACATTTGCCGACTCTAGATCATGGTAGGATAATTCCTCTCATATTCTTTGAGTTATCGAGAGGCGTAAACTATGACTTTCCCATGTTGCATGAGAACACATCCTAACCCTTTGCACGAAGCATCACTTGTAGATGACAAATCCCTCAAGGCGGATGGTATTGTCGAGCAGTCTTTGAAATGAGTCTCTCTTGAGTTCTTGAAAACTCTTCTCACATTCCTCGTTCAATGAATTTTGTATCTTTTTAAGTCGGTTTGAGTTAATGGAGTAGCGATTAGAAAAAACCTTCTACGAATCTCAGATAATAACCCGGCTAAGCCAAAAAACTACGTGCTTGATCATTGATTTAGGTTGCTCCCGACTTTGAATAACTTGATCTTTCTTTGGGTCAGACAGATATTCCATGACTTGATACCACGTGCCCGAGGAATGCTACTTCCTCGAAGCGAACTTCGCATTTCTTGACTTGGCATAAAGCTTATATTCACGAAGCTTTTGGAGTATCGACCTCAAGTGTTGCTCATGATCTTCCACGGCTTTTGGAATAAATAAGGATGTCATCGATAAAAGGCGACCACAAAGTGATCCAAATATTCCTTGAATACTCGGTTCATCATATCCATGAAAGCGGCGGGGAGCATTAGTCGATCAAAAGACATGACTAGGAATTCATAATGCCGTCTGGGGTTAAAGCCGTCTTTGGAATGTCGTCGTTTTAATCTTCAATTGGTGATATCGAGCGAAGATCGATCTTTGAAAAGAATTTGGCGCCTTGGCTGTTGGTGAAACAGGTCATCAATACGTGGCAATGGGTACTATATTTTGATGGTGACATGATTCGACTCCAGATAATCAATACAAAATCGCGTACTCCCATCTTTCTTCTTCACGAATAGAGCAGGAGCACCCCCGAGGAGAAATCTTAGGGCCGAATAAAAGCAATGTCTAACAATTCCTGCGGTTGGGTCTTTAACTCCTGAAGTTCAATAGGAGCCATTCGATATGGGGCTTTGGAAATGGGTTTTTATCTTTGGGTTCAAGTCGATACAAAATTCAATTTCACGCTTCTGGGGGTAGGCGGGGAAGTTCTTGAGGGGAATCGTCGGAAATTCATTAACAATAGAAATATCATTCAAAAGCGGCGTATTTTTGTTTAGATCAGTGACATGAGCTAAGAAAGCTTGACATCCATTTTTCAATAAGCGAATAGCTTTATGGCTTGAGATGATGATGATTGATTTTAATGGTTTGGTTGCTTGAATTAGCATAATAGGTTGGTTAGGAATATGAAAGCTAACACCTTACGAAAATAATCAATTTTTGCATGATGAGTAGTTAACCAATCAATCCACAGAATTACGTCAAATCTGAGTATTTTTTCAATGAAATAAGATCGACGGGTAATGTGAGGTGCCGATTTGAACCAAACAAGACTTATAAATAGTGGATGTAATGAAGGTTTCTCCCAATGGAGTTTCAACGAGATAAGTCAAAGTCTAATTTCTCTCGGTCAAATTTAAGCGTTGGCGCAAGTAGGAGAAATAAAAGAATGGGTAGAACCGGTATCAAATAAGGTATATACTTATTTAGAGTTTATGATAAGCTACCGTGATGACCTCGTTCGGGTTCCTTGCTTTCTGGGAGGTCACGACAAAACGCTCTCCCTTGCCTTCTTGGCTTTGACTTTTACAGGGCGTCCTTTGGTGCCTCCATCCTAAATGAACTTGTCTTGATGAGCGACAAAATCGGGCTAGGTGACCTTCTCTTCCACAATTATAACATGCTTTGGATGGCATCATGCGCGATTTGGTGATGTGTCCTCCCCTCGCATTTTGAAGCATATGATGGGTGGTGGTTCTCCTTCCTTAACAACGGGTCTTTGTCTTGACGTCTCTTTCCATCATTGTTGAATCTCCTCTTCTTGAAATGTCCATTCTTATTGTTTTGGCCATGATTACCACAAAGAAGTGGTTACCATTTACGGCATGTTGATTCCCTCCACGCTTATTGTCACAACTTGATGGTATTATCCTTTGGTATTATCATTTTGTGGTTGCTCTCTTTTGGTTGGGTTGACTCGTTATCGCGCTCGATAAGCGAGCCTATTAACAACATCTCGAATACAAACCACGGTTTATGAGAGATAAGATATTGGCGTATCTCGGGTTTGAACCTCTTAGAAACATTAGCGTCATTCTCTCCTCATTATCAACCAAATGGGATGCAATAAAGGGACAACTTTCGGCAAACTTGGCTTCGTCTTTGCGACACGGTCGTGTTGTTGTTTTGCTCGACGAATGAACTCTACCTCTTTCGTGTGGCGAATACTTTCGGGAAAGTACTTGTCGTTGAACAGTTCTTGGAACTTCTCCCAAGACATCTTGATCTGGCGAGGTTGAGTACGCTTTCTGATTCCCACCGATGTCTGCCTCTGCACCGAACATGAAGGTGGCAAAGGAACCTTTTGCTCCTCGGAGCATCCCAAGACATCAAATATCTTGTTGATCTGCTTTATCCACGTCTCACTTTAAGTGGTTTGGCTCTCAAAAAACTCACGGTGGTCCCGGCTCCTTGAAGCTGTTTGGCGGTGACCGTCAGAGAGTTGCCGATGTTTCCACTGCATTTTGGATGGGGCCGCTCTCTTTGCGATGTTGCATGAATTGCATAAAGCCTCTGAACATTCCATCGTTCATCATTTTAGTCGGTGTTGTTGTTTGCATGAGGATTGTCGCCTTCGATGCACATTATCACGATTATTGATCATGGAGACTCAGCGGTCTCCTGTGCTCCATTGATGTTCTCAACATTCTCGGATGCCATTTTCAAATCTTTGCCACAAAACAAGGGTTAATTAACATATCACATATTATCCCTATACTCGTGAGACCAATTAAATATCAAATAAACTTAGGTAGGTCATACTAGCGAAGAATTCCCGTCTCTCCCTCTAGTTCTTGTCTCACATCTTAGCCGGGGATCATATCCTAAGCTTTGATACCAATGTGGCGCCCCCCAAAATAGGTATACATCACCTATTACAGTGCCAAATACATGGTACAAAATTCATCTGAATACAATCTTTAATATCTGACAAAATACGACAAAGAAACATGTGAGTTTTAATACAAATATTGTCTTCTAGACAATATCCACTCTCGAAATAAGTCCTCATTACATTTATTGTCACACTTTATTTAACGAGAATAGTGAGGACTACTAATACTATCATCTGGACCAGTCACTCCGGTTCCCAGACTAGTCCACACTCGTTCTCATTTCTGAAGAAAACGGTGAAAGAAAGGGGTGAGCTCAACTAGCCCGATAAAAATATTATGACTAAGATAATGCGAAAATAATTATCATTAGTCTTGACGATGTTAAGCGATAAAATATAATAGACATCAAGTTTAAGCTGCGGTGAACAAGCGATCCATTAAAAAGTCAGTAGAGAATAAAATCTACTATCTTTTATGATTTAAAGGTTTTCATCACTTTTATCATTTGGGACTCGACAATAAATAATCCACATCATCCACTTTTTCTGACCCGAGGATATTCATTAGTATCACAACCACAAATTATCCATGCACTACGGGCGAGGATATTAGTGTATTCATCGATGGTCGTGATCATGCGACAACAATTGTCCATCGATGCACTACTACAGGGCGATGAGGACTTTTACCACATCATTTGTAACATTACGGTCGTGATTATCTTAAATAATCCACAGTCGTAATCATACCAAGTCCATCACATACTTTCTGAGAATACGAGATGACTTTCAAAAAAATATAAACATGAGGATGATGACAATGATATAAGAATTCAATAAAACAAGTTCAAAATTAATTTATTCGAGGAACTAATAACGTCAAATTATCGACATGATACTTCTTTGTAGAGTAAAATTCAAGAATGCTCGGAAGAATATTTCCATGAAAAGATCTTTGGATGAAGCGCAAATATCGAGGATATTCCACTAATTTCATGGAGTATAGAAGTCAAAACTTTAACTTGACTAAGTATAATAAAGAATGGAATAACAAAAGAAATCACCGTGCATGCGGTACTTAGCATATGACGAGTTATTCCAACATAATAATAAATAACGGAACGAGGTCGCGTGCGTAATTACATAGCGAGCGGGATATTCAACGAGAATAATAAAAAATGGAATCAGGTCATAACGTAAAAGCACGCGTGACGAGGATATTCAACGAATAATAAAGAATGGAACCCGGTCGGTAATTAAATCGCATGCATACGGGATATTCAACGAATAATAATAAAGAATGGAATATGAAGAATTTCACCGTAATATACGCAACTTAGCATGACGATGTTATTCAACAGAATAATAAAAATGGAATAACAAAGAAAATCACCAAGTATAGGGTGAACTTAGCGTATCTGAGGTTATTCAACGAAATAATAAAGAATGGAATAACGAAAATTCTCTTCATGAATATGAAAAAAATAATACCCTTACCTAGTAAAAAGAAGAGTATTAGAATTGGTAGGGCGAGGATATTCTTGAGAAAACTTACTACTACGCTTTCAAAGCTTCTTAAAACTCTAAAGAAATACGCTCGAGATTATAGAAGAATTTTTCTGAAATTTACGGTGTGATTTCTATTCTAACTAAAGATCTATTTATAGGAGAATTGAATGGGTAATGTTAAGAAAAGGATATATGTATATTTTTTAATAAAAATCATAATGCTTGAATGATGATTTTTAAATTATTTCATTCATATATGATTATCAATTTGTTATATATAAAATATAAAATATAAGCAATTAAGTAAAATATAAATATATTAAATATAATATATATATATATATATATATATAACAATTCCTCCCAAATATGCAAACTATCCCCCATTATTTTCATTTCATCCATTTCTTCTTTGTCCCCGTATCTTATAATATATATATATATATATACCTTTATTATAAAGAATAAAATTCTCTGATTATTTTGAAAAATGGGTAAATAGGGGTCCAAAATAATAATACTTACATAAAAAATCCCTCAATATTTTTAACAACATTTATCATCATTATTATAATTCACAATATTAATCGACCGAATTGGTTCTAGGAAAGAGGAGGCTTTTCAATAAAGATTTCTCCTATTGGCGCGCAATTAGGTGACCAAACCTCTCCTTGGAGAACTTACAGACATCGTTAATATTGCGAATAATAATATTAATAACTTTGTCATCTCAATTATTGATTTAATAATATATAAAATATCGAATTGATAATTGAATAAAATTGAATGACTTCTCAAGCAAGCATCGATAATCAATTCTCCGTAAGCATCGATAATCAATTATGTGACCTTATGTGTATTCTTCTTACTTTTAACTTAACAGGTGTTTCAGCAGATTAACGATAAAACTTCCGCCGTTATTTTTTCATAAAAAAATTTTTATCGTTTTCTCGATCAAATGATAATTACATTTAATGGGATCCACCAATGATTGTGCCGTCGTACAAATATTTCCTGTTAAAGCGAATATTCCCAGACCCATCGAATATTATTAACAACTTGCGTACTTTGCAAAATTTCTAAATATTACCCACAACTATAACATTATATCAAATTCATTCCATAATATTTGAAAATGATAATTATAGAAAATTCATCTTTATTCATAATAGTTGGGGTCTTACCATATGTTTGAAGGATATTCGTGTATTCATCACTTGGTCATGATCATGCAACAACGTCCATCAACTTTACAGGCCAATGAGGACTTTTACCACATCTTTTATAATATTACGGTTACGATTATACCGAATAATCCTCGATCATAATCATACCACCATGTCCATCTATGCACTACTACGGATACGGATGACTTTCAACATAATATAAGCATGAGGATGATGACAATGATATAAGAATTTAATTAAAAGAAGCAAAGGATAAATTTTTAAAGATTTATAATTTAATTTATTCAGAATTCAATAATGTCTAAATTGCCAACATGATACTGCTTTGTGGAGTAAAATTTAAGAATAATATTGTACCAAAAATAATTTGGACAAAAAACGAATCAATTTTTATCATGAATAGTACCCCAGGTGAATAGTATCCTGTGAATAGTATTTCGTGAATAAGTAACTTAATGAATAGTACTAATTGAAAAGTTCAAATTTATCAAGAATGCTCAAAATAATATTTCCATAAAAAGATACTGGATGAAACAAAAATTTTAAGAATATTCTACTAATTTCATGGAGTATAGAAGCCAAAACTTTAACTAAATGAGTATAAAATTCAAAATCTGAAACAAAATAATATTACTTACATACTACAGAGTATGAAAAAAAAATATTATTTCAAGCGAATATTGAACAAAAATAACATCCCTTACCTTGAAAAGAAGATTATTCCAACTGGTATAGCGGGGATATTCTTGAAGAAAACTTTTACTATTTTCTATACTTAAAGCTTTCTAAAACTCGAAAGAAATACGCGCAATATTATAGAAGAAGAATTCTCTGATTCTGGTGTACGTGATTTTCAATTCTAACTAAGCATATATCCTATTTATAGGAGAATGGAAGGGATACTATTTGAAAAATAAATCACGGACGCAACAGTAACATTTCACGGATGACAGAAAAAAATCGTCTGATTTTCTAATCTTTACTATGCAAACACTATTCAGGCACTATACAAACACTATGCATAATAAAATATAATATATTCTATTTTTCATAAAAAAACAAAACTTATTATAATATATATATATATATATATATAATATAACAAAAATAGTACATCTCCCGTGAATCACCATTTCACCCACCTGACAATTGATTTTTCAACACATGCCCCCACTTTTATTATATGAATAACTTTCTACCGATTATTTTAATAATGGGTAAATAGGGGTCTAAATAATACGCCAATATTTACAACATACTTCATAAAAATCATTTTAATATTTTTAACAATATTTATCATTATTATTATAATTATGATATTTAACAACCAGATCGTTCCTGAGGAAGAGGGGCTTTCCGATAAGGAGTTCTCCTATTGGCCTTGATTAGTTGACCAAACCTCTCCTCGATGAACTTACTAGACATCGTCGATATTGCAAATATTAATATTAATAACTTTGTCGTCTCAATTATTGATTTAATAATATAAAATATTATCACGAGATGATCTTGTGTGATAATAATTGAATCAATAATATGAGAGATATGATCGCAAAGAATTCATTGTAGCAATAATTGAGTATAACTAAGTGACTTCTCACGTAAGCATCAATAATCAATCTTGTGTCTTCTTTATGCAATCACGCGTATTCATCGTACTTTTAACACCGGTTATTTCAACGATTAACGGTAAAACTTTCATTTATTATTTTCATAAAAAGATATTTACATCATTTTCTCATTCCAATAATAATTATGTTTTGGGGTCCACTAATGAATTTCTTGAGTCGTCTTAATATTCCTCTTAAAATGAATATTCGCGACCAAATCGAATATTATATAACAAACTTGCTTACTTTCTGCAAAATTTATAAATATTACCCACAACTATAATATTATAACAAATTCAAACCTAATATTCAAAAATGATATTTATAGAAAAATTCATGCTTTATTCATAAAAAGTGGGGTTCTTACGTATATAATATTGGCGTCTTGAATATAAATCTTCAAGGATTTTGAGAGAATCCTTGAAAGACTTTCTCATAGATCCACCACCACCAACGTTGTACATCTTCGTCCTCTTTCCTCTTCCTTGTCCAAAAATTTGATCCTCAGAAGAACCAAACAAAATAAAAAACTGATAGAAAGTTGAATGATTCACGACAATCCTAAAATGTTCCATGATAGAAAGTGTGCCTCCATTACTTATACATGCACTTTTTTTTATGAAAGAATAGAAAACCATTAGAATCATTTCAACCATAAAATAGGACTAAATATTTATAAAATCTTTAGTTGCTCACATAACTTAGTGCCCTTAGACGTTGTATCCAATCTCATCACCTGATATTGTTGTTTTAAGAAAACTTGTTATGCTTCTTGTATTTGTACTTTGAACTAAAACACCATTAATAAAACTTATGGCTCCAATTAATTTAAATTTTCTGTGAGATGCAACTTTAAAAAGTTTCTCCCAAAGTTCTCAAGCAACTATACATAGTGTTACATACAATCCGCTATTCAAAATTGTAGAAGATGAAATCTAATGACTATCACCACTAAATCATGCTATTTATGTGAAACCCAGAAGGATTTTTTTTGTAATCCATACAACAGGAGTCAAATAAGAAAAGATAAAATCTAAATAAATTAGCCAAACAACTTTCTAGATGTACCAAGATGGAGGTTTACAGTTACTAAGGAAAGACTGAGAGACAGAGAGATTCCAATATTCAATTAGAGAAAGAGCATACCATTAATTCCAGTAGATCTTGGAATAAACAGTAAAAACTTGTAATCATAGTTGTAATCTTTGGTCAAGAGGTCAGCACAAAAGCAAGCAATTCTCTTAATAAACTGAGTCTAAAACTGGTAGTTGAAACAAATCAATAGTATTGCAAAATTGTTTAAAACCTAAGCTGGAACAGGCCGCCAAGAAGCTTGTTGGCTTGTAAGCTGATAGGTTATGGGTAAGAGGTTGAATATGGTGTATCAATGTGGTGTTATTGAAAGCAAGATACTTCAAATAAAATTTCTGTTCGGATAATAATTATAGTTTTTAAATAATTTAAAAAAGGTTGGGAGGACCACATTGAAGAGTAAACACTTTCAAATTCTTTAGTGAGACATTTCAACAATGTAAGCTCATATTTTGGGACAAAACGTAAACAAGTAGTTTAACAACTGCATCAGCAGGGGAAAAATGGTTAGTTTCAGGGAGGAACACAATAATTAAGTTAATATAAAAGAACAAATATCCAATCAAAAATAATAACTACACATGGTATCTCTATAATAGAACAGAAGAATTATACAGTTATAAATTAATGCTTCAGAGAGGAAATTATTGTCTTATATTCACAAACTAAGAAACTCTCTTATACACGGCAAAGTATGGATTCAAATATTACTTTTCGCAGATCAACGGAAAGCACCGACCTTCTCTCGTTGACACTGCTACAAATCCGCCTTGTTCATCCCTTCGTCGGAGTCTACCTCGTCCAAAAACATCAAGTAACTTGCATAAAAGTCGGCTGCTAAGATTTATTGGAGTTTTATAACAATGATTAACCTTTGCATCCAAATTGAAAATAGTAAACTCCCATACTTGTTGAAAGTCTCACCTTTCACAATCTCACTTGAAACCAAGATATCCTCCTTAACTAAGCTCAGACTCCCCAACTTTACACTCACATTAATTAACAACTTACGCAGTTTGACCAACACATAAGATCAACCACCTTTCCACAGAAAATTTTCAACTGAACTATATATTACTTACTTAGCTATCAGGAGAAAATAATGTTGCTTAATATATTGATTTATTAATTTACAGATATATTACAAATATAGGCTCATTTTAATCAGAGTAATTCTAACTGCTAAAAGATATGTTTGATGTTATTTGTTTTTTCTTAAACTTCTAAATCAAAGATATTAAAAATTGTAATATGAAGATATCAAATCCCAAGCTTAAAATTAAGCCATAATCTCTTAACAGCTATTGAGACATGCACTAATTAGGCATCAAAATAGAGCATTATAATATATAAATCATAATGTAAAGTGAGACATCATAAATCAATTTGAATTCATCTAAATTGGAATTAAAAACTTATAAATTGATTGCCCATGAAGATATTTAAGGTGATTCCTTCTGTTAATTGTGCAACTCTCGTTCGGTGATTCGTTTGATTAATCATGTAAATCTTGTCTGGTGATTCCTCCTGTTAATCGTGCAAGTCGCATCTTTGATTTATAAATTCGTATGATTTTTTCTCTAAAACTATTGAAGAATGTAAAAAATTAGAGATGTTGAATGGTTTTCGAATGAATAGATGGATAAATTGGGCTGCTTGAATATGGACAGAGGAAAGGAGAGGAAGGGTTGGGAAAACCCTCACCTTCCGTTACCTTCTGCTGAAGACGCGTCTCCGTGCTTGGCAAGGAATCGCCTGAGGATGGATGAAAACTATGTTCTTCCGGTCCTTCTCCGTGACTAAGAGATCAAACCAACTGATTGATTACTGATGAAGAGATGAGATTTATATAGTAGGAGGAGATATAAAGATGGGTAGATGATTGGACAATTAAGAATTCCTTAGTCGATTGACACTTAAAATTAAGGAAGAGATTATTGGGATTTATATAAGGACGGATTGTTGCTAAGGATGATTATGATTTATGAGGAAGAGGAAGAGGAAGAGGAAGCGGAAGAGATTAGATTAACTCGTTAAATAACTCAGTAAAATTGAAAGAAATTGGCTCAAATTGATTAAGAGTCGACTCTAAATTGGATTTCTTGAGATCGCTTTTGTTGCCTTTATATATAAGGTATTGATATATTGTACAATTTTAATTATCGACGATAAATTAATCAACCTCCAATCTCCTATATAATATACTTAGAAAAGATCCTACGATGTCGGAGAATTAAAATCCATGCCCCAAAGACGAAGATGTTATCTATTCGTGCTATTTAACAAATTAAATACTTTAGAAAGCACAAAAAATAAAAAATTATAAATAAATAAAGTGTCCTAAAACTATGTGAATTACGAAAGAAGGAGAAATTTGACGTACTTCAATCCTCCAACAATCACCACAGTTTATATTTGACAAAAAATAAATAAAATAAAACCTAAACAGGATGTGCTTTACATGAGTGAATGCATGGATGTGGCAATTAGTTTTCTAACTAACAATAAAAACTAAAAAAAATAAAACTAAACTAATATTTTTTTTAATTTTTAGTTAAACACAACAATAATCTTGTATTTCCGCACCGTTGATCCGCTTCGATAATCTTGAAAAATTAAAAACTCATTTGAATAAATAAAAATTAAGGAATACAAAAAAATTAAATCTAGTCCACGTCAATGGCGCCAAAAACTTGATGTGATAAAATATGTCTGTAAAGTCATGATGTCAAATTGAAGAACTAACAAATATTAATCGAACCTACAGAGACTGATTAATTTTAATGTATCCTTAATATCTATTTTAAGCGAATTAAAAATAAAAATTGAAAATCGATTAACTATAATTAAACTAACTAATAATAAAAAAGCAATCTACGAATTGAATCTATTAAACAATAAACATAACAAGTAATTCAAACTCTTCTATTTTTATAACTTAACTATGGTATTGATCTTCATTCCCTTTAATTTAATAATTTTACGATTAACGTTGGCCAAATATAGACTATGAAAATTTAAGACATAACTATAATCCATCAAATTAAACTTATTCGAGCAAACATAAATTATGAAAAACTCATATATTAACAATAATCTATCAAAACCTATTAATTAATTTAAAATCACATAAGAACTATAAAACGAAGGTATTTCCCTGAGGTCATGTGCCTGACATGTGACCACTTTCCAGAAAACCTTATAAATACCCGTTCATTCCATTGAGACGGACTTGGATATTCTCTCAACTCGAAGCACTCAAGAAAGCTCTCTGGATCCTTGCTATCTTAACAGGGTTCTAGGATCCTAATAGTTCTGTCACATGTCATTGGAGTAATCGCTCACCTATCTTTTTTCCCTCTTCAATTCATCAATCAATTTACTCTTCGTGAATTTCTCTCCTCAGCCAACACAAAACTTTAACCTTAGCAAGGTACGATTTCCTTGCCCACAAATTCGATTCGTACTCGCTCGATTAAAAATACAATTCAAACTCGATTCAAAATATAAATGATTCAAATATGAACAATCATATTCGCTTAAAAAGTTCAAACTGTTCAGACTCAATTCGAGATCGTGCTCGACTCTGTTATTAAACGAGTTTCAATCAAATCTTATTTCATACTCAATAAATTTTGTGAATCAAATCTAAACAACTCAATAATCGACTTGAATCTCATTTACACCCCTATTAGGTTTCTTCTAAATTAGTAATTCGCTAGTAACTTTAGTTTCCTAATTAGCCCATAATCCCAGTTACGTTGGACATTCATTTGAAAATGGTACATGCAGTTAATTAAGGAAGGAATCTTACGGGAAGTGAATGGAAAAGCAGCCAGAGAGAGAAAGTTACACTAATCCTGTATGTATTACTCCCTTAGAGAGAGAAAGTTACACTAATCCTGAATGTATTACTCCCTCCCATCTCACAAAAATAATTTCATTTAACTAACATACTTTCAAATTTTAAATTGTGCTATATACTTATTTTATATATTTTGAAATAATAAGTGTGCATGTAATAATAGTGATTATTGCAGTAATTAAATCTAGAAAATATTACATAAATTTTAAAATTTTAAAGTTAATAATTAGAGTAAAAATAAAATGAGACATTTTTTTTATAAAACTATACATCGAGAGACGAAAATGAAAAAAGTGATCAAGAGGAATTCGGTTTCTCTAAAGTTCTAAAAGTATAATTTAAATTTTGAAGCTATTTAAATCAATATACTTTGCATATCGATGTCCAGGAGGGACACGACTTCTTCTAACCTAGAATATATATATGGTAAAGCTATTGCCATATATTATTAATTTAATTCTTTTAATTAGACATATGCATGTCAATTTCTCTCTCCTATTTAATATCTTTTCTTATTTGGATAAATGTACAAAAATACCCCTAATGTTTACCTTGATGTCCAACGTGCTCTTTATATTTTTTTTTTCCAAAAACACACTTGACGTTATAGATTTTGGGTCAAGAGTGCCCTTGTCGTTAACGGGACCTAGGACCTCCCACCTAGACTAACTTCGCTTACATGAATATTTATTGTTGATATTAATTTTCTCTATCTAAACTCTATTCATAGAACAAGACCAAAACAACTCCAGAATCCGGCGAGCCCAAAATTGACTTTGCCGGCAGCGATGGAATTCTATCATGAGCCAATCACAAATCTGATATATGAAAAAGATGAACATTAAGCCTACAAATACACAAATTCGAAACCACCAACAACATAGAAAGGAAAATAAAATTACCCACGAGCAGCCGGTGAAACAAATTCCGGCAATGATTACCAAACCTTAAAAAAGTTTAACATCACAAGGAATTGCAAATGAGCTTTGATTAAAAGAAATCATAAAATACAGCAGCCAAAATTTGTACCAAATTTGTACCATCAATGACAGAAAACAAAGATCCCAAAAACTGAACATAAAAAAGATTAAGCAATAACAAGGAACAATCGACCAATGTTTTTGATAAAAATGGAACTCGGATTTTGTCTTAAATCATCAGCAAGCATGATATAACATTGAATTGATGAATTAGATGAACAACCAACTAACAAGTTTTTGGTATTTACTTGACAAATACAAAAACCACGAGGCCATAGCAAACGGTTCTCTTTTCACTCATCAAAACCTCGCCCGTAAATTATTAAACACCTACACAAAACTCAACAAACCAATCGAAGCCCACAAAATTTTCACCCAAATCAAAAACCCAGATTTAATGTGGATTTAGGGTTTCATGTTCACATATGAAAATTATCGTAAAGTTTTAAACTTTGATCTTATTATCAGTTAATTAGTGTGAATGGTAAAGAAGATGATCAATATGATCTGTTCTGCAACACTGTGAAATTTGAGAATAGAGGAAGGGGTTGTCCTGCAATATTTTGGGGCTGCCATTTATCATGACCTGATCATCGAGCCCCGCAACGACGTTTTGCGAATCGTCTTCGTCATCCTCAACAACAACAACAACTATGCAACGTAGGATTTTGCCATTGTCGAAGAAAGCAGCAGAGCTAGAGCTATTTAGGTTGGGGTTTGGGAAATTCATTTGATTAGGCTGAAAAAGGAGAGAGAAAGAGGGGTGAAAGATTTTATTAGAAAGAAATTTTTTTTTATTAAATATTATTTTGTATCAGTAAAATTTGTTCTCTCTCCAGCCTCGTCAACAAAATTAGATGAGTTATCAATTACGTTAGTCTAGATAGACGAGGTCCAAGATTAATGGTATGGGCACAATTACCCAAAAATTTGTTATGTCGAGTGTCTTGGGGGTTGAAGCGTGGTGTGGTTTGAGTGCGGTTTGAAGTCGAAATCACACTCCAAAACCGCTTTAGGTCATGGTTTAAAAAATTTAAAACCTTTTGAAATCGCTTGTGATTGATGCGGTCTTGGTTTTTAAAGTGTGCGGTCTTGGTTTTAATTAGGTGCGGTTTTGTTCAAAACCAATTGAAACAACAAAAAAAGTCTAGCCTTGATAAAATTTAACATAAAACTTACATCGACGAATTAACTTAGTAATGAGTCGTGAATGAGAATTATTATATTGCCTCCCCAAAATTAGGTATACATCACCCATCTTGGGTCATGAGATACGTGATGTAATTCAAATACAACTTACTAATACAATCTGTCGCAGCTGTATGCAATCAAAAACATAAACTGTGAGTTTGAATACAAATATTATCTACTAGAGATCATACAAACTCGAAAGGAGTCCTCATTACAATTATTATCACACTATTTCACGAATAGTGATGACTACTAATCTTATCCTCCGGACCATTACTCCGCTTCCGACTAAAGTCCCAAATATATTCTCATTTCAAGAAGAGAACGGTGAAAGAAAGGGTGAGCTCAACTAGCTCAATGAAAATATTATGACTAAGATAATGCGAATAAATTATCATTAGCCTTCTGATGATGTTAAACCGATAAAATATAATGAACATCAAGTTTAACTACAATGAACCAATGAATCCATTAAAAGAGTCAGTAGAAAATAAAATCTACTATCTTTTATGATTTAAAAGGTTTTTCATCATCTTTATTATAAATTTGAGACTCAACTTTAATAAATATTCCGCATCATCGAATCACCCTGCTATTACTGACGAAGAATATTCTTTAGTATCACGACCACATTTACTCACGTACCTTCTGAGCCCGAGAATATTTGTGTATTCATTAATGGTCGTGATCGATGCCAACAACAAGCGTCCCATCAATGCACTTCTGGCCATCGAGGATTTTACCACATCATTTGTAACATTACGATGGTGATTACACATAATAGTCTCTCGGTCATAATCATACCAAGTCCATCTATGCACTACTGAGCCCCACGATGACTTTCAACGTAATATAAACATGAAGATGATGACAATGATATAAGAATTCAATAAAACAAGTTCAAGAATTAATTTATCTAGGAACCAATAACATCCAAACTATCGGCACGATCTTTGCTTTGTAGAGTAAAATTCAAGAATACTTAGAAGAATATTTCCATGAAAGGATCTTGGATGAAGCGCAAATGTCAAGGATATTCCACTAATTTCATGGAGTATAGAAGTCAAAGTTTTAACCAACTGAGTATAACAAAGAATGGAAAAACAAAAGAAATCACCATGCATGCGATAGACCGCACAGACAGGTTATTCTAACAAAATAATAAATAACGGAACCAGGTCCCAGCGTAAAAACGCATGACGTGGATATTCCAATAGAATAATAAAGAATAGAACCGGGTTCTACGTAAAACACATGCAGGACAAGATGTTCCACAGAATAATAATTAAGACGGAACCGGTCCTGTAAAACACATGAGATGGGATGTTCCAATGGAATAATAATAAAAAAGCGGAACCCAATTCCTGTAAAACACACAGACGAGGATGTTCCAAAGAATAATAGAAGAATGTCACCAAGTATAGGGTAAACCACGTTATACAAAGTTATTCCAATGCAAATAATAAGCGATGGAATAATAACAGATTCTCTTCATGAATAAGAAAGAATAACACCCTTTACTTTAGTAGGAGATTGAATCTTTAAAGTAGTGTAGTAACAGAATACTCTTCTTTATTTCTCTCTTATTCTCTATACTTTCTCTCTCTATAGCTTGAATGAATTAAGTGAAAAATAATGAAGACTAGGTGTAACAACCCCAAAATAGGTCCATTCCATCCAACCCATTCTGAGTGCGCCAAATATATGGTGCGAAAAATAACTACAACTTTATTACAACAATTGTCGTGCAAAATACAACAACACATATCTTTGTGAGTTTGGATACATATATATACCAATCAGTAAAGCGCGTCACAATGACACCTTACATAAAGGTATAGTCAAAAACTGTTTTAGAAATTAGAATCTTTGGGAAGTGCTCAAGAAACCTTCGTACATGGGAGGCCATGCTTTTAGGTTATGGTAGATATCATATGGCCACGTAATTATCCTTGGTTGATTGATAAACCCCAAAAGAAAAGCGAGAAGATTACTATCATATTCTTCCCAATGGTGAGTCTTCTCTTGACATATCATTATCTCCAATTGTCTCTAATTGGGTATTATACTCCAAACAAACACCAAGATTATATAGGTAGTGCTTGTAAATATACTCGGCAAGTGGATGAAACAACCATATCTCTTATGATAACACGAGGTTGTATGTCATTAGACATCTTGTATGATAGTGACAAAACACCCTTCCAAGTTAAATTCACCTCACCCTCAACATCTATAGACCACCACTCTATTCCTCGCTTTCCCCCGCTTCACCCATTTTACACTTTTATTACACCGAAAGGAATTGTGAAACAAAAGGGTGAGCCTGACTAGCTCAATAAAAGAATATTATGACTAAAGATAAATAAATTATCAATAGTCTTCATCGATGTAATAAATCGAGATTTAGAACATATGGTAGATGATAAAACTTTTCAACCATAGTTACTGCAATGGAATGAAGCGATCCATTAGAAAGTCAAATAGACTATAAAGTCTATTATTCTTCTCCGTGTTAAAAATCCACCAACAATGTTTTATCCTGTAACATCAATCAACAATTCTTGTCCATAATCACGTGTATAACTTCATAATCGTAATTGTAGTTCTAAATTCCTTTCCTCATCCAAGACAAAGATAATTTTCATCACTTGTCTTTACCTCAAACATCAAAGATCATGGTTATACCAAATCACAGTTCTGTTCATAATCATACTAATAAATTCATCTTTGCACCACACGGGCCAAAGATATTCATCAACAGATTCATCTTTACACTACAAAGCTAAAAGATATTCAACAACGGGTCATCTTTGCATTACAAGCCAAAGATATTCATCAATAATTCATCTTTACTACTGGTGCTAAAGATATTCAACAACGAGTCATCTTTACGTTATGAAGCCAAAGATATTCATCAATAATTCATCTTTGCACTACGAAATAAAGATATTCAACAAAAGGTCATCTTTGCATTACGAGCAAAAGATATTCATCAATAATTCATCTTTGCACTCTTGGCTAAAGATATTCATCGATTAGTCATGTTCATTTAAACACTGTTCATCTTTTGCCTCTATGTGCCAAAGATATTCTTCGAAAATCATTCATCTTTGCATTGGTTTTATCCACGTCCAAAAATACCTCAAAAATAATCATAGTGGTGTAAAATTCAAGAATGATCAAAACATGGATACAATCAAAGCTAGTATCCGAGAATAGATATTTTAGACGAAAAGAAAAATTTTCATTTTTCTTGAATAGTCTTAAATGATTCGTGAATAGTCTTGGTATCGTGAATAATAACTTTCAGACACCAAAAGATAGAAATTCCACAAAAAAAAACATCTTCACGCTTACGTGAATAGTACTCGTGAATAGTAACTCGTGAATAGTAACTCATGAATAGTAACTCGTGAATAGTAATTCATGAATAAGTAACCCCGACATGAAAAAAGTTCCAAATTTGATAAAAAGTTCCAACTAATATTTCAAAGATAATGATATTAAAGAAATAATATCATCGAGAAGAAAATAACATCCCTTACCTCGAAAGACAAGACTTCTAGTTGAAACACCGGATATAGTCTTTGAAGGGAACTTGCAAATCTAAACAATACTCAAAGTATACTCAAAATACTCACAAGAATACGCCGATAATATAGAGAGAAAAGAGAGAAAACTTGTTTACGGTGTGATTTTCAATTCTAACTTAGCCTCTCTATTTATAGGAAAATGTTAGCACGCAAAGCGGACTTAACACCAACCCGATGGCTTTACTCGCTACTATTCCCACCCACCACATTTGAAAATTCAATTGAGCACATTTCTCACCAACCAAAAGTGGGGCCCACCAATTCTAGAATTTTCCACCAAAATCATTTATAACCTAATTTACGAATCGGTCACCTCTTAAAATTCATAACAAATTATACGTTCATTTTAACGGTTCAAAATTTGTGAACATATACTCAACTTATATATGTATAACATATCCAAAAATCCCAACGATCCAACTATCAGATTAAAATTATAACTCACATAATAAAGTTTGTAAGAACACCGATTTGATCTTTTAATACCTCCAATCAGACAAAATACGATAAAATACCTCAACATTAATTCCTTCATTTGTAACCACATAAATAAATCCATCATTTATATCCACATCAAATAAATATTTCATTGTCATATAAATCAATAATTAATTATTCATAAATAATATTATAGAATCACAATAATGACAACCCAGGCGGTTCGAGAAAGAGGGCTTTCAATAAGAATTTCTCCTTCTTGGCCAAGCGATTAGGTGACCAAACCTCTCCTTGTGAACTTTCTAGACATTGCCAATAATGTTATCTAATAATATTATTCAAATAATATGAATTATTGATCCGA
This sequence comes from Panax quinquefolius, assembly GCA_020205615.1. Classification (NCBI taxonomy): domain Eukaryota; kingdom Viridiplantae; phylum Streptophyta; class Magnoliopsida; order Apiales; family Araliaceae; genus Panax; species Panax quinquefolius. The sequence continues at coordinate 19,493,059 of CM035172.1, read as the reverse complement.
TAATGGAGATCTTTAATGCGGTGACAATTATTGAACAACAATAATATAAAATATCAACGCATCAATTATTGAATCAATAAAATAAAATATTGAATAAAGATATTACATAACAATTATTGAGTAGTGCCTTCTTACGTAAGAATCAATAATTCAAAAATATCTGTGTGTATCTACCGTCTTCTTGTGCGGCAACAACGTATTACTTTATTTTACCAACCGGGTATTCCAACGGTGTTAATTCAGTAGCGATTACGTCGTTATTTATAAAAACTTAATTTTGTCGTTTTCTTCATCCGGCAGCGATTTATTACATTATGGGGCCATAAATAGGCTGCTAAATCGTCATTTAATATTCCACGCGGAAAGAATATTCCACGACCAAACGAATATTCCCAAACAATAATGAATACTTTATACCCCCCTTGCGTATTTTGAAAAAAAAATTCATATATCACCCTTAACTTTAACTTTTATCAATTTAACCATTTCTTTGAATAGAAAAATTGAATACTTTTATTTCATAAAATTTGGGGTCTTACATGACTAGCCTCTATTTATAGAAGATTTCTAAAAAGACTCGCCATTATGAAAAGACAAGTGGCTTGACGATTGGTGATGTGAAAAGAAAAGTGGTTTGACGCTTTTGTAATGTGAAACGACAAGTGGTTCGGCCTTTGTAATGTGAAGCGACAAGTGGCTCGGCGCTTTAGTAATTAAATGTAATTACTATTGACGAAGGTAATTACTATTCACAAAGGTAATTACTATTGACGAAGGTAATTACTATTGATGAAGAGACTCTTAGATGATGACATATGGGCCCCCCATAAAATAATCAAACTTACCACAAACGTCTCATAACAGACTCTTTATATACATCAAGGATTGAATAAATATTACCACAAATCATTTTATTTTTAATCAACACATATTTAATCTTTCAACAATTATTAATCATTTATAACTTGTCGTCTCAATTATTGATTTAATACTATAACATATTATACAAATGATACTGTGACAATAATTGAATCAATAATATAAGAGATATGATGCAAAGATTTCATGTGATAATTGAGCATAGGTGAGTGACTTCTCACATAAGCATCAATAATCAATATCGTGCTACTATACAACTACGCGTATTACTATACTTTTACTACTGGGTAGTTCACAATTTTAACGATAACACAAGGAGAAGTCTTAGGGCCAGAATAAAGCCAATGTCTAACAATTCCTGCGGTTGGGTCTTTAACTCTTGAAGTTCAATAGAGCCATTTGATATGGGGCTTTGGAAATAGGTTTCGTCTGGGGTTCAAGGTCGATACAAAATTCAATTTCACGCTCTGGGGTAGGCGGGAAGTTCTTGAGAATACGTCGAGAAATTTATTAACAATAGAAATATCGTTCAAAACCGGCGTATTTTTGTTTAAATCGTGACATGAGCTAAGAAAGCTTGACATCCGCTTTTCAATAAGCGAATAGCTTTATGGCTTGAGTTGACCGTGATTGATTTTAATGGTTCGGTCTCTTGAATTTGCATAATAGGTTGGTTAGGAATATGACATTAACAACAACTTACGAAAACAATCAATTTTTGCATGATAAGTAGTTAACCAATCAATCCCTAGAATCACGTCAAATCAAGTATTTTTAATGAAATAAGATCGACGAGGTAATGTGAGGGTACCGATTTGAACCAAACAAGACTTATGAGCATTGGATGTAATGAAGGTTTCTCCCAATGGAGTATCCACGAGATAAAGTCAAAGTCTAATTTCTCCTGAGTCAAATTTAATCGATGAATGCAGTAGGAGAAATAAAAGAATGGGTAGAACCCAGATCAAATAAAGTATAGACTTCATTAGAGTTTATGATAAGCTTACCCGTGATGACCTCATTCGGGTTCCTTGCTCTCTGGAGGTCACAACAAACGCCTCCCTTGCACTCTACTGGTTTGACTTTTTGGGATGGCCTTTGGTGCCTCTATCCTAGCTGAATTTGTCTTGATGGCAATGAAAATCTAGCTAAGAGACATTCTCTTCCACAATTATAACATGCTTTTGACTGACGTGGCGCAGATTTGGGCTGATGTGTCCCTCTCCTCCGCATTTGAAGCATATGATAGGTGGTCTTTCTCCTTCCTTAACAACGGGTCTTTGGTCTTGGCGTTTTTCCATCATTATTGAATCTCCTTTTCTTGAAATGTCCATTCTTATTGTTTTTGGCCTCGATTACCACCAAGTGGTTACCATATCTGGCCTTGTTGATTCCCTCACGCTTGTTGTCACCGCTTGATGACTCTCCATTTGGTATTATAATTTTGCCTTCACTGCTCTCTTTTAGTTGTGTTGACTCGTTATCGCGCTCCACTAAGCGAGCCCTATTTACAACATCTGAATACAAACACGGTTTATGAGAAATAAGATGTTGGCGTATCTCGAAACAAACCTCTTAAAAACATTCGCGCCATTCTCTCTTCATTTATCCACCAAGTGGGGCCGAAACCGTGATAACTCATAAATTTTGCCTCGTGTTGCGACTGGTCATATTGTTTTGTTCGAACTTGATAAACTCCACCTCCTTCGTATGGCGAATACTTTCGAGAAAGTATTTGTCGTTGAACAACTCTGGAACTTCTCCCAAGATATCTTGATGCAATGAGGATGAGTACGTTTTCTTGATTCCTACGAGTAATCTTCCTCTCGCTCAACATAAAGCGCAAAAGAGAACCTTTTGCTCCTCGGAGCATCCCAAAACATCAAATATCTTGGTAATCTGCTTTATCCATGCTTAGCGAGTGGTGGTTTTTAGCTCTCCCTTAAACTCCGGTGGTCCCAGCTCCTTGAATTGTTTAGCGGTGACCGCTTGAGAGTTTCGTGTTTCCACCTCGTTTTGGGCGAGAGTCGCTCTGCTTTCTTTGTTGCATGAATTGCGTAAAAGCCTCCGAACATTTGATCATTCATCATTTGGTCGGTGTTGTTGTTTGCGTGAGGATTGTCGCCTTCGATGCACATTATCCTAATTATTGATATGTGGTGAATCAACGATCGCTGTGCTCCATCTTTATTCTCAACATTCTCGGATGTCATTTTTGAATCTTGCCACAAAACAAAAGGTTAATTGACGTATAACATATTATCCCTATATTACGACCGAGCCAATAAAATAGCACATAAACTTAGGTAGGTCATCTTGCTGAAGGTATTCCCCGTCTCTCCCCTCTAGTACTATTCTCATCTCTTAGCCGGGGATCATATCCTAAGCTCGATACCAACCGCGGCGCCCCCAAAATTAGGTATACATCACCCATCTTGGGTGCGCCAGACATACGTAGTGCAATTCAAATACAACTTACTAATACAACTCGCCGTAGGTGTGCAATACGACAAAACATAAACTGTGAGTTTGAATACAAATATTGTCTACTAGAGATTATACAAACTTAAAAGGAGTCCTCATTACAATTATTATCACACTATTTCACATAATAGTGAGGACTACTAATGCTATCCTCTGGACCATTACTCCGTTTCCGGCTCGTCCCAACTATATTCTTATTTCCTGAAGAGAACAGTGAAAGAAAGGGTGAGCTCAACTAGCTCAGTAAGAAATATTATGACTAAGATAATGCAGAATAAATTATCATTAGCCTACAACAGTGTTAAATTGATAAAATATAATGAACATCAAGTTTAACTACGGTGAACCAAAGAATCCATTAAAAAGAGTCAGTAGAAAATAAAATCTACTATCTTTTATGATTTAAAAGGTTTTTCATCAACATTATAGGTGAGACTCAACTTTAATAAATATTCCACATCATCGAATCACCCACACTTTTCTGACGAGGATATTATTCTTTAAGATCACGACCACATTTACTCATACACTACTGTGCCGAGAATATTTGTGTATTCATTAATGGTCATGATCATGCCAACAACTGTCTATCAATGCACTACGGGCCACCGAGGATTTTTACCACATCATTTGTACCATTACGGTCATGATTACAGAATAGTCTCTATAATCATAATCATACCAAGTCCATCTATACACTCTGGACCACGGATGACTTTCAACATAATATAAACATGAAGATGATGACAATGATATAAGAATTCAATAAAACAAGTTCAAGAATTAATTTATCTAGGAACCAATAACATCAAAATCACCGACGAATCTTGCTTTGTAGAGTAAAATTCAAGAATACTTAGAAGAATATTTCCATGAAAGGATCTTTGGATGAAGCCTTGAAAATGTCGAGGATATTCCACTAATTTTATGGAGTATAGAAGTCAAAGTTTTAACCAACCGAGTATAACAAAGAATGGAAAAACAAAAGAAATCACCGTAAATGCGATAGGCCGCATGCATGAGTTATTCCAATGCGAATAATAAATAACGGAACCCAGTCCGGCGTAAAAGCGCATGACGGGATATTCAATGAATAATAAAGAATGGAACCAGTCCGCGTAAAACACACAGAACGAGGATGTTCCAATGAATAATAATAATAAAGCGAAACCGGTCGGTGTAAAACACATGCGAGGCGGATGTTCCAACAGAATAATAATAAAAGACGAAACCAGTCAGTTGTAAAACACACAGATAGGATGTTCCAACGAATAATAGAAGAATGTCACCAAGTATAGGGTAAACCATTATTATCGGTTTATTCTAACGAAATAATAAGCGATGGAATAACAACAGTTCTCTTCGTGAATAAGAAAGAATAACACCTTTACTTTAGTAGGAGATTGAATCTTCGCAGTAGTGTAGTAGCGAGAATACTCTTCTTCTTTCTCTCTTATTCTCTTTATCTTTTCTCTCTCTATAGCTTGAATGAATTAGGTGAAAATAAATGAAGCCTTTAGGCCTCTATTTATAGAAGATTTCTTTGCTTGCTTTTGCCATGTGAAAAGCGAGTGGGTTGTATTTGGTGATGTGAAAAGAAAAGTGGTTTGTGACTTTGTAATGTGAAACGACAAGTGGTTCGGCGCTTTAATGTGAAGCGACAAGTGGTTCGACGCTTTGGTAAAGGTAATTACTATCGACGAAGGTAATTACTATTCACAAAGGTAATTACTATTGACGAAGGTAATTCTTATTGACGAAGAGACTCTTAGATGATGACATATGGGCCCCCATAAAATAATCAAACTTACCACAAACGCCTCATAATGTACTCTTTATATACATCGAGGATTGAATAAATATTACCACAAATTATTTTATTTTTAATCAACACATATTTAATCTTTCAATAATTATTAATCATTTATAACTTGTCGTCTCAATTATTGATTTAATACTATAACATATTATACAAAATGATCTTGTGACAATAATTGAATCAATAATATAAGAGATATGATCGTGAATTCTTTGTGAGTGATAATTGAGCGTATAGGTGAGTGACTTCTCACGTAAAGACGATAATCAATATCGTGTCTTCTTATCTGTTCTACGTATTCTTTATCTTTTACTAAGGGGGATTCAGCGGTTTTAACGGTAACACCTCTGTAGATTATTTTTATAGAAAGATAATTTTGTCGTTTTCTAACTACGACAATACTTGGATTATTGGGGTCCAATTAACGATTGGTAGTCAATACTGAATATTCCCCGACAAAAAAAATATTCCCAGACCAAATCGAATATTTTATAACAACTTGCTTACTTTTGCAAAATTTATAAATTTTACCCACAACAATAACATTATATCAAATTTATTCCATAATATTCAAAAATAATATTTATAGAAAATTCATCTTTATTTATAAAAGTTGGGGTCTTACATATATCAGTATGCTTTAAAACTAAAATATACGTTTATATAAAACAACGGAGACCATATATTCGATATGACAAGAATGTTTATCTAGTTTCCCAAAAATTAAAAGTATATCTTTGGAGATAGAATGGAATATATTTAAGGAGGCTAAAAATAATCTATTAGACTATTACAATTATAAGCGTTGACATTAACTGATAAATCGTTAGTTGAGCCCTCAAATTATAAGCCCCTCCAATAACGCATCAAACAAATTGAAATTCCAAAATCCAATTGCTTAATTTTTGACTCTATAACCTCTAACATCTTCTTTCAATTGGTGAAAAATAGATGATCTGCAAGGGGGGTTTCTCTGGCGTGTTCAGTGAAAAGTAACTTTAAATTTACTAGAGATAATACATACATACACACACACGTAGATGCGGTTTTTCGGTTTTATATGTGCGGTTTTGCTAAATGTAAAACCTAGGGCAGTAAATTTAGTTATTCAATTCCACCTAAAAGCGCTTAGCATCTGTACGGAACCAGATTAGTGCGGTTTTTAATTAGTCTTGATTATGCTTGATTTTAGTGCGGTTTAGGTTACAATTTGGTTCTTTGCTGGAAGTCACAAATGTACTTTTGCAAAAAAAATATATATATATAAGGAAGCGCGTTGGACGTGAAATAAAAATCGGGAGTATTTTTAAGCATTTACCCTTTCTTATTTTATTTAAATAATAGAGAGTCCGAGGATCGAGGGAAATGATCAACGCTTTTGAGGTGACGACGACTAGATAGAACTAGAAGGGGAGGAGACTGACCGAACTGAACGAGCATGATCAATCTTAAGTCGTTTTCTACTACCCTGCCTGCCTCTCCTCCTTATTCGCGTACTCTGTAATGAAGTAAAAAAGTGACTACTGAGCCAAGAGTCTACAAGTCTCTCTCTTCTGTCAATCAAAGTCACTCTCACACAGCAACTGATCGAGAAGAATTAAGGTAGGTCTTAGTCTTATATATGTCGGGTCATTTTAATTACTGGATTCGTATATATATATATATATATATGCATGTCTAGTCTCTCCTGCTGCTTCTGCAGTTAACGGGGTCCGGACGGCACGCGCGTTCAGATTCATCAGTTCGGAGTAATAACAAAAACAATACTCTCAGCTCTCCTCACCGCATAAATGAATTGAGTTTTTAATTTTATAATAATACCATAAAATTGTAATAATTTATTAATTAACTTGAGTATATTAATATATCATGTAAGATTACTATAAATTTATGAAATGGTCTACCCTTTTTGCAACAAATATAATTAACAAATGGATTCATCAATTTTGTGAAACGGAGGGAGTAACGCAAACATATATATATATATATATATATATAGAGAGAGAGAGAGAGAGAGAGAGAGAGAATACAAACAAATTAACATGTTTTTTGATTCCCAAGTTACAAGTCTATAATTGAAGTACTGTACTAGGTCGCTGGCCGGCTTTTTCTCGATCGAGTAATATTATTGTAGTAGTGGAAAACAAACCCTGGGTGGGTGGGTATGCTAATTTCCTTCCACCTGCTTGCTTCAGTTGTACGTGTGGTCCTTCTAATTTCCCATTCCATACGTATTTCTCTTTTTCGCTTTCACTTCACTCATGTCTTACATCAGCTCAAACTTTGATTAAAACTAACATCTTTACCACATACACATACACTACGAAACAAAAAAAACATAACCTTTCACCGATTCAACTAATTGCAGGTTACCATGCATACACTAATTGAGGTTTTAATTATTATACATACATACATATATACATATATATATATATATATATATATATATATGAAAATGATCAAGTAGAATCGTTAGCTATTATGTAGTGTTTTATTACTATTTCATCTAAATTGCCTAAAATTAGAGTTAATGGGTACATCTTAATGTAATAATTTGAGATAGTAAATACAGAGAGGAATAGCGGTAAACAAATTCTTTTATCTTTGATGTATTACTCCTATCTGGCGGTATCTGGCAATGCAATCAAAAGCGATCGTGTTTTGTTGGTAGTTAGAAAAGAATGGCCGACATAAAGAATTTAAACAATCTTGATTATCTTAATTATTCTCGTACATATATACTACTTATTAATCATTAAAATAAAATATAATTAATTATAAGGATAAGGATAATTATAAGGATAATCAATAATTATCTTTGAGTAGTGATTATAATTATAAGGAAATAATTATAAGGATAATCGCTATTATAAGGAAATAGTGATTGAGTTTATATATTTGGTAGAAATATAATATAAATTCAATCACTATTTTTATTTATAATTAAAAATCATAAGATGATAATCAAGAATTATCCTTATACATACTTATTTTATTAATAAGTATAGGAAATATATAAAGATAATTATTGATTATCCTTATAATTATCCTTTTAATTATTTATTATTTTATTTTAATGATTAATAAGTAGTATATATGTACGAGAATAATTAGGATAATCAGTAATTAAGCCAAATTCTTTTATGTTGACCGCTATTCCCACTAGTGGCCAGTCAAAACACGATTGTTTTGATTTGTAAAAGTAGCTAAAGAAAGTAACGAGATAAAAGAAATTTGTTAACCGCTTCTCCTCTAGCGGTTGGCGCATCTCGGTAATTAACTCCAATTTTGGACGATTTAGATGAGCGTTTGTTGAAAGCAGGGGTTAATAAATTAATGTATTATTCCATTTTATCAATTCCCATATATATATATATATATATATAAAGGTAAAAAGGCTTGTATATTTAGGGTGGACTTTCTATAGTTTTTCAATGATATTTCTCAAAATTAAAATTTAATATTTGAAAAAAAAGAAGTAAAATTATTTCAATTTACCAGATGTATACCTTAATATTCAGTAAACTAATTAAAGTCAAGAATAGTATTAGTTTCTTAAGGACGTTAAGAGTATATGTGATTTTACTAGTCTTTGATCATTATAAAAATATACCGCAGGTCCAGAGTAGCTAAAGGAAATAGATCAATATTGTTTGGAGTGGAAGGATCGTGAGATCACTAAGTAGTAACTAATCACTTTGTGTGTGTGTGTGTGTGTTTGAGTCAATTTAAAATAAATGTTTGTTATAAGGTTTTAACTAACCATCAAATTTGCACGCCCATTACAAGATCTAAATAAGAAAAGTAAAAATAAAAGGACAAGGTGTTTCACAGTATTACCAAAAGGAAAAACATACAATTATGTAACTAACATAAAAGCAATTTTTATACTGCAACACAATGCAAGTTAAAATAGTTAAATTGTCCTACAACACTTTATTGCGAAGAATTTTATTTTTAAAATACCAACATTGAATTTTACAATGAAGGATATAAGATTTGATAGTCAGTTAAATCAAATCGTGTAATCACCATTATTATGAATTATCCCTCTAAATGTGTATATAATATCATGATCTCCACTTTCCCAATCTCAATCCCACCCCAATCCTAGCTAGCTCTTACAACTAATTAATAGTAAGTTTGTGAATATTATATGAGGGGATGATAAAAAATTAGTTTATAAAATGATGCGTCAAGAGTATAATTAGTGAATGATTCATCATATATATGAATGATTAATTGATTGCAATCAACCACAACCAGCACATCATTTTGTAAATTTCTTTTTGTCATCAAAGTACTATTGATATTATATTATTGTCAGCATTTTAGTTTATATACATTCCATTGAAATTTGAATTGCATTTATCAGTCACCATACTTCTAGCTAGCATGCATTAATTAATCGTTAAACAGTGTAATATTGAAATGAAGCAAATTAATTTAGTTCTACAATTGCAGTAACTGTTATTTGAATTTCATTTACGAGTCACCAATACCATGCATGTTCCAGTTTATAGCCCAAAATAGGAAATAATCATATGATGATTTCGTGTTCAGAATTATCAGTGATAGGATATTATTGTAAGCGCGCTCGTGTATTATGGCAAAATTGAAGCCATAATTAAGTTTTGGGACTGGGTCTTGGTGACAGTGGGAGGGGCAGAGCAGATTCTCTGTCCCCAATTTCTCATTTTCTTTTGCGTTCCTCCACTTATATTTTAACACATGTTTTTTTATTTAATTTTAAAATTAATTAGTATTAAATAAGAGATTAGGTATTAAAATATAAGTGAGAGGACACAAAAAAATAGAAAAATTGAAGACAAAGAATATGCTCTCGAGGGAGGGGTCGTCAGGATATCATGTTTACACGTGATAAGCCCTCTCCTTTGTCTTGAACTTGTAATGATTAATTTTGAATAACACCAAGCAAGCATCTTCAGGGGGGAGTGGATCAAAAGCAAGCGCAAAGCCCTAACAAAGATTTTTCTCTTAGAAAACTTGATTGCTACTATCTTTATTATATTTTTTTTTCATATAGAAAATTTACTTTTCTCTCTCCCCCACTTTCGGATATATATATATATATATATACATATATATATTCTTTATTATGATATAAATTAGTAACTATTTAACACAAACCGAGTCCAATGTGGATAGAATGCAGCTGCACTTTTAATTAATTTACTTATATATATATATATATATATATATATATTTAAAAAGTGGAAGGAAAGAATAACAATTTTTTTGGAAACACTATTTTCACATGTATTTGATATTTTCATTTAGTTTTTTCTTAAATGAAAGTGGGACTTATTCTATGCTCATGTGAGGGAAGACGATGTAAAAATAATAAAAATACATGTGAAAATATTAATTCTCTTTTTTATGTAAACGAAAAATAAAGTTTTTTTAACTTTCTTATTTTAACCTTACTTTCTTTACTTTTTCCCTTCTCTCTCTCCCATCATTTCTCATTTTTTTTTGCGTAAACAAAAAAGTGAATTTTTTTTCTTTCTATTTTATCCTTTAAACTTTCATTATTCACTAATTTTACCTTTTTCTCTCTCGCATTATCTCTGATTTCCTATTTTTTATCATTTCATTTTTTTTCTCTTCTAACACATGTAGTGTATGCAATGTAAACTAGTAAATATAATCCATAGCATTTATTTGCTACGATTCAAAAAAAGACATATAACGTTTGTACTTTACATTACAAAAATAAAAAGCTGAGATTTAAAATGGCCTTATGCAGTTCGCTAGTTATTCTGGCGAACAAGATTAAAATTAATTTTGGACATTTATTCTCCCACTTCCCTGCTCATTGCAAAACCTCTTCTTGTTACTATCTGTCATGTTCAAGTTAGGGTTTCTGATTCTCAAAAACCTAATTTCTAGTTATTTTCATTTGAGTTTTTAACCATCAAATCAAATAATGGGCAAGGACAAGAGGCGAGAATGCCGCGAAAATTCTTCATCATCGTCGTTAAAGATTAATCCCAAAAAGCGCAACCTTGAATTACGTCTCTCATCGAGAACAAGTAGGTAAGCGTCCAACTTTCGCTTCATACAATGATACACCCAGTGTAAGACCCCAACTTTTATGAATAAAAATGAATTTTCTATAATTATCATTTTTGAATATTAAGGAATGAATTTGATATAATGTTATAGTTGTGGGTAATATTTATAAATTTTACAAAATCATGAGTTGTTATATAATATTCGATTGGTGGGGAATATTAGTTTTAACGGGGAATATTAATGCGCATTTACAAGACAATCATTAATTGGACCCATAGCGAAATTATTATCGGATTGAGAAAAACGACAAAAATATTATATGAAAATAACGGCGGAAGTTTTACCGCTAATCTTGTTGAAACACCGATGTTAAAAAATGCGATATCTGGCATGGTTGCATAATAGCACACGGTATTGATTATTGATGCTTACGTGAGAAGTCACTCAATTTTGTTCAATTATTGCTTCTGATATTTCTTTGCGTAGTATCTCACGTTATTTGATTCAATTATTGTCGATATTTTATATATTATTAAATCAATAATTGAGACGACAAAAAGTTATTAATATTATTATTTGTAATATTAACGATGTCTAGAAGTTCTATCAAGGAGAGGTTTGGTCACCTAATTGCGCGGCATGATAGGAGAAATCCTTATTGAAAGCTCCATCTTTCTTAGGAACGACACAGTCGATTAATATTGTGAATTGTAATAATAATGATAAATATTATTAAAAATATTGAAGGATTTTTATGAAGTATTTATGGACCCCTAGTTACCTATTTTTTTCAAAATAGTGTGTGTTATGGGTATGATAATTATATATATATATATATATATATATATATATATATATATATTTATATATATATATATGTTGATGATGTTGATGGGGGAGGAAGAAAATGTTGTCAGAAAATGGGAGGGGGAATGAGTTAACGTACAAAAGAGGGAATATATAGATTATTGATTCTTGCATGTGTTGAATTTAGGGAATTGTCTAACAAAGAGAAAAGTACTTATTATATATATATATATATATATATATATATATATATATATATATATATATATATATATATTAATAAGTGACTTGTTGGTATATATATAATATATATATAAGTTATAGTGAATTGAGGGAATTCACGTGTAATATTATTAAGTTACGTCCGAATAAAATTTCTTTTCAGCCCGTGATTACTGCAAATGATTTCGTACGATTCCTACTTTATGCGGTCGTGAGAATTCTAAATAGTATCCTTTCAATTCTCCTATAAATAGAATGCTTAGTTAGAATTTAAATCACACTAGAAATTCAGAGAAATTCTCTTCTATAATCTTGAACGCATTTCTTTAGAGTTTTAAGAAGTTTTGAGCGTAGTCTGACTTTTCTTAAAAGAATATCCTCGCCATACCAAATTGGAATACTCTTCTTTTCACGGTAAGGGTATTATTATTTTTTCATAATCATAAAGAGAACTTCATTATTCCATTCTTTATTATCTGTTGGAATAACTTTTGTATATGCTGATCTACCCTATACTTGGTGAAATTCTTCCATTATTCCATTCTTTATTATTACATTGGAATATCTTATTTGTGCATTTCACTTGGGACTTCTTTTGGTTCCGTTTATTTATTATTACATTGGAATATCCTCTCTATGCATTTTACGTAGGACTGGTTCCGTTATTTATTATTACATTGGAATAACTTTTACATCTGCAATCTGAATGTATGCGTGGTGAATTCTATTTGTTATTCCATTCTTTATTATTACATTGGAATATCCATGCGGTTGCGTATTCGCTTTGACACAGTTCTCATTATTTATTATTTTGTTGGAATAACTTTTATACATGCAAGTCCGCATGCGTGATGATTTCTTTTGTTATTCCATTCTTTATTATACTCGATTGGTTAAAGTTTTGACTTCTATACTCCATGAAATTAGTGAAATATTCTTGATATTTGCGCTTCATCGATATCTTTTCATAGAAATATTCTTACGAGCATTCTTGAATTTTACTCTACAAAGAAGTTTCATGTTGACAATTTGGACGTTATTAGTTCTGGATAAATTAATTCTTAAACTTGTTTTATTGAATTCTTATATCATTGTCATCATCCTCATGTTTATATTTTTGTTGAAAGTCATCGTATGTGGCTGTTGTTATGCATAGATGGACTTGGTATGATTATGACCGAGGATTATTCGATTAAATAATCATGACCATAATGTTACAAATAATGTGGTAAAAGTCCTCGTTGGCCGTAGTGCATTGATGGACGATTGTTGACATGATCATAACCATTGATGAATACATGAATATCCTTGGCCCGTAGTATATGGATAATTTGTGGTTGTGATACTAATAAATATCCTTGGCCGTAGTGTGCGGGGATGATGTGGATTATTTATTAAGTTTGAGTCCCAATGATAAAAAAGTGATGAAAAACCTTTTAAATCATAAAAATAGTAAATTTTATTCTCTACTTAACTCTTTTAATGGATTGCATGTTCATTGCAGCTTAAACTTGATGTCTATTGTATTTTATCGGTTTAACATTTGTTGAAGACTAATGATAATTTATTACGCATTATCTTAGTCATAATATTTCTTCTTGGGCTATTTGAGCTCACCTTTTTCTTTCACTTTGTTCTCTTGTGAAATGAGAGCGTGGCAGGACTAGTCGGGAAGCGGGTGATGGTCCGGATGATAGTATTAGTAGTCCTCACTATTACATTAAATAGTGTGACAATAAATGTAATGAGGACTTATTACGAGAGTGGATATTATCTAGAAGATAATAATTGTATTAAAACTCACATTTCTCTTGTTGTATATTAAAGATTGTATTAGTATTACATACCATGTATTTGGCGACTTTCGAGAATAGGTGATGTATACCTATTTAGGGGCGTCACGGTTGGTATCAAAGCTTAGGGATATGATCCACAGGCTAAGATGTGAGACAAGAACTAGGAGGGAGAGGCAGAATTCCTTACGGCTAGTATGACCTACCTAAGTTTATTTGGTATTTAATTGATCGATCGTAGTATAGGGATAATATATTACATGTCAATTAACATTTGTTTTGTGGCGATATTTAAAGATGGCATCAAGAATGTTGTGATTAACAATGGAGCACGGGAGGCGTTGAGTCTCCACAGATCAATAATCGGGACAATGTGCATCGAGAAGGCGATAATCCTCGAGCAAACAACAACGACGACGGATAATGAGCGATGGAATGTTCGAGGCTTTTTTCAATTCATGCGACATCGAGCAAGAGCGGCTCCTGTCTAAAATGCAGGTGGAAACACTGGAAACTCTCGGACAGTCACCGCTAAGCAGTTCAAAGAACCGGGACCACCGAAGTTCTTTGGAGAGCCAAAACCACTTAAAGCGAGACGTGGATAAAGCGGATCTGCAAGATATTTGATGTTTTGGCATACTCAGGAGCAAAGGTTCTTTTGCCACCTTCGTGTTGCGCGTGCGAGGCGATCTTGGTGGGAATCTATAAAATACTCGACTTTACCTTGCATGACTTGAAGATGACTTGGGAGAGTTCCAAGAATTGTTCAACGATAAGTACTTTCCGAAAGTATTAAATCACATGAAAGAGATAGAGTTCATTAAGTTTGGAGCAAACCAACATGACCAGTGTCGCGATACGAAGCCAAGTTCGCCGAGTTATCCGGTTTAGTCCCATTTGGTTGATAATGAGAGAATGACGCGAATATTTCTAAGAGGTTTGAAACCCAGAGATACGTCAATATCTTATCTCTCATAAACCGTGTTTGTAGTCGAGATGTTATTAATAGGGCTCGATTATTGGAGCGCGATAATGAGTCAACCCAACCAAAAGAGAGGTAAAAATGATAATACCGATGATAAAAGTCATCGAAGCGGTGATGATAAGCGTGGAGGAACAAATATGCGAAATGGTAACCACTTCGGTGGTAATCATGGCCAAAACAATAAGAAGGACATTTCAAGAAGAGAGATTCATCAATGATGGAAAGGCGTCGACCAAAGACCCGTTGTTAAGGAAGGAGAACGACCACCTATCATATGCTTCAAATGCGGAGGGAGGGACACATCGATCCAAAACTGCGTGATGTAGTCAAAGCATGTTATAATTGTGGAAGAAGTTCACCTAGCCCGATTTTGTCGTTCACCAGAAGACAAGTTCAACTAGGATGGAGGCACCAAAGGATGTCCCGGAAAAATCAAAGCCGAGTAGTCTGAGGAGAGCATTTTTCGTGACCTCGAAAGCAAGGAACGAACGAGGTCATCACGGGTAAGCTTATCATAAACTCTAACAAAGTTTATACCTTATTTAAAAGCGGTTCTACCCATTCTTTTATTTTTTTTGTACTTGTGTTCAACGTTTAAATTTGACTCCGGAGAAATTAGACTTTGACTTATCTGTTGAAACTCCATTGGGAGAAACCTTCATTACATCCACTGTTTATAAGTCTTATTTGGTTCAAATTGGTACCCTCACATTACCTGTCGATCTTATTTCATTAAAAATACTTGCATTTGACGTAATTTTAGGGATTGATTGGTTAACCACTCATCATGCAAAAATTGATTATTTTCCGTAAGGTTGTTAGCTTTCATATTCCTAACCAACCTATTATGTGAATTCAAGCAACCAACCCATTAAAATTAATCACTATCATCTCAAGCCATAAAGTTATTCGTTTATTAAAAAACGGATGTCAAGCTTTCTTAGCTCATGTCACGGATCTAAACAAAAATACGTCAGTTTTGAATGATATTTCTATTGTTAATGAATTTCTGACGTATTCCACTCGAAGAACTTCCCCGCCTACCCCAGTGTAAAATTAAATTTTGTATCGACCTTGAACCCGGTACAAAACCCATTTCCAAAGCCCATATCGAATGGCTCTATTGAACTTCGGGAGTTAAAGACCCAACTACGAGAATTGTTAGACATTGGTTTTATTAAATCCCTAGTACATCTCCTTGGGGTGCTCCATTACTATTCGTGAAGAAGAAATATGGGAGTATGCAACTTTGTATTGATTATCGGGAGTTGAATCATGTCACTATCAAAATAGATATCCATTGCCTCGCATTGATGACTGTTTGACCCGATTCTGGCGCCCAAATTTTTTCAAAGATTGATCTTAGTTCGGATCTCACCAATTGAAGATTAGAATCGATGACATTCTAAAGACAACTTTTAGAACTTCGATACGGGCATTATGAATTCCTAGTCATGTCTTTTGGATTGACTAATGCTCCTGCTGCCTTCATGGATATGATGAACCTAGTATTCAAGGAATATTTGGATCACTTTGTGGTCGTCTTTATTGATGACATCCTTATTTATTCCAAAGGCCGTGAAGATCATGAGCAACACTTGAGGCTGATACTTCAAAAGCTTCGTGAATATAAGCTTTATGCTAAATTGAAGAAATATGAGTTCTGGCTTGAGGAAGTAGCATTCCTTGGGCACGTGGTATCAAGTCATGGAATATCATTGACCGCCAAAGATTGAAGCTATTCAAAGCTGGAACAACCTAAATCAATGATAGAAATACGTAGCTTTCTCGGCTTATTTGGTTATTATCGGAGATTAAATGAAGGATTTCTCGAATCGCTACTCCATTAACTCGGTGACTCGAAGATATAAAATTCGGTTGGAGTGAGGAATGCGAAAAATTTTTCAAGAACTCAAGAGGAGACTTATTTAAGACTGTTACGACAATACCATCCTGCCTCGGAGGAATTTTTTATCTACTGATGATGCTTGAGGCAAAGGGTTAGGATGTGTTCACATGCAACATGGGAAAGTCATAGCTTTATGCCTCTCGACAACTCAAAAGAATATGAGAGGAATTATCCTACTCAT
This sequence comes from Panax quinquefolius, assembly GCA_020205615.1. Lineage (NCBI taxonomy): Eukaryota > Viridiplantae > Streptophyta > Magnoliopsida > Apiales > Araliaceae > Panax > Panax quinquefolius. The sequence goes on along the minus strand of CM035172.1, from coordinate 19,475,938 downwards.
GATCTAGAGTTAGCATTTGTTATCTTCGCACTCAAAATTTGGAGGCATTACTTGTATGGGAAGAAAGTGGAGATCTTTACTGGATCATAAAAGCCTCAAATATTTCTTCACTCAAAAGGAACTCAACATGCGGCAAATGACGTTGGCTTGAAGCTGTTGAAAGATTATGATCATACCATCCAATACCATCCTGGAAAAGCGAATGTGGTAGCTGACGCATTGAGTAGAAGATCATATGCGAGTACTAGTGCGATATTGTCAACGCAGAGACCCATTTTGTATGACTTACAAAGGATGGAGATAGAGATAAAGACTCCAGGGACCCACGTGATGATGGCGAATATTCTAGTAGAACCGACTTTAATCGATAAAGTTAAAGGCGCTCAAGCCTACGGACACGAGGTGATCGCGTATGAGGAAGAAAGTCAAGAAAGTGCTATCACTTAAGCGAGAATTGATGAAGAAGGAATACTTCAGTCAACTCCAGACTTTGTGTTCCTAACGACCCTGATTTAAAGTTTAAAATCATGATGGAGGTGCACAACACACCGTTTGCAATCCATCCTGGGAGTACTAAAATGTATCATGATCTTTGACTTACATTTTGGTGGGGTAATATGAAGAGAGAGATAAGCTATTTATTTATCTCAAGGTGTCTAACGTGTCAACGAAGTCGTCAATGAGCATCAAGTACCAAAAGGTCCATTGCAACCACTTAAAATTCCGGAATGGAAGTGGGAGCACATTACCATGGATTTTGTTACTGGTCTTCCCAAGGTTTCTCAAGGCATAGATGCAATTTGGGTCATTGTTGATAGATTGACCAAGTCTGCTCATTTCTTACCTATACGAGAAACTTATACACTTGAACGTCTTGCTCGTATGTACATAAACGAGATTATAAGACTGCATGGTATGCCAAGATCCATAATTTCCGATCGAGACCTAAGATTCACTTCAAGATTTTGGGTTGGTTTGCAAAAGCTATGGGCGCGGACTTACGATTTAGTTCGGCATATCATCCTCAGATGGACGGACAATCAAGAGAGGACTATTCAAACTCTTGAAGATTTATTAAGACTCGTGTCCTTGACTTCAAGGGAAGTTGGGACAAGTTCTTACCATTGGTGGAGTTTTCCTACAACAACAGTTATCAAGCAAGTATTGGCATGGCTCCATTCGAGGCGTTGTATGGAAGAAAGTGTCGTTCTCCAGTATGTTGGGATGAGGTGGGTGAAGCAACGTTGTTGGGATCGGAGTTAGTACGTATGACTACGAAAAAGATACAAACGATCCGGAAACGTATAAAAACCTCACAAGACCTCTGAAAAGAGTTATCTTGATCTTCATCGAAAGGGCGTGGAATTCGATATTGGAGATCATGTGTTGTTACGTGTTGCTCCATAGAAAGGAGTTACGAGATTTGGAAAGAGAGGAAAGCTCAATCCTCGATTCATTGGCCCATTTTAATCCTCGATCGAGTGCAATCGTAGCCTTTATAGACTTGCTTTCTGCCGCCAAGTATGTCTCGTGTTCATAACGCTTTTTATATATCCATGTTACGTAAATATGTGAAAGACCAACCACATTATTGAGTTAGAATCCAGACGAAATAGCGAAAGATTTAACGTATGAAGAGGTTCTGTTCAAATCTTGGATAAGAAGGAACATATTCTACGCTCCAAAGTTATACCTCAAGTCAAAGTTTTGTGGAGAAACCACGATGTTGAGGAAATGACACGGGAGTTAGAATCAAATGAAATCAAGGTATCCTTACCTCTTGACATACTAGAAATGCGTACCCTAATTTTGAGGGCAAAATTTCATAAGAAGGGAGATTGTAAGACCCCAACTTTTATGAATAAAAATGAATTTTCTATAATTATCATTTTGAATATTATGGAATGAATTTGATATAATGTTATAGTTGTGGGTAATAATTATAAATTTTGCAAAAATCATGCAAGTTGTTATATAATATTCGATTGGTCGGGAATATTCATTTTAACGGGGAATATTAAATGCAGCCGGCACAATCATTGGTGGACCCCACAATGTAATTATTATTTGGATTGAGAAAACGACAAAAATATTTTATGAAAATAACGGCGGAAGTTTTCACCGATTAATCTTTGTTAAAACACCCGGTGTTAAAAATACAAGAATACGTGTGGTTGCATAGTAGCACGGTATTGATTATTAATGCTTTACGTGAGAAGTCACTCAATTTTGTTCAATTATTGCTACAGTAATTGTTGCATAATATCTCACGTTTTTTGATTCAATTATTGTCGATATATTATATATTATTAAATCAATAATTGAGACGACAAAGTTATTAATATTATTATTTGCAATATTAACGATGTCTAGAAGTTACATCGAGGAGAGGTTTGGTCACCTAATTGCGGCGCCATAGGGAAAAATCCTTATTGAAAGCCCCATCTTTCACGGAACGACACAGTCGATTAATGAGGCGCCCCCAAAAATAGGTATACATCACCCATCTTGGGTAGTCGGATACGTGGTATGTAATTTAAGTACAACTTACTAATATAAGCGTGCAATGTACAATCGACATAAAGCTGTGAGTTTGAATACAAATATTGTCTACTAGAGATCATACAAACTCAAAAGGAGTCCTCATTACAATTATTATCACACTATTTCACGTAATAGTGAGGACTACTAATCTTATCCTCTGGACCATTACTCCGCTTCCAGACTCGCCCCCCATTATATTCTCATTTCACAGAGAACGGTGAAAGAAAGGGTGAGCTCAACTAGCTCAAGAAGAAATATTATGACTAAGATAATGCGAAATAAATTATCATTAGCCTACAATAGTGTTAAACCGATAAAATACAATGAACGTCCAAGTTTAACTACAATGGAACCAAGAATCCATTAAAAGAGTCAAGTAGAAAATAAAATCTACTATCTTTTATGATTTTAAAGGTTTTCATCATCAAGTTATAAATTTGAGACTCGACTTTAATAAATATTCCACATCATCGAATCACCCCTGCACTTTTCTACGGCCAAGGATATTCTTTAGTATCACGACCACAATTATTCATACACTACGGGCCAAGAATATTTGTGTATTCATTAATAGTCGTGATCATGCCAACAATCATCCATCAATGCACTACAGACCATTTGAGGATTTTTACCACATCATTTGTAACATTACGGTCATGATTACAAGAATAGTCTCTGGTCATAATCATACCAAGTCCATCTATGCACTACAGGCCACAGATGACTTTCAACGTAATATAAACATGAGGATGATGACAATGATATAAGAATTCAATAAAACAAGTTCAAGAATTAATTTATCTAGGAACCAATAACATCCAAATCTGTCAACATGATCTTTGCTTTGTAGAGTAAAATTCAAGAATACTTAGAAGAATATTTCCATGAAAGGATTACGGATGAAGCGCAAATATTAAGGATATTCCACTAATTTCATGGAGTATAGAAGTCAAAGTTTTAACCAACTGAGTATAACAAAGAATGGAAAAATAAAAGAAACCACCATGCATGCGATAGACCGCATGCAGAAAGTTATTCCAATGAATAATAAATAATCGAAACCCAGTCCGCGTAAAAACGCATGCACGGGATATTCAACAGAATAATAAAGAATGGAACCAGGTCCCGGCGTAAAACACACGAATGTGGATGTTCCAACAGAATAATAATAAAGACGGAACCAGTCCGGTATAAAACACACATATAGGATGTTCCAATGAATAATAATAAAGATTTTAACCGAGTCCTGTAAAACACATGAGAGGATGTTCCAACAGAATAATAGAAGAATGTCACCAAGTATAGGGTAAACCACGTATACAAAGTTATTCCAACGAATAATAAGCAATGGAATAACAACAGCTTCTCTTCATGAATAAGAAAGAATAACACCCCTTACTTTTGGTAGGAGATTGAATCTGCATGAGTATAGTAACAAAATACTCTTCTTCTTTCTCTTTATTCTCTCTATACTTTCTCTCTATATAGCTTGAATGAATTCGTGAAAATAATGAAGCACTAGGCCTCTATTTATAGAAGATTTCTAGCTTAAGACTTTTGCCATGTGAAAAGGCAATTGGCTTGACGAATTGGTGATGTGAAAAGATAAGTGGTTTGACGCTTTGTAATGTGAAACGACAAGTGGTTCGACGCTGTAATGTGAAACGACAAGTGGTTCGGCCTTTGTAATGTGAAACGACAAGTGGTTCGACGCTTTGTAATATGAAATGGCAAGTGGTTTGGCGTCGGTAAAAAGGTAATTACTATTGATTGAAGGTAATTACTATTCACAAAGGTAATTACTATTGACGAAGGTAATTACTATTGAAGAAGAGACTCTTAGATGATGACATATATGGCCCCCATAAAATAATCAAACTTACCACAAACGTCTCATAATGACTTTTATATACATCAAGGATTGAATAAATATTACCACAAATCATTTTATTTTTAATCAACACATATTTAATCTTTCAACAATTATTAATCATTTATAACTTATCGTCTCAATTATTGATTAATACTATAACATATTATCTGAGATGATCTTGTGACAATAATTGAATCAATAATATAAGATATATGATGCGTGATTATCGTAGTAATAATTGAGCATAGGTGAGTGACTTCTCACGTAAGATCAATAATCAATATCGTGTGCTTCTTATACAACTACGCCAGATATTCTTTTACTTTTACTACGGGTAGTTCAACAGTTTTTAACGGTAACACCTCTGCCGTTATTTTTATAGAAAGATAATTTTGTCGCTTTCTAACTACGATAATACTTCCGTTAATGGGGTCCACCAATGATTGGTAAAATCGTCGAATATTCCCCGACAAAAGAATATTCCCGAACCAAACGAATATTTTATAACAACTTAACTTACTTTTGCAAAATTTATAAATATTACCCACAACTATAACATTATATCAAATTTATTCCATAATATTCAAAATAATATTTATAGAAAATTCATCTTTATTTATAAAAGTTGGGGTCTTACAACCTCCCTTCTTATGAAATTTAAGCCCTCAAAATTAGGGTACGTACACGGTATGTCGAAGAGGTAAGGATACCTTGATTTCATTTCGATTCTAACTCCCAAGTCATTTCACAACATCGTGGTTCCTCCACAAAACTTTGACTTGAGGTATAACCTTGGAGTGTAGAATATGTTCCTTCTTATCCAAGATTTGAACAGGAACCTCTTCATACATCAAATCTTCCGATATTTCGTCCGGTTCTAACTCAATAATGTGGTTTGGGTCTTTCACATATTTACGTAACATGGATATGTGAAAAACGTTATGAACACGAGACATACTTGGCGGTAAAGCGAGTCTATAGGCCACGCTTCCTACTCGATCGAGGATTAAAATGGACCGATGAATCGAGGATTAAGTTTTCCTCTCTTTCCAAATCTTGTAACTCCTTTCCATGGAAGCAACTCTTAATAACATACGATCTCCTATATCGAATTCCACGTCCTTTCGATGAAGATCGGATAACTCTTTAATCGATTTTGTGAGGTTTTTATACGTTGTCGGATCGTTTGAATCTTTTCCGTAGTCATACGCATTCAACTCCGGTCCCCAACAACGTTGTTTCACCCACCTCATCCCAAAGATCTTGGAGAACGACACTTTCTTCCATACAACGCTTGAATGGAGCCATGCCAATACTTGCTGATAAGCTGTTGTTGTAGGAAAACTCCACCAATGGTAAGAACTTGTCCTAACTTCCTTGAAATCAAGGACATAGAGTCTTAATAGATCTTCAAGAGTTTGAATAGTCCTCTCCATTCGTCCGTCCGTCTCGAGGATGATATCTTGCCGAAACTAAATCGTGAAGTCTGTGCCCATAGCTTTTTGCAAACTAACCCAAAATCGTGAAGTGAATCTTGGGTCTCAATCGGAGACTATGGATACTGGCATACCATGCGATCTTACAATCTCATTTATGTATATACTGAGCAAGAGCGTTCAAGTGTATAAGTTTCTCGTGTCGGTAAAGAAATGAAGCGGACTTGGTCAATCTATCAACAATGACCCAAATCGCATCTATGCCTTGAGAAACCTTAGGAAGGCCCGGTAACAAAATCCATGGTAATGTGCTCCCACTTCCATTCCGGAATTTCAAGTGGTTGCAATGGACCTTTTGGTACTTGATGCTCGCTTTAACTCGTTGACAAATTAGACACCATAAGATAAACAGTATTTATCTCTCTTTCATATTGCTCCACACCAAAATGTATGGCCTAATATCATGATACATTTTGGTACTCCTGATGGATTACAAATGGTGTGTTGTGCGCCTCCATCATGATATTATACTTTAAATCGTGGTCGTTAGGAACACAAAGTCCAAAGTTGACTCAAAGTATTCCTTCTTCATCGATTCTTGCTTTCGTGTAGCACCTTCTGACTTTCTTCCTCATACGCATCATCCAGTGTCCAGAGCTTGAGCAATTTTAACTTTATCGATTAAAGTCGGTTTTACTCGTATACTCGCTTATCATCACATGCGTCCCTGGAGTCTTTAACTCTGTCTCCATCCTTTGAAAGTCACACAAAATGGGCCTTTGCGTTGACAATATTGCACTCGTACTTGCATATGATCTTCTACTCAATGCGTCAGCTACCACGTTCGCTTTTCCAGGATGGTATTGGATGGTATGATCATAATCTTTCAATAGTTCAAGCCAACGTCGTTGTCGCGTGTTGAGTTCCTTTTGATTGAAGAAATATTTGAGGCTTTTTATGATCCGTAAAGATCTCCACTTTCTCCCCATACAAGTAATGCCTCCAAATTTGAAGTCAGAAGATAACAAATGCTAACTCTAGATCATGAGTAGGATAATTCCTCTCATATTCTTTGAGTTGTCGCGAGGCATAAGGTATAACTTTTCCATGTTGCATGAGAACACATCCCAACCCTTTTGCAAAGCATCACCAGATGACAAATCCTCCGCCGATGGTATTGTCGAACAGTCTTGAAATAAGTCTCCTCTTGAGTTCTTGAAAACTCTTCTCACATTCTTCGCTCCAACCAACTTTGTATCTTTCCGAGTCAATTTGTCAATGGAGTAGCTATTCGAGAAAATCCTTCCACGAATCTCCGATAATAACCAAATTAAACCGAGAAAGCTAAGTACTTCGATCATTTGATTTAGGTTGTTCCAAACTTTGAATAGCTTCAATCTTTCTTGGGTCAATGATATTCCATGACTTGATACCACGTGCCCTAGGAATGCTACTTCTTCGACGAACTCGCATTTCTTCAACTTGGCATAAAGCTTATATTCACGAAGCTTTTGGAGTGTCACCTCAAGTGTTGCTCATGATCTTCACGGCTTTTGGAATAAATAAGGATGTCATCAATAAAAGACGACCACAAAGTGATCCAAATATTCCTTGAATACTCGGTTCATCATATCCATGAAGGCGTAAGGAGCATTAGTCAATCCAAAGGACATGACTAGGAATTCATAATGCCCGTGATCGAGTTACGGCGAAGTCTTTGGAATGTCGGTGGTTCTAATCTTCAATTGGTGATATCCGGAACGAAGATCAATCTTTGAAAAGAATTTGGCTCCTAGCAACCGGGTCAAACAGTCATCAATACGTGGCAATGGATACCTATTTTGATGGTGACATGATTCAACTCCGATAATCAATACAAAGTCGCATACTCCCATCTTTCTTCTTCACGAATAGAACATGAGCACCCCAAGGAGAAGTCTTAGGGGCCGAATAAAGCCAATGTCTAACAATTCTGCAATTGGGTCTTTAACTCCTCAGTTCAATAGAGCCATTCGATATGGGGCTTTGGAAATAGGTTTTGTCTGGGTTCAAGGTCGATACAAAATTTAATTTCACGCTTTCGGAGGTAGGCAGAATTTCTTGAGAATACGTCCGGAAATTTATTAACAATAGAAATATCGCTCAAAACCGATATTTTTGTTTAAATCGTGACATGAGCTAAGAAAGCCGTTTTCAATAAACGAATAGCTTTATGGCTTGAGATGGCCGTGATTAATTTTAATGGTTCTGGTCGCTTGAATTCAAGATAATAGGTTGGTTAGGAATATGCGACTAACTACCCCTTACGAAAACAATCAATTTTTACATGATAAGTAGTTAACCAATCAATCCTAGAATCACATCAAATGCAAGTATTTTTAATGAAATAAGATCGACGGTAATGTGAGGGTGCCGATTTGAACCAAACAAGAATTATAAGCGATTGGATGTAATGAAGGTTTCTCCCAACGGAGTTTCCACAGATAAGTCAAAGTCTAATTTCTCCCGGAGTCAAATTTAATCGATGGCGCAAAGTAGGAGAAATAAAAGAATGGGTAGAACCGGTATCAAATAAAGTATAGACTTCATTAGAGTTTATGATAAGCTTACCCGTGATGACCTCATTCGGGTTCCTTGCTCTCCAGGAGGTCACAACAAACGCCTCCCTTGCACTACTGATTTTGACTTTTAAGGACTACTTTTGGTGCCTCCATCCTAGCTGAATTTGTCTTGATGGCAACAAAATCGAGCTAAGCTAAGTGACCTTCTCTTCCACAATTATAACATGTTTTGGATGGCATGTCGCATTTGATCGATGTATCCTCTCCTCCGCATTTGAAGCATATGATAGGTGGTCTTTCTCCTTAACAAACAACGGGTCTTTGGTCTTTGGCGTCTTTCCATCATTGTTGAATCTCCTTTTCTTGAAATGTCCATTCTAATTGTTTTTGGCCTCGATTACCAAGAAGTGGTTACCATATCTGGCATGTTGATTCCCTCCACGCTTGTTGTCACCGCTTGATGACTACTCTCATTGGTATTATAATTTTGCCATTTCTTCTCTTTTAGTTCGTTGACTGACTTATTAAGGCTCCACTAATCGATCTATTTACAACATCCGAATACAAACACCATGCTTATGAGAAATAAGATGTTGGCGTATCTCGACTTCAAACCTCTTAAAAATATTCGCGCCATTCTCTTTCATTATCCACCGAGTGGGACGAACCGTGATAACTCGCAAATTTTGCCTCGTATTGCGACACGGTCATATTGTTTTGTTCCAACTTGATAAACTCCACCTCCTTCATTATGGCGAATACTTTCGGGAAAGTATTTGTCGTTGAACGACTCTGGAACTTCTCCCAAGATATCTTCAAGACAAAACAGTTGAGTACATTTCTACCGATTCCCACCAATAATCTGCTCTCCGCGGAACATAAAAGCGGCAAAGGAACCTTTTGCTCCTCGAGCATCCCAAGACATCAAATATCTTGGTAACTGTTTTATCCATACTTCCGCGAAAGTGGTTTTGGCTCTCCCTTAAACTCGTGTGGTCCCAGCTCCTTGAATTGTTTAGCGGTGATCGCCCGAGAGTTTCCGTGTTTCCACCTACGTTTTGGGATGAGTCGCTTCTACTTTTGCTTTGTTAATGAATTCGTAAAAGCCTCTCCGAACATTTGATCATTCATCATTTGGTCGGTGTTGTTGTTTGCGTGAGGATTTTTGCCTTCGATGCACATTATCCACGATTATTGATATGTGGTGAATCAACGATCACTTTGTGCTCCATCATATTCTCAACATTCTCGGATGTCATTTTCGACATCTTGCCACAAAACAAAAGGTTAATTGACATATAACATATTATCCCTATATTACGTGACCGACCAATAAAATAGCACATAAACTTAGATAGAATCATACTAGCGAAGGTATTCCCCGCTCTCCCTCCTAGTACTATTCTCACATCTTAGCTGGGGATTATATCCCTAAGCTCCGATACCAACCGAGACGCCCCAAAAATACGTATACATCACCCATCTTGGGTAGTAAGATACGTAGGTACGTAATTTAAATACAACTTACTAATATAACTCGCCGTGGTATGCAATACGACATAAAGCTGTGAGTTTGAATACAAATATTATCTTACTAGAGATCATACTGAACTCAAAAGGAGTCCTTATTACAATTATTATCACACTATTTCACGTAATAGTGAGGACTACTAATGCTATCCTGTAAGACCCCAACTTATTATTAATGAAATTTAATTTTCTCTATTTATTATTTTGAAATAGTAAGGGTTGATGTGATTAATGTGGATAGTTAGGGGTAAAATACGCAAATATTTCAAAATAAGCAAGTGGTTATAAAATATTCATTGTTGTGGGAATATTCGTTTGGTCGTGGAATATTAAATCTTTGTCGGGGAATATTCAATTGCGTCGGGGAATATTAAATGCGACCCAGCTAGCGACCATGTGTTGGGCCCATAACGGAAAAGCGATTGGATGAAGAAAGCAGCAAATATAAGTGGTTTAAAAATAATCAGGCGTAGTTATTCAAGTTATCTTTGTTAAAATACCCGGTGGTTAAAACACAAGATGACACTGCAGTATTGCACCAATTATTGATTCTTACATAAGAAGGCACTACTCAATAATGGTTACGATGTAATTACCGCTCGTATTTTTTTTATTGAGTTAATAATTCTTTGCGTTGATATTTTATATTGTTGTTGTTTCAATAATTGTCATTACACAATATTTTTCATTATCGAAGCGATAATTCATATTATCTGAATAATATTATTAGATAACATTATTGGCAATGTCTAGAAAGTTACTGCCCAGGAGAGGTTTGGTCACCTAATTACGCTAGTAAGGAGAAATTCTTATTGGAAAGCCCCTCTTTCACGGGAGCGCACAGGTTGTCGATATTGTGATTACGTAATATTATTTGTGAATAATTAATTATTGATTCATATGATGAGGAAAATATTAATTTTATGTGGATATAGATGGAGAAAATTTTAATATGACAATTGTTGAAAATTGAAATTTTATCTTTTTCCTCGATAAAATAATTATTTAAATATATTATTATATTTTAATAATATAATAATGTGATATTTTACAACGAATGTGGGATATATGAGTATACGAGGAGGAAGAGTAATTTTGTTTGCAATAAATGTTTAAAACATGTTAAACATGTCTGCAATGGACCCCATTTATTGATTTGAAATTTGATTATAGCACAATAAAATCGCTTGGTTTGTGGATTTGGTCAATTTACATTTGGAATTCGGAAAAACTTTTTTCTCGCAAAGTTGTAGAGAATTGAATTTCCTATAAAAACTCATAAGATTCAATTTTTTGATAAAAGGGCTATTTATTGTGAATTATTGAAGTTCAAGCTCAAAATAATTGATTTTTGGAAGTTTTAATTATTATTTTAAAGAAAAACGTTTTTTGCATTTAAGTGGGCTAACATGTGATATTAATTGCTGAAATCAGATCTTCAAAGATGGGCTAAGGAAATTTATAATATATATTAATATTTTATTAAATTTTACGCTTTGGTGTTTCTAAGCATTTTCCTATAAATAGGTCTTGGGTTAGAATTGAAAATCACACCGCTAAATCAAGTTTTCTCTCTCTATATTATCGAACGTATTCTTGTGAGTATTTTGAGTATACTTTGAGTATTGTTAGGCGGTGCAAGTTCCTTCAAAGACTTATACCCTATTTCAATTTAGAAGTCTTAATCTTTCGAGGTAAGGGATATTATTTTCTTCTCGAATGATATTATTTCTTCAATATCATTATCTTTGAAATATTAGTTGAAACTTTTATCAAATTTGGAACTTTTCCATGTATCGGGTTACTATTCATGAGTTACTATTCATGAGTTACTATTCACGAGTTACTATTCATGAGATTACTATTCACGATTCTTATTCACGTAGTACTATTCATGAAGCGTGAAGATATTTTTTTTTGGAAATTTCTATCTTTTGGTGTCTGAGTTACTATTCACGTATACGGCACTATTCACGATATCTGAGACTATTCAATTAAAAAATAAAATTTCTTCATTTTGTCCAAAATATCTATTCGGATACTAGCTTTGATTGTATCCATGTTTTGATCATTCTTGAATTTTACACCACTATGATTATTTTTGAGGTATTTTTGAACATGGATAAAACAAAGTACGAATCCTTAATCCTTAATCCTTGTCATTTTGTTTCACTGGATTCGCTTTTAAAAAATATTTTTCATCATCCTCAGTCTTAAATGATGATATTATTGAATATCTTTGGCACGTAGTGCAGATGAATGATTTCTGAAGAATATCTTTGGTAGTAGTGCAAAAGATGAGCAGTGTTTAGATGAACACGACTGACCAATCGATGAATATCTTTGGCACCAGAGTGCAAAGATGAATATTTGATTCGGATGTATATTGATTGATGTTACGAGGATAAAAGATGAGCGATGAACTTTTAAATTCATACATAGAAGATAGTAGTTTGCATTCTCTCTTAACTCTTCTAATGAATTATTATTTCATTGCGAATATTGATTTAAAATTTGTTGTCTATTGTATTCTATTAGATTTTTCCTGTTGAAGACTAACGATAATTTGTTGTATATTATCTTAGTCATAATATTCTTCTTGGGCTAGTTGAGCTCACCCTTTTTCCTTTTTGTTCCATTTTTCTTCTCGGGAGGCGAGAATATAGCGAGTGCAGTCGGGGTATGGAATGAAGGTTTTAGAAAAGAGTTGTTTAGTAGTCCTCACCATTTTGTAAAATAATGTATCAATAAATGTGATGAGGATTTATTTGAGTATAGATATTGTGCAGAAGATAATATTTGTATTCAAACTCACAGTTTCTTTTGTAATAATAAAGTTGTAGTTGTTTACGTACCATGTATTGACAACTCGGAATGGGTGATGTATACCTATTTTGGGGGCGTCACAATAGTGAGGAATACTAATGCTATCCTCTGGACCATTACTCCGTTTCCCGACTCGTCCCAACTATATTCTCATTTCAAGAGAATACGGTGAAAGAAAGGGTGAGCTCAACTAGCTCAAGAAGAAATATTATGACTAAGATAATCTTGAGAATAAATTATCATTAGCCTACAATAGTGTTAAACTAATAAAATACAATGAACATCAAGTTTAACTACAATGAACCAAAGAATCCATTAAAAGAGTCAAGTAGAAAATAAAATCTATTATCTTTTATGATTTTAAAAGGTTTTTCATCAACTTTATATAAATTGAGACTCGAACTTTAATAAATATTCCACATCATCGAATCACCCCTCACACTACTGACCAGGATATTCTTTAGTATCACGACCACAATTATTCATGCACTCTGGACCAAGAATATTTGTGTATTCATTAATGGTCATGATCATGCCAACAATCGTCCATCAATGCACTACGGGCCATTGAGGATTTTACCACATCATTTGTAACATTACGATCATGATTACAATCAATAGTCTCTCATTAATCATAATCATACCAAGTCCAACTATGCACTTTCACAGCCACGAGATGACTTTCAACATAATATAAACATGAGGATGATGACAATGATATAAGAATTCAATAAAACAAGTTCAAGAATTAATTTATCTTGGAACCAATAACATCCAAATCTGTTAACATGATCTTGCTTTGTAGAGTAAAATTCAAGAATACTTAGAAGAATATTTCCATGAAAGGATCTTTGGATGAAGCCTTGAAATATTAAGGATATTTCACTAATTTCATGGAGTATAGAAGTCAAAGTTTTAACCAATGAGTATAACAAAGAATGGAAAAACAAAAGAAACCACCATAAATGCGATAGGCCTTCGCAGCATGGAGTTATTCCAATGTAATAATAAATAACGGAACCCGGTCCAAAGCGTAAAACGCATGACGAGGATATTCCAACAGAATAATAAAGAATGGAACCAGTCCGGCGTAAAACACACACAGACGGGATGTTCCAGCGAGAATAATAATAAAGATCGAACCAGTCCTGTAAAACACATGAGCGTGATGTTCCAATGAGAATAATAATAAAGGCGAAAACCGAGTCCGGTATAAAACACACGGCGGAGGATGTTCCAACAAGTTAATAGAAGAATGTCACCAATTATAGGGTAAACCACGATATCGAGTTATTCCAGCGATTAACGACCCCAAAATAGGTCCATTCCATCCAACCCATTCTGGAGTCGCCAAATATATGGTGCGGAAAATAACTACAACTTTATTACAATAATTGTCGTGCAAAATACAACAACACATATCTTTGTGAGTTTGGATACAAATATATACCAAGCAGCCTTGTACGTCACAATGACACCTTACATAAAGGTATAGTCAAAAAACTGTTTTAGAAATTAGAATCTTTGGGAAGTGCTCAAGAGAAACCTTCGTACATGGGAGGCCATGCTTTTAGGTTATGGTAGATATCATATGGCCACGAATTATCCTTGGTTGACCTAATAGACCCCAAAGAAAAAGCGAGAAGATTACTATCATATTCTTCCCGGTGGTGAGTCTTTTCTTGACATATCATTATCTCCACCTGTCTCTAATTGGGTATTATACTCCAAACAAACACCAAGATTATATAGGTAGTGCTTGTAAATATACTTTCGGCAAGTGGATGTGCACAACCTTGTCTTATGATAACACGAGTTTGTATATCATTAGACATCTTGTATGATAGTGGCAAAACACCCTTCCAAAGTTAAATTCACCTCACCCTCAACATCTATAGACCACCACTCTATTCCTCGCTATCCCATTTCGACCCACTACACTTTTATTACACGAAAGGAATTGTGAAACAAAAGGGTGAAACACAACTAGCTTCGATAAAGAATATTATGACTAAAGATAAATAAATTATCAATAGTCTTCATCAAGAATAAATCGAGATTTAGAACATATGGTAGATGATAAAACTTTTCAACCATAGTTAAAATGAATGAAGCGATCCATTAGAAGAGTCGAAATAGACTATAAAGTCTATTGTCTTCTCCACGTTAAAAGTCCACCAACAATGTTTTATCCACCTAACATCAATCAACAGTTCCTTTCCACAATCAAATGAATAACTTATAATCATAATTGTGATTCTAAATTCCTCTTCTCATCCAGGACGAAGATAATTTTCATCACCTGTCTTTACCTAAAACATCAAATATCATGGTTATACCAAATCACAGTTCCTGTTCATAATCATACTAATAAATTCATCTTTGTACCACGGGCCAAAGATATTCATCAACAGATTCATCTTTTACTACAAAGCTAAAGATATTCAACAACAGTCATCTTTGCATTACAAGCCAAAGATATCCATCAATAATTCATCTTTGCCTACAAAGCAAAGATATTCAACAATGTCATCTTTGCATTACGAGCAAAAGATATTCATCAATAATTCATCTTTGCACTTCTGGTAAGATATTCATCAACAAGTCATCTTTGCACTACGAGCCAAAGATATTCATATATCAAAGAAATACATAATCATTTCAAAAGTTATATAACAATAATTATAACCGTGTTGATCAATTCACCTTTGCACTTAAGCTAAAAATATTCAATTATAAATTCATGGTCATGATCATACCAAATAACAATTCAACTTTTGCACTCTTGGCCAAAGAGAACCTATAGTCACGATCATACCAATAATCTACCCATCTTTACACTCAAGTCGAAAGAAATATCATCATTAGGGTTATAAGAATGTTATATAAAAACAATATAATCAAAACATGATTTTAATTTCAAGAGTAAGATTCATAAATCAACGATAATTTGGTCGGAGAGAAACTAATTTGTCGTGAATAGTACCCAGTGTTTGTACATAGTATGCAGTATAATGTCATAGTAACCTCGACGTAAAAAAGATAACGTTTCATAATAAAATTCATATCAATATTTATAACACCTTAATCCAAATGTTATAAAATCACTTAATAATATCAAAATCTTAATATTCTTAATATTACAACAATATTTAATAATTTCTAAAACTTATAAACAATTTAATTAAATTGTTTACACTTTACTAATTAATGCATTTAATCATCATAAAATGCCAAACTCATAAGATTTCATCACCAATAACCAAAACCCTCATCAAAATCTGCATATACCTCATATATGATTCTCAAGCCATAAAATCATATTTTCCAATTTTCTTACTTCACATAACATATTTAATTCATTTACTCATAACTAGAACATTTTCATGAAAAATACCAAATCATTTTCAAAAATTTTTATTTTCTGGGATTTAGAAAAATATAGTCCCATATTGAATATATATTTTTCTCAAATTTTTAAAATTCATTTACTATTTTTCACATGGCCAAAACCACCGAATATTTAAACATTTATCATACATTATACTTTTGTCCAAAAATTCTAAAATTTACGGTATACTTGATATTATATAGATGTACTCCCAATAAAAATTTCATCAATTTTGGAGTTAATAACAAGGATTTATAAGAGGTTATTTTAAAATAGTCTTTTTCTCATAAAATCCATAACTCTAATCTATACATCCAAAAATCGCTATTTTTGGACAAAATCTAAAAACTCATCAAAACATCATTTCAAATTTTCCAGAATTTTTGAAGGTTCAGAAAATTTTGAAACTAAAAACATAATAACCCTTAAAATCCTTACTATCCCTTACCTCAAAAAGCGATTTTCTTATTTGGAATAACGTTGAACGAACTTGCCCGTATAGCAATACTCAAAGTATACTCACAAGAATACGCTCAATATATCGAGAGAAATAGAGAGAAAAACTTGAGTTTACGGTGTGTTTTCAATTCTAACCTAAGCACCTATTTATAGGAAAATGCTTAGAACACCAAAGTAGAAAATTGAATATAATATTAATATATTTTTCACATTTTCTTTAGCCCACCTTAGACAACTGATCTCAGCCCATTTGAATCACATGTGAGGCAAACTTAGTTGCAAAAAACGTTTTTCTCAAAATAATTAACTAAAACTCCCAAAAATTAATTATTTCGGAACTTCGGAACTTCAATAATTCATAATAAATAGCCCTTTTATAAGAAAATTCAAATCTCATGAGTTTTATAGGAAATTCAATTCTCTACAACTTTACAGAAGAAAGTTTTTCCGAATTCCAAACAGAAATTGACCAAATTCACAAACGGACGATTTTACGATTACTATAATCAAATTTCGATCGAAGAAATGGGGTCCAATGACATGTTTAACATGTTTTAAACATTTATTGTAACAAAAATATTCTTCCTCCTCATATACTCATATATTCCACATTCATTTGTAAAAATATCACCATTATTATATTATTAAAATAATATATTTAAATGAATTATTTTATCGAGAAAAGATAAAATATTAATTTTCAACAATTGTCACTTTAAAATTTTCTCCATCTATATCCACATAAAATAAATATTTTTCTCATCATAAAAATCAATAATTAATTATTCACAAATAATATTACATAATCACAATATTATGAACCAGGTAGCCTTCAGGAAAGAGGGCTTTCCAATAAGAATTTCTCCTTCTTGGCGCAAGAATTAGGTGACCAAACCTCTCCTTAGAGCAGAACTTTCTAGGCATTGCCAATAATGTTATCCAATAATATTATTCAGATAATATGAATTATTGCTCAGATAATGGAAAATCTTGTACGTGACAATTATTGAAACAACAATAATATAAAATATCAACGTAGCAATTATTGAATCAATAAAATAAAATATTGAGCAATAATTACTTTGTAACAATTATTGAGTAATGCCTTCTTCACGAAAAAAAAAAAATTATCATGCTTCATGAATAGTACTCGTGAATAGTAACTCGTGAATAGTAACTCATGAATAGTAACTCGTGAATAAGTAACTCATGAATAATAACTTCGTGAATAGTAACTCGTGAATAGTAACTTGTGAATAAGAACTCATGAATAGTAATTAAAAAAATTGAATACTTTTATTTCATAAAATTCGGGGTCTTACAATCTCCCTCCTTATGAAATTTAAGTCCCAAAATTTACGTGCACAGTATTTCAAAGAGTTGAGAATACCTTGTTTTCATTTCATTCTATATCTCCCATCATCATGATTTCTCTATTGCTTCATCTCACGTATTTGAGATATCATTCTAGAATACGACTTCAAAACAAGGGTTAATTTAACAAATTAACATATCACATAATATCCCGATATTATGATGACCAACAAATAAGCTTAGGTAGGACAATACTTGCGAAGGATTTACTCATCTCTCCTCTCTGGATTCTAATCCCGATCTCCGCTGGAGATCATATCCTAAGCTCGATACCAAATGTAACGACCCCAAAATAGGTCCATTCCATCCAACCCATTCTCGAGTCGCCAAATATATAGTGCGGAAAATAACTACAACTTTATTACAATAATTGTCGTGCAAAATACAACAACATATATATCTTGTGATTTTGGATACAAATATATACCAACCAGTAGTACGTCACAATGACACCTTACATAAAGGTATAGTCAAAACTGCTTTTAGAAATTAGAATCTTTGGGAAGTGCTCAAGGAAACCTTCGATACGTGGGAGGCCATGCTTTTAGGTTATGGTAGATATCATATATTACGTAATTATCCTTGTCAACCCAATAGACCCCAAAGAAAAAGCGAGAAGATTACTATCATATTCTTCCCAATGGTGAGTCTTTTCTTGACTTATCATTATCTCCACTGTCTCTAATTGGGTATTATACTCCAAACAAACACCAAGATTATATAGGTAGTGCTTATAAATATACTCAGCAAGTGGATGTACACAACCTTGTCTTATGATAACACGAGTTTGTATGTCATTAGACATCTTGTATGATAGTGGCAAAACACCCTTCCAAAGTTAAATTCACCTCACCCTCAACATCTATAGACCACCACTCTATTCCCTCGCTATCCCCCTTCGACCCAAATATACTACACTTTTATTACACGAAAGGAATTGTGAAACAAAAGGGGTGAAACCTGACTAGCTCGATAAAGAATATTATGACTAAAGATAAATAAATTATCAATAGTCTTCATCAAGAATAAATCGTAGATTTAGAACATATGGTAGATGATAAAACTTTTCAACCATAGTTGCAACGTGGAATGAAGCGATCCATTAGAAGAGTCAAATAGACTATAAAATCTCTATTGTCTTCTCCACGTTAAAAGTCCACCAACAATGTTTTATCCTCAGTAACATCAATCAACAGTTCCTTTCCACAATCAAATGAATAACTTATAATCATAATTGTGATTCTAAATTCCTCTTCTCATCCGGGATGAAGATAATTTTCATCACCGTCTTTACGAAACATCAAATATCATGGTTATACCAAATCACAGCCCTGTTCATAATCATACTAATAAATTCATCTTTGCACCACGGGCCAAAGATATTCATCAACAGTTCATCTTTGCACCATGGCCAAAGATATTCATCAACAGTTCATCTTTGCACTACATGCCAAAGATATTCAACAACAAGTCATCTTTGCACTACGAGCCAAAGATATTCAACAACAGGCCATCTTTGCACTACGGGCCAAAGATATTCAACAATAATTCATCTTTGCACTATAGGCTAAGATATTCATCAACAAGTCATCTTTGCACTACGAGCCAAAGATATTCATATATCAAAGAAATACATAATCATTTCAGAAGTTATATAACAATAATTATAACTATGTTGATCAATTCACCTTTGCACTTAAGCTAAAAATATTCAATTGTAAATTCAATTGTCATGATCATACCAGTCAACAATTCAACTTTTGCACTACTGGCCAAAGAGAACCTATAGTCACGATCATACCAATAATCTACTCATCTTTACACTCAAGTCAAAGAGAAATATCATCATTAGGGTTATAAGAATGTTATATAAAATAATATAATCAAAACATGGTTTTAATTTCAAGAGTAAGATTCATAAATCAACGATAATTTGGTGGAGAGAAAACCAATTTGTCGTGAATAGTACCCCCGTATTTGTACGTAAAATCACCGTATCGTCGTGCATAAGAACCTCGACGAAAAAAGATAAAGTTTCATAATAAAATCCATATCAATATTTATAACACCTTAATCCAAATGTTATAAAATCACTTAATAATATCAAAATCTTAATATTCTTAATATTACAATAATATTTAATAATTTCTAAAACTTATAAATAATTTAATTAAATTGTTTATACTTTACTAATTAATGTATTTAATCATCATAAAATGCCAAACTCATAAGATTTCATCACCAATAACCAAAACCCTCATCAAAATCTGCATATACCTCATATATGATTCTCGAAGCCATAATCATATTTTCCAATTTTCTTACTTCACATAACATATTTAATTCATTTACTCATAACTAGAACATTTTCATGAAAAATACCAAATCATTTCCAAAAATATTTATTTATCCCTTACCTCAAATATTCATGAAACATGATCAAATTGCATAAATTAAGCGAATCGTGTAAAAAAAAATCGAGTTTAAAAATTTACAAACCATATACGGATCACCCTTTATGCACAATTATTAATTAAGCGAAAAGATAAAGAATAAAATCATACCCTTGAAGATCGAGCTTCCTCGGTACAAGTTCACCTCGAATCCTTTTCGCGTTCAACTTGAATCCACCGGGTTTGGTTCCTTCCTTTGATCAACGTTAGCCACCCAATGTGTTTGGCCTCTGGGGTGATCCACCAAGGAAGAAGAAAGATTTCAAGAAGATGGGTATTTGGCTAAACCCTAGTTTTCTATCTCTATAGAAAAGGCGTACTCTCCAACAATTGGAATTATCCGTTGTAAAAATCAACAACCACTACACCCGTATAAGACTCCTCTTATTTATAGATGTGGGCAACCCACCTTAACAATTAAAATTGGGTTTTATTTAATTAATTAAATTCTTTTTAATTAATTAAGCTCCCTAATCTTATTAGGGATAATTAATTAAACTCCTTTAACTAATTTTCCTTCCTAATCCAATTAGGAATAAATGAGAGTACTTATATTAAATTAATTCCTAAACTCTTTTAGAAATTAAAATAATAATAATTGTAATAATATTAATAAGACTCCTCTTATTAATTTATATTTAATATTTCTAAAATATTAAATAATAAATATTAAGCTATTTAATTTATTCTATCACCATAGATTAAATTAAATATACATAACTATATTATTACGATTATGCCATTAACTTCTTAAATAATTATTCTTCCTTTTATGGTGTGACCCTTTAGGTTCTCCATATTAAGCCGGTTGTGAATAAATCAATTAGAACAATTCTAATCTTATTTAAATAAATAAATTAAACAATTAATTTATTTAAATAAATAATATTTATTCTCTGATAGGATAAGCCTCCCTAGCGATCAACGACTTTCCGGATAATATAGATTTCAACATTAATCATTAAAGAACCTTTGAGTAAATAGTTACAAATCTGATTCAATCCTTCCACCATCTGATGTCCCGATTAAATATAAGGCATGGAATTCTTGTCGAAGTCTTATTTTATTTAATTATATGTATTTCGATCCTAAATGCACAACTCAAATAATGCAAATTAGAAACTCCTTTCTAATTTCATTACGCTTTAACCAGGACTCTTTGGGTTGTCATTTATCGAATCACATAGGACATTTCTCTTCTTTTATTAGAAGTGGTAGATTCTTTATTGATCATACATTATCTCCATATACAACTTATTATACCCAAGCATACCCTTTGATATACCCTAAGGGTCTTAAGGAATAAGTCAAAGTATAACTCATCATACACGAGATCTTATGATGATCTCAAGTCCAAGGATTACTTGTACTACTATCACTCTGAGAATTCCTATTGACGAGTGAATAAAACTCCATTAGGTATTCCTTAGCGAGCCACGTTCGATGAACTTATTCTCTAATAAGCACCTACATACTTGCTTTAGTGTCTCCACACAAATGATCATGAGATCAATCATCCTCATCCAATGAAGCAAGCAGCGTATGTACCAATCTATCCGGATTCACTAATCCCCAATTTAGTAATCCAACGATTGGGAACTATTTTAGTTTTAAGCTTTCTAAAATTTAGATCTCATTAGAATGATCATCATCATTATTCTAAAAGCATTGCTTAAAACTATGGGTTTATCACATATTATAAAACAAACATCATGTAGATAATTAAAAGCCTTTAATAAATTAATACTTTTTATTAATAAATGAATAAGATTGTTACAAAGTATATGCTTTATCATCAAACATGATTGGCTTGTGTGCATACTACTTTCAATCTCCCACTTGCACTAAAAGCCAATCGCCATGGTATCTCTTACTCTTCTTCTCTAAGTGGCGATTATCCTGTTTGTTGGATAAGCTTTAGTTAATGGATATGTAATGTTGTTCATGAGAGTCCACTATCTCTATAGTGATTTCCCATCTTTCAATGATTCTAATAATCAAATGAAAGTGCCACAACACATGTTTAGATCCAAGATGAGACTTAGGAACTATTCTAGAGTTACGTAATGAACTTTTAATCCAAACAATCAACTTGCGACTTCATTTATAGCTATATACTTTGTCTTTATCACTAAACCAACAACTCTTTCTTTGTTTGGAACCTTTCGATTCAACGCACCTTTATTCAAGATAACGCTTTACCTTAAAGTGGATTTTTACGTCATCTTGAGTGCATGCGAAAAACTTGAGTCATGTTAAGCCCTCTGGTTTTAATTTAGACCCACCATGAATATGATCACATCCTTAGTGTTGGGTTAAGCACTTTAAGATGTTTTCAGCGACTCATAGTGAACTTCTCCATAATATGGTGATCGACATCGGGTCTCGTATATTTCATTGCATACATGATTGTCATCACTCATGCGACCTCTCTTTTTTAGTTTGTAGGGGACTATTAAGAGAGATACACTCCATGGCTCATCGACATGAGACATCTCTTGGAGTTTGCCATGCTAAGCGACTTTAGCATCAAATGAATATCGTTCCTTGGGTTAAGTCGAGCATCCTCTTAAATCTATCTATATAGATTTTATCCCCAATTAAGATACTCTTCCCAAATCATTCATGGAGGAATGTTTAGACAACTTTATCTTTCTTGATTGTAGCATTGGTATGTCATTCCTTATCAAGTAGTATATCAACATATAATACTAGGAATGTCACGACGCTCCCATGACCCTTTGTACACTAGGTTCATTCTTTTTTGATACACATTGCCTAGAACTCTTTGATCCTCATCATATGTAACTCGGATCATCATCTTCTATGATGTGTACCTCATCATCATCATCATCCATGATGAATCCATACCTCCTAGGTATCTTGATACTATTCGATTTACGATTCGGTTTGTGGTACAATAGAATTACATCTATAGTTTCCTCTTATTTGACTTATAGTGTTTTGTGGTTCTTGAACTCTTGAAGATCTATTATCCTCCCACTAGCCCTTGAATGATAAACACCTTTATCTTAGAAGCGGCGTGTTTCATAACAAACACCTTTTGCTAAGTAGGATTATAGAACATATACCTAAACTTACTTTAGGATGTCCCACAAATCATACTTGTCAAATCTTGTCCCAAACTTATCCTTTGAAACCTTTTCACATAAGTTGGACAACCCCTTATCTTAACATACTTAAGATTAGGAATCCTCCTGTCCATAACTTTTATGGAGTCTTGGGGCTTTGATTTTGAGGTTACCTTTTTAATAGATGTCTGACCATTTCTAGGACATGATCCTGAGAAGGATCTTTGGAATGTCGGTAAAATCATTATGGACCGTACCATGTCCAACAAGGTATGATTTTTCCTTTCGGATACATCAATCAATTATTATGTATCGGGATGTGTCCATTATCAGAAAACCATTTGAGATGATCTAGAAACTTATTGCACAAGTATTTATTCCTTGATCTAATCAAAGAATCTTAATACTTTGCCAATTTGTTTCACTTTTGAATTCTTTGAACCTTTCAAATAATTCACACTTGTATTCAACAAATACACACATTCAACTCTTTGAATGATCATCTCCTTTTCTTATACTAGTTTGTTCAATTTGCAAAATATTTTTTCACGTAAATCAGTATACAAAATCCATTAAGTAATATTTCGGTTCTATACAAAACATTATTATTATAAATAGAACAACAATTGTTCTTAATTATAATACCAAAATTTCATTGTCCAACAATAAAATGGAAATAATGTTTCTAACAAGAATTGGAATACTGATAACAACTTATTGACTTAATAGATTTGCCCGTAAAGCGATCTTTAAACTATAAGTTTCTATGGCTAATGTTGCAACCTTTGCTTCATTTCCCACACATAGGATTACTTATATTTGTTTAGCTTTCTACTTACATTTGGTCCTTCATAAATCTATATTTATGATAACCAAAATCGGTATCCAATACCCAAGTAGAACCTTGACTTAAAGAAAAATTTATTTTAAATCATGAACAAAATTGTATTTATGTAGAAACTTCACTAAGCTTCTTTGGTTAGCCTCTGCAAGATGCTTCTCTTGATTTCTTTCCGATGTCGATGCTTTATTGCGGTGGAAGCAAACTCCTTTGCTTTATCCATATCGATTTTGTTCTTATTATCCTTTGTTTATGCCTTTCTATTTACCTTCTTTGAATCGTTCTTCTTTTAGGAAGATCCTTTGGCCCCTACCGGTAAGACTTGATCTTTCTTGGTTGGAAAGTGACTCTCAACATTTTTCAATATGTTAAGCAAATCGATGAAGGCGATATCTAGCTTGTTCATATGAAAAATTCACAACAATTGTGAAAGGAGTCCGGGAGTGAGTGCAAGATCAAATCTTGGCTCAACTCTCCATCCATGACAAAACCGTTGTCCTAATTGATCAATCAAATTGATTATGTTAAGAACTTTTTATGCATCTTTATAGTGCCATTGGCCATTCTAGATCGGAAGAGCTCCTTGAATGTCGATATCTATCGGTCCTACTTTCCTCACCATCAACTACTTGATGTGCGGGAATATAGTAGAAGCATCCATAGTTTCATCTTGTGGCTTTGAAGCTCGTTACTTTCGTGGATCTGAGCATGATGCGTTGAGCCAATGTGTGCATCATCTTGCCACTTTCTAAAAGTAGCAATCTCTTCCTCGGAGGCATTATGCGCAACCATTCTTGAGGATAGGCGTATTAAGGACATAAGATAGCTTTTCACCATGAGAACTATTCTCAAATTCCTTAACCAATCCGTTTAATTGGTCCAGGTTAATTTAACATCTAATATGTTTAGCGATGATAGTAATTTTAGACATTGTAAAATTACGTAAATGAATTTGTAATTAACAACATTTTAACATACATTCTTTTATTAATTACCAAAATAATTTAGGTCTTGTTTTAAATTGGTATCTCCACTATTTTCTTTAAACTATATTACCTCACTTATATAGTTAAATAAAATCTAATTAAAGATTTGCTAGTGAGAATAAGGATCCCATTTCAAATGTATATAGCCTTGTGGTGACACAACAAACTATATATAAATAAATAGGTAGACAACTTTTGTCAATTACATCAACTATCTGACTCCTTTTCTTTTGCCTCTTAGATTATTTTGATCAGTGGTGGCACATCCAGAATCAAAATTATCCAAGTTAAGTCCAACCTAGCACTCCATATATTCAAAAAGAAAAATATCATCCTTGTGGTGACACAACAAAACAATATTGTTCAATTTTCTTTATAAGCATCAAATGTGATAAATTAACATCTTAAATACTTAATACTTGCCTTGTGGTGACACAACAAACTCATATTAAATATTTAATACTCTATTAATTTTATCATGCTAGAAAGCGACGTTCGATATTCCAAATATCTTTGAGCGCTTAGGACTTAATATAAAAAAATTGAGGGGTTTGTTATTAATTTGTCTCATCTTGTTTAAGCAGCATGCATACACATATATATATAAAATACGCGTCGTATTAATGAACATCTGAAGCGTGTTTGCATAATATATAATATATATATATAGTATAAGCATGCACATATAGAATACTATATTCTACGGATTGATTATGGACTTTTATTCTAGTTTGGTTCACTAGAGCCACCAAGTGAACCAAAAGGTCAAACTCCCCAGGGTGCGAGAAATAATATTTAAATATAACTATTACATTTAAACTAGGGCTCCATTACAAACGGGTCTTGGCGCTCCTCCTTGCTCCTTGATCTCCAATTTTCAAAATTAATTCTAACTATTCCTATTACAAAACTATTTAAAATAAATAGAAACCTTGATCGTGATCGAGGGAAGTACATAGGAGGAGATAGAATTTACATTAAGAAAAATTAGAGAAGGCAGTGCTGTGAGACCCCATTTAATAAAACCCATACATTCATGCATCCAACTAAAATAAAATCCAATCATATTGGTCGATAGTCCATAATCAATCCCATTTATTATCATACACATCACCATATGCATCGATAAATAACATTCATCTTATGAATAATAAACATTTAATATATATATTGATATCATTTAATGGGCAAATTTAGTTAGTATAAAATCTATTTTTGAATCAAAATAAACTCCTTTATTTTAATCCAAATTTAAATCAAAATAAAACTATTTTATTTTAATTTATCTAATTTTGAATAAAATAAACTATTTTATTTTAATCAAAATTTTAATCAAAATAAACTCCTTTATTTTAATTAATTATGGAATCGAATTCCATATAAAAAAAAAAAAAAACTTATTAAAAGGAAACACGGATTTTTTTTCTATTCACAAATAAACTCCTTTATTTTGAATAATATGAAATCTTATTTCATATTTAAATAAACTCCTTTTTATTTAAGGAAATTAGGATTCTTTTCCTATTCACAAATAAACTCTTTTATTTTGAATAATATGAAATCTTATTTCATATCTAAATAAACTCCTTTATTTAAGAAAATTAGGATTCTCTTTCACTCACAAATAAACTCTTTTATTTTGAATAATATGAAATCTTATTTCATATCTAAATAAACTCCTTTATTTAAGGAAAAATAGAATCCAATTTCAACTCCAATTAGTTATCATGGAATCCAATTCCAACTCTAATTAGTTAGCATGAAATTTAATTTTAAAATTAAAATAAACTTTTTATTTTTTAAAATTAAAATAAACTTTTATTTAAAATTAAAATAAACTTTTTATTTTAATTATAAAATTATTAAGAATATATATATATATATATATATATATATATATATATATATATATATATATATATATATATATATATATATATATATATATATATATATATATATATATATATATATATATATATATATATATATATATATATATATATATATATATATATATATATATATATATATATATATATATATAAATATATATCCTTTGATTTTTGTATATGGATTATAATAAAACATATGGTATTATTGATTTATCAAAAAAAAAAAAAATTTTTGCAAGTTCTTTTTATTATTATTTAATGATGATTTTTAAATTTTTAAAAAAATTAGTTAACGTGAGATTTGCTTGATTTCCGGGTCACATTAGTTTTGATTTTTTTTTTTTTTTTTTTTAATAAATTTTATACTGACAAAATTATGCCCAATTAAATTGTTCTAAACACATATCAATATACATATCAAATTAAAATAATTAATAATTAATATAAAGTTTGGCTCGATGCCACTTGTTAGGTTTATAATATTCATGAAACCTTGATCAAATTGCATAAAAAAGCGAAAGCGTGTAAAATCGAGTTTAAAAATTTACAAACCATATACGGATCACCTTTTATGCACAATTATTAATTAAGCGAAAAGATAAAGAATAAAATCATACCCTTGAAGATCGAGCTTCCTCGGTACAAGTTCACCTCGAATCCTTTTTCGCGTTCAACTTGAATCCACCGGGTTTGGTTCCTTCCTTTGATCAACGTTAGCCACCCAGTGTTTGGCCTCTGAGGTGATCCACGAGGAAGAATAAAGAATTCAAGAAGATGGGTGGTTGGCTCAAACCTAGTTTTCTATCTCTATAGAAAAGGCGTACTCTCCACAAATTGGAATTATCTGTTGTATTTTGAAAAGTCAACAACCACTACACCCATAATAAGACTCTCTTATTTTTAGATGTGGGCAACCCACCTTAACAATTAAGGAATTGGTTTTATTTAATTAATTAAATTCTTTTTAATTAATTAAGCTCCCTAATCTTATTAGGGATAATTAATTAAACTCCTTTAACTAATTTTCCTTCCTAATCCAATTAGGAATAAATGAGAATACTTATATTAAATTAATTCCTAAACTCTTTTAGAAATTAAAATAATAATAATTGTAATAATATTAATAAGACTCCTCTTATTAATTTATATTTAATATTTCTAAAATATTAAATAATAAATATTAAAATATTTAATTTATTCTATCACCATAGATTAAATTAAATATACATAACTATATTATTACGATTATGCCATTAACTTCTTAAATAATTATTCTTCCTTTTATGGTGTGACCCTTTAGGTTCTCCATATTAAGCGGTTGTGAATAAATCAATTAGAACAATTCTAATCTTATTTAAATAAATAAATTAAACAATTAATTTATTTAAATAAATAATATTTATTCTACAATAGGGATAAGCCTCCTAGCGATCAACGACTTTCCGGATAATATAGATTTCAACATTAATCATTAAAGAACCTTTGAGTAAATAGTTACTTATAATTCAATTCTTCCTTCCACATACTGATGTCCCAATTAAATATAAGGCATGGAATTACTTGTCGAAGTCTTATTTTATTTAATTATATGTATTTCGATCCTTAAATGCACAACTCAAATAATGCAAATTAGAAACTCCTTTCTAATTTCATTACACCTTAACCAAGGACTCTTGGGTTGTCATTTATCGAATCACATAGGACATTTCTCTTCTTTTATTAGAAGTGGTAGATTCTTTATTGATCATACATTATCTCCATGTATAACTTATTATACCCAAGCATACCCTTTGATATACCCTAAGGGTCTTAAGGAATAAGTCAAAGTATAACTCATCATACATAAGATCTATGATGATCTCAAGTCCAAGGATTACTTGTCTTACTATCACTCTGAAATTCCTATTGACGAGTGAAATAAAACTCCATTAGGTATTCCTTAGCGAGCCACGTTCGATGAACTTATTCTCTAATAAGCACCTACATACTTGCTTTAGTGTCTCCACACAAATGATCATGAGATCAATCATCCTCATCCATGAAAGCAAGCAACGTATGTACCAATCTATCCGGATTCACTAATCCCCAATTTAGTAATCCAATGATTGGGAACTATTTTAGTTTTAAGCTTTCTAAAATTTAGATCTCATTAGAATGATCATCATCATTATTCTAAAAGCATTGCTTAAAACTATGGGTTTATCACATATTATAAAAAGCGACATCATGTAGATAATTAAAAGCCTTTAATAAATTAATACTTTTTTAATAATAAATAAGATTATAAAATTATGCTTTTATCAAACATGATATATGCTACTTATACATCGCTCAAACATGATTGGAAACTTGTGTGTGTTTTTCAATTCTAACTAAGCACCAGCCCATTTGAATCACATGTGAGGCAAACTTAGTTTAAAAAAGTTTTTCTCAAAATAATTAACTAAAACTCCCAAAAATTAATTATTTGACGCTTTTCTTCTTCAATAATTCATAATAAATAGCCCTTTTATCAGAAAAATTCAAATCTACGAGTTTTTATAGGAAATTCAATTCTCTACAACTTTGCAGAAGAAAGTTTTTCCGAATTCCAAACATAAATTGACCGAAATCCATAAACAGACGATTTTACGCCTATAATCAAATTTCAATCGAAGAAATGGGGTCCAACGACATGTTTAACATGTTTTAAACATTTATTGTAACAAAAATATTCTTCCTCCTCATATAATCATATATTCCACATTCACCGTGTAAAATATCACCATTATTATATTATTAAAATAATATATTTAAATGAATTATTTTATCGAAAAAAAATATAAAATATTAATTTTCAACAATTGTCACTTTAAAAATTTTCTCCATCTATATCCACATAAAATAAATATTTTCTCATCATAAAATCAATAATTAATTATTCACAAATAATATTACATAATCACAATATTAACAACTACAGCGGTTCCTGGAAGAGGGGCTTTCACAAGAATTTCTCACTTCTTGGCAGCGCATTAGGTGACCAAACCTCTCCTTAGATGTAACTTCTTTCTAGGGATTGCCAATAATGTTATCCAATAATATTATTCGGATAATATGAATTATTGTCTTTGATAATGGAAAATATCGTGTCGTGACAATTATTGAAACAACAATAATATAAAATATCAACGTAGCAATTATTGAATCAATAAAATAAAATATTGAGCGAAATTACCAGTAACAATTATTGAGTAATGCCTTCTTACGAAAAAAAATAAATTATCATGTTTCATAAATAGTACTCGTGAATAGTGTGACGCCCCCAAAATTAGGTATACGTCACCCATCTTGGGTCGCCACTTACATGGTACATAAATTCAAATACAACTTACTAATATAATTATCGTACAATACGACATAAACTGTGAGTTTGAATACAAATATTGTCTACTAGATATTATACAAACTCAAAAGGAGTCCTCATTACAACTATTATCACACTATTTCACAGAATAGTGAGGACTACTAATGCTATCCTCTGGACCATTACTCCGTTCCCAGGCTTCGTCCCAAACTATGTTCTCATTTCACGAAGAAAACAGTGAAAGAAAAGGTGAGCTCAACTAGCCCAATGAAAAATATTATGACTAAGATAATGCAGAATAAATTATCATTAGCCTTCAACAGTGTTAAACTGATAAAATACAATAGACAACCAGTTTAACTGCGGTGAATAAATAATCTATTAAAAGAGTCAAGTAGAGAATAAAGTCTACTATCTTTTAGGTTTTAAAAGGTTTTCATCAATTTTTATCACGAGACTCGACTTAATAAATAAACCACCACATCTAATCATCCCTCGTACCACGGGTCAAGGATTTTCATCAAATTATCAATGGTCATGACTACTATACCGAATCACCCCGGTCATAATCATACCAAAAACTATCCATCAACGTGCATTCTGAGACCTGCCAAGACTTTTGTCACATCATTTATATCAAGTCGTGATTATCTTAATGATCCTCAAGTCATAATCATACTAAGTTCATCTATGCACGTAAGCGAAAGATAACATAATATAACATGAGGATGATGACAATGACATAATAATTCAATAAAACAAGTTCAAGAATTATTTAATCCATGAATTATTAACGTCCAAATTGTCAACATGATCTTGTTTTTCGTAGAGTAAAATTCAAGAATGATCGGGAAAGAATATTTCCATGAAAAGATCTTTGGATGAAACGCATAAATATCAAGGATATTCTACTAATTTCATGGAGTATAGAAGTCAAAGTTTTAACCAACTGGGTATAATAAAGAATGGAATAACAAAAGAAATCACCATGCATGCGGTACTTTGCATGAGGCAGAGTTATTCAACGAGAATAATAATAACGGAACCAGTCGGGTGAAATTCACAATCGACAGATGTTCCAATGAATAATAAAGATGGAACCCGGATCCTGTAAAACACATGAATAGGATATTCAACAGAATGATAAAGAGCGGAACCAGTCCTGTAAAACACACAGCGAGATGTTCCAACAGAATAATAAAAAGCGGAACCAATTAAATCCTGTAAAACACATGAATGGATGTTCCAATGAATAATAAAACGGAACCGTGTTAGGTGTAAAACACACGCATGGATGTTCCAATGAGAATAATAGAAGAATGTCACCAAGTATAGGGTAAATCAAGGATACGAGTTATTCAATGAGAATAAATAAGAATGGAATAACATAAGGATTTCACCAAGTATAGGATATCTGCATATATCTGATTATGTATAGGGTATGTCACTTTTACAAAGTTATTCAATGAATAATAATGAATGGAATAATGAAGTTCTCTTGAAGAAGAAAGAATAACACCCTTACCGTAAAAGAACCGAATATAGAAGTAGTGAAGTAGCGAATACTCTTCTTCTTTTTATAATTTTCTCTCTATAACTTCTCTATAATTTCTCTCTCTGTAGTTTCAATGAATTAGTAAGAAAATAATGAAGGAATGAGCTTCTATTTATAGGAAAATGGAATGCATAGTAATTAATCCATGAACGGTCCATATTGATTTACTTTAATCGACGGTCCATATTTAAAGAAAAATCTTTTAAATAAAATATAATATATTCTATTTATATAAAAATATTTTACTATGCAAACACTATGCAATACTATACAAAACACTATATCAAAACACTATATGCAACACTATGCGTAATAAAATATAATATATTCTATTTATAGAATAACTTTAATAAAGTATTCTATTTTATATAAAAAGATATTTCGCTTTTATTACGTTAATAATCTGAATAAAACAAAACGTTATTATCGCTATAATAATTCATATTATTAATCGGCAATAATGGAATCAAACCGAGTGACTTCTCACATAAGCATCAATAATCAATACAGGTGTATTTCTTATGCAACCACACGTATTCTTTGTACTTTTTACTCTACTGAGTAGTTCAACAAATGTCTCACGGTAAAACTTCCGTAGTTATTTCAATAAAATATTTTGTCGTTTTCTTAATCCGACAATAATTACATTGTAGGGTCCACCAATGATTGAGCCAGTTATCGAATATTCCCTCTAAACCGAATATTCCCCACCAATCGAATATAATATAACCATTTGCATACTTTTGCAAAATTTATAAATACTACCCACAACTATAATATTTATCTCAAATTCACACCATAATATTAAAAATTATTTAGACAAAATTTAAATCTTTATTGATAAAATCTGGGGTCTCACATCTCCCTCCTTATGGAATTTCGCCCTCGAAATTAGAGTACGTACACAGTATGATAAGAGATGAGGATACCTTGAATACCTTTATCGTTTAAAAATATTAAATTCATCTTTGCAATCCTACAAAGATATTCATTAACAATTCATCTTTTGCACTACGGGCCAAAGATATATAAACTCAGAAAACCAATAATCTTTGAGACTTAAAGCTTAATAGTATCACGACCACGAATTATCCATGCACCTTTCGCCGAGGATATTCGTGTTTTCAATCTGATCATGATTATATAAATAATCATAATCTGTGTCATAATCATACCAAGTCTATCAATGCACTTTCTGACGAAAGATGACTTTTACCACATCCATGAATTAATATTTCATTCTTTGAGACTCATTTCGATAATTAATCCATATCATCGAATCATCCACCGCACTACGGCCAAGGATATTCATTAGTATCACGACCACGAATTATCCATGCACTACGGCCAAAGATAATTGTGTATTCATTAGTATCACGACCACAAATTATCCATGCACTACTACCAAAGATAATTGTGTATTCATTAAGATCACGACCACAATTATCCATGCACTACTGACGAAAAGATAATCGTGTATTCATTAGTATCACGACCACAAATTATCCATGCACTACTACCAAAGATAATCGTGTATTCATTAGTATCACGACCACAATTATCCATGCACTACTGACGAAAGATAATTGTGTATTCATTAATATCACGACCACAAATTATCCATGCACTACGACCAAAGATAATTGTGTATTCATTAGTATCGCGACCACAAATTATCCATGCACTACTACCAAAGATAATTGTGTATTCATTAGTATCACGACCACAAATTATCCATGCACTACTGCGAAAGATAATTGTGTATTCATTAGTATCACGACCACAAATTATCCATGCATTACTGACGAAAGATAATTGTGTATTCATTAGTATCACGACCACAAATTATCCATGCACTACTACCAAAGATAATTATGTTTTCAATTACTGGTTATGATTATCTGAACAATCCTTGGTCATAATCATACCAAGTCCATCTATACACTACAGACACACAGATGACTTTCAACATAATATAAGCATGAGGATAATGATATAAAGAATCAATCAAATGAGATAAAGGATAAATATTAAACATTTATAATATAATTTATCCGAGTTCAAGAATATCCCCATGTTTTCAATCACTTAATAATCTCATAATCTAATATCATTAATATTATAACAATATTTTAATCACTTCTTAAATTTATAAACAATTTATCTTAATTGTTTACGCTTTACCATATAATGCATTTAATCATTCAAAATGTCATACTCATAAAATATCATCACCAATTATCAAATCCTCATCAAAAAATATGCATATACTCTATATAGGATTCTCTAGCCATAAAATCCTATTTTCAACTTTGTTACTTCACATAACATATTTAACTCATATGTTAAATAACTAAACTATTTTCATGAAAATACCAAATTAGTCCCAAAAATATTTCTTTTCTGGGATTTAGCATAATATAGTCCCATAATGAAAATATATTTTTCTCGGAATTTTAAAATTCATTTACTATTTTCAAAAATCAATTTCTAATTAATTCCTTAAGAAATTAGCTACCTCAAGTTTAACTCCAAAATTCCTAAATCTTGGCAGGACCTTACACATGTTAACGTGAGCTTCTAGTTTAAATTTCATGGTCATCGGAGTTATAGAACTCGGGTTATAGCATTTTTTAAATCGGAAAAACCTAAATATTGAAATAGTCATAACTTGCTCATTTTAAGTCGAATGAGCTCATTTTTGGACAGGAGGTACTTTATACCATATACTTTCATGTCCCAAAAGGCCAGAATTTTTCTCATAATTTAAGTGGCCGAAACAGTCCCTTAAAGTTTCTGGCAGTAGCATTTTCGAAATTTACAGCTTTGGCCTCCTTTGCTAAAATCAGTCCACACAAAAATCTACAACACCTTTTCCAGTAATTCCACTTGGATTAGTTAGGTAACTCATAGATCTAACTCTAGGACTTGACCACACTCAAAATTCAAAATATAATAGGAGGTATGGTCAATTGAATTTCATGTTACGTTTTTCACCAAAATCGATTTTCAACCTTTTGTGATTTCTAAGAAACTTTCATGTTTTCACATAATAACCACATAACTCATCATAACACTTACTAATACTTCATATACCCATGATTTTCATTAGTCCAATGCTTTTATTATGACTTTCATCATAAACCACGTAAACTGCTCATTTTAGTTGAAGAAATATTTGAGGGTTTAAGAAATGGGTTTTTGTCTTTGAAATCAATACAAAATTTGATTTTACGTTCTAGGGTAGGCTAGAAGTCTTCAAGAATACGCCAAGAAATTTATTAATGATAGAAATATCATTCAAAGCTATTACTCTCGTCCAAGACTTGGATAGTCGTCACATTAATACCAACTGTGACTTCTATCCCTTAACTGGATAAACCTCACAATGATACCTATCAACTTGCCATCTTCATTCACGATGTCGCCTCTGAGAAGTCCGGCTTTGGTGCATTCCACACAAGAAAAGTCAACAACGAAAGGTTCGGGGCTCTTTACTTATGACTTGATATAACAGTGATTAACTTTAGGATTTGGTTACTTTGAATTCGTATAACAGGTTGGTTAGGAATATGAAAGCTAACAACCTTACAAAAAGAATAATGAGTAGTTAATCAATCGTTTTCAAAAATTACCTCAAAGGCAAGTATTTTCAAAGAGATAAGATCGTGAAAGTGTTTATTTGAATTAAACAAGATTTAAAAATAGTAAGCGGTAACGAAGGCTCCTACTAACGAAGTTTCAACTAATAAGTCAAAGTTTAACTTCTTGAGTTAAATTTAAACGTTGAACGCAAAGAGAGATAAAATAATGGGTAGAACCCAGATCTAATAAGGTATAGACTTATCGAAATTTATAATTAACTAACCCGTGCTAACTTCGTTCGGGTTACCCACTTTTTGAGAAGTCACGAAAAACGCTCTTCCTGAAACCACCGACTTTGTTTTGTCTGTATCCGCCTTTGGTGCCACTATCCCAGCTGGACTTGACTTCACTATACGACAAAATCGAGCTAAATGACCTTCTCTTCTTGAAATTTCCACTTCTATTATCTTTGCCATGATTACCACCGAAGTGGTTACCATTCTTAGCATGATAATTTCCCCACGATGGTTATCATTGTTCCGATAGCCGTTGCCACCGGTATGATTATTATCGTGTTGTTGGTCGTTACCTTTTGTTTGAAATTTGAATCAACACTCTCATGTGCTTCATTGCTTATTTCACATTTTCAGGATGCCATTCTCAAACCACGTCACAAAACAAGGGTTAATTGACGTATAACAAATTATCCCTATATTACGTGAGCAATTAAATACCAAATAAATTTAGGTAGGTCATACTAATGAAGAATTCCCGTCTCTCCCCTCTAGTACTATTCTCACATCTTGCCAGGATCATATCCCTAAGCTCGATACCTGTTGTGGCGCCCCCAAAATTAGGTATCGTCACCCATCTTGGGTCATACACTTACATGGTACATAAATTCAAATACAACTTACTAATATAATTGTCGTATACAATCTGACATAAATGCGTGAGTTTGAATACAAATATTGTCTACTAGATATTATACAAACTCAAAAGGAGTCCTCATTACAACTATTATCACACTATTTCATAGAATAGTGAGGACTACTACTAATGCTATCCTCTCGGACCATTACTCCGTTCCCAGGCTAGTCCCGGCTATGTTCTCATTTCACTGAAGAGAACAAAGTGAAAGAAAGGTGAGCTCTACTAGCCCAATGAAATATTATGACTAAGATAATGCGTAATAAATTATCATTAGCCTTCAACGATGTTAAACCGATAAAATACAATAGACAACCGGTTTAAGCTGCGGCGGAATAAACAATCTATTAAAAAAAGAGTCAAGTAGAGAATAAAGTCTACTATCTTTTAGGTTTTAAAGGTTTTCATCAATTTTTTTATCGGC
Organism: Panax quinquefolius; assembly: GCA_020205615.1. Lineage (NCBI taxonomy): Eukaryota > Viridiplantae > Streptophyta > Magnoliopsida > Apiales > Araliaceae > Panax > Panax quinquefolius. The sequence goes on along the minus strand of CM035172.1, from coordinate 19,438,837 downwards.
GAGACTCGAACAATAAATAAACCACCACATCTAATCATCCTGTACCACGGTCGAGATTTTCATCAAATTATCAATGGTCATGACTATACCCGAATCACCCCCAGGTCATAATCATACCAAAAACTATCCATCAACGTGCATTACAGCCAATGAAGACTTTTGTCACATCATTTATATCAAGTCGTGATTATACTTTAATGATCCTGTGTCATAATCATACTAAGTTCATCTATGCATCGTAAGCGAAGATAACATAATATAACATGAGGATGATGACAATGACATAATAATTCAATAAAACAAGTTCAAGAATTATTTAATCCATGAATTATTAACGTCCAAATTGTCGACATGATCTTTATTTTAGTGAGAGTAAAATTCAAGAATGATCGGAAGAATATTTCCATGAAAGATCTTTGGATGAAACGCAAAATATCAAGGATATTCTACTAATTTCATGGAGTATAGAAGTCAAAGTTTTAACTTATTTGGGTATAATAAAGAATGGAATAACAAAAGAAATCACCACGCAATGCGGTACTTTGCATAGGCAGTTATTCCAATGAATAATAATAACGGAACCAAATTCGTGAAATTAAATGCGGCGGGATGTTCAAATGAAATAATAAAGATGGAACCCGGATCCGGTGTAAAACACATGCGGATAGGATATTCCAATGAGAATGATAAAGATTTAACCAGGTCCTGTAAAACACATGACGGGATGTTCCAACAGAATAATAAAAAGCGGAACCGGTCCTGGTGTAAAACACCTGACGGGATGTTCCAACGAATAATAATAAAAGCGGAACCAGTCAGGTGTAAAACACCTGTGCATGTGATGTTCCAAATGAATAATAGAAGAATGTCACCAAGTATAGGGTAAATCATGATATCAAAGTTATTCCAATGAGAATAAATAAGAATGGAATAACATAAAGGATTTCACCAAGTATAGGATATCACATATACTCTGATTATGTATAGGGTATGTCACTTTTACGAAAGTTATTCCAATGTAATAATAAATGAATGGAATAATGAAAGTTCTCTTCAAGAAGAAGAGAATAACACCCCTTACAGTAAAAGAACCTGAATATAGAAGTAGTGAAGTAGCGAATACTCTTCTTCTTTTTATAATTTTCTCTATAAAACTTCTCTATAATTTCTCTCTACTGAGAGTTTCAATGAATTAAAGAAAATAATGAAGGAATAAGCTTCATTTATAGGAAAATGGAATGCATAAGTAACTTAATCCATGAACGGTCCGATTGATTTACTTTAATCGGACGGTCCATATTTAAAGAAAAATCTTTTAAATAAAATATAATATATTGTATTTATATAAAAACATTTTACTATGCAAACACTATTTATGCAATCTTACTATGCAAAACACTATACAAAAACACTATGCAACACTATGCGTAATAAAATATAATATATTCTATTTATAGAATAACTTTAATAAAGTATTCTATTTTATATAAAAAGATGTTTCGCTTTATTACGTTAATAATACTGAATAAAATAAAACGTCATTATCATTATAATAATTCATATTATTAATCGACAATAATGGAATCAAACCGAGTGACTTCTCATAAGCATCAATAATCAATCACCGGTGTCTTCTTATGCAACCACACGTATTATGAAGACCGAAAATTTTTTAAATAAAAGGAATTTCCTTTATTTATTATTTTGAAATAGTAAGGGTTGATTTGATTAATGTGGATAGTTAAGGGTTAAATCTGCAAATATTTCAAAATAAGCGAGTGGTTATAAAATATTCATTGTTGTTGGGGAATATTCGTTTGGTCGGGAATATTTGTCTTTAGTCGGGAATATTAAATGCAATGGCAGCGACCATGTGGGGCCCATAACGAAAGCGATTGGATGAAGAAAGCGACAAATATAAGTTGGTTAAAAATAACAGGCGTAGTTATTCTGAGTTAAGATTTGTTGGAATACCCGGTGGTTAAAATGCGATGTACGCGTGGTTGCACAAAGATGATACCAGTATTACCTGCAGTATTGTTGAATTATTGATCCTTACGTAAGATGGCACTACTCAATAATTTTCACAATAGATTCTTTATTCAATATTTTATTTTATTGATTCAATAATTGCTTTGCGTTGATATTTTATATTATTGTTGTTCAATAATTGTCACCGCACAAAGATTTCCCATTATCGGATCAATAATTCATATTATTTGAATAATATTATTAGATAACATTATTGGCAATGTCTAGAAAGTTACATCTAAGGAGAGGTTTGGTCACCTAATTGCGGCGCCCGATGGGAGATCCTTATTGAAAGCCCCTTTCTGAGGAGCGGCTTTGTTTATGTCATAATTGTGATTCGTAATATTATTTGTGAATAATTAATTATTGATTCATATGATAAGGAAATATTTATTTTATATGAATATAAATGATGGATTTATTTATGTGGTTATTAATGAAGGAATTAATGTTGAGGTGTTTTATCGATTATTTTATCAGTTAGAGGTATTAAAAATTAAATCGGGGGTTTTGAGATATATTGCGGGGTTATAATTTTTAATCCGACCGTTGGATTAATGGTAATTTTTGGGTATGTTATACATACATAATTTGAGTATATGTCCACAAATTTTGAGCCGAATTAAAATGCGAATGATTTGTTGTGAATTTTAAGAGGTGTCGGATTGGGAAATTAGGTTTATAATTGATTTTGGTGGAAAATTCTAGAATTGAGTGGGCCCCACTTGTGGTTGGTGAAAAATGTGCTGAATTTTATTTCAAATGTGGTGGGTGGCAATAGTAGCGGTGTAAAGCCATCGTAATTGCAAGTCAATGCCTGCTTGGTAACTAACATTTTCCTATAAATAGAGGCTAAGTTAGAATTGAAAATCACACCGAAACAAAGTTTTCTCTTTCTCTCTATATTATTGGCGTATTTTGTGAGTATTTAGATACTTTGAGAGTTCTTTATTCAAGTCAAGTTTCATTCAACATCACTTGAGCCTTTCCTTCCGGCAATTGATTCTTTGAGGTAAGGGATGTTATTTTCTTCTCAAATGATATTAATTTTTCAATATCATTATCTTTGAAATATTGGTTGGTACTTTTTATCAAATTTGGAACTTTTTCATGTATGGGTTACTTATTCATGAATTACTATTCACGAGTTCTTATTCATGAGTTCTTATTCACGATTCTTATTCACGAGTACTTATTAAGTAGCGTGAAAATGTTTTTTTGTGGAATTTCTATCTTTTGGTGTCGAGTTACTATTCACGTATCGGCACTATTCACGTATCTGACACTTATTCACGAATCTGGCTATTATTCAATCAAAAAATGAAAATTTTTTCTTTTAGTCTAAAATATCTATTACGGATCTTAGCTTTGATTGTATCCATGTTTTGATCATTCTTGAATTTTACTTCACTATGATTATTTTGAGGTATTGTTGGACATGGATAAAATAAAGTACAAATCCTTAATCCTTGTCATTTTTTGTTTCACCGGATTCGTTCTTTAAAAATATTTTTCATCATCCTCGATCTTAAATGATGATATTATTGAATATCTTTGGCTTTGTAGTGCAAAGATGAATGATTTCTGAAGAATATCTTTGGCCTTTAGTGCAAAGATGAGCAGTGTTGAGATAGAACATGGCCGATTGATGAATATCTTTGGCTCATAGTGCAAAGATGAATATTTGATTTAGAGATGAATATTGATTGATGTTACGAGGATAAAATATGGATGATGGATTTGTAAATTCATAGATTATAGTAGATTTCATTCTCTACGTAACTCTTCTTACATGAATTATTATTTCATTGCGAATATTGATCTGAAACTTGTTGTACATTGTATTCTATCGATTTTTCCTGTTGAAGACTAACGATAATTTGTTGTATATTATCTTAGTCATAATATTCTTTACTGGGCTAGTTGAGCTCACCCTTTTCCTTGTTGTTCCGTTTTTCTTCTCAGGAGGCGAGAATATAGCGAGTACGAGTCGGGGTATGGAATGAAGGTTTTAGAAAAGAGTTGTTTAGTAGTCCTCACCATTTTTGTAAAATAATGTATCAATAATTATGATGGGGATTTATTTGCGTGTGGATATTGTCTAGATGGCAATATCTGTATTTAAACTTGCAGTATATATTGTCGTATTTCACACGACATTTGTATTATTGAAGTTGTAGTTTGCTTCTTGTACCATGTATTTGGCGACTCGGAATGGGTATTGTGTATACCTATTTTGGGGGCGTCGCGATTAATATCGAGCTTGAGGATATGATCTCTGGAGGAGATCGGGAATAGAACTAGGAGGGAGAGCAGGTAAATCCTTATTTAGTGTGTCCTACCTAAGCTTATTTGTTGGTTGGTCATAATATAGGGGTATTATGTGATTTGTTGATTTCCTTAATTAACCCTTGTTTTATGGCGATGTTTGAGAATGTCGATTTGAGAATATTAATAGTGGAGTAAATGAGACCGTGGAGATGCATGTATTTAATAACGAGGAGAGCGTGTCAACAGCAAGTGGCAATGTACCTCTATGAATAACACCAACCGAAAGCGATGATGAGCGAGGGGATGTTTAGAAGCTTTTTTGCGATTCATACAAAATCGACGAGGGAGACTTCGTGTTCAAAATCTGAGGAGAAATGATAGCAATTCACGGGTGGTCACGACCCAAGCGATTCGAAGAGTTGGGACCACGAAATTTAAGGGTAATGCGATCCGATCATGGCGGAAACATGGGTCAAACAAATTACCAAGATATTCGATGTCTTGGGATGCGGAGGAACGAAGGTTCCATTCGCTACCTTTATGTTCCGTGGCGAAGCGAACTCTTTGGTGGGAGATGCGTGAGCGTACCCATCCATACCGCGACTCGGCATGTCGTGGGAGACGTTTGAAGCAGTTCAATGACAAGTACTTCCACGAAAGTATTATTCGTATGAAGGAAGTGGAGTTTATTAGATTGGGCGAGAATAACATGGCGGTGTCCCAAAGATGCGGCGAAGTTCAGCGGAGTTATCGAGTTTGCACCTCATTTGGTGGAGAATGAGGAACGTATGGCGCGGATGTTTACGAGAGGTTTGAAACCCGGCATCGTCGATATCTCATTTCTCATAAATTTTCTCTCTATTCGGATGTTGTAAGCAGGGCTCGATTGTTAGAAGCGAGATACTTAGTACGTTCAACCGAGGGACCATAACGAGGATCATACCAAAGATAGCGATCATCGAGAATAACGATAACCGGTGGAGAAAAGAAGAATACGGACAAAGCGTAACCACTCTGGTGGTAATCGTGGCCATGAAAATAGAAAAGCGAGTTGGGAGGAGATTTTAAAGAGGAGATTCAACAACGACCATGTGAAGGCGTCGGCGCCCGGTGGCAACAGTTTCGAGGGAGGAGAAAGACCATCGGTCGTATGTTACAAATCTTGGGGAAAGAGGACATATCATTGAACCGCCTGAAATGGTTTAAGGTATGTTATAATTGTGGAAAAGAAGGACATATCGCTTCGAGATTATGCGATATCGAAACCCAGATCCAAATGAATGGTGACTCAAAAAGATGTCCCGGAAAAAGTCAAAGTCAATGATTCTGGAAGAGCGTTTGTCGTGGCCGAATCAAAATCGAGGAACCCGACGCAAGTTATACGCAGGTTAGTTAATTATAAATTCTTGCGAAGTTTATACCTTATTAGAATCTGGGTTCTACCCATTCTTTTATCTCTCTTGCTTTACGCTCAACGTTTGAACTTGACTACGGAGAAATTAGACTTTGACCTATTTATGGAGAATCCGTTAGGAGAAACTTTCATTACATCTGTTGTTTAAAAATCTTGTTTGATTCAAGTTGGCACCATTACCTTACATTTGACCTTATCTCTTTAAAGATACTTGCTTTTTTGGGGATTGATTGGTTAACTACTCATCATGCCAAATTGATTGCTTTTGTAAGGTTGTTAGTTTTCATATTCCTAAGCAACTTTGTTATTCAATTCAAGCAATCAAACCATTGTAGTCAAACATTTTCATATCAAGCCATGAAGTCATTCGTTTATTACGGATGTCGAGTTTTCTTTATCCATGTTATGGATTTGAATAAAGACACGTCGATTTGAATAATATTCTTGTTGTTATTGATTTTCTGGCGTATTTCTGAAGAATTTCTTGGTTTACTCCCAAAGTGATATTAAATTTTGTATCGACTTTGAACCCGTTACAAAACTCATTTCTAAAATCTCATATCGAATGGCTCTATTGAACTTGAGGAGTTAAAATTCAACTATAAATTTGGTACACGAGCCTTTATCTGGTGACTTCCTTTGTGGAATGCAAAGCCGACTCTCAAGTGGGGACACCATATTAGATGCGATAGTAAATCGATAGGTGTCATTGTAACGTGTTATCCAAGGTTGGGATATGAGTCACGATTGAGAACAACCTAAATCGATGTCGAAATCGTAGCTTTCAGAAGCTTAGTTGGTTATTATCGGAGATTCGTTGAAGGATATTCTCGAATCGCTATTCCATTAACGCATTGACTTCGTAGAGATACAAAATTGAATGGAGTAAAGAATGTGGGAAGAGCTTGAAGAACTCAAGAGGAGACTCATTTCAACACACGTTAAACCATGCCATCCTGGAAAAGCGAGCGTGGTAGTAGGCGTGTTGAGTAGAAGATCGTATACAAGTCTGATACGATATTATCAAAGACTCATTTCAGTATAATATACAAATAATAGAGATGGAGATGAAAACTCTAGGTACCCACGTGATGATATCTGAGTGCGTTGATGATATCTGAGTATAATCGACTTTAATCGATAAAGTTAAAGTTATTTATTCACATTCTGTACGGGTGATGAATTTGAAGAAGGAGGTGCAAAAGTTGTTATTTTAAAGCGAGAATCGGTGAGGTGAGGAAAGCTCAAACCTTGATTTATTAATCCATTTGAAATTCTCGATTGAATAGAGGCGTGGCCTATAGACTCGTTTTACCACCAAGTATATGGCGTGTTCATAACGCGTTTTCACGTATCGATGTTACATAAATATGTGGACGACCGAAACACGTCATTGAGTTAGAAAGACGGACGAGATAATGCGAAGACTTAACGTCTGAGGAGGTACTGTCAAGATTTTGTAGAGAAAGAACATGACCTATGTCTGGGGTTATACCATAAGTTAAAGTTTTGTGGAGAAACCATCTTATAGAGAAATGACACGGGAATTGGAAAGCGGAAATGAAAGCGAGGTATCCTCACCTTTTGAAACACAGTGCGTCGTCGATTTAGAGGACGAAATTTCATAAGGAGGGAGGTTGTAAGACCAAAAATTTTTTTAAATAAAAAGGAATTTCTTTTATTTATTATTTTGAAATAGTAAGGTTGATTTGATTAATGTGGATAGTTAAGGGTTAAATCATAAAATATTTCAAAATAAGCAAGTGGTTATAAAATATTCATTGTTGTTAAGGGAATATTCGTTTGGTGCGTGGAATATTTGTCTTTGTCGGGGAATATTAAATGCGACGCTGTATGACCATGTGAGCCCATAACGAAAGCGATTGGATGAAGAAAGCGACAAATATAAGTTGGTTAAAAATAACGGCGTAGTTATTCTGAATTAAAATTTGTTGGAATACCCATGGTTAAAATCACGATGTCTGGCGTGGTTGCACGAAGAAGCTTTACGGTATTGCCGCGAGATTGTTGAATTATTGATCCTTACGTAAGATGGCACTTTACTCAATAATTTTCACGATGAATTCTTTATTCAATATTTTATTTTATTGATTCAATAATTCTTTGCGTTGATATTTTATATTATTGTTGTTCAATAATTGTCCTTTGCCTGATATTTCCCATTATCGGATCAATAATTCATATTATTTGAATAATATTATTAGATAACATTATTGGCAATGTCTAGAAAGTTACATGTCTAAGAGAGGTTTGGTCACCTAATTGCGCGCCCGATGGAGAGATCCTTGTTGAAAGCCCCTCTTTCTGAGGAGCGGCACAGGTTGTCATAATTGTGATTACGTAATATTATTTGTGAATAATTAATTATTGATTCATATGATAAGAAATATTTATTTTATATGAATATAAATGATGGATTTATTTATGTGGTTATTAATGAAGGAATTAATGTTGAGTGTTTTATCGGTATTTTTATCAGTTAGAGGTATTAAAAATTAAATCGGGGTTTTGAGATATATATTATGGGGATATAATTTTTAATCCAAGCCAGATTGGATTAATAGTAATTTTTGGGTATGTTATACATACATAATTTGAGTGTATGTCCACAAATTTTGAGCCGTTAAAATGCGCGAATGATTTGTTGTGAATTTTAAGAGGTGTCGGATTCGGAAATTAGGTTTATAATTGATTTTGGTGGAAAATTCTAGAATTGAGTGGGCCCCACTTGTGGTTGGTGAAAAAATGTGCTGAATTTTATTTCAAATGTGGTGGGTGGCAATAGTAGCGAGTAAAGCCATCGGTGGCAGGTCAAGTCTGCCTTGGCAGACTAACATTTTCCTATAAATAGAGGGCTAAGTTAGAATTGAAAATCACACGAAACAAAGTTTTCTCTCTTTCTCTCTCTCTATATATTATTGGCGTATTTTGTGAGTATTTAGATACTTTGAGAGTTCTTTGTTGATCTGAAGTTTCATTCAAAGATGTCACTTAGACCTTTTCTTAGAAATCTTGATTCTTTGAGGTAAGGGATGTTATTTTCTTCTCAAATGATATTAATTCTTGATATCATTATCTTTGAAATATTGGTTGGTACTTTTTATCAAATTTGGAACTTTTTCATGTGGGGTTCTTATTCATGAATTACTATTCATGAGTTCTTATTCACGAAGTTACTATTAATGAGTTCTTATTCACGAGTTACTATTCACGAGTACTTATTCATGAAGCGTGAAAATGTTTTTTTTTGGAATTTCTATCTTTTGGTGTCTGAGTTACTATTCACGTATCACGGCCTTTATTCACGTGCTCTGACCTTATTCACGAATCTACGCAAGCCTTATTCATAGAAAAATGAAAATTTTTCTTTTAAATCTAAAATATCTATTCTGGATACTAGCTTTGATTGTATCCATGTTTTGATCATTCTTGAATTTTACTTCACTATGATTATTTTTGAGGTATTGTTGGACATGGATAAAATAAAGTCTGAATCCTTAATCCTTGTCATTTTGTTTCAATGGATTAGTTCTTTAAAATATTTTCATCATCCTCGGTCTTAAATGATGATATTATTGAATATCTTTGGCTTTAGTGTAGTGCAGATGAATGATTTCTGAAGAATATCTTTGGCCTTTAGTGCAAAGATGAGCAGTGTTGAGATGAACATGGTGGATTGATGAATATCTTTGGCTGTAGTGCAAAGATGAATATTTGATTTGAGATGAATATTGATTGATGTTCTGAGGGATAAAATATGGATGATGGTATTGTTAAATTCATAGATTATAGTAGATTTCATTCTCTACGTAACTCTTCTATGAATTATTATTTCCATTGCGAATATTGATGCGAAACTTGTTGTCTATTGTATTCATCGATTTTTCCTGTTGAAGACTAACGATAATTTGTTGTATATTATCTTAGTCATAATATTCTTCTTTGGGCTAGTTGAGCTCACCCTTTTCCTTGTTGTTAGTTTTTTCTTCTCGGGAGGCGAGAATATAGCGATGCGAGTCGGAATATGGAATGAAGGTTTTAGAAAAGAGTTGTTTAGTAGTCTTTCACCATTTTGTAAAATAATGTATCAATAATTATGATGGAGATTTATTTGCGTGTGGATATTATGTCTAGATGGCAATATCTCGTATTTAAACTTCATGATATATATTATAAGTATTTCACCACGACATTTGTATTATTGAAGTTGTAGTTTGTTCTTGTACCATGTATTTGGCGACTTCGAATGGGTGTTGTATACCTATTTTGGGCGTCACACGTATTCTTGTGCTTTTTACTCTGGGTAGTTCAACGGTAACCACAGTAAAACTTCATAGATTATTTCAATAAAATATTTTTGTCGTTTTCTTAATCAGACAATAATTACATTGTGGGTCCACCAATGATTGAGTAGTTGTCATGAATATTCCTCGCTAAACCAAGAATATTCTAGATTAATCGAATATAATATAACCACTTGCATACTTTGCAAAATTTATAAATCTACTACCTGTTTATAATATTTATCTCAAATTCACACCATAATATTAAAAATTATTTCGACAAAATTTAAATCTTTATTGATAAAATCTCAGGGTCTCACAAATAGTAACTCATGAATAGTAACTCATGAATAGTAACTTTCGTGAATAGTAACTCATGAATAGTAACTTCGTGAATAGTAACTCGTGAATAGTAACTCATGAATAGTAATTAAAAAAAAATTAAATACTTTTATTTCATAAAATTGAGGTCTTACAAGCAGAATAATAAACAATGGAATAACAACAGTTCTCTTCTATTATATATATATATATATATATATATATATATATCTTGAAAGCAACATGGGTGGGGGGTGACATTAAGTCACGGGAAAGTGGAAAAAATTGAAATGGTGGATATATATATATATATATATATATATATATATATGTGTGTGTGTGTGTGTGTGTGTGTGTGTGTGTGTGTGTGACTAGTTGGTATATATAATATATATATATAGGTTGTCGTGAATTGAGGGAATTCACGTGTAATATTATTAAGTTACGTCTGAATAAAATTTCCTTTCGCCCGTGATTCTGCAAATGATTTCATTTGATTCCTACTGTGCAGTCCGTGAGAATTCTAAATAGTATCCTTTCAATTCTCCTATAAATAGGATACTTAGTTAGAATTGAAATCACACCAGAAATTCAGAGAAATTCTCTTCTATAATCTTGAGCGTATTTCTTTAGAGTTTTAAGAAGCTTTGAGCGTAGTGCAACTGTTCTTAAAGAATATCCTAGCCTACCAAATTGGGAATACTCTTCTTTTTACGGTGAGGGTATTATTTTTTCATAATCATAAAGAAACTACATTATTCCATTCTTTATTATTCTGTTGGAATAAACTTGTATCTGCTGATCTACCCTATACTTGGTGAAATTCTTCTATTATTCCATTCTTTATTATTACATTTGGAATATCACATGCATGCGTTTTCATGGGACTGGTTCCGATATTTATTATTCTGTTGGAATAACCTATCTATCACAATCTGCCGCATCGTGGTGAATTCTGTTGTTATTCCATTCTTTATTATTACATTGGAATATCCCATCCGGTGCGTATTACGCTGACACAGGTTCTGGTATTTATTATTACATTGGAATAACTTTTGTCATGTGAAGTACCGCATGCATGGTAATTTCTTTTGTTATTCCATTCTTTATTATACTCGATTGGTTAAAGTTTTAACTTCTATACTCCATGAAATTAGTGGAATATTCTTGATATTTGCGCTTCATCCAAAGTATCTTTCATAAAAATATTCTTCTCGAGCATTCTTGAATTTTACTCTACAAAGAAGTTTCATGTTGACAATTTGGGCGTTATTAGTTCTGGATAAATTAATTCTTGAACTTGTTTTATTGAATTCTTATATCATTGTCATCATCCTCATGTTTATATTTTGTTGAAAGTCATCTGTGGCTTTATTGTGCGTAGATGGACTTGGTATGATTATGACCGGGATTATTCAAAGTAATCATGACCGTAATATTACAAATGATGTGGTAAAAGTCCTCATTGGCCGTAGTGCATTGATGAATGTTGTTGGAATGATCATGACCATTGATGAATACATGAATATCTTTGGCCCGTAGTGCATGGATAATTTGTGGTTGTGATACTTAATGAATATCCTTGGCAGTAGTGCGGGGATGATGTGGATTATTTATTAATTTGAGTCTCAAATGATAAAAGTGATGAAAAACCTTTTAAACCATAAAAGATAGTAGATTTTATTCTCTGCTTAACTCTTTTAATGGATTGCGTGTTCAGCTGCAGATTAAACTTGATGTACATTGTATTTTATCGGTTTAACATTGTTAAAGACTAATGATAATTTATTCTACATTATCTTGAGTCATAATATTTCTTATTGGGCTAGTTGAGCTCACCCTTTCTTTCACCGTTTCTCTTGAGAAATGAGAACGTGGCAAAGGACTAGTTGGGGGAATCAGAGTGATGGTCGAAATGATAGTATTAGTAGTCCTTACTATTACGTTAAATAATGTGACAATAAATGTAATAAGGACTTATTACGAGAGTGGATATTGTCTGAAGAAGACAATAATTGTATTAAAACTCATGACTCTCTTGTTGTATATTAAAGATTGTATTAAGTATTACATATGTCATGTATTTGGCGACTCGGAATAGGTGATGTATACCTATTTAGGGGCGTCACACCTGAGGGCCGATTAGGATCAATTCTAACAGTATGGATTTTTTGGGTTGAAGTTTAGGAAAGTAGATAGCTAGAATTTGAATACATTATGTGTTTAGTTTTAAGTTTTTTTTACCCTCTAAGTTTAACTTTTTATAAATTTGCTCCTTTAAGTTTATTAAATTTTATTTTTCTCCTCTCATTATACTATAAAAAAATAGAGCATAAAAGCAATACCCAATTTGCCTATATGTAGATCCGTGATGGATACACCCAATTTGCCATCAAAAATAAAATTACTCTCTGTGAAATCATAGCTATGAGCACTCCTTCTGTAAGTATTGAAAAAGTTCTTGATGATACGGGCATTCGGGTTTCTCAAGAAGATGTTGAAGAAGTCTTGAAATTGTCTTATGCATCCCAGGGGATTAAGTACCACCATATTCATGATTCGATCCCTGAAGAAAAAAGAATTAAAATTACAAAAAAAATTATAAATATAATAATTTTTAGCCCATTAAAAAAAGTAAATAATACCGTAGAAATACGATATAAAATTATAAATACAATTTAAAATTATAAATATTTATAAATATAATTTATAAAATTTAAGTTGTGATATAATTTGTAAAATTTAAGACATAAAATTTATAATTTGCATGTGAGATATTTTATAATTTGCAAAGATTTAAGTTTGTAAAATTTATACATACAATTTGTTAAATTATAGATACAATTTTAAAATTAATTTTTTTTTATAAATACAATATATGTATTAACCACTGTTTGTTTGAAGAATAAAACGAAAAACGGACGAAAAGAAAGTGTTGTTGGATAAACTAATTAACTATTATTTGTTTGAAAAATCTTTTAACTAATTAAAAACAACTCACTTTCCAAATCCGAAATACATTACCTATGTCATCTTATGTATCTTCTCTATTTGCAACTCACTTTTGACACACCATCTCCTCTCTCCTCCTTCAATGGCGATAATCAGCCTTTTTCTGTTAGAAAAGTCTTTGAATTAACATAAAATTTTAAGTTATTTTACCTTAAGTTAAGTCACAACTCTTTGAACAAAATAATATTGAGGATTGGGGAAGAGGAGAGGATAGAGAAGCAAATGGGTAATTTTTATTTTTCTTTTTAATTTTTCCTCCTCTTTTTATACGTTATTCCAATATAAAAATTTATTATTTAATTAATTAAATTTTGGGCACTTTTGTCAATTGTTTAAAAGTTTAATGTTATTAGTGTTAAAATATAATTTGTATGTTTAAAAGTTTATTGATTTTTTGGTAATTATGTCTTTTAAAATTTTAAAATAAAAAATTATATTTGGTAATCTTTGTATTAATATTTAATTTTAATAATTTAACATATAATAATTATTTATAAGGATTTGTATATATTTAATACGTTAAAATAAGTATTTATACAAATTTTATAGGAATTAGGTACTTAATGTAGTAAATTATGAATTTGGTGGTAATTGATGGAACATAAGTGTTATTAGCCCGTATTCTATACGGTTAAACCGTATACAATTCTTATTTGACTAGAAAATTAGGTATTCCGACCATTTTTGGCCTGATTCTAAAATTGGGGGCTAAATTGTATCAAATTAGACACTTAAGGTAGTAAAGTGTAAGTCTAAATTCTTTAGAGGCCTAATCATGAATATGATGGTACTTCATATAGTAAAGTGTATTTTGCCCTACAATTAATTTATCAAGTAAATAAGGTTAAAATGAATTTGTAACATTAATGATATTAATGTATATATTTTCTTAATCAATTAAGTACTCCTCTACATTCTTAAAAAGGATGAGCAAAATACAAATTTCATAAAATAAAAATAAAGGAAAAGAGTAAATAAATTTTCAAATTTTTTCTTAGTGGTCCATAAGATTCATAAAATGATGAATGATTTTATTTCTTTTATATAAATGGACCTCACTAAATGATATAATTACCCTTCATTTTATGTACTTTATATCATACTTTTAGGGACAAAATAATTACTCCATCTCATCATTAATATAAGTCATTTTAAAGTTGTACACAAGTATTAAAAAATAATTGTATAGCATTAAATATAATATTAATTGCTTATATTGTCCTTATATTTGAAAAAGAGTGTTATTTATTGGATAAAAAATAGTGATAGAACCTAAGTTATATTTAATACTTGAAATAATATTGAAAATTAAGCAATTAATATTTACTTGAAATTATATATATTAAGAGACAAAATTACTTCTTTAAAAGGACTTATAATAAGAAACAAATGAAATAATATATCTTTAGTCATTATTTTGAGGACCGGATCGAGGGAGCAACTATTTAATTTTGTAAAGCACACAATAATGTGTTTTTCTCGAAAGGAGAAAGTTCCATTTACTTCCCCCAAAATCTACTGAACAACTAAATTCCAAATACAAAACCACTTTGTTTTTTTTAAAGAAGGGTTAAGTTCGAGGATGACCACACGGAGTTTTCTACGGTTTCCCACTTAACCACATGTATACGTAAACCTACATTTAAACTCTCGACCTTTTGAGGTGAAGTGAAAAGTTACATTTTCCATCCAAATTAACGTAATGTATGTCGGGCGCCTAAAACAGCGTGAGTAGAAATTTGTATGTCGGTCGAGAACAACGGTAAAATGTCTTAAATACCCATTCTTCTTCCTGTTTGTTGGCTTGTAAGAGCGGATCGAAGCATTTATGGTCTTCCCATTTCAATTTATTTGAGCTCCATCGCATCTGAAATTGAAAGCTACTTCTTAAGCTCCAACCATTATTTGCAATTTACGAAGGTAAGTTTTTCCAATTCCTTCCATTCCTTTTTCATTCCATCCTTGTTAAGAAAAGGACTTTCATATTAGAGATGGCTCGATCTGAACTTGAAGGATTGTTTGTCCTTTTAGTTCTTCTTGTTATTCTTCTTGTCATGTTATGTATGAAAATTAGGTTCGAAGAAGATAGGTATGGTACGTGGAGTAATAAGGATCTTTGTTATGGGTTGTTATTATAAACAATGGCTATGAAATTAGTAACCTAAAACTATCCTATCAAGCTGTTTGATAAAAGTTCTAAAGAACTATTTTGATTAAAAACTATATATTAGATTATAGCAAAAAAGCAAATTAACCATGGAAGTAATATATATACATTTATGGTGCGATATTTGATATTACTCTTCGTGTTGTTTATGTTAATCGAGAGTCATATCTTCGTCAACAATGATGTAGGAAGGATTAATGGTGAGTCTTATCATACCTAAGCGATGTAAATGTGGGAAAAAAGCAAGTGTAAGAATTGTTGACTCGGACAAACCATCGAAGGGAGATTATATTTTGTGTCGACGATGAGTGTGAGTTTTGGGCATGGTGTTTGCCTTCTACTACAAACTCAAGTGGAATAGTCGGTGGCCCCAATGAAGACAATGTGGCGAATGGGGACATTGGTGAGTGGAACAAAATACAAGTGTTAGTGTGAAATTTGAATAACATACCAAGTAGGATGATAGTTGTTGAAAGTAATGTGAAGATGATAATTGTTGTTGGACTTGTGTTGTATTGCATATAGGTTATGATGTATTTTATTAGTAACAAATGAATGTATAAACTAATGGTAGTTTAGGAGACCTACCAACTATGATGTAATGTTTAATGTTCGATGTTTAATGGTAATGTGCAATGTTTAATTTCAATGTTTAATGTTTAATGTTCAATATTCAATGCTCGATGTTTAATGGAATGTATAAGCTGTCGATGTATAAACTATTGGACAAGGTGTGAAATATTGCAAAGTTGATTCAAACAGTTAATGACAAAAATTATGCCCAAAACTACCCATTCGAACATTAAAGAGTTACATTCCAAGTACATTACATAATATCCAACTATAAAACATAGTCCAAAAACTTGTCATTGAAAACATTGTCCAAAAACTATCATTTGACAAAGTATACACAATCACACTTGTCAAAAAACAGTTAAGCGGACAAAATTATACATTCGAACATTAAAGCCTTAATCCCCCCAATCCCCTTTTTTGGTGATTTGTCTTTCTTGCTCTTTATGGCTCCCGTCTTTATGTTCTTTCTAAGTGAAATTGTGAGCTTGAAACAGTGATTACTCCACATAGTTGACAAAGTTGGTGTGGGATTAGGTTGAGAAGCTTGATTTGGGTTGGTGTGGTATTTACGAAGTAGTTGTAGTATTAGCAGTCCACTTGACTTGGTATCCTTTAGTCTGGAAATTTTGTGGCATGGGATTTGGCGAAAAGGAATGCCTGAGTTTAGTAGTCCAATACAAATAAATAATCAAAATAGTTTCTGATTGACAACCATTAAAATATACCTTAGCGAGGATGTCTTGTAGGAATGTCATTTATGTTGGTATGCGAGTTGACTCCTTGTTATTTGTCGAAAATCAAAACATGTTAAAATTGTTATAAATAAGAGTTGAAAATATAGTTGGAATGTATAAAAACATAAAGAATATACCTTGTTCATTCTTGATTTAGGATGAAAAGGAAATGTACATACCTATTGTTATGCCACAGTGTTAAACACCTTGCATATATCATGAGTGCCACCTTTTCTTGTTTGTTTATGTTGGTTTTTGGTTCATCTGCATTGCTTTCTTACGAGTTTCCTTGATGCATTACGGGGCTTATATGATAGAGTGGAGGGTGAATCTTAGTAAAATTAGAGTGAACTCATTCATGGTGACTTAGCACGAGGCTTTATGATAAAGTTGTATGTTTTCAAGTATACATCCTTGCTATAGCAGCGATGGCGATAAGCCTCTGGTATCCTATTTGCCCGTATTGCGAGAACTGACATATGCATGGAATCCACTAATCTAACATACATTTTACAACCACAAGTCCAATCATTCAAATTCCTGACCCATGTTACATTATCAACTTCTACTTCAAATTCTCCGGGCCCGGACTTCAAAAAAGTGCATCCCTACAAACTTTCTTAATCATTTCCAATTTTTACGATTACGGGCCCAGTGATTTACATACTTGTTCATGCCTTCCTTTTTACTTGAAACCTAACCATTAATTTCTTTCTTATCCACTCTAGCATGTTTATTATACCTTTATCCCTTGCCTCCGGGATGTAATTATTCCATGACTCATTCATGTTGTTCACTCTTACTACATCACACTTTACGATGGTGGGAAAAATGAGACTGCCCAAAATTTTGGGCCAACATCCATTAACCACTTAGTACTACGCATCGACTTTGTGCACCTCCTTCACGGTTTGCTCCAAATGAGAACATGTCACCACAACTAAATTGCGTTCCAGAACAAATCCTAAGTAGCTTCCCCACAAACTTAATTTTAAAGTTGTTGTACAAATGCTTTAAACAAAATCATGTTCATTGTTGGGTAACATTGTATTGAACACCTCTACTAGCCCTTACGCAATCGAAATGAAAACATAACATCTTGTTTACTTGTGCGCCCCCAAAATTAGGTATACATCACCCGTCTTGGGTGATCGGATACATGGTACATAATTTAAATACAACTTACTAATATAAGCATAGGTGTATAATCGACATAAAAGCGTGAGTTTGAATACAAATATTGTCTACTAGATATTATCCAAACTCAAAAGGAGTCCTCATTACAATTATTATCACCTTTATTTCACATAATAGTGAGGACTACTAATCTTATCCTGGGACCATTACTCTTTTCCCAGACTAGTCCCATTTATGTTCTCATTTCACGAAGAGAATAGTGAAAAAGAAAGGTGAGCTCAAACTAGCCCGATGAAATATTATGACTACGATAATGCGAATAAATTATCAATAGCCTTAAAGCGATGTTAAAGCGATAAAATATAATAAACATCAAGTTTAAGCTGCGGTGAACAAGTAATCCATTAAAAGAGTCAAGTAGAAAATAAAATCTACTATCTTTTATGATTTAAAAGGTTTTTCATCAATTTTATAAATGAGACTCGGTTTAATAAATAATTCACATCATCGAATCACCCACACTACTGACCAAGGATATTTTTAATATCAAATTACCACAATTATTCATGCAGCTCACGGGCCAAGAATAGTTGTGTATTCATTAATGGTCATGATCATGCCAACAATAACTATCCATCGATGCACTACGACCATTTTGAGGATTTTTATCACATCATTTGTAACATTCACGATTAAGTGATTATTAGAAGATAGTCTCTGAGTGTAATCATACCAAGTCCATCTATGCACTACTGAATACGGATGACTTTCGATATAATATAAACATGAGGATGATGACAATGATATAAAAATTGATAAAACAAGTTCAAGAATTATTTTATCCGAGGAATTATTAACGTCAAATTATCACGCAATCTTTGCTTTTGTAGAGTAAAATTCAAGAATGATCGGAAGAATATTTCCATGAAAGATAATGGATGAAACGTAAATATCGAGGATATTCCACTAATTTCATGGAGTATAGAAGTCAAAGTTTTAACCAATTTGGGTATAATAAAGAATGGAATAACAAAAAGAAATCACCGTGCATGCGATGAAGCCTTAGGCGAGTTATTCAACGAATAATAAATAACGGAACTTGGTCGGTGAAATTACGCAAGCGGGATGTTCAAACAGAATAATAATAAAAGGCGGAACGGTCGGTGTAAAACACCTGAAACGGATGTTCCAATAGAATAATAATAAAAGCGGAACCCGGGATATTAAAACACGAGGACGAGGATAATCAAGGAATAATAATAATAAAAATGGAACCGGTCAAATTGTAAAACACACAGACGGGATGTTCAGCGAGAATAATAGAAGAATGTCACCAAGTATAGGGTAAAGCGTATACGAGTTATTCAGCAGAATAATAAGAAATGGAATAACAACAGTTCTCTTCATGAATAAGAAAGAATAACACCCTTCTTACTTTTGGTAGGAGATTGAATCTGCAAGAGTGTATTAACAAAATGATACTCTTCTTCTCACTCTTATTCTCTCTATAGTTTCTCTCTACAAAGCTTGAATGAATTAAGTGAAAAATAATGAAGAACTGAGGCCTCTATTTATAGAAGATTTCTAACTTAGCACCTACCATGTGAAAAATCGAAATGGCTTGGTAATGGTGATGTGAAAAGAAAAGTGGTTCGAAGCTTGTAATGTGAAACGACAAGTGGTTCGGCTCTTGTAATGTTGAAGCGACAAGTGGTTTGGCGCTTTGTAATATGAAACGAAGGTGGTTTGGCGTCTGGTAAAGGTAATTACTATTGTGTGAAGGTAATTACTATTCACAAGGTAATTACTATTGTGAAGGTAATTATTATTGGCGAAGGTAAATCTATTAGCGAAGGTAAATACTATTGTGAAGGTAATTACTATTCACAAAGGTAATTCTTATTATTGTGAAGAAGACTCTTAGATGATGACATATACCCCCATAAAATAATCAAACTTACCACAAATCATTTTATTTTTAATCAACATCATTTTGAATCTTTACCACAATTATTAATCATTTATAACTTGTCATCTCAATTAATAATATAACATATTATCATTTATCTTTATATGATCTTGTGTGGATAATTGAATCGATAATATAAGAGATATGATCGTGAATTACTATAGCAATAATTGAGCGTAAATGAGTGACTTCTCACGTAAGCATCAATAATCAATATCGTGTGCTCTTATCTGACCACGGCGTATTCTTGTACTTTTACCATAGGGTAGTTCAGCAGTTTAATGGTAACACCTCTGTAGTTATTTTTATAAAAAAATATTTTTGTGGTTTTCTCAATCCGACAATAATTACATTAATAGGGTCCACCCGATGATTGAGTAGTTGTACGAATATTCCCTAACAAAAAAGAATATTCCCAGACCAAGCGAATATTTTATAACAACTTACATACTTTGCAAAATTTATAAATATTACCCACAACTATAACATTATATCAAATTTATTCCATAATATTCAAAATAATATTTATAGAAAATTCATCTTTATTTATAATAAATTGGGGTCTTCTGGTTTCATTTTCACTATGTCATCTAAAGGCGGTAAGAAACCACTTGACATTATCTTTACATTCACGTTCGACAACAACATGGCTGCCGATGGGAAATATGTTGTCATTAGCATCTCTTCTATAGCACTTTCGATGGTTGCGCCTCCAAAACCCCTTTAAAAACACCCATCTGGGCCTATAATGGGTCTACACCCAACTAGAAACCCATGTTTGGGCAATGAAGCCTCATATATAGCCTCACGAAAAGCGGGTAGTGAACGAGCTTGTCATTTAGACCCTCACTACAAAATTTGAAAGGCTGTTCGAGGTTAAATTGTTTATTTGTCTCCACATAATCCATCGACTGTTATCTTTGCTCTCTACATCACCTTGCGTATGTATTAAAACCTTTCTTTTTAGCTTTCTATATAGGGATGATTTACTTAGAGTAGAGTTACATTTTTTGTGCCTTCTTTTTCCGTACTGCAAATCCACTTAGGATTATCTCTCGAGTCGTACATATATTTTTTGGCCATATCTCTTGTCGACAAGATGATTCTTATCTGTCCGGCCATGTATGGTCCCCCCAAAATTTTATCTTCAAAGTTTGTTCACCTGTTTGGTGATGCATGAATCCTCCATTTACTGATTTTGAACTTTACACTTGGCGATTATTCTTTTTCTGTCATTTTGAATATACTTTATATCAAACCCCCTTTAACGAAAAATTCAACTAATGCTTCTCTAAAAATTTCATGATTTACAAATTCCATTCCAATCTCAAATTCTATCTTTACCCATATCGGTTTGCCTCATTAAACTCCATTACATCCATCCCTTCTAAATTGTCCTCATCATCGTGAGAACAAACTTCCTCCTTAATGCATCTTTCCTTCTCCATCATCATCATCACTCCACCATCCTCTACAAATACATCATTCATGTTCACCTTTGGTTCATCTGTTTTTTTGGGCCTTCTTGAATATATCATCATCCCCGGGTCCCTCTGAGATCCTCGTCCATCCATGGTGGATGCTCTTTCTTCCCATTATCATTATCGACTTGTTTTCTTTGTTTTCTTTTGTATGTTTTGTTTGTTTTTTAGCCTTTCTAGTTTGTTTACCTTTTCCTTATACATTTCTTTGTCTTGCCCTTTATCTTCTTCTTTTTGTTTCCTTTATCAGTACTCCCACTTTGGTTAATGTTATCGGTTGGTTCACTTTGAAGTCAAAGTCATTTTCATTTTCACTTTGGTTCGTATTATCGGTTTGTCGAACCCTGAAATATACCTAATGGGTTCATCTTGACTTCTTCGGCTAACTTTTAAGGGACCCTCCATTTCTTGTCCATAAATATACACTCCTCACTCTCGGCATTAACTAAGAAATCAATCATATCAGTAACATCTTTGTCATTTTTGCATCAATAATGCCCTCCCTCCCAAATTTCATATCCGGTACAAGATAATAAATATTTATATTTGAGCGGGCATAAAGTAAGTAGTAGTATTCATGTATACTAAGCAAAGAAAGGTAATCGACCCAGACGGTCTCTCTTATTTCTTCACTTACCCCCCAACGTACTTATGTCTTTGGATCTTTAATAAACTTCCCACCATAATGAAAAACAATTAAGCGGACATTACGCATTAAAAATGAAGGAGAAATGTTTGAATAACATCTGATACTTTATAACAAGTATCACAAAAAGGGGACCCGATGTCGTTGGCGGAGACAAAGAAGCGGAACACGAGGGGACAAAAATAGAATTAAAGAAAGGGGACCATAGTAGTGAAGCATACTTTATCCAAACACCAATATATACTAACTAATTCATCCACAAAACATGCATTCATATCTGACAAACAACTCACAATTAAAAATAAAGAACATATCATATCTATCGAGATAAGGAGAAATTTACTAAATCGGCACCAAATTAAGTATCACGGACCAAGCGAAGGTGGGAACCCGATCGATCACGAAGATCCACCACGAACACACTAAACCCACACACCCTATTTCTCTACGCCTCTCTGGCCTAGATATCACCACGATCGATCGTTCTCTAGCCCTAGAAATCGATCTGAAATGAAATGAGAAAAACCCCTTAGCATCTGTCGTTTTCAATTATATATATGAAGGGTAATTAAGTCTTTAGCCAAATAAAATGTGAGTTAAGGCGGAAGCACTTTTCACTTCACCTCAAAAGGTCGAGAGTTTAAATGTAGGTTTTACGTCTGCGAGGTGGTTAAATGGAAAAGCAGAATAAAGCAGGGTAATTATCTGAAACTTAACTTCTTTAAAGAAAGACGCATCTCTCTCTCACACACACTCTCACCCTCTCATTTGTATATAATTATTTAAAGGTTGCCTACTCACGCAGTTGTCCAGTATTCGTCTACATATACTCACAAAAACTTGGGCAACAAAATCATTCAACGACAAACAAAAGGCAAGCCTTGTTTCCACCAATTCTCATTTTCACATATATAGATCGCACTAATTAGCACCCTTATATACAACAAAACCAACTTTCTTTAATTAGCTTTTAGTAAAAAAAATATACTAATCTTCTTTGCTTTTCTTGTTTTTGGATTGTTGTCGCTTGATTAGATCCACAAGGAATTGAAGAAAAAAGATGATTCAAGAACTAATAGGGAGGTAGTGGTGCAGCTGGAGGCATGGACTAATAGGAGGAGAGAAAAATCTATCCACTCACTGGAAATTTACAAGTACCCTCATCTTCTTCTTCTCCTTCTCTTTCCTTCTCCTACTTGTTCCACAAACACCACCACAACACCTACAAAAATCTCATCCGAAAACCAAAATCAAAATCAGTTGAGATGCCCTCGATGCGATTCTTCCAACACAAAGTTTGCTACTATAACAACTATAATCTCACTCAGCCTCGTCACTTCTGCAAGACATGTCGCCGCTATTGGACTAAAGGAGGTGCCTCCGTAACGTCCCTATTGGAGGTGGATGCCGGAAAAACCACAAGACTACTAGCACTGTTGGTCATGTCATACCATCACTTGGAAAATCTTGCACCGGAAAGTTAAAGACTGTAGTGTCATCAGAAATTGGTAAATCTTCAGGGTTTCTTAGCGGAGTCGATCATCATGAGCTCTCATCAAACCCTATTAGTAATCATCTAATGGCCTTGCTCAGATCAGCCCAAAACCCTAACCCTAACCCTAATTCCATGTTGAATTCTATTAGTGTGAAGGAGGAGGGTTTTTAAGTGGATCACACATTAGCTCCGAGTCAGGGTCTGCATCCGGTGAATTCAATGCCCGAGCCAGGTGGCCTTGGATTGGATACTCTTGGCAGGTCAGGTTCCTTCTATTGGCCTGTGCAGCAGCTCTTTTTGGAGAAACAATAGTCAAAACCAGTTAGCTGTACAACAACAACAAAATGGTTTCATGCTTGGTAAGGCTCAGAGTTCAGTATTATTTCCGGATCAATTGTATCAAAGGCTCAGCCTCAAATCTTCAGAAAACTATTATTCAGATTACTCCCCGGCTATACTTGTGGGGAATGTGCATGCCTCTTCAATATTAGCTAATTCTTCAGCTATATTGAGTCAGCTCCAGTAGTTGCCGGAGGTGAAATAAATAATACTGGAATACTCCATCTCTTTGGTGGTGGGACCTACAGACAACTAATGGTAAATACGGATCCGATAAGTTTATTTTTAGATAAGTTGGTCGATCGATCAAATTGGTTCGATAGAATCTTACTTACATATCTGATCTACCTATACGTGTCCCAGTGACTTTATCTACCAATTAATGAAACTTCTTCAAAAAAAAAGCTTCATCTTCTTTATTTCCGATAATCGTACCATTAAGAACCATATTTACTTTTATTTATTTTCTTCTTCCTTAATTTGATATATAGCTAGGGTAAAGTTGTCGTTCCAATCAAGTTAATTGGTTATTTTGTATGGGTTTAATGTGGTATATGAATGTTAGGTTTGTAGCTATAGCTATTTCTATTTATTTCTTAATTCTTAATTAAATTTGCTGTATGTGTTTGATTTCTAATTAAGGTGAGCAATTGAGATTATGAAGGTGTACCAACTATAGTTTTAAAGAAAAGAAATGGAAAAAGTTGGTTGTTATGAGTGTTAGCTTGTTGATGGTGGAAATTATGTCATAATTTATAAATTTAACATTAACTATATATTGTGGGTTAGAGGAACAATGCATGAAGTGCTTCTTTTTTAGCAAATAACAATATTATTATTATATAAAAAAAATTTCATATAATCTTTCGTATATCTGGCATATACATCTTTGGATCCTCTCGCTGACATATAGGCACAGAGGATATGTATATGTGTGTGTGAAATTATGTGAGTGTTTTTATGTGATAATAACTTCATAAAAAAAAAAAATCATACATTTTGGGAATGACTACAACATTTAGTTATGATATAATTAAATATATATTTAAAAATATCATAGAAAACTATTAGGCCCCAGATGATATTTAATTTGTGCACTTCCTGAAGATTAAGTTTTTACCCATTGATTTTATTGAAAATTGATATTTTATATAAAAATTGATATATATTTTTACATAATATCATGTCATGAATGATAAGTGAGTCTTATTTTTTAAATGCGAAAAGCTGAAAATATCGTTTAACAATGTGAAAATATCGATTCTCTTTTTATATACTCTTTACTACCATATTGACATTGAAGATTAATTATTGAGTCCTTTTTGGACGACCAGTCCTAGCGATTGTTGCTAGCGATCGATCCCCTTTTTTTTTTTTAACTTTTTAAATCTTAAACCCTAAACACTAAATCTTAAACCTAAAACACTAAAATCCTAAAACATTAAAACTAAATCTAAATCACCTTTTTTACGTGATTCGAATTCTGTGATTACGTAAAAATTTGGTCCAATTTTTTTTTTTCGACTCCTAAAACCATAAACCTTAAGCGCTTATTTTTATATGTATCTAAATTACAAATATATACACTGTGTAACTCTGGTTTTACATGTATTCAAATTAATAATTTGAATTAAAATAAATATTATTAATTTATTAAGAGTCTTAAAAAAAGGGTGAGAGCAGTCAGCAAGACCAGTCGTTCTAGAATTTTTCTTAATTAATTGGTGATATTTCGCCCTTTTTATAGTAGACAAAATGCTGCGGTCCATAGGCCCACATTTAATGTAATAAAGGCCCACATTTAATGTAATAGAGAACTTTCTATTATAAATACATACAGTAAAATCACTATTTAGGAATCTACATATAAAATAACACTCTATGATATTATAAAATAATTTTAGTCTTAATTTGAATGAGTTATAAATAGGAATAATCTACAAATTATAATATGTTATATCTTTTTAAGTAAAAGTATTGAAATTATCACATACATATAGTAATAATTTCATATATATATATATATATATATATGAGAGATATATTAATTTAAAAAAACTACATTTTCTATAAAAAGACTACATTTCTTATAAAGAACTACAATACTTTCCTATAAAAGATTATATTTCCTATAAAAATTACATTTTCCTATAAAGACTATATTTTCCTGAGTTTGCAAATCTAAATAATTTATGTTTTCTTTAATTTTGTCATAAAATCTATAAAATTTATATTTTTTGTTAAAGTGGATATTTTTGGATGTTAGAAAAAATATTTTTCTAAAATATCTATTTATTAATAGCATATCAATTATAATATAAATTGTTTGGTTAAAATCTGATACTATATGAGAACTTTCTTTATATATCTTTTGGAAGCACAACTATGGGCCTATGAGTTTATTGCCTACATATATTACACTCTAATTTCCTACAAGCCAGGAAACAAATTTGGCACTATCACTTAAGGTGGCTTTTGGTATCGTGTGAAATCAAGAGTAAAACCTTTGTAATGTAGTAATAGTCTATTACATTGATTGTGACATTTATTATGTTTAATTCCCTATTACATGTATTTGTACTTACAATTTATTTTATTCACTATATACAATCACATAATTTAGTAAGCCAAATATAATATTGAACATAATTGTAATATTAATACCAAGATTCAATCAAACAAATATGTCATAATAACTTATTACCATTACATTATAACTTTATTGCATTACATCAAATTTATATTTGGCGAATCAACCCCACATTCACCTTAGAAAGTAATCAAATTGCAAGATAATTTGTATACAAAATTATGAATATTTGTAATAGATGTATGGTGTAACGTATCATTATATTAATAGAAAATTCTGTCCATATGGTTACAAACATACAATTCGAAATAATTGAATATACATCCATTAACGACGGTGTGAAAATATAGAGTCCTCAATCATCTAATTCTGGGGCTTTGAATACAAATGCTTGGGCAAGACAAGATCAGTATCGGCGATGAGGCATAATTTAACCAGGGCACGCCATGGCCATGATGATATTTCTGGAGTTGAACTAAAGATATAAACTTTGTTTCTCAAGTAAGCTAATAGTTTTTAATTATGTTTCTTTATTCAATGTTAGTGCCTTATTCAACGAAGTTAATTCATTGTTGATAATTTATGCCAGTTTCATCAAATAACAAACCAACCTTAACAACACATTAATTTATGCTATCAACCCGCTGGCTACAAAATTTCAGAAAACAAATGAATCTAATCAAGTAATTGTAAAACATAGAGATATAATTTATCTAAATTGTTTGAGATATACAGAGCCAAATATATTCTAACGTCTTGCCTGCAGTCAACCCTTCATGACTGGAGAACTGGAATGCTCAATGAACCATCAATCTATGGATGCAGGTCAACAGCTTTTCCACAAAGCAGAGCATTTGATGGAATGCCATATTCGTTAACAAGATTTTGAACTGGGTTTGTAAACCCAAAGATAGAATTGTTGTCCAAGATATTGCCTTTCCCATATCGCAGACCTCATATTCCACATGCCTTGATTGTCCAAAGAAACTAATATAGCACTCCAAGAGTTGGGATATACCTGCAACAAAATACATGCATGTAAGGAAAGATTTTCTAGACTTTTGCAATAATAAAAAACATTCAACAAGCCTCGTAGTTGCAATTAAAACAGTAATTGCAGTTTTATGCAGAAACAGAAAAGGTTTAGTTTTTGCCCCTCTAAACTTACCTGAACAGTGTGTCTGGTAAGAGCATCGTCTAGATTGTAACTCTTTCTGCTAGCTTGTGTCCACTGTCCGTACCCATAACTGTAATTGTTATACAACAGAGAACCTTAGAAATCAACTAATTAACTCACCCGGAAAAGAATTTAATGATTACAATTCATAAGCATTGTGACTTACCCAACTGCCCAGAAATCATAGCCATCCAGATGCCAAGATTGCATGGTTTTCTCACTGTTCTGAAACACAACTTCAATAAAGTCATGGTGGGATGCGGGCATAACCGATGTAGCCAGGAATGCGGGACCTTCAGAGGGAACTCCTTGAATGGAATCCGTACTGAATACTCCAGTGATGTTAAAGTAATCAGCAAGTTTTAAAGGGGTATCAGCATTGATGTATGAAACCCTGTTGACAGCATAACGTTGCTTGCCATTGATTAGAGGGGCTGAGCTCGTCAATACAATTGTTCTTGAAGGTATAATTTTTCCGTAATGGAATGAACCCTGGGGATTTGGTCTGGCTGCATTGGCTGTCAAATTCCACCTTCAAGTAACAGAAAATGTGAAAAATCAGAACATACCTTCCAAGTACATTTTAATCTCCACTGAATCTTAGATCACATTTGATGTGAAAGAAAAGCCCATATGGCTGTAATAGTGCTTTGGGAGGCATTTAGTAGTCTGATGATGTTACTAATGCTGGCTATGTTCAAGTGAGAAAATTGGTTTCATACTTTCACTATATTTTATGCAATTTTCCCTAGAAAGGAATCATCATGAGATTTGCAGGTGAAAGAATGGAACCATATCACAAATGTTACCGAGAGTCTGAGAGTGACATTTTATAAAGCTACAAAAGAGCCTCATTATATTGACTTAACTGGCTTTGGATATCTTCAGAGGCCTGACTATAATAATGGTTGTTAACAACAAATTCACATTGAAAGTCAATGAAGCCGGTTGAATTTTAAAGGTTCCAAATGAATCCTTGAAGTTGGTCTTCAAAAACAAGCAAATCATCCTAGTTTTTATGTGACATATATTGTAATGCATACTGTCGAGTAATGGTACCTGTAAGTTCTGGCTTGTTGCATAGACCAGTCAACTTGATATGTATCGGACCAGTAAGTACAGGTCCAGAAACTGGGGTATGAGAATTAGTGTAGTGTAGTACTGCAGTGCCTGTAAGAACAGACCTTGTAAATTGTGTTGATGCAAGGATGTAGTAGTCTTTTGGTGGCTGATCTAAAGTAACTAGGACGGATACAGATTGTCCAACATGCACATCAAGAGAATCATATATGTTCTGAAGAGTGTAGGATCCTTCAACCTCAACTAACTTCATCTTGTGACCCTGAATCCTAAAGTTCAAGGAGGTTGACAAGCCCACATTTGAAATCCTAAACAAATATGTTTTACCTGAAAAAGCAAAGCCAAGTGCGGAATTGTCAAGAACACACATTTCAAACAAGACTTAATCACCTTATGGATATTGAAAACAGGTGAAATATCTGAAAATTATCAAGTAATATAAAGTCTTATCAAGTAATATAAGGACCTTGATCACCACTGTAGGAAGACTGAGTTTGTCCATTAATAAGGACGCCATCAGGGAAGGTAAGAGGTTTTCCGGAATCAAGATATTGGCGCAATCCCTAACAAAATGAAGACATAAAATCGTAAATTATATGTAAAGGAGGGGAAAGGCATCAGGAACATGGCAAGTAAGTATCATGTGCAAGAAATTTCCTAATGTAGCATCCAGAATTAGTTACTACTCCTTCCGTCCCACGATAAAAGTCCTTATTACTATTTTGGGTTGTCCCATGTTAAATGTCCTCTTTCTTTTAATAACCAAACTTTTACACATATTTTCCTATTATGCCCGTAGCATTAAATATCTCATACTTTTCTTATTCTAATTCTCTCCATATTTAATGACATTATTATGGCCAATTTTGTCATTTTATTCCTCTTCTTAATATCAAATGAAAAGTCCACTTGAGACTTTTTATCCTTGAGACGGAGGGAGTATAATATACTTTCTATCACAAAGAAGGGAACCTACCGTCTGACTCTGATATATATCTTCACAAATCATTTCTTTATTAAGAAGTCGGACTATATTACCTTGGTTTGCTTACCAGCTAAAAGATGATCCTTACTATGAAATTTTGATCAAAAGTTATGAACAAAATGAAATTATTAAGCTCACAAGAGAGCTAAAAGTCTTGTATTACACATCATAAGCTACATAATAAGAAAGGAAACAACAATACTCTAATAGGACAACAAAGGGACAGTAAAAAGGAACTAATCCTGTATTATCCAGAGACTAATACTCTTACATTAAGAGATTTAAAATGTGACTTCAAGTTCAGTAATTGAAACTCAACAGAATTATCCAGCGTACTATTTGTTTATGATAATTCCCTTTTACCTTTATTTTTATCTTCAGCAATTAGTTATCGATTCCCTAACCCCTCCACTGCCCTAATGTCATACCAACACTTGAGCTCTATACTGCGATAGTTTATCGATACTAATCCTGGCTATTTAAAGAAGCACATATAAATATTACCTCTTTTTTGAGAAAGAAATATGTAACTGAAATAAGTTTAAACAAATGTTTTACGTGCATGAAAATCACCTTATGGCTGCTCTTGTACCAGTCACCAATAAGTAAACTAAAATCTCCAGCAGGTGAAGAATATGGGACTGGGATTCTAGGTCTTGCATAGACATTCAGTGCTCCAAACCCTCCAGCAGTTTTATGCATCAAAGTTGATGGGAAGTATGTGTAGCCTCCGATCTGATCTTTGGTTTGGAACTTGTATGTAAAGTTAGAATTTGGAGGGATTGGACAGTTTGTCCCCAAAACTCCATCTTGCCAAGAGTTCTTCCTCTGTTTAATTCCATTCCTGATAAATGAACCTCTTGTCAGACCAAATCCATATAGTTACAAGTCAAATTGCACATAAGTAAATAAAGAGTACTATGTGAATGTGAACATGCTTGTTGACAGTGATAAATCACACAGGTTGAAGGAAGGTCGATCCGACCTGCAAAGGGACAAATATCCTTCATTGTTGGAGCCGCTGGGATACCTCTGATGTAAGAGTAAATAAGCGGAATAAGAAAAGAAGATGATCGGAAATATGCAATAGAGGACTAGAGAGGTTTCAAAGAGAGAAAATGAGGGAATTAGAGCTTGAATTTACCTTCAAGGATCATCAGTATTTATAGGTAAATGATGACATATATTCATCTCATTGGTTGTAAATATAAGTTCACGTGTAAGGTGTCATTACTTGGAGAGAAAGTAAGTTTACTCTCCTAACGTCTTTCTAGAAGGCTGATAGGGACGTGAACATGCTCTTAGCATTGCTCTTGCAGGACCACTGTCAGGTGTCGTTATAGGAGGCCTTAGGTCCTGAGGAAAATGATTATGGAGATGGCAAGTGAGGTTGTCATGCTTCCTGATATCATTTAGCTTCTATCTGATGTTTGTGGCGTGTCTTTATCATCTCCTTATGAACTAAATGGATTTTGTGCTGAAGACCCCAAAAGTGTATTCGAGATAAAGACCGAGAAATACTCTCTGGATGCCAGTATATATCCTCCATTGCCCCCCACCCCTCACCCCACCCCCACCCCACTTTTTAACTCATTTTAATTGGTTGAAGGAGTAGGGTGAACTTGGAGGAGGTAGCGCCATGCTTCCCGATGTTAGTGGACAAATAATTAAGATTTGCTTTGTTATTTAACTCAATTTCTTGGAGTAGGGCGTGAACTTAGAGGAGGTAGTGCCATGCTTCCAGCTTTCAACACGCCCCTAATTCTTTAACCCATTAAAATGAGTTAAAGGAGGGGAGCAATGTTAGATATATTGGCATCCAGAAACAATTTCTCGGGTCTTTGATCCTGGATACACTTTTCGGATGTTCAACACAAAATTCTTTTAGTTCATAAGGAGATAGTAAAGACACATCCCGAACATTAGATAGAAGCTAAATGGCATCGGGAAGCATGTCGACCCCACTTGCCATTGGGAAGCATGACGACTCCACTTGTTATCTCCATAATCATTTCCCTCAAGATTTGAGACGAAGTCTTTTATAACGACACTTGGCAGTGGTCCTATAAGAACAATGCTAAAACATGCTTACACGTCCCTATCAGACTTAGCAATGACACTCCTTACATGTGAACTTATAGCTACAACCAATTGGATGAAGACATGTCATCATTAGGGGGCAAGCTCAAGCGTGTGACTAACTTAAGCAGGTACCTATAAATACTGATGATCCCTGAAGGTAAATTTAAATTTTAATTCTCTTCTTTTCTCTTTAAAACTTCTCTAATCATCCATTGCATATTTCCAATCATCTTCTTTCTTATTATGTTACTTACTCTTACACCAGAGGTATCCCGGTGGCTCCGACCATTAAAGATATTTGTGATTTCTCCCTTTTGTAGTCGGATCGACCTCCATTCAACCCATGGACCAGAGAAATATTACCGTTAACAATGTTAATTAAATAAATACTTTTGAAAATCAGCATATAAAGTCAGATTTACAGCTCTTCGAACACATTTCGCGCCTCAATTAAACTATAAATTATAAACCAATTGCTCTATTTTAGAATATTTATTCTTATATCAGTAATTGAAGACCCTTGAACTATAAAATTATCTATTTGAACAACCAATTTTCTATGGGGGATGATTATTATTATTATTATTTTATGCTTTATACTGTCATGCTTTCCAGAAAGAGGAAGAAAAGTAAATAAATTGACAAGCATTCACATATGAAATATTTATATTTGTAGCAACTAGCAAGACAACATTCTCTAATTAAGGTTTGAAGTTTCTTAAGTAGTTTCTCATTAAATCTATATACATATATAATAAGGTAAAATTAAGTTTTTGGTCATTGATCTTTGATATTGAATTAGAATTTAACTGGCTACTAAAATACCTTTTAAAGCCTCCTGAATTTATTTTATTAGCTAATATTAAAACACCTTATAAACATAGAATTTAACTATAAACAAAATATTATTTATGATCCTGAAAAACTTTAGAGTAACTTATTATTTTATAACAATTTTATTTTTTATAGAAGTCATTTACTAATATTGATTTTCACTTAGCCTAAATTAAAACACTCCACGGATCATTGTTAATATATATTTAACAATGATATATCATATAGTAACAAATTATTCTACTATTATATCATAATTATCCACAAACTAAAATATTGAAACATAAGTAATTTGAATTAGTATTTACAACATAAACAACATAAACCTATATATCTATATACATACATATATAATAAAGTAAAACTTGCATTTTGATCATTGGATGACTAGAATTTAACTAGTACTAAAACACTCTCCTTAAATTTATTTTATTTATTTATCTTAAATAGGTCTTAATATGGTACTAGATAGAAATGATAACTCCAACAATTTCTTTGAATGTGCAAGAAAGAAGGAGAAAATAAAGGAGGAAACTACATAATATATACTGAAGTATCTCTAATACTCCTTCGGTTCAAGAGGGTCTTATTTTTATTTATTTAAATAATTAAATTTCTAATGAACACAATCACCCACTTGATACATAGTTTCCTTAACTATATATATATATATATATATATATATATATATATATATTCAATATAAAAAAAGATTATGCCTAAACAAAAATCAATATAATAATAAAATTTTATAAATTTAAGTTAAATAAAAAGATAATATATTCACATGTACCATTTTATCATTAAATTGCTAAGTGATAAATCAATATAGACATAACATTATAGCCCATACTCATCGCTTACCATCACATCATTTTGTATCTCTTTTTTGTAACCATTCTTTAGTGACCATAATATTATTTATTTTAAAACTAAAAGTCATTATACTAACTTATTATTCTACTACGATTTTATTTTTAGATAACTATATACTAAAAAATATAAGCAAAATAGCATGAGAAAATAACAACTAATATTAAAAAGCGTAGTATATATTACAAAACATATCAATGATTAAACTTTATTTACCAAATTTGTTTCAGATGGGAGATCTTAAAGTTAATTAATGTTAAAATAATTTCCTCACTAATATATTTAGTTATCTTTTAAAACTAAAAATCATAATGATAACTTATTATTTTGACAATAATTTTATTTCATATAGAATTCCTTAAACAACAACTTTAGGCTTTTAGGTTCTACTCATTTTGAACTCTAAAAACTATACCTAAATTTGAAGATTGAAAATAGCAACTAAATATTAAATTAAAATTAACAATAAAAAATATTACATTACTAATACTCAATTGTGAGTTTTTGATAATCATTTGTTTGAGTAATGTATTGTAGCCATTTTAATACTAATAGTAAGTTAATTTTAAAAAATTCATAATCATTATGTATATAATAAGTAAAATTAAAAATAATTTTATTAAAAATGGGGTACTTAGCTAGTATAGATTTTATTAAACAAATGAAAAGATCCCAGAGATATTAAATGGGAAACTTAAAAATGATGTAGTAGTAGCATAACATCTGAAGATGGATCCAGAGAGATCGAGGGAGACTCACCATGTCAAAAGAAAAGGCTCATCCAGCTTGTTAATGAGGTTGAGGATGATATTGTCATTAGTTACAACATCAAGTCTAGGTCCAGGAAATAGAGCATTGATGAGAATGACCTTCATTCACATTATAATCAAATCACCAAGTTAATTAAAATATATTAATTCCATTGAAAGTAATAGGTAGGTAAACAAGTACCCCCAAAATCGTAACAGTGAGTATAGTCACCTGTTGAGGGATACCCAGCGGAGAAGCTGTTCCATAAGTGACGGTCCATGTAAAGTATTTATAGGGGTCCTCTGCTTTCACAAGAAAAACGGTCGAGAAACCCACAACTATTACACAAATTAGCTGAAGCAAAACTGTTTTTTTCCATGGCAGGCACCAGAATAACACACCAAGCCCCTCCTATATCTGCAAAATAATGCCACTACTAGCTTGTATCAAACACCCGGTAACATTAATTTTTAAAAATAAGCAAGAATTAAACAAGTGAACGCTAGCTATCAATGGAAACTATTAACTCTGTCTGTGTCAATGGAATTTGGATAGATTTTGTTTTGTTGAATAAATTGGAACTTGGATAGTTCAAATACAATTAGTGAAGGATTAATTAAACAAGTTGAGAAAGAGACCCAGATTAGACAGACAAAGTAAAAAATAACAGACAAAAAAAACATACCAGCCCTGAATGAGTAAAAATATCACTGGAAGGAATTGGTATAGCTAGATAAATATATACTACATAGTACATAATACATATATATTGATGACAGAACAGCAGGCCCTTCCCAGGAAGACCCTCTAAAGCTTCACTGTATAAGCGATACCGCCAGGCGCCAACTTGTCTTTCATATTCGGCGCTCATCACGCGTTTTCGTCAAATGATGCTTTTTTACATCAGTGTCCCTGACCTGAAAACAAAAATATTTACTTGGTTTTTTTTTGCAAGTAGTAGTACTTCATATTTTTGTAACCGCACCAATATTCCGGTTGGTCATAGTCATAGACCGCCAGCTGTAACTTCTCTCCTCCCTGGTAAAAGCTAAATTTTGTACCTCTTTTTCTTTTTTCTTGTTTTCTCCTGATCCACCTTCAAGTTCTTACTAGATCCATAAGATTAAAATGTATGTCTATAATTTCTAATAGTATAAGTTCTATTAAAATAAAAAATTTAATAAATAATAATAGATGAAATTACAAATAACTCCAATAGTAAGGGCAAAATAATTGTGTTGGGCTAGCATCACTATTTTACCTAAATAATTGATTTAAGAAACCAAAAAAAAAAGTTAAAAAATGGATGAATGACAATTATGCCATCCCACATTAAAAGTAAAAACCAGATGTTTTAAGATTTTATTATTTATTAAAAAATACTCCCTCCTAGGTGTAAATTTGATTTTTTTTCTTGACATAATTTAAGAAAATTATTTAAGTGACAATTTTTAACATAAATTTTTCACATATACCCCTTAATATAGAATTAATGAATAAGTTAATTACTCATTACTTATCACACTGGAACTCTCAACTTCATCATTGGCGTGTCTTCGACCATTAAAATCCATAAACTTTAACTAAAGAGAATACAACAACATTAAATGTGGTGATAAAAATAATGACATCGAATGTTATTTATTCAAAAAAGAAAGAATTATTGAATATTTATTATAAGGGCATAAAAGTAAAACAATGAACTAACTAAATTTTATAAATAATAAGTAGTCTATATATTGGGACATCTCAAAATGAAAAATCAACCTATAACTATAGAACGTAGAGAATATATATTTATGACATCACGTGTTCAATAATCACTGGTTGAACCCGTTAATTTTATTTGGTTCAATAACTTTAAAACATTACTTGCATATGTTATATAATGGGAGAAAGGGGAGGGTGACATCTGCCTTGAGCTTATGTCACAAATTATTTTGCCCCGATAGGTTTAATTATTTAATTATTTTTTAAATTTTAATAATATTATTATTATATTCTTACAATAACGGTGACTAGTTTTAATAAATAATATTATCTTCATTTTGTTTCATATTATTTGATTATTATTAATTTTTTAAAGTTAACTTACGAGATTTTTAAACTTAAAATTAATATAGATTTTTTTTAATTTAATCAATATTAATATTGTAAGCTATTTAAAAAATATTACTCTTTATTTAATAATTTTAATGAGTTAAATTTAAAAATATCTTAAATAAATTTTTTAAAAGTAAATTTAGAATGGAGGGGAAAATGTAAATACTCCGTAATTAGGTCATAGTCAAAAGTCAAACCCCTGTCTGCTTTTTTGTAGTGGAGTATTAAGCTTAAATAAAGCAGCTCTAAATATGAATGATTAGCAATACGAGTGGAAATCCTAATGCATGGAATGGAATCATAAAATATGGAGTAGTAATTTAAAAAAGAAAGTGGCAGCAGCAGCAGCAGCAGCAGTAGGTGACAAATCAAATTGAGAAAAAAGACGGACTATCCATGTGAGAGAGATGTCGGTGGTGGTTGTGTAGTAGTAGTCTTTTATTTATACTTAATGAGTAAGAGTGGGCACCACACGTTCTTTGGTTTCCGCGTCTCGCACCGCTCTTTATGCTTTTAACTTTTTGGTCCATTAGTTTTATTGGATTGGAATGGATTCACTGAAGTTTCAACAGCCCAGACCGGCAGACCCTTTGGCCTTGGGCCTTGGGCTAAAAAGAACTACTAACCATTTCAATCTTTTCTATTTCTTAATTGGATTGCTTGTGGAGTGGTTTGAGTCGGACCATTAATTTGTAATCTTACGGAGAAGAACTTAATTTATTCTAAAATAAAACAATTAAAAAAAAATTATTTCCAATTCTGCTAATTAACTTTGAGCGTTAAATAAACTCCGAAATGCAGATATCTCCTCAAACTTCAAATGTGATCAGGCTCTGACCTTTACTTCTTGCACTTTTTGTGCAAGGCTGATCAGTATGTAGTATACAATCAGCAGAAAACCTTATGATACAATACTACTGTTAATGTTTATTTGTTCACCTCGAAAATCACTTTGTTGCAGCTTTCTTTCTCCTTCCAAGCCATATTTTGCAGAAACATCCAGTTGATGAAAGTCTGCCGCCTAAATCACCAGTAGTCTTTGCAAGAACAAGACCCTTCCTTAAAACAATGGAACCTGCTTGAATCCTCACAATTATTTCTCTCTCAACAATCTTTGAGATTAACTTAAAGGATGTATGACAGTCGACACAAGTTCTTAAATTCTTAAAAACTTTTATGCTAGTTCCTGGTGGTGTAGAAATAATTCCAAATGCAACCGCAAGCTTCTCACTGTGGTAGGAGAGATTTTGTTCCTTCTGCTCCTCTTCCACATCGTGCAGCACATAGTCTGTCTCAGGGACATACCCTTCTTCCTTCATCTTTTTCAAAAGCTCCGCCAATTTGTCATATATTTCCCTAGAATTTGGGTGGGATGTATCTCCCACCAAGAACGTGTGGACTTTTCTCTTGATCTCTGTCCAACTCAAACCTGGTTTCTTTTTAACTCCTCTACTGTCCATAGCCTTTCTGATTCTTGCGACTTCATGCCATTTACCAGCAGTAGCATAGATATTGGCGAGGGTGACATAGGTAAC
This sequence comes from Panax quinquefolius, assembly GCA_020205615.1. NCBI lineage: Eukaryota > Viridiplantae > Streptophyta > Magnoliopsida > Apiales > Araliaceae > Panax > Panax quinquefolius. Next base: position 19,400,931 of record CM035172.1, on the reverse strand, counting down.
AGGATTCTCAGGCTCTAGTTGAAATAATGCTTCAGCTGCTCGTATTGCCAGTTCAACATTTCCATGAATTCTGCAGCCACCAAGCAGGGATGCCCACAAAAACTTATCAGGCTTTACTGGCATGTTATCAATGATATCTTCAGCCTCCCTGAATCTGCCAGACCGGCCCAGGAGATCGATCACACATGCATAATGATCTGCAGTGTAAGTTAATCCATGTTTCTCTTTTATTGAGTGGAAATATTCCAACCCTCGGTCAACTAAACCAGCATGGGTGCAAGCAGAAAGAACCCCAACGAATGTAACGTGATCAGGCTGATTACCAGATTTGAGTAGCAAATCGAATAACTGAAGAGCTTTGTGGGGTTGACCATTCTGAGCATATCCATTGATCAGGGAAGTCCATGAAACCAAATCAGGCTGGGGTATCCTTTTGAAAACCCGGTCTGCTATCTCAATGTTCCCGCACTTGGAGTACATATGAACTAGCGCACTTGCTGCAAATGACAACAGATCAAACCCAATTCTGATTATGTGCCCGTGAACCTGCTTTCCCAAATATTCTGCTAATTAATTTGTACATGCATTCAAAACCCCGGCAAAAGTAAACTCATTCGGTCTAATCCCAGACCTCAACAACTCAGCAAACAACTTCAACCCCTCTTCCCTCCTCCCATCCTCAAAGTACCTATCAATCATTACTGTCCATGAAACAACATCTCGATCCAAAGATTTGTCAAATATGTGGCGTGCTTCACCTATACTCCCACATTTCCCATACATATCCGATAAGGAACTCCAAACCACTGCATCAGAATCCAACCCTGTCCGCATAATGTGACCATGAATCTCCTTACCGAGATTTAAAGATTGAATGGCAGCAGAAGCTGCAAGAGCACTAGAAATTGTGAACTTATTGCACTTGAAGTTGTCATTTTTCTGCATTACTCTATACAGTTCTAACGCATCACTAGGCTTGTCATGCCGCACATAACCTGAAATCATTGCAGTCCAAGAAAAGTTATCTCTTTCCGGCATTTCATCAAACAATATCCTGGCTTCTCTTAGCTGACCCTCTTTTGCATACCCAGAGATCATAATATTACAAGAACACAAATCCTTTTCAACCATTTTATCAAACACCTTCTGGGCATCCACAAGGCTCTCACATTTGCAATACAAATCTAAAAGGCAATTGGAAATTACAATACCAGGAATAAAACCAGAGCTGTTAGCGTGAGCATGGACCCTTTTGCCCTCTTCAAGGGCTCGCTGTTGAATACAGAGTTGTAAAAGGGTTGAATATATTGCTGGAGGGGGTTGCTCAGTAAGGTTTAGAATTCGGATTGCTTCTCTCAAATGCTTGTTTTCACATAGAATGTGAATGGCTTCTGTGAATTTTCTTTCATTGCATAAGCGTTTTACGAGCAATGTCGTATTGTTTTCTGGCTTGAAAAAAGTTTTTTGAAGAGGTGGGTTTTGCTTCTCATGGGTTTGAGAAGGAGAAGAAGGAGAAGAAGAAGATGATGATGTGATAGTCCTTAGAATTGGGGAAAGATACTCAATATGACGGCGAGTGACGGATTTAAAAATTGTTCGACATTGCAATCGTGAAGATGGTCTCATCACGTCTTTCACAAGGTTTTGGCGATAACAGAGCCTCTGGCCTTATGCTTCTTAGAGCGAATCCAATGGAGTGCTATAATTGGTTCTATAGTTAATTATAGCACCAAATGGCAAAAACACAAATCCAACCCAATTCTATAATTAGTTCTAAAATAGCAAAATGTTATACTTGGTTCTAAATATAGAACAAGGATGACTATAGTCATCTTTGACATCTCAAACCTCAACTGAAATTAACAAAAATCAAAAATCTGGACATACATTAAACTGAATGTAAAGTGACCGAAAAACATGGAACCCACGGAAAGTGTATCAAGACTGTTTGTAGGAAAACATATAACCCCATTAATTTAAAATATCTGGGTTGAATGGTGGTTGAGGAAAGTTAGATGAAAAAGTTAGATAATAAAAATATCTGGGTTGAATGGTGGTTGAAAACGGTGGAATAGGAGTGCTATAATTGTGGATTGAAAAATAACGTAGATAGTTGAATTGGAGTTGAAAAAGTAATTAACAATGAGATGGAGGGAAAGTTAGTTAAATTTGAAACAATTTGGTGCTAAAATAGAACCAACCACCGGAGACTGGGTTCTATTTTAGCACCAAAAAACACTTTTTGGTGTCAAAATATAGCAATGGTTATAGCCATTTTGACATTATCATTGGATTTGCTCTTGGGGGTGTTTGTTTAGAAATTTGAATCTGAATGGTGTTGAATCGGTCAAATCGATCGTTTGTTTTTTAGTTCGAATGACTGAATCGGTAAGATAGACGAGCTGAATGGCTAGGTCATATTTTTTTGAAATTTGAATGGTCGATGAAGCGGTGAATGAAGTAAAAAAAATTAAAAAATTAAAAAAAAAATATTAACTATTATATTAAGTAATATTAAATAAATTTACAATAATTTTGAATTTTTTTAGAGGGGTAAAATAATAAAATTTTGTCATTCAAATGTTTCAGACATGTCAATTATCAAACAATTATTTTCATTCAGATTCAGATTCAGCTCATTCAGATTCAGATTTATTCAGTTTTTATCAAACACCCCCTTAGTGTCCTTATTCAATTAAGATTTTTAAAGACTTTTTTTTAAGTAACAGACTTTTGTAGAGTTTGTGAATTTTAATGACTTTTAAAGATTTTAAAGATTTTTTTAAAATAACTTTTATAGTGTGACGACCCCAAAATTAGGTATACATCACCCATCTTGGGTCGCCACTTACATGGTACATAAATTCAAATACAACTTACTAATATAACTGTCGTGTACAATACGACATAAATTGTGAGTTTGAATACAAATATTGTCTACTAGATATTATACAAACTCAAAAGGAGTCCTCATTACAACTATTATCACACTATTTCACGTATAGTGAGGACTACTAATGCTATTCTCCCGACCATTACTTCGTTCTGACTCGTCTCAAATATGTTCTCATTTCAAGAAGAGAATAAAGGAAAGAAAGGGTGAGCTCAACTAGCCCAAAGAAGAAATATTATGACTAAGATAATGCGTAATAAATTATCATTAGCCTTCAACAAAGTTAAACCGATAAAATACAATAGACAACCGCTTTAATCAGCAATGAATAAGCAATCCATTAAAAGAGTCAAGTAGAGAATAAAGTCTACTATCTTTTAGGTTTTAAAAGGTTTTCATCAATTTTTATCACGAGACTCAAATTTTAATAAATAAACCACCACATCTAATTATCCTCGCATTTACCGGCCAAGGATTTTCATCAAATTATCAATGGTCACGACTATACCGAATCACCCCGGTCATAATCATACCAAAAACTATCCATCATCGCATTACAGTAAGCAATCGAGGACTTTTGTCACATCATTTATATCAAGTCACGATTATACCGAATGATCCCCTCGGTCATAATCATACTAAGTTCATCTATGCACGTAAGCCAAAGATAACATAATATAACACGAGGATGATGACAATGACATAATAATTCAATAAAACAAGTTCAAGAATTATTTAATCCATGAATTATTAACGTCCAAATTGTCAACATAATACTTGTTTAGAGAGTAAAATTCAAAAATGATCGTAAGAATATTTCCATGAAAAGATATCGATGAAACGCAAATATCAAGGATATTCTACTAATTTCATGGAGTATAGAAGTCAAAGTTTTAACTAACCGGGTATAATAAAGAATGGAATAACAAAAGAAATCACCACGCACGCGTAGATTGCATGTATTAAAGTTATTCCAATGTAATAATAATAAACCAACTGTGTCGTGAAATTCACACCGACAAGATGTTCCAACGTAATAATAAAGATGGAACCGGATCCGTGTAAAACACATGATAGGATATTCCAATGAATGATAAAGATTTTAACCAGTCCTGTAAAACACATGTATGTGATGTTCCAATGAATAATAATAAAGATTTAACCAGTGTCCTGTAAACACACGCATACGATGTTCCAATGTAATAATAGAAGAATGTCACCAAGTATAGGGTAAATCACAGATCACAAAGTTATTCCAATGTAATAATAAGCAATGGAATAACATAAGGATTTCACCAAGTATAGGGTATGCCATGAGACACAAAGTTATGTATAGGGTATGCCACTTTTTACAAAAGTTATTCCAATGTAATAATAATAGTGAATGGAATAATGTAAGTTCTCTTCAAGAAGAAAGAATAACACCTCACCGTAAAAAGAACCGAAATATGTAAGTAGTGAAGTAGCGAATACTCTTTCTTCTTCTATAATTTTTCTCTATAGCTTTCTCTCTATATTTCTCTCTCTAGAGTTTCAATGAATTGTAAGAAAATAATGAAGGAATGAGCTTCTATTTATAGGAAAATGGAATGCATAAGAATTAATCCATGAACGGTCCAGATTGATTTACTTTTAATCACCACGGTCCATATTTAAAGAAAAATCTTTTAAATAAAATATAATATATTCTATTTATATAAAAACATTTTACTATGCAAACACTATGCAATACTACGCAAAAAACACTATACAAAAACACTATGCAACACTATGCATAATAAAATATAATATATTCTATTTATGTAATAACTTTAATAAAGTATTCTATTTTATATAAAAAGATGTTTCGCTTTTATTACGTTAATAATACTGAATAAAATAAAACGTCATTATCGCTATAATAATTCATATTATTAATCGACAATAATGGAATCAAACCGAGTGACTTCTCACATAAGCATCAATAATCAATACCGTGGTATTACATATGCAACCACATCACACGACATCGTATTTTTACTACCGAAAGTAGTTCAACAAGAACTACTTCAAAAACTTCCGCCGTTATTTTAATAAAATATTTTTTGTCGCTTTCAATCCGGCTGATAATTCTGCTAGGGTCCACCAATGATTGAGCTGTTGTATTTAATATTCCCGCTAAACCTAATATTCCCCACCAATCTAATATAATATAACCACTTGCATACTTTGAAAAATTTATAAATACTACCCACAACTATAATATTATCTCAAATTCACACCATAATATTAAAAAATTATTTCGACAAAATTTAAATCTTTATTAATAAAATCTGGGTCTCACAATCTCCCTCCTTATGGAATTTCGCCCCGAAATTAGGGTACGACTGTATGATAAAGAGATGAGGATACCTTGAATACCTTTATCGTTGAAAATATTAAGTTCATCTTTGCAATCGCCAAAGATATCAATTCATCTTTGCACTACGGGCCAAAGATATTTATTAACAATTTATCTTTGCACTAAGCCAAAGATATATAACTCAGAAACCAATAATACCGAGACTCACTTTTAATAAGATCACAACCATGAATTATCCATGCACTAATCGGTAAGGATATTCGTGTTTTCAATTACGGCCATGATTATACCGAATAATCCGTGGTCATAATCATACCAAGTTTATCAATGCACTACTACCAAAGACGACTTTTACCACATCCATGAATTAATATTTCATCACGAGACTCACCAATAATTAATCCATATCATCGAATCATCCTCGCACTACGGTGCCAAGGATATTCATTAAGATCACGACCACGAATTATCCATGCACTACTACCAAAGATAATCGTGTATTCATTAATATCACGACCACAAATTATCCATGCACTACTACCAAAGATAATCGTGTATTCATTAAGATCACGACCACAAATTATCCATGCACTACGGCCAAAGATAATTGTGTATTCATTAAGATCACGACCACAAATTATCCACGCACTACGGCCAAAGATAATTGTGTATTCATTAAGATCACGACCACAAATTATCCATGCACTTTACGGCAAAGATAATCGTGTATTCATTAAGTATCACGACCACAAATTATCCATGCACTACTACTAAAGATAATCGTGTATTCATTAGTATCACGACCACAAATTATCCATGCACTACTACCAAAGATAATCGTGTATTCATTAGTATCACGACCACAATTATCCATGCACTACTACCAAAGATAATCGTATATTCATTAGTATCACGACCACAAATTATCCATGCACTACTACGAAAGATAACTGTATTCATTAAGATCACGACCACAATTATCCATGCACTACTACCAAAGATAATCGTGTATTCATTAGTATCACGACCACAAATTATCCATGCACTACGGCCAAAGATAATCGTGTATTCATTAAGATATCCGACCACAAATTATCCATGCACTACTACCAAAGATAATTGTGTATTCATTAAGATCACGACCACAAATTATCCATGCACTACGGCCAAAGATAATTGTGTATTCATTAAGATCACGACCACAAATTATCCATGCACTACTACCAAAGATAATTGTGTATTCATTAAGATCACGACCACAAATTATCCATGCACTACTACCAAAAAGATAATCGTGTATTCATTAGTATCACGACCACAAATTATCCATGCACTACGGCCAAAGATAATTGTGTTTTCAATTACTATTATGATTATACCGAACAATCCTCTCGTCATAATCATACCAAGTCCATCTATGCACCACAAAAATGTATTTACTTTCAACATAATATAAGCACGAGGATAATGATATTAAGAATCAATCAAATGAGATAAAGGATAAATATTAAAATTTATAATATAATTTATCCAGATTCAAGAATATCCCCATGTTATCAATCACTTAATAATCTTATAATCTAATATCATTAATATTATAACAATTTTTAATCACTTCTTAAATTTATAAACAATTTATCTCAATTGTTTATGCTTTTACCATATAATGCATTTAATCATTCAAAATGCCATACTCATAAGATATCATCACCAATTATCAAATCCTCAAAAATATGCATATACTCTATATAGGATTCTCTAGCCATAAAATCCTATTTTCAACTTTTGTTACTTCACATAACACATTTAACTCATATGTTCAGTAATTAAACTATTTTCATGAAAAATACCAAATCAGTCCCAAAAATATTTCTATTCTGGAATTTAGCATAATATAGTCCCATAATGAAAATATATTTTTCTCGGAATTTTTAAAATTCATTTACTATTTTTCAAAAATCAATTTCTAATTAATTCCTTAAGAAATTAGCTACCTCAAGGTTAACTCCAAAATTCCCAAATCTTGACAGGACCTTACACATGTTAACGTGAGCTTCCAGTTTAAATTTTATGGTCATCGGAGTTATAGAACTCCTAAGTTATAGCGTTCGCTTTGAAAACCTAAATATTGAAATAGTCATAACTTGCTCATTTTAAGTCAGAATGAGCTCATTTTTGGACAGGAGGTACTTTATACCATATACTTTCATGTCCCAAAAGGCCAGAATTTTTCTCATAATTTAAGTGGCCGAAACAGCCCCTTAAAGTTTCTGGGCAGTAGCATTTTCAAAATTTACAGCTTTGGCCTCCTTTGCTAAAATCAGTCCACACAAAAATCTACAACACCTTTTCCAGTAATTCCACTTGGATTAGTTAGGTAACTCATAGATCTAACTCTAGGACTTGACCACATTCAAAAATTCAAAATATAATAAGAGATATGGTCAATTGAATTTCATGTTACGTTTTTCACCAAAATCTGATTTTCAACTCTTTGTGATTTCTAAGAAACTTTCATGTTTTTACATACTAACCAACATAACTCATCATAAAACTTACTAATACCACGAATACCCATGATTTTCATTATTCCAATGCTTTTATTATGACTTTCATCATAATCCTCGTAAACAGATCCTTTTAGTTGAAGAAATATTTGAGGGTTTAAGAAATGGGTTTTTGTACTGGGGTCAATACAAAATTCGATTTCACGTTCTAGGGTAGGCTAGGAAGTCTTCAAGAATACGCTAGGAAATTTATTAATAATAGAAATATCATTCAAAACTGTGACTCTCGTCCAAGACTTGGATAGTACGTCACATTAATACCAACTGTGACTTCTATCCCTTAACCCGGATAAAGACCTCACAATGATACCTATCAACTTGCCATCTTCATTCACGACGTCGCCACGTAGTAAAGTCCGCTTCGGTGCATTCCACACAAGGAAGTCAACAACGAAAGGATCGAGCTCTTTACTTATGGCTTGATATTACAATGATTAACTTTAGGGTTTGGTTACTTTGAATTCGTATAACAGGGTTGTTATAAATATAAAAGCTAACAACCTTACAAAAAGAATAATGAGTAGTTAATCAATCGTTTTCAAAAATTACCTCAAAGGCAAGTATTTTCAAAGAGATAAGATCGACAGTAACGTGAAAGTGTTTATTTGAAACAACAAGATTAATAAACAAAGTGGAGGTAACGAAGGTTTCTCCCAACGAAGTTTCAATAGATAAATCAAAGTCTAATTTCTCCGAGTCAAATTTAAACTTTGAACGCAAAACAAGAGAGATAAAAGAATGGGTAGAACCCAGATTCAATAAGGTATAGACTTCGCAAGAATTTATAATTAACTAACCCGCTAACTAACTTCGTCGGGTTACCCACTTTTGAGAAGTCGTGAAAATGCACTTCCTAAAACCAACGACTTTGTTTTGTCCATATCCATCTTTGGTGCCACCGTCCCAACTAGACTTGACTTTGGTGCACAACAAAATTGAGCTAAATGATCTTCTCTTCTTGCAATTTCCACTTCTATTATCTTTGCCATGATTACCACCAAGTGGTTACCATTCTTAAGCATGATAATTTCCCCACGATGGTTATCATTGTTCGATAGCCGTTGCCACCAAGATGATTATTATCGTATTGTTGGTCGTTACCTTTTGTTTTAAATAATCAACACTCTCATGTGCTTCATTGCTTATCTCAAAGATTTTCGTATGCCATTCTCAAACACCGCCACAAAACAAGGGTTAATTAACATATCACATATTATTCCTATACTCCGACCAACCAATTAAATACCAAATAAATTTAGGTAGGTCATACTAGCTAAGGAATTCCCCGCCTCTCCTCCTAGTTCTTATCTCACATCTTAGCTGTGGATCATATCCCTAAGCTCGATATCTATAACCGTGATTTACCCCAAAATTAGGTATACATCACCCATCTTGGGTCGCCACTTACATGGTACATAAATTCAAATACAACTTACTAATATAACGTCGTGGTACAATACGACATAAATCGTGAGTTTGAATACAAATGTTGTCTACTAGATATTATACAAACTCAAAAGGAGTCCTCATTACAACTATTATCACACTATTTCACGTAATAGTGAGGACTACTAATGCTATCCTCCTCGGACCATTACTTCGCTCCCCGACTCGTCTCCCTATTTATGTTCTCATTTCAAGAGAAACGGTGAAAGAAAGGGTGAGCTCAACTAGCCCAAAGAAGAAATATTATGACTAAGATAATGCGTAATAAATTATCATTAGCCTTTCAACAAAGGTTAAACCGATAAAATACAATAGACAACCATTTAATCAAGCAATGAAATAAGCAATCCATTAAAAGAGTCGAGTAGAGAATAAAGTCTACTATCTTTTAGGTTTTAAAAGGTTTTCATCAATTTTTATCACGAGACTCAAATTTTAATAAATAAACCACCACATCTAATTATCCTCGTACCACGGCCAAGGATTTTCATCAAATTATCAATGGTCACGACTATACCTTAGAATCACCCCCGGTCATAATCATACCAAAACTATCCATCACCGCATTACGTGCCAATCGAGGACTTTTGTCACATCATTTATATCAAGTCATGATTATACCGAATGATCCTCGGTCATAATCATACTAAGTTCATCTATGCACGTAAGCCAAAGATAACATAATATAACATGAGGATGATGACAATGACATAATAATTCAATAAAACAAGTTCAAGAATTATTTAATCCATGAATTATTAACATCCAAATTGTCAACATAATACAAGCTTTCAGAGAGTAAAATTCAAAAATGATCGTAAGAATATTTCCATGAAAAGATATCGGATGAAACGCAAATATCAAGGATATTCTACTAATTTCATGGAGTATAAAAGTCAAAGTTTTAACCAACCGGGTATAATAAAGAATGGAATAACAAAAGAAATCACCATGCATGCGGTACTTGTGATAGACAAGTTATTCTAATGTAATAATAATAACGGAACCAGTCGTGAAATTCACATCGACGAGGATGTTCCAACAGTAATAATAAAGATGGAACCCGGATCCGGTGTAAAACACACGTATAGGATATTCCAACAGAATGATAAAGACGGAACCAGTCCGGTGTAAAACACATGCATGTGATGTTCCAATGAATAATAATAGACGGAACCAGTCCTGTAAAACACACACATGATATGATGTTCCAACATAATAATAGAAGAATGTCACCAAGTATAGGGTAAATCACAGTATACAAAGTTATTCCAATGTAATAATAAGCAATGGAATAACATAAGGATTTCACCAAGTATAGGGTATGCCACAGATACAAAGTTATGTATAGGTATGCCACTTTTTACAAAAGTTATTCCAATGTAATAATAGTGAATGGAATAATGTGTTCTCTTCAAGAAGAAAGAATAACACCCTTTTACCGTAAAAAGAACTGAATATAGAAGTAGTGAAGTAGCGAATACTCTTCTTCTTTCTATATTTTTCTCTATAGTTTCTCTCTATAATTTCTCTCTGTAGAGTTTCAATGAATTCGTAAGAAAATAATGAAGGAATGAGCTTCTATTTATAGGAAAATGGAATGCATAAGAATTAATCCATGAACGGTCCGTATTGATTTACTTTAATCGACGGTCCATATTTAAAAAAATCTTTTAAATAAAATATAATATATTCTATTTATATAAAAACATTTTACTATGCAAACACTATGCAATACTATGCAAAACACTATGCAAAACACTATGCAACACTGCATAATAATAAAATATAATATATTCTATTTATAGAATAACTTTAATAAAGTATTCTATTTTATATAAAAGATGTTTCGCTTTATTACGTTAATAATACGAATAAAACAAAACGCCATTATCGCTATAATAATTCATATTATTAATCGACAATAATGGAATCAAACCGGTGACTTCTCACATAAGCATCAATAATCAATACCGCATTGTTACTATGCAACCACGTGACATCGTATTTTACTACCGAGTAGTTCAATAAGAACTACGATAAAACTTCCGCCGTTATTTTAATAAAATATTTTTGTCGCTTTCTCAATCCGGCAATAATTTCATTGGTCCACCAATGATTGAGCCAGTTATGCGAATATTCCCTCGCTAAACCAAATATTCCCCACCAATCGAATATAATATAACCACTTGCATACTTTGCAAAATTTATAAATACTACCCACAACTATAATATTATCTCAAATTCACACCATAATATTAAAAAATTATTTCGACAAAATTTAAATCTTTATTAATAAAATCTGGGGTCTCACATATAGTCTCCATGAAATAAGTGACAGATTTTAATAGACTTTTTACAAAGATTTTGATAGACTTTTGTATACTTCTAATATATCTTGCAGCTTATATTAATTGTTAATTAGCCCATGCGTAAAGCCTCTCTTTTTTTTCATGAACTAGAGGAAATCTCATTATTTCATTAAATTATTGTGGCATGAGATTTTGTGACGCCCCCAAAATAGGTTTGCATCATCTATTCTGAGTCGCCAAATTCATGGTACAGAATACAAATACAACCTTAAATATACAACAGTCGTATAAAATACGACAAAACATAGGTTGTGAGTTTTAATACAAATATTGCCATCTAGACAATATCCACACTCAATGGAGTCCTCGTTACATTTATTATCACACTATTTCATAGAATAGTGAGGACTACTAATGCACCATCTAGTACCATCACTCTGTTCCCCGACTAGTCACAGCTACGTTCTCATTTCCTGAAGAGAATAGTGAAAGAAAGGGTGAGCTCAACTAGCCCAGTAAGAAATATTATGACTAAGATAATGCAGAATAAATTATCAATAGCCTTCAACACTATAACAATTGATAGAATATAATAGACAACAAGTTTTAGATCAAAAACTGCAGCGGAATAAACAATCCATTAGAAGAGTCAAGTAAAGTATAAAATATATCGTCTTCTATGATTTAAAAAGTTTTTCATCAACTTTATCGCTGAGACTCAGCTTAATAAATAAAATCGAATCATCCCTGCTCCACGGCCAAGGATATTCATGTAATTATCAATGCTCATGACTATACCGAATAATCCCTGGTCATAATCATACCAACAACTGTCCATCAATGAACCACAGACCAATGAGGACTTTTACCACATCATTCATCACATTATGATCATGATTATACCGAATAATCCCTGGTTATAATTATACCAAGTCCATCTATGCATGAAAGCCAAAGATGATTTTCAACATAATATAAGCATGATGATGATGACAATTCAATAAAACAGGTTCAAGAATAAATTTTAAAGATTTATAAGTTAATTTATCATGAACTCAATAACGTCAAAATTGTCAACTTGATACTGCTTTGTGAAGTAAAATTCAAGAATGCTCAGAAGAATATTTCCATGAAAAGATACTGGATGAAGAGCAAATATCAAGGATATTCCACTAATTTCATGGAGTATAGAAGTTAAAGCTTTAACCAACTGAGTATAATAAAATATATGAAACTGTAAATAGATTTTCGTCCGCCATGCGGTAATCCACGTAGACAGATCATTTCCACAATTTAATAAGGAATGAATATGAAGGATCATTCACCATGCATGTGGTAATCCATACGCATGTGTTATTCCAACGTAATAATAAAGAATGGAATAACGAAGGATTCACCATGCGTCACGATAGATCGATAGATAAAAGTTATTCTCAATGTAATAATAAATAATGGAACCAGATCCGGTTTGAGACCCCAGATTTTATGAATAAAGATTTAATTTTCTCGAAATAATTTTTTTAAATATTATGGTGTGGATTTGATATAATGTTATAGTTGTGGGTAATATTTATAAATGTTGCAAAGTACGCAAGTTGTTATATAATATTCAATTGGTCGGGGAATATTCTTTTTGTCAGGGAATATCCGTACGACGGTACAATCATTGGTGGACCCCACAACGAAATTATTGTCGGATTGAGAAAATGACAAAAATACTTTATGAAAATAACGACGAAAGTTTTACTCGCTTAAGTGTTGAAACACCCGGTATTAAAAAGTACGATGTCTGCGTGGTTGCGTAGTAGCACACTCAGTATTGATTATTGATGCTTTACGTGAGAAGTCACTCGCTTATACTCAATTATTGCTATGATAATTATTGCATCATATCTCTCATATTATTGATTCGATTATTGTCACAGTATCATCTGCATAATATGTTATTTTATTAAATCAATAATTGAGATGACAAGGTTATTCGTATTATTAAATTACAATATTTACAATGTCTAAAAGTTCTGTCAAGGAGAGGTTTGGTCACCTAATTGCGCGCCAATAGGGAGAAATCTTTTTTGAAAAGCCCCCTCTTTCTTAGGAACGACCTGGTTGATAAATATTGTGAGTTATAATATTAATGATGAATGTTATTAAAATTGAAGTTGTGTTCGGAGTTGAATTTGGAGACGCGAACGTGATATTTGAGTCCGAAACGATGAAATTAGTAACAATAGTCTATAAACACAAAATTTTCCGGGATTCACTATTTGGTCAAAAAGTAAACAGTTGACTTTTTTGGGGAAAGTCAAACTTCAAAATTTATATTGTTGATAAAAATAGTTTCAATATGTTGGAATTGTTTGTGTTAGTGAAAATCGACATTTATTTCGATAATAATTGATGTCTGGAGGTTATATTGACCAATCGGGTATTTAACCGGATAAATGAGCATTTGATTGCTATTAATTCACATGATTATAACTATTTGTTCACATGTGTGTACTATTGATTCACATTCTTGTTACTATTAGGGGAGTTGGTGCAAGATTGATAATACTTGCATGACTAAGTTAAAAATGGAGGTATAGATGGAGGTACTATAATGTAATTATTTTTATCACATGATTAGAACTATTGAGTCACATGATTTACTATTGATTCACATTATTTACTATTAGGGGAGGTGGTGCAAGTTTGATAATACTTGCAGGACTAAATTAAAAATGAAGAAAGAGAGGAAGGTATTATACTGTAATATTTCGAGCCCCAAAACGTGCAATTATCAAAATTATATTTTCCTATAAATAGAAGCTCATTCTTCCTTCATTTCTCACCAATTCACAAAAGCTTTAGAGCGATTATTATAGAGAGAAATTGTAGAGAGAAAGAAGAAGAGAAGTCTGCTACCTTACTATTCTAGTATCTAGATTTTCTAAGGTAGGGAATATTATTTGTTGTACTCGTATGGAGTATTATTTCTTTCTTACCCATGAAGAGAACTTCTATTATTCCATTCTTTATTATTCTATTGGAATAACTCAGATACGCTGGCTACCCTATACTTGGTGAAATTCTTTACATTATTCCATTCTTTATCATTCTCACAGTAACATCCTCGTGCATGCGTTTACCGGACCTTGTTCCATTATTTATCATTACATTGGAACATCCTGTGCATATGCGTTCTACGGACCTGGGTTAAAATTCCGCCTTTATTATTCTGTTGGAATATCCTGTCTCATGTAAATGCTTTCTGCCGGGACCGATTTCGTCTTTATTATTACATTGAATATCCTCGTCTGCATGCGCTTTTACGGGACCGATTCCGTTATTTATTATTATTACATTAGAATAACTTGTCTACGCGGTCGCGATGCCCGGTGATTTCTTTTGTTATTCCATTCTTTATTATACTCGGTTGGTTAAAGTTTTAACTTCTATACTCCATGAAATTAGTGGAATATCCTTGATATTTGCGCTTCATCCATATCTTTTCATGGACATTTTCTTACGAGCATTCTTGAATTTTACTCTACAAAGCAAAGATCATGTTGACACTTTGGGCGTTATCGGCCTTAGATAAATTAATTCTTGAACTTGTTTTATTGAATTCTTATATCATTGTCATCATCCTCATGTTTATATTTTGTTGAAAGTCATCTATGGCACAGTAGTGCATAGATGGACTTGGTATGATTATGACCGAGGATTATTCGGTGTAATCATGACCGTAATGTTACAAATGATGTGGTAAAAGTTCTCATTGGCCCATAGTGCATTGATGGATGCTTTTGGTATGATTATGGCTATGGATTCTCTTCTTACCAAGGGTGCAAAGATTAATTGTTTTATGGCATGATCAGACCAGTTGATGAAAACACGATTATCTTTGGCACATGAGTGCATGGATAATTCGTGGTCGTGATACTAAAGAATATCCTTGGCACGTAGTGCGAGGGGTGATTTGATGATGTGGATTATTTATTAAAATTTGAGTCACAAATGATAAAAAGTGATGAAAAACCTTTTAAATCATAAAAGATAGTAGATTTTATTCTCTACTTGACTCTTTTAATGGATTGCTTATTCCGCTGCAGTTAAACTTGATGGTTGTTATATTATATCAGTTTAACAATGTTGAAGGCTAACGATAATATATTCTGCATTATCTTAGTCAAAATATTTCTTACTGGGCTAGTTGAGCTCACCCTTTCTTTAACTTTTCTCTTCAGGAAATGAGAACGTAGCAGGGACTAGTCGGGGAACAGAGTGCATTAGTAGTTCTCACTATTCTGTGAAATAGTGTGATAATAAATGTAATGAGGACTCCATTGAGTTTGTATACTCTCTAGAGGACAATATTTGTATTAAAATTCACAAAGATATGTTTTGTCGTATTTTTTTACTGTCAGTATAATTAGTTTGTATATGTATTATGTACCATGTATCTGGCGACTCAAGATGGGTGATGTATACCTAATTTTGGGGGCATCACAGTTAGTATCAAAGCTTAGGGATATAATCCCTGGCTAACATGTGAGACTAGAACTAGGAGGGGAGAGACGGGGAATTCCTTCGCTAGTATGACCTACCTAAGTTTATTTGATATTTAATTGGTCGGTCAGAGTATAGGGATTATATGTGATGTTAATTAACCCTTGTTTTGTGGCAGTGTTTGAAAATGACATCCGAGAATGTTGAGAATAGTAATGGAGCACAGGAGACCGTTGAGTCTCCACAGATCAATAATCAGGACAACGTGCAACAGGATGGCGATAATCCTCTTGTAAACACCAACACTGATCAATTGACGAACGACGGTACGTTTAAGAGCTTTTCAGAATTCATACAACATCAGGCGAATGCGGCTCCTGTTCATAATGCAGGAGGAAACAATGGCAACCCACGGTTGGTCACCGCTAAGCAATTCAATGAGCTGGGACCACCAGAGTTTTTGGGAAAGCCAAAACCACTTAAGGCGGAGACGTGGTTAAAGCAGATCACCAAGATATTTGATGTCTTGGGATTCTCCGAGGAGCAAAAGGTTCCCTTTGCCACCTTCATATTGCGTGAAGAGGTAGATCACTGGTGGGAATCTGTAAAACATACCCAGCCTGACGTACTCAAGATGTCTTGGGAGAAGTTCCAAGAGTTGTTCAATGACAAGTACTTTCCCGAAAGCATTCGTCACATGAAGGAGGTGGAGTTCATTAAGCTGGAGCAAAATAATATGACTGTGTCGCAGTACGATGCTAAGTTTGTCGAGTTGTCTCGGTTTGCATCCCATTTGGTCGATAATGAGGAACGAATGACGCGAATGTTTTTAAGAGGTTTGAAACCCAATATACGTCAATACCTCATTTCTCACAAACTTTATTTATATTCAGATGTTGTGAATAGGGCTCGATTATTGAACGCGATAACGAGTCAAAGCCTGACCAAAAGGACGACCAACAACATGATAGTAATCGTCTGCGGTGGCAAGCGACCATCCAGAACAATGATAACCATCATGGGGGAAATTATCATGTCATGAATAGTAACCATTTCGGTGGTAATTATGGCCAAAACAATAAGAATGGACATTTCAAGAAGAAAATGTTCAACAATGACGTGAAGACGTCGGCACTAGCACCCGTTTCAAAGGAAGAAGAACGAACACCGGTCGTATGTTTCAAATGCGAATAGGAGGGACACATCCGTCCAAACTGTACACAGCAATCCAAAGTGTGTTTTAATTGCGGAAGAGAAGGTCACCTAGCTAGATTTTGTCGTATGGTGAAGTCAAGTCCAGCTGGGATAGTGATGCCAAAGTATGTCCCAGACAAGCAAAGCCAAAGCTTGTGGTTTAAGAGAGAGCGTTTTTTTGTGACGAGAACACGAATAAAATTATCACGGGTATATTAGTCATAAACTCTTGTGAAGTCTATACCGTGTTGAATCTGGGATTCTACTCACTCTTTTATTTCACCTAGTTATGTTCAATGTTTGAAGTTAACTCCGGAGAAGTTAGACTTTGATATATATGTTGGGAGAAACCTTCGTTACCTCCACTATTTATAAATCTTATTCAAATCGACACTTTCACGTTACTTGTCGATCATATCTCTTTGAAATTACTTGCCTTAGATGTGATTTTAGGAATCGATTGGTTAGCTACTTATCAAGCTTTTTGTAAGGTTGTTAGCTTTCATATTCCTAACCAACCTGTTATGCGAATTCAAGCAACCAAACCACTAAAGTCAATCATTGTCATATCAAGCCATAAGTAAAGAGCCCTGATCCTTTCGTTGTTGACTTCCTTGTGTGGAATGCACCGAAGCCGAACTTTCCGTAGGGGACGTTGTGAATAACGGTGACAAGTTAATAGGTATTAATGTGACGTGTTATCCAAGTCTTGGACGAGAGTCACAGTTTTGAATGATATTTCTGTTGTTAATAAATTTCCTGACGTATTCTTGAAGACTTCTTAGCCTACCCCTAGAGCGTGAAATCGAATTTTGTATTGACCCCAGTATAAAACCCATTTCTAAAACCCTTAAATATTTATTCAACTAAAGCGAACGTAACATGCGCCAAAGACGTTGGCTCGAGCTGTTGAAGATTACGATCATATCATTCAATACCATCGTGGAAAAGAGCGTGTGGTAGCCGCGTTGAGTAGAAGATCGTATCGCGTTTACAAGTCTTAATATCGAACCCCGTGAAGATAACGAATATACGAGTAGAATCGACTTTAATCGATAAAGTTGAGCCGCTTCGCTCGACTACTACACACTGGAGCTGATGAATGTGAAGAATTAAGAAGGTTCAAGAGGGCGTTATTCTAGAAGCAAGAATCGATGAAGAGAAGAAATCTAAACCCTCGATTTAATTGGCTCATTTGAAATCATCGATAAAGTAGGAGGCGTGGCTTATAGACTCGTTTTACCGCCAAGTATGTCAAGCGTGTTCAGAATGCTTTTAACGTATCGACGTTACGTAAATATGGGGATGACTCAAACCACATTATTAATTTAGAACCGGGCGAGATAGCGGATGATTTAACGTATGAGGAGATACGTGTTAAAATCTTGGATAAGAAGGATTATATTCGACACTCAAAGGTTATACCTAAAGGGTTAGAATTTGAAGTGAAGTCAAGGTATCCTCACCGTTTCTTAGATACCAGTAATGCGTACGTAAATTTCGAGGGCGAAATTTCATAAGGATGGGAGATTATGAGACCCCAGATTTTATGAATAAAGATTTAATTTTATCGAAATAATTTTTTTAAATATTATGGTATGGATTTGATATAATGTTATAGTTACGGGTAATATTTATAAATTTTGCAAAAATCATGTAAGTTGTTATATAATATTCGATTGGTTTGGGAATATTCTTTTTGTTGGGGAATAAGCGTACGACTGATAATCATTGGTGGACCCCACAACGGAATTATTGTCGGATTGAGAAAACGACAAAAATACTTTATGAAAATAACGACGAAAGTTTTACCGTTATGTAAAACCCCAACTTTTTGAAAAAAGATGAATTTTCTATAAATATTATTTTTTAATATTATGGAGTGAAATTGATATAATAGTTGTGGGTAATATTTATAAATTTTGCAAAAATCACGAAGTTGTTATATAATATTCGATTGGTTGGGGAATATTCGTATAACAACAAGCACAATTATTAGTGGACCCTACAACGGAATTATTGTTGGATTGAAAAACGATAAAAATACTTTTATGAAAATAACGGCTAAAGTTTTACCGTTAATGTTGAAACACCCTTGTTAAAAATAAGATGTCTGGCGTAGTTGCGTAGTAGCGCACCAGATTAATTATTGATGCTTAAGTGATAAGTCACTCGGTTTTGTTGGTATTATTAATGTAATAATACAAAAATCTTTTTATATAAAATGTAATACTTTTATAAAATTATTCTATAAATAGAATATATTATATTCTATTATGCATAGTGTTGCGTAAATGTAATCCAGCATAGTATTTTGTATAGTAAAATCTTTTTTATATAAAAAAATGTAATACTTTTATAAAGTTATTTGTTTTATTAGACAATAATTAGAATATATTATATTTTATTATGCATAGTGTTTTGCATAATTACTGCATAGTGTTTGTATAGTAAAATTTTTTATAAAGTTATTCGTTTTATTAGATTATAAATAGAATATATTATATTTTATTTAAAAGATTTTGCTTTAAATATGGACCGTCGATTAAAAGTAAATCAATCTCGACTAGCTCAGCATGAGTTAGTTACTATGCATTCCATTTTTCTATAAATAGAAGCTCATTCATTCATTATTTTCTTACAATTCATTTGAAACTCTGTAGATAAACTATAGAGAGAAAGAAAGTATTCTCGCTACTTCACTACTTATATATCCAGTCTTTCTTCTTAAGGTAGAAAATATTATTTGTTGTACTTTCGTAAGGGGTGTTATTCTTTCTTATTCATGAAGAGAATCTGTTGTTATTCCATTTCTTATTATTCTGTTGGAATAACTTTTATACGCTGTGATTACCCTATACTTGGTGACATTCTTCTATTATTCTCATTGGAACATCTCGCATCGTGTGTGTTTTTTACGGAATCGGTTCTGTCTTTATTATTATTCCGTTGGAACATCACATGCATGTGTTTTACACCTGGACTGGTTTCGCCTTATTATTATTACTCTTGGAACATCCATGCATGTGTTTTACCGGACTGGTTCCGCTTTTTTTATTATTCTACATTGGAACATCCAGCCGTTGCAAATTTTGCACGACCCGTTCCGTTATTATTATTCTGTTGAATAACTTTGTCTCATGTCAACCGAATGCATGGTGATTTCTTTTGTTATTCCATTCTTTATTATACTCAGGTTGGTTAAAGTTTTGACTTACATACTCCATGAAATTAGTAGAATATCCTTGATATTTGCGCTTCATCCAATATCTTTTCATGGAAATATTCTTCCGATCATTCTTGAATTTTACTCTACAAAAAAATTATCATGTTGACAATTTGGACATTAATAATTCTGGATAAAATAATTCTTGAACTTGTTTTATTGATTTCTTATATCATTGTCATCATCCTCATGTTTATATTTTGTTGAAAGTCATCTGTGGCTTTTTAGTGCATAGATGGACTTGGTATGATTATGACCGAGGGATTATTCGATTGTAATCATGACCGTAATGTTACAAATGATGTGGTAAAAGTTCTCATTGGCCCGTGAGTACATTGATGGACAATTGTTGGCATGATCACGTGACCATTAATGAATACACAAATATTCTTGGCCCGTGTAGTGCATGGATAATTGTGGTCGTGATACTAAAGAATATCCTTGGCCATAGTGCAGAGGGTGATTCGATGATGTGGAATATTTATTAAAATTTGAGTCTCGGCGATAACAATGATGATAAAAACCTTTTTAATCATAAAAGATAGTAGATTTTATTTTCTACTGACTCTCTTAATGGATTGCTTGTTCATTTGCAATTAAACTTGATGTCTATTATATTTTATCGGTTTAACATTGTTGGAGACTAATGATAATTTATTACGCATTATCTTAGTCATAATATTTCTTCTTTGGGCTAGTTGAGCTCACCCTTCCTTTCATTGTTCTCTTGAGAAATGAGAATATAAATTTGGACGGAGCGAGTCGGGAATGGAGTGATGGTCCGGAGGATAGCATTAGTAGTCCTCATTATTTTGTGAAATAGTGTGATAATAATTGTAATGAGGACTCCTTTTGAGTTTGTAAAATCTCTAGTAGATAATATTTGTATTCAAACTCACGCTTTATGTTTTGTTGTATTGTACTACGATAGTTGTATTAGTAAGTTGTATTTGAATTACGTACCGTGTCCTGCAACCCAAAATGGGTGATGTATACCTAATTTTGGGGGCGCCACAATTAGTATCAAAGCTTAGGGATATGATCCTTGGCTAAGATGTGAGACTAGAACTAGGAGGGAGAGGCGGGAATTCCTTCGCTAGTATGAATTTAATTAAATTTATTTTGTATTTAAATTGGTTGGTCGAGTTTAGAGATATTATGTTACATGTCAATTAACCTTTGTTTTGTGGCGATGTCTAAAATGACATCCAAAAATGTTGAGAATAGCAATGGAGCACAAGAGACCGTTGAGTCTCCACATATCAATTGTGACGCCCCAAAATAGGTATACATCACCTATTCGAGTTGTCATCATGATGTACGTAAACAACTACAACTTTATTATTACAAATCAGAAAACTGTGAGTTTGAATAAAATATTATCTTCTAGACAATATCTATACTCAAATAAATCCTCATCACATTTATTGATACATTATTTTACAAAATGGTGAGGACTACTAAACAATTCTTTCTAAAACCTTCATTCCATACCCCGACTGTATTCTCGCTTATATTCTCGCCTCCCGAGAAGAAAAATGGAACAAAAAGGAAAAGGGTGAGCTCAACTAGCCCAAAGAAAGAATATTATGACTAAGATAATATACAACAAATTACCGTTAGTCTTCAACAGGAAAAAATCTAATAGAATACAATAGACAACAAATTTTAAATCAATATTCGCAATTTAAATAATAATTCATTAGAAGAGTTAAGTAGAGAATGCAAACTACTATCTTCTATGTATGAATTTAAAAGTTCATCGCTCATCTTTATCCCCTCAGAACATCAATCAATATACATCTCGAATCAAATATTCATCTTTGCACTACGGGCCAAAGATATTCATCAGTTAATCATGTTCATCTAAACACTGCTCATCTTTGCACTACTACCAAAGATATTCATCGAATCATTCATCTTCGCACTACAGTGCCAAAGATATTCAATAATATCATCATTTAAGGCGAGGATGATGAAAAATATTTTTAAAGAAACGAATCCAGTGAAACAAAATGACAAGGATTAAGGATTAAGGATTCGTACTTTGTTTTATCCATGTTCAAAAAAACCTCAAAAATAATCATAGTGGTGTAAAATTCAAGAATGATCAAAACATGGATACAATCAAAGCTAGTATCCAGAATAGATATTTTGGACAAAAAGAAGAAATTTTATTTTTTGGTGAATAGTGCCGTATGTTAGGTTTGTAATATTCATGAACGCAATCAAATTGCAAAAATTAAGCGGAAGTGAGTAAAATCAGAGTTTAAAAAAAAAAATTACAAACCATATACCCGGATCACCCTTTATGCATAATTATTAATTAAACGAAAAGATAAAGAATAAAATCATACCCTTGAAGATCGAGCTTCCTCAGGTACAAGTTCACCTCCAAATCCTTTCGCGTTCAACTTGAATCTACCGGGGTTTTGTTCCTTCCTTTGATCAACATTAGCCACCCATATGTTTGGCCTCTAGAGGTGATCCACCAAGGAGAAAATAAAGATTCAAGAAGAAGGGATATTGGCTCAACCCTAGTTTTCTATCTCTATAGAAAAGGTACTCTCCAACAAATTAGAATTATATCGTTGTAAAAGTCAACAACCCCCAACACCCATAATAAGACTCCCCTTATTTATAGATGTGGGCAACCAACCTTAACAATTAAGAAATTGAGATTTATTTAATTAATTAAAAATCTTTTAATTAATTAAGCTCCCTAATCTTATTAGGGATAATTAATTAAACTCCTTTAACTAATTTTCCTTCCTAATCCAATTAGGAATAAATGAGAGTACTTATATTAAGTTAATTCCTAAACTCTTTTAGAAATTAAAATAATAATAATTGTAATAATATTAATAAGACTCCTCTTATTAATTTATATTTAATATTTCTAAAATATTAAATAATAATATTAAGCTATTTAATTTATTCTATCACCATAGATTAAATTAAATATACATAACATATTATTACGATTATGCCATTAACTTCTTAAATAATTATTCTTCCTTTTATGGTGTGACCCTTTAGGTTCTCCATATTAAACCCATTGTGAATAAATCAATTAGAACAATTCTAATCTTATTTAAATAAATAAATTAAATAATTAATTTATTTAAATAAATAATATTTATTCTACAATAGGGATAAGCCTCCTAGCGATCAACGACTTTCCGGATAATATAGATTTCAACATTAATCATTAAAGAACCTTTGAGTAAATAGTTAATGTACAATTCAATCCTTCCACCATACTGATGTCCCAATTAAATATAAGACATGGAATTCTTCATCAAGTCTTATTTTATTTAATTATATGTATTTCGATCCTTAAATGCACAACTCCAAATAATGCAAATTAGAAACTCCTTTCTAATTTCATTACGCCTTAACCCGAGGACTACTGGGTTGTCATTTATCGAATCACATAGGACATTTCTCTTCTTTTATTAAGTGGTAGATTCTTTATTGATCATACATTATCTCCATATACAACTTATTATACCCAAGTACCCTTTGATATACCCTAAGGGTCTTAAGGAATAAGTCAAAGTATAACTCATCATACACAAGATACTATGATGATCTCAAGTCCAAGGATTACTTGTCTTACTATCACTACAGAAATTCCTATTGACAGAAAATAAAACTCCATTAGGTATTCCTTAGCGAGCCACGCTTCGATGAACTTATTCTCTAATAAGCACCTACATACTTGCTTTAGTGTCTCCACACAAATGATCATGAGATCAATCATCCTCATCCAATGAAGCAAGCAACGTATGTACCAATCTATCCGGATTCACTAATCCCCAATTTAGTAATCCAACGATTGGGAACTATTTTAGTTTTAAGCTTTCAAAGAATTTAGATCTCATTAGAATGATCATCATCATTATTCTAAAAGCATTGCTTAAAACTATGGGTTTATCACATATTATAAAACAGCATCATGTAGATAATTAAAAGCCTTTAATAAATTAATACTTTTTATTAATAAATGAATAAGATTGTTACAAAGTATATGCTTTATCATCAAACATGATTGGCTTGTGTGCATACTACTTTCAATCTCCCACTTGCACTAAAGCCAATCGTCATGGTATCTTATACTCTTCTTCTCTAAGTGACGATTATCCTGCTGTTGGATAAGCTTTAGTTAATGAATATGTAATGTTGTTCTTGAGAGTCCACTATCTCTATAGTGATTTCCCATCTTTCAATGATTCTAATAATCAAATGAAAGTGCCACAACACATGTTTAGATCCAAGATGAGACTTGGGAACTATTCCTAGTTCTTTAATGAACTTTTAATCCAAACAATCAACTTGCAGCTTCATTTATAGCTATATACTTTGTCTTTATCACTAAACCAAAGAACTCTTTCTTTGTTTTGGAACCTTTCCAATTCACTGCACCACTGTTCAAGGTAACCCTTTACCTTAAAGTGGATTTTTCTGTCGTCTTGATCTGTCTGAAAAACTTGAGTCTGTTAAGCCCTCTAGTTTTAATTAAGACCCACCATGAATATGATCACATCCTTAGTCTTGGGTTAAGCACTTTAAGATGTTTTTCAACGACTCATAGTGAACTTCTCCATATTATGGTCGATCAACATCGGTCTCGTACATTTCATTGCATACATGATTGTCACTCATGCGACCTCTCTTTTCGAGAGTCTGTGGGGACTATTAAGAGAGATACACTCCATAGCTCATCGACGTGAGACATCTCTTGGAGTTTGCCATGCTAAACGACTTTAGCATCAAATGAATATCGTTCCTTGGGTTAAGTCGAGCATCCTCTTAAATCTATCTATATAGATTTATATCCCCAATTAAGATACTCTTCCAAATCATTCATGGAGGAATGTTTAGACAACTTTATCTTTACTTGATTGTAGCATTGGTATGTCATTCCTTATCCGTAGTATATTAACATGTAGTACTTAGGAATGTCACGATGCTCCCATCGACCCTTTTGTACACACTAGGTTCATTCTTATTTTGATAAAATCAAACTCTTTTGATTTGTTTCATCAAAACGAATGTTCCATTTTTTGAGAATATTGCTTCAATCAATTTCTCCGAGTGTCTACAACTCTTAACTCATCGTATGTAACTAGATCGTCATCTTTCATGATGCGTACCTCATCATCATCATCTATGATGAATCCATACCTCCTAGGTATCTTCTAGGTTATTCGATTTACGATTGATTGTGGTGTAATAACAGTCTATCTACTGAGTTTCTCTTATTTGACTTATAGTGTTTTGTGGTTCTTGAACTTTTCAAGATCTATTATCCTCCCACTAGCCCTTCAATGATAAACGCCTTTATCTTAAAAAGCGCGTGTTTAAATAATAAACACCTTTTGCTAAGTAGAATTATAGAACATATACCCTAAACTTACTTTAGGATGTGCCACAAATCGACACTTGTCAAATCTTGTCCCAAGCTTATCCTTTTGAAACCTTTTCACATAAGTTAGAACCCCTTATCTTAACATACTTAAGATTAGGAATCCTCCTATCCATAACTTTTATGGAGTCTTGGGGCGGATTTTGAGGTTACCATTTTCGTAGATATGTCAGACCATTTCTAGGACATTATCCCGGAAGGATCTTTGGAATGTCGGTAAAATCATTATGGACCGCATCATGTCCAACAAGGTACGATTTTTCATTCGGATACATCAATCAATTATTGCGTATCGGGATGTGTCCATTATGAGAAAACTATTTGAGATGATCTAGAAACTTATTGCATAAGTATTTATCCCTTGATCTAATCAAAGAATCTTAATACTTTGCCAATTTGTTTCACTTTTGAATTCTTTTTGAACCTTTCAAATAATTCACAATTGTATTTCAAAGAAATATACACATTCAACTCTTTGAATGATCATCTCCTTTTCTTATACTAGTTTGTTCAATTTGTAAAATATATTTTTCACGTAAAGTCAGTATACAAAATCCATTAAGTAATATTCCGATTCTATACAAAACATTATTATTATAAATAGAACAACAATTGTTCTTAATTATAATACCAAAGATTTCATTGTCCAACAATAAAATGGAAATAGTATTTTTAACAAGAACTGGAATACAATAACAACTTATTGACTTAATAGATTTGCCCGTGTAGGCATTGCTAAACTATAAGTTTCTATGGCTAATATGCAACCTTTACTTCATTTCCTACACATAGGATTACTTATATTTGTTTAGCTTTCTACTTACGCTTGGTCCCTTCATAAATCTATATTTATGATAACCAAAGTCGGATCCAATACCCAAGTAGAACCTTGACTTAAAGAAAATTTATTTCAATCATGAACAAAAATCGTATTATAACCGAAACTTCACTAAGCTTCTTTGGTTAGCCTCTGCGAAGATGCTTCTCGCAGCTTTCTTTCCGGTGTCCGGCTTATTGCGGTGGAAGCAAACTCCTTTCTTATCCGTGTCGGTTTTGTTCTTATTATCCTTTGTTTATTCCTTTCTATTTACCTTCTTTGAATCGTTCTTCTTTTCAGAAGATCCTTTGGTCCCTACCAGTAAGACTTGATCTTTCTTGGTTGGAAAGTGACTCTCAACATTTTCAATATGTTAAGCAAATCAAATGAGGTCGATATCTAGCTTGTTCATATGAAAAATCACACAACAATTGTGAAAGGAGTCCGGGAGTGAGGGCAAGATCAAATCATGGCTCAACTCTCCATCCATGACAAAACCAAATTGTCTAATTGATCAATCAAATTGATTATGTTAAGAACTTTTTATGCATCTTATAGTGTCATTGGCCATTCTAGATCGGAAGAGCTCCTTAGATATCTCGATATCTATCGGTCCTACTTTCCTCACCATCAACTACTTGATGTGCGGGAATATAGTAGGAGCGTCCATAGTTTCATCTTGTGTTTGAGCTCGTTACTTTCGTGGATGCGAGCATGATGCGTTCGAACCAATCGTGCATCATCTTGCCACTTTTAAAAGTAGCAATCTCTTCCTCGGAGGCATTATGCGCAACCATTGCGAGGATAGGCGTATTAAGGACATAAGATAGCTTTTCAAATTTATGAGAACTATTCTCAATCCATTTAATTGATTACGGTTAAATAGCATCTAATATGCTTCGCAGATGATAGTAATTTTAGAC
Source organism: Panax quinquefolius (assembly GCA_020205615.1). Taxonomy (NCBI): domain Eukaryota; kingdom Viridiplantae; phylum Streptophyta; class Magnoliopsida; order Apiales; family Araliaceae; genus Panax; species Panax quinquefolius. The sequence continues at coordinate 19,373,287 of CM035172.1, read as the reverse complement.
ATTGTAAAATTACGTAAATGAATTTGCAATTAACAACATTTTAACATACATTCTTTTATTAATTACCAAAATAAATTAGGTCTTGTTTTAAATTGGTATCTCCTACTATTTTCTTCAAACTATATTACCTCACTTATATAGTTCGGCAAAAATCTAATTAAAGATTTGCTAGTGAGAATAAGGATCCCATTTCAAATGTATATAGCCTTGTGGTGACACAACAAACTATATATAAATAAATAGGTAGACAACTTTTGTCAATTACATCAACTATGCTGACTCCTTGTATTTTGCCTCTTAGATTATTTTGATCAAGTAGGGCACATCCGAATCAAAATTATCCAGTTAAGTCCAACCTAGCACTCCATATATTCAAAAAAAAAATATCATCCTTGTGGTGACACAACAAAACAATATTGTTCAATTTTCTTTATAAGCATCAAATGTGATAAATTAACATCTTAAATACTTAATACTTGCCCTTGTGGTGACACAACAAACTCATATTAAATATTTAATACTCTATTAATTTTATCATGCTTAGAAAGCTGACGTTCGATATTCCAAATATCTTTGAACGCTTAAGACTTAATATAAAAATTGAGGGTTTGTTATTAATTTGTCTCATCTTTGTTTAAGCGCATTACATATATATATATAAAATACGTGTCATATTAATAAACATGCGAAGCATGTTTATAATATATATATATAGTATAAGCATGCACATATATAGATACTATATTCTACTTGGATTGATTATGGACTTTTATTCTAGTTTGGTTCACTAGAGCCACCAAGTGAACCAAAAAGTCCAAGTTAGGTGTGGCCGCCCCAAAATTAGGTTATACATCACCCATCTTGGGTCGCCACTTACATGGTACGAAAATTTAAATACAACTTATTAACATAGCCGTTGTAATCAATATAAACCGTGAGTTTAAATACAAATATCGTCTACTAGATATTATACAAACTCAAACAAAGTCCTCATTACAATTATTATCACACTATTTCACGAGAATAGTGAGGACTACTAATCTTATCTTGAGGACCATCACTTTCGTTCCCGACTCGTCTCAAATTTATATTCTCATTTCACGAAGAGCCCAACTAGCCCAATGAAATATTATGACTAAGATAATGCGAAATAAATTATAAATAGTCTTCAACAATGTTAAACCGATAAAATACAATAGAACACGGTTTAAGCTGCGGTGAATATGCGTTCCATTAAAAGAGTCAAGTAGAAAATAAAATCTACTATCTTTTATGATTTTAAAAGGTTTTTCATCATTGTTATAAATTGAGACTCGACTTTAATAAATAATCCACATCATCGAATCACCCACGCACTTTCTGACCAGGATATTCTTAAGTATCGCGATCACAATTATTCACCACTTTCTACGCCGAGAATAGTTGTGTATTCATTAATAGTCATGATCATGCCAACAAGCGTCCATCAATGCACTACTGACCCCGAGGATTTTTAATCACATCATTTGTAACATTACGGTCATGATTACGTAAGAATAATCCACAGGTCATAATCATACCAAGTCCATCCATGCTCTACAGGCCCACGGATGACTTTTAAAAAAAAAAAATATAAACATGAGGATGATGATGATGATATAAGAATTCAATAAAACAAGTTCAAGAATTATTTTATCCGAGAATTATTAACGTCAAATTGTCAACATGATCTTTGCTTTGTAGAGTAAAATTCAAGAATGATCGGAAGAATATTTCCATGAAAAGATCTTTGGATGAAACGCGAAATATCGAGGATATTCTACTAATTTCATGGAGTATAGAAGTCAAAGTTTTAACCAACTGGTATAATAAAGAATGGAATAACAAAAGAAATCACCGTGCATGCGGTGCTTGCGCATGAGCGAGGTTATTCAATGAGAATAATAATAACGGAACGGTCGGTGAAATTCACAAGCGGGATGTTCCAAATGAGAATAATAAAGATGGAACCCGGATCCGGTGTAAAACACACGATAGGATATTCAACGAGAATGATAAAGAGCGGAACCGGTCCTGTGTAAAACACCGCAGACGGGATGTTCCAATGAATAATAAAAAGCGGAACCGAATCGGTGTAAAACACACGCACGTGATGTTCCAATGAATAATAATAAAAGAATGTCACCAAGTATAGGGTAAACCACAGATATCAAAGTTATTCCAATGAGAATAAATAAGCAATGGAATAACATAAGGATTTCACCAAGTATAGGGTATCTCTGGCGTGATCTGAGGTTATGTATAGGGTATGCCACTTTTACAGTTATTCAATGAGAATAATAGTGAATGGAATAACGAAGTTCTCTTCTTGAAGAAAGAATAACACCCACTACTAGTAAAAAAAAACCTAATATAGAAGTAGTGAAGTAGCGAGAATACTCTTCTTCTTTCTATAACTTTCTCTCTATAAACTTCTCTCTATAATTTCTCTCTGTAGAGTTTGATGAATTAAGTAAGAAAATAATGAAGGAATGAGCTTCTATTTATAGGAAAATGGAATGCATAATAACTAATCCATGAGCAGTCTAGATTGATTTACTTTAATCGACGGTCCATATTTAAAGAAAAATCTTTTAAATAAAATATAATATATTCTATTTATATAAAAACATTTTACTATGCAAACACTTTATGCAATACTATATCAAAATCTTATCTGAAAACACTATATAATACTATGCGTAATAAAATATAATATATTCTATTTATAGAATAACTTTAATAAAGTATTATTTTTATATAAAAGATGTTTGAATAAAACAAAAAGCGTCATTATCGCTTATAATAATTCATATTATTAATCGATGATAATGGAATCAAACCGAGTGACTTCTCACATAAGCATCGATAATCAATCTGGTGTCTTCTTATGCGACCACACGTATTCTTTATACTTTTACTACTGAGTAGTTCAACGGTAACCACGGTAAAACTTCCGTAGTTATTTCATAAAATATTTTTGTCTTTTTCTCAATCAAATGATAATTTACATTGTGGGGTCCACCAATGATTGAGTAGTTATGCGAATATTCCTGCTAAACAAGAATATTCCCAGACCAATCGAATATAATATAACCACTTGCATACTTTGTAAAATTTATAAATATTACCCACAACTATAACATTATATCAAATTATTCCATAATATTCAAAAATAATATTTATAGAAAATTCATCTTTATTTATTAAAAGCTTGGGTCTTACAACCTCCCTTCTTATGAAATTTAGCCCTCGAAATTAGAATGCGATACTGGTATGTCGAAGAGATAAGGATACCTTGATTTCATTTGATTTTAACTCCCAGTCATTTCCTCGACATCGTGGTTTCTCCACAAAAACTTGACTTGAGGTATAACCTTGGAAGCGTAGAATATGTTCCTTCTTATCAAAATTTGAGCAGGAACCTCTTCATACGTCAAATCTTCCGCTATTTAATCCGGTTCTAACTTCAATAATATGGTTCGGGTCTTTCACATATTTACGTAACATGGATATGTGAAAAGCGTTATGAACACGAGACATATTTGGCGGTAAAAGCGAGTCTATAGGCCACGATTCCTACTCGATCGAGGATTAAAATGGACCAGATGAATCGAGGATTAAGTTTTCTCTCTTTTCCAAATCTTGTAACTCCTTTCCATGGAATGACTTTTAACAACACATGATCTCTATATCAAATTCCACGTCCTTTCGATGAAGATCGGCATAACTCTTTTGTCGATTTTGTGAGGTTTTTATCGTTGTCGGATCATTTGAATCTTTTCCGTAGTCATACGTACCAACTCCGGTCCCAACAACGTTGCTTCACCTACCTCATCCCATCATCTTTGAGAAGCGACACTTTCTTCCGTCTAACGCTTGAATGGAGCCATGCGATACTTGCGATAAGCTGTTGTTGTGGGAAAACTCCACCAATGGTAAGAACTTGTCCCAACTCCCTTGAAATCAAGAACACGAGTCTTAATAGATCTTGAGAGTTTGAATAGTCCTCTCCGATTGTCCGGTCAAATCACGAGGATGATATCTTAGAAAGCTAAATCGTGAAATCGTGCCCATAGCTTTTTGCAAACTAACCCAAAATCGTGAAGTGAATCTTGGGTCTCGATCGAAACTATGGATCTGGGCATACCATGCGATCTTACAATCTCGTTTATGTACATCTGAGCAAGGCGTTCAAGTGTATAAGTTTCTCGTGTCGGTAAGAAATGAAGCGGACTTGGTCAATCTATCAACAATGACCCAAATCGCATCAATGCCTTGAGAAACCTTAGGAAGGCCGATAGCGAAATCCATGGTAATGTGCTCCCACTTCCATTACGGAATTTCAAGTGGTTCTGATGGACCTTTTGGTACTTGATGCTCGCTTTAACTTTCGTTGACAAGTTAGACACCTTGAGATAAACAATGCTATCTCTCTCTTCATATTGCTCCACCAAAATGTATGGCGAATATCATGATACATTTGGTACTCCCGAGATGGATTGCAAATGGTGTGTTGTGCGCCTCCATCATGATATTATACTTTAAATCGAGTCGTTAGGAACACAAAAGTGCAGGAGTTGACTCAAGTATTCCTTCTTCATCGATTCTTGCTTAAGGCGTAGCACCTCTTGCACTTTCTTTCTCATACGCATCGGCTCCAGTGCGTAGCTTGGCGGCTTTAACTTTATCGATTAAAGTCGGTTCTACTTTCGTATATTCGCTATCATCACATGCGTCCACAGTCTTTAACTCTATCTCCATCCTTTGCAAGTCACACAAAATGGGCCTTTGTGTTGACAATAACGCTTTTCGTACTTGCATACGATCTTCTACTCAATCATCGGCTACCACGTTCGCTTTTCGGGATGGTATTGGATGGTATGATCATAATCTTTCAATGATTCAAGCCAGCGTCGTTGTCGCGTGTTGAGTTCCTTTTAGTGAAGAAATATTTGAGGCTTTTATGATCCGTAAAGATCTCCACTTTCTCCCCATACAAGTAATGCCTCCAAATTTTAAGTGCAAAGACAACATTTGCTTACTCGGATCATGAGTAGGATAATTCCTCTCATATTCTTTGAGTTATCGTGAGGCATAAACTATAACTTTTCCATGTTGCATAAGAACACATCCCACCCTTTGCTCGAAGCATCACTTTGTAGATGACAAATCCTCAAGAGCCGGATGGTATTGTCGAGCAGTCTTTGAAATAAGTCTCTTCTTGAGTTCTTGAAAACTCTTCTCACATTCTTCGCTCAAACCGAACTTTGTATCTTTTCGAGTCAATGAGTCGATGGAGTAGCGATTAGAAAATCCTTCCACGAATCTCCGATAATAACCAATTTAAGCAAGAAAGCTACGTGCTTGATCAGCGATTTAGGTTGTTCCCGACTTTGAATAGCTTCTATCTTTCTTTGGGTCAACGGATATTCCATGACTTGATACCACGTGCCCAAGGAATGCTACTTCTTCAACGAAACTCGCATTTCTTCAACTTGGCATAAAGCTTATATTCACGAAGCTTTTGGAGTGTCGACCTCGAAGTGTTGCTCATGATCTTCACGGCTTTTGGAATAAATAAGGATGTCATCAATAAAGAGCGACCACAAAGTGATCTAAATATTCCTTGAATACTCGGTTCATCATATCCATGAAAGCGGCGGGGAGCATTAGTCGATCCAAAGGACATGACTAGAATTCATAATGCCGTCTGGGGAGTTACGGCCGTCTTTGGAATGTCGGTGGTTCTAATCTTCAATTGGTGATATCCGGACGAAGATCAATCTTTGAAAAGAATTTGGCTCCTTGCAATTGGTCGAAACAGGTCATCAATACGTGGCAATGGATACCTATTTTTGATGGTGACATGATTGACTCCAGATAATCAATACAAAAATCGCATACTTCCATCTTTCTTCTTCACGAATAGAGCAGGGAGCACCCCGAGGAGAAGTACTAGGGCGAATAAAGCCAATGTCTAACAATTCCTGCGGTTGGGTCTTTAACTCACGAAGTTCAATAGGAGCCATTCGATATGGGGCTTTGGAAATAGGTTTTGTCTGGGGGTTCAAGTCGATACAAAATTCAATTTCACGCTCTGGGGGTAGGCGGGGAAGTTCTTGAGAATCGTCGGAAATTTATTAACAATAGAAATATCGCTCAAAAGCGGCGTATTTTTGTTTAAATCGTGACATGAGCTAAGAAAGCTTGACATCCATTTTTCAATAAGCGAATAGCTTTATGGCTTGAGATGGCCGTGATTGATTTTAATGGTTTGGTCGTTTGAATTAGCATAATAGGTTGATTAGGAATATGAAAGCTAACAACCTTACGAAAACAATCAATTTTTGCATGATAAGTAGTTAACCAATCAATCCACAGAATCACGTCAAATGCAAGTATTTTTAATGAAATAAGATCGACGGTAATGTGAGGTGCCGATTTGAACCAAACAAGACTTATAAGCGATGGATGTAATGAAGGTTTCTCCCAACGGAGTTTCCACAGATAAGTCAAAGTCTAATTTCTCCGGTCAAATTTAATCGATGGCGCAAGTAGGAGAAATAAAAGAATGGGTAGAACCAGGTATCAAATAAAGTGTAGACTTCATTAGAGTTTATGATAAGCTTACCCGTGATGACCTCATTCGGGTTCCTTGCTCTCTGGAGAGGTCACAACAAACGCTCTCCCTTGCACTCTCTGGGTTTTGACTTTTACGGGACGGCTTTGGTGCCTCCATCCTAGTTGAATTTGTCTTGATGGCGACAAAATCGAGCTAAGTGACCTTCTCTTCCACAATTATAACATGCTTTGGGCCAGCATGCGCGATTCGAATGATGTGTCCCTCTTCTCCGCATTTGAAGCATATGATAGGTGGTCTTTCTCCTTCCTTAACAACGGGTCTTTGGTCTTTGGCGTCTTTCCATCATTGTTGAATCTCCGTTTCTTGAAATGTCCATTTTATTGTTTTGTACGATTACCACCGAAGTGGTTACCATATCGGCTTTGTTGATTCCCCACGCTTGTTGTCCACCGCTTGATGACTACTCTCATTGGTATTATAACTTTCTTGTTGCTCTCTTTTTAGTTCGTTGACTCGTTATCGCGCTCCACTAATCGAGCCCTATTTACAACATCGAATACAAACACGGTTTATGAGAAATAAGATGTTGGCGTATCTCGACTTCAAACCTCTTAAAAACATTCGCGCCATTCTCTCTTCATTATCCACCAGTGGGGAATGAAACCGTGATAACTCATAAATTTTGCCTCGTATTGCGACACGGTCGTATTGTTTTGTTCCAACTTGATAAACTCCACCTCCTTCATGTATGGCGAATACTTTCGGGAAAGTATTTGTCGTTGAAACGACTCTGGAACTTCTCCCAAGATATCTTCATCTGGCGGAGTTGAGTACGTTTCTGGATTCCCACCGATGTCTGCCTCTCCACGCAACATAAAAGGCGGCAAAGGAACCTTTTGCTCCTCGGAGCATCCCAAGACATCAAATATCTTGGTAATCTGCTTTATCCATGCTTCCGCGAAGTGGTTTTGGCTCTCCCTTAAACTCCGGTGGTCCCAGCTCCTTGAATTGTTTAGCGGTGACCGCTTGAGAGTTCCAAGTATTTCCACCTACGTTTTGGGCGAGAGTCGCTCTCGCTTTCTTTGTTGCATAAATTGCATAAAGCCTCCGAACATTTGATCATTCATCATTTGGTCGGTGTTGTTGTTTGCATGAGGATTATCGCCTTCGATGCACATTATCGATTATTGATATGTGGTGAATCAACGATCGCTTTGTGCTCCATTCTTATTCTCAACATTCTCGGATGTCATTTTGAGATCTTGCCACAAAAAAAAAAAAATTGACGTGAACAAACAATTATCTTTATATTACGTGAGCCAATAAAATAGCACATAAATTTAGGTAGGTCATACTAGCGAAAAGTATTTCCCGTCTCTCCCCTCTAGTACTTTTCTCACATCTTAGCAGGGATCATATCCATAGCTCGATACCAAGCTGTGGCGCCCCCAAAATTAGGTATACATCACCCATCTTGGGTGCGCCACTTACATGGCAAATTTAAATCTGACTTATTAACATAGCGTATGGTATGCAATACGACATAAAGCGTGAGTTTAAATACAAATATCGTCTACTAGATATTATACAAACTCAAACAAAAGTCCTCATTACAATTATTATCACACTATTTCACGAATAGTGAGGACTACTAATCTTATCTTGGGACCATCACTTTCGTTTCCCAGACTAATCCCGGCTATATTCTCATTTCACGAAGAAACGGTGAAAGAAAGGGTGAGCTCAACTAGCCCGATGAAAATATTATGACTAAGATAATGCGAGAATAAATTATCAATAGTCTTCAACAATGTTAAACGATAAAATACAATAGACAACCGGTTTAAGCTGCGGTGAATATCGTTCCATTAAAAAAGTCAGTAGAAAATAAAATCTACTATCTTTTATGATTTTAAAAGTTTTTCATCAACTTTATTATAGGCGAGACTCGGCTTTAATAAATAATCCACATCATCGAATCACCCCACACTTTCTGACGAGGATATTCTTAAGTATCACGATCACAATTATTCACCACTTCTGGGGCGAGAATAGTTGTGTATTCATTAATAATCATGATCATGCCAACAATCTGTCCATCAATGCACTCTGACGGCCAATGAGGATTTTTAATCACATCATTTGTAACATTACGGTCGTGATTACGCCAGAATAATCCTGGTCATAATCATACCAAGTCCATCCATGCTCTCTACAGAATACGAGATGACTTTTAAAAAAAAAATAAACATGAGGATGATGACAATGATATAAGAATTCAATAAAACAAGTTCAAGAATTATTTTATCCGAGAATTATTAACGTCCAAATTGTCGACATGATCTTTGCTTTGTAGAGTAAAATTCAAGAATGATCGGAAGAATATTTCCGTGAAAAGATCTTTGGATGAAACGCAAATATCGAGGATATTCTACTAATTTCATGGAGTATAGAAGTCAAAGTTTTAACTTATTTGGGTATAATAAAGAATGGAATAACAAAAGAAATCACCATGCATAAATGCGATACTTGGCGCCAGGCGAGTTATTCAATGAGAATAATAATAACGGAACGGTCGGTGAAATTCACACAAGCGGGATGTTCAACCGAGAATAATAAAGATGGAACCCGATCCGTGTAAAACACACGATAGGATATTCAACGAGAATGATAAAGAATTAAAACCAACCGGTCGGGTGTAAAACACACGCATGTGGGATGTTCCAACGGAATAATAAAAAGCGGACCGACCGGTCCTGTAAAACACACGAGCGGGATGTTCCAATGCGAATAATAGAAGAATGTCACCAAGTATAGGGTAAATCACGTATCTGAGTTATTCAAATGAGAATAAATAAGCGATGGAATAACATAAGGATTTCACCAAGTATAGGGTATCTGGCGTATATCAGGGTTATGTATAGGGTATGCCACTTTTACGAGTTATTCCAACGAATAATAGTGAATGGAATAACGAAGTTCTCTTCGAAAGAAAAGAATAACACCCTTACTAGTAAAAAGAACCTGAATATAGAAGTAGTGAAGTAGCGAGAATATACTTCTTCTTTCTATAACTTTCTCTCTATAAACCTCTATAATTTCTCTCTAGAGTTTGAATGAATTAAATAAGAAAATAATGAAGGAATGAGCTTCATTTATAGGAAAATGGAATGCATAAGTAACTAATCCATGAAGCAGTCTAGATTGATTTACTTTAATCGACGGTCCGTATTTAAAGAAAAATCTTTTAAATAAAATATAATATATTCTATTTATATAAAAACATTTTACTAAGCAAACACTATGCAATACTATGCAAAAATCTTATCAAAACACTATGCAATACTATCGTAATAAAATATAATATATTTTATTTATAGAATAACTTTAATAAAGTATTACATTTTATATAAAAAGATGTTTACATTTTTATAAAATCAAAAACGTCATTATCGCTATAATAATTCATATTATTAATCGATAATAATGGAATCAAACCGAGTGACTTCTCACATAAGCATCGATAATCAATCTGGTGTCTTCTTATCTGACCACACACGTATTCTTTGTACTTTTACTACTGAGGAGTAGTTCAACGGTAACCACGGTAAAAACTTCCGTAGTTATTTCAATAAAATATTTTTGTCTTTTTCTCAATCCGACAATAATTACATTGTGGGGTCCACCCAATGATTGAGTAGTTATGCGAATATTCCTGCTAAACCGAATATTCCCCACCAATCGAATATAATATAACCACTTGCATACTTTGCAAAATTTATAAATATTACCCACAACTATAACATTATATCAAATTATTCCATAATATTCAAAATAATATTTATAGAAAATTCATCTTTATTTATTAAAAAATTTTGTCTTCTTACATTAGGTGCAAGAAATAATATTTAAATATAACTATTACATTTAAACCTGGGCTCCATTACAAATCGGGTCTTCAAGCTCCTTTCGCTTCCTTGATCTCCAATTTTTCAAAATTAATTCTAACTATTCCTATTACAAAACTATTTAAAATAAATAAAACCTTGATCGCCAGCCGAGGAAAGTACATAGGAGGAGATAGAATTTACATTCGTAAAAATTAGAGAAGAAGAAGTCTGCAGACCCATTTAATAAAACCCATACATTCATGCATCCAACTAAAATAAAATCCAATCATATCGTCAATAGTCCATAATCAATCCCATTTATTATTATACACATCACCATATGCATCAATAAATAACATTCATCTTATGAATAATAAACATTTAATATATATATTGATATCATTTAATGGGCAAATTTAGTTAAGATAAAATCTATTTTTGAATCAAAATAAACTCCTTTATTTTAATCTAAATTTAAATCAAAATAAAACTATTTTATTTTAATTTATCCAATTTTGAATAAAATAAACTATTTTATTTTAATCAAAATCTTTAATCAAAATAAACTCTTTTATTTTAATTAATTATGGAATCCAATTCCATATATATATAAAAAATTATTAAAGGAAACACGAATTCTTTCCTATTCACAAATAAACTCCTTTATTTTGAATAATATGAAATCTTATTCCATATTTAAATAAACTCTTTTATTTAAGGAAATTAGGATTCTCTTTCCTATTCACAAATAAACTCTTTTATTTTGAATAATATAAAATCTTATTTCATATTTAAATAAACTCCTTTATTTAAGGAAACATGGAATCCAATTTTAACTCCAATTAGTTATCATGGAATCCAATTCCAACTCTAATTAGTTAGCATGAAATTCTAATTTTAAAATTAAAATAAACTTTTTATTTTAAGATTAAAATAAACCATTTATTTTAAAATTAAAATAAATTTTTATTTTAATTATTAAATTATTAAAATAATATATATATAACTATTATATATATATATAATAACCGTATATATATATTAAATATATATATATATATTACGTTAATTAAATTCAATGGTTCCTTTAATTTTTTATTTTTATTTTATTTTATTTTTTTTAAATTTTATACAACATATTATGTCCAATTAAATTGTTCTAAACACATATCAATATACATATCAAATTTAAACAATTAATAATTCGCATAAAGGTTTGGCTCTGATGCCACTGTTAGGTTTGTAATATTCATGAACGCAATCAAATTGCAAAAATTAAGCGGAAGCGAGTAAAATCAGAGTTTAAAAAAAAAATTACAAACCATATACCCGGATCACCCTTTATGCATAATTATTAATTAAACGAAAAGATAAAGAATAAAATCATACCCTTGAAGATCGAGCTTCCTCAGGTACAAGTTCACCTCCAAATCCTTTCGTTCAACTTGAATCTACCGGGTTTTGTTCCTTCCTTTGATCAACATTAGCCACCCATATGTTTGGCCTCTGGGGTGATCCACCAAGGAGAAAAAATAAAGATTCAAGAAGAAGGATATTGGCTCAACCCTAGTTTTCTATCTCTATAGAAAAGGTACTTCTCAACAAATTGGAATTATATCGTTATAAAAGTCAACAACCCCCAACACCCATAATAAGACTCCCTTATTTATAGTATCGTGGGCAACCAACCTTAACAATTAAGGAATTGAGATTTATTTAATTAATTAAAAATCTTTTAATTAATTAAGCTCCCTAATCTTATTAGGGATAATTAATTAAACTCCTTTAACTAATTTTCCTTCCTAATCCAATTAGGAATAAATGAGAATACTTATATTAAATTAATTCCTAAACTCTTTTAGAAATTAAAATAATAATAATTGTAATAATATTAATAAGACTCCTCTTATTAATTTATATTTAATATTTCTAAAATATTAAATAATAAATATTAAGCTATTTAATTTATTCTATCACCATAGATTAAATTAAATATACATAACATATTATTACGATTATGCCATTAACTTCTTAAATAATTATTCTTCCTTTTATGGTGTGACCTTTAGGTTCTCCATATTAAACCCATTGTGAATAAATCAATTAGAATAATTTAATCTTATTTAAATAAATAAATTAAATAATTAATTTATTTAAATAAATAATATTTATTCTACAATAGGGATAAGCCTCCCTAGCGATCAACGACTTTCCGGATAATATAGATTTCAACATTAATCATTAAAGAACCTTTGAGTAAATAGTTAATGTACAATTCAATCCTTCCACCATACAATGTCCCAATTAAATATAAGACATGGAATTACTTTGTCAAGTCTTATTTTATTTAATTATATGTATTTCGATCCTTAAATGCACAACTCAAATAATGCAAATTAAAACTCCTTTCTAATTTCATTCTCACCAACCAAGGACTCTTGGGTTGTCATTTATCGAATCACATAGACATTTCTCTTCTTTTATTAGAAGTGGTAGATTCTTTATCGATCATACATTATCTCCATGTATACAACTTATTATACCCAAGCATACCTTTGATATACCCTAAGGGTCTTAAGGAATAAGTCAAAGTATAACTCATCATACACAAGATACTACGATGATCTCAAGTCCAAGGATTACTTGTCTTACTATCACTACAGAATTTCTATTGACGAGCAAATAAAACTCCATTAGGTATTCCTTGGCGAGCCACGCTTCAATGAACTTATTCTCTAATAAGCACCTACATACTTGCTTTTTAGTGTCTCCACACAAATGATCACGAGATCAATCATCCTCATCCAACGAAGAAGCAACGTATGTACCCAATCTATCCGGATTCACTAATCCCCAATTTAGTAATCCAACGATTGGGAACTATTTTAGTTTTAAGCTTTCAAAGAATTTAGATCTCATTAGAATGATCATGATCATTATTCTAAAAGCATTGCTTAAAACTACGGGTTTATCACATATTATAAAATAAAGATCATCGTAGATAATTAAAAGCCTTTAATAAATTAATACTTTTTATTAATAAATGAATAAGATTGTTACAAAGTATATGCTTTATCATCAAACATGATTGGCTTGTGTAGCATACTACTTTCACCAGATATCGTGAATAAAGGCTTGATACGTGAATAAGTAACTCCAACACCAAAAGATAGAAATTTCCCAAAAACATCTTCACGCTTACATTAATAAGTACTCGTGAATAAGAACTCGTGAATAAGTAACTCATGAATAGTAACTCGTGAATAGTAACTCATGAATAGTAACCTCGACATGAAAAAGTTTCAAATTTGATAAAAGTTTCAACCAATATTTCAAAGATAATGATATTGAAGAAATAATATCATTTGAGAACAAAATAACATCCCTTACCTCGAAAGATTAGACTTAATTTGGAATCTAATATATAGTCTTTGAAGGAACTTGCACCGCCTAACAATACTCAAAGTATACTCAAAATACTCACAAGAATTCGCTCAATAATATAGAGAGAACTTGGAGCCGGTGTAATTTTCAATTCTAACCCAAGACCCTATTTATAGGAAATTCTTAAAAACACCAAAGCGAAAAATTTAATAAATTAATAATATAATTATATAAATTTCCTACGCATGCCTAGAATCTGATTTCAGCCATCAAACACATCCCACATTCTAGAAAAAGTAAGAAAAACGTTTTTCTAATTTTAAATATTTTAAACTTCCAAAATCAATTATTTGAGACTTGAACTTCAATAATTCATCGGAAAATTCGAATCTCATGAGTTTTTATAGGAAATTCAATTCTCTACAACTTTGCGTAAGAAAGTTTTTCCAAATTCCAAATAGAAATTGACCAAAAATCCACAAACCAAGCGATTTTACAGTTATAATCAAATTTCACCAATAAATGGGGTCCACCAAACATGTTTAACATGTTTTAAACATTTATTGCAACAAAAAATACTCTTCCTCCTTTTATACTCATATATCCCACATTCGTTGTAAAAATATCACCATTATTATATTATTAAAATATAATAATATATTTAAATGAATTATTTTATCGTAAAAAGATAAAATTTCAATTTTCAACAATTGTCACATTAAAATTTTCTCCATCTATATCCACATAAAATCAATATTTTCCTCATCATATGAATCAATAATTAATTATTCATAAATAATATTACGTAATCACAATATCGACAACCAGCGCCTTGGAAAGAGGGCTTTCAATAAGAATTTCTCCTTCTCAAGCATGCAATTAGGTGACCAAACCTCTCCTTAGATGTAACTTTCTAGACATTGCCAATAATGTTATCTAATAATATTATTCGGATAATATGAATTATTGCTTCGATAATGAAAAATACTTTAAATAATGTGAATTATTGAAAGAACAATGAATATAAAATATCAACGCAACAATTATTAAATCAATAAAATACTTTGAGCAGTAATTCTCGTAACCATTATTGAGTAGAAGTGCCTTCTTACGTAAGAATCAATAATTGGTGCAATACCGTAAAGCTATTGTGTTTTAAACCAATTTAGTATTTTAACAAAGATTAATCTTGAATAACTACGCTGTTGTTATTTTTAAACAACTAATATTTGTCGTTTTCTTCATCCAATAACTTTCCGTTATGGGGCCCACACATGGCTCTCGCGTGGGTCGCATTTAATATTCCCCGACAGAGATGCGAATATTCCACTACCAAACGAATATTCCCGACAACAATGAATATTTTATAACCACTTGCTTATTTTGAAGTATTTGCGTATTTTACCCTTAACTATCCACATTAATCAAATCAACCCTTACTATTTCAAAATAATAAATAGAGAAAATTAAATTTCATTAATAATAAGTTGGGGTCTTACATCAATAATCAGGAGAATGTGCATAAGAAGGCGACAATCCTCATGCAAACAACAACACTGACCAAATGATGAATGATGAATTGTTCAGAGGCTTTATGCAATTCATGCAATAAAGAAAAGAGCTGAGCTCCTCGCCCTAAATGTAGATGGAAACACTGAAACTCTCGCCACACAACTAAACAGTTCAAGGAGTTGGGACCACCGGAGTTTAAGGGAGAGCCAAAACTACTTATGGCGGAAGCATGGATTGTGACGCCCCCAAAATAGGTCCATTCCATCCAACCCATTCTGAGTCGCCAAATACATGGTACAGAAATAAATACAACTTTATTATTACAACATATAAACTGTGAGTTTAAATACAATTATTGTCTTCCAGACAATATACATACCCAAATAAATCCTCATCACAATTATTTATACATTATTTTATAAAAATGGTGAGGACTACTAAACAACTCTCTCTATAACCATCATTCCATACCCCCCAGACTTCATTCTCGCTACATTCTCGCCTCCACGAGAAGAAAATGGAACAAAAGGAAAAGGGTGAGCTCAACTAGCCCAATAAAGAATATTATGACTAAGATAATATATAACAAATTATCGTTAGTCTCCAACGAGGAAAAATCTAATAGAATACAATAGACAACCGGCTTTTAAATCAACAATGCGGTAATGAAACAACAATTCATTAGAAGAGTTAAGTAGAGAATGCAAACTACTATCTTCTATATATGAATTTAAAAGTTCATCATCGATATTTTATCCCTGTAACATCAATCAATATATATCTGGAATCAAATATTCATCTTTGTACTACAGGCCAAAGATATTCATCAGTTGGTCATGTTCATCTAAACACCTGTTCATCTTTGCACTACGGGCCAAAGATATTAATCAGTCGGTCATGTTCATCTCAATACCTGTTCATCTTTGCACTATGGGCCAAAGATATTCATCAAGAAATTATTCATCTTTGCACTACAGGCCAAAGATATTCAGTAATATCATCATTTAGGACTGAGGATGATGAAAAATATTTTAAAGGAAACGAATCCAGTGAAACAAAAGAACAAATATTAAGGATTCGTATTTTAAACAATCCAAGTTCAAAAATACTTCATAAGTAATCAGAGTGGAGTAAAATTCAAGAATGATCAAAATATGGATACAATCAAAGCTAGTATCCAGAATAGATATTTTGGACAAAAAGAAGAAATTTTATTTTTCTCGTGAATAATGTCGTAAATTAAATGAATAGTGTATATCGTGAATAATCCAGATATCGTGAATAAGTAACTTCGACACCAAAAGATAGAAATTTTCCAAAAAACATCATCACGCTTCGTGAATAGTAACTCGTGAATAGTAACTCATGAATAGTAACCCCGACATAAAAATATTCCAAATTTGATAAAAATTTCCAACCAATATTTTGGCATAATGATATTGAAGAAATAATATCATTTTCGAATAAAATAACATCCACTTACCTCGAAAGACAAGATTTCTAGTTGAAACACCTTATATATAGGCTATGACTTGAACTTGCACCGTATAGCAATACTCAAAGTATACTCAAAATACTCACAAGAATACGCCGATAATATAGAGAGAAAACTTCAGCTTTACGGTGTGATTTTCAATTCTAACCTAAGCACCCTATTTATAGGAAAATGCTTAGAACACCAAAGTAGAAAATTTAATAAATTAATATTATAATTTTTCCACAACTTCATACGCACACTAACAATCTGAATTCAGCCTCCTAATCACATGTTAAATGAGTTTCAAAAATGAAAAAAACGTTTTTCTAATTTAAAATAATTTAAACTTCCAAAAATCAATTATTTCGTAGCTTCGGAACTTCAATAATTCACAATAAATAGTCCTTTTGTCAGAAAATTCGAATCTCGCGTTTTTTATAGGAAATTCAATTCTCTACTTTTACGTAAGAAAGTTTTTCCAAATTCCAAATGTAAATTAGTAGAAATCCATAAGCGGGCAATTTTACAAAGCTAAAATCAATTTTCATCGATAATTGTGTCCACCAACACACAAAATATGTGTTAAACATTTAATGCCACAAAAATACTCTTCATCCTCATATACTCATATATCCCACATTCATTATAAAAATATCACCGTTAATATATTATTAAAATAATATATTTAAATGAATTATTTTATCGAGAAAAAAGCTAAAATATTAATTTTCAACAATTGTCATTTTAAAAATTTTCTCCATCTATATCCACATAAAATTAATATTTTCCTCATCATATAAATCAATAATTAATTATTCACAAATAATATTACGTAATCACAAGATCTTAACAACTATGCTGCTTCCTGGAAAGAGAGGGATTTCCAATAAGAATTTCTCTTACTTTGGCGTGCGATTAGGTGACCAAACCTCTCCTTGTATGAACTTTCTAGACATTGCCAATAAAGTTATCCAATAATATTATTCGAGGATAATATGAATTATTGCTCTGATAATGGAAAATACCGTGTAATGAAAATTTATTGAAACAACAATAATATAAAATATCAATGCAAAGAATTATTGAATCAATAAAATAAAATATTGAACGATAATTCACCGTAACAATTATTGAGTAGTGCCTTCTTACGTAAGAATCAATAATTGGTGCAATACTGCATGCCATCTTTGCTCAACAAAAAGCATATTAGTGTGTTTTAACCACCGGGTATTCCAACAATATAATCTGTGAACGCCAAGTATTTATAAACAACTTATATTTGTCGCTTTCTTCATCCAATCGCTTTTTCGTTATGGGGCCCACAAAAGATCGCGCCATCGTCATTTAATATTCCCAACAAGATGCGAATATTCCACGACCAAACGAATATTCCCGACAATAATGAATATTTTATAACCACTTGCTTAATCGAAATATTTGCGTATTTTACCCATAACTATCCACATTAATCAAATCAACCCTTACTATTTCAAAATAATAGATAGAGAAAAATAAATTTCATTTATTAATAATTTGGGGTCTTACATGGATAAAGCAGATCACTAAGATATTTGATCTCTTGGGATGCTCCGAGGAGCAAAAGGTTCCTCACGCCTTTATGTGTTGCGCGGAGAGAGTGATTCATCGTTGGGAATCGGTAAAAACGTACTCAACTCCGCTTATATCAAGATGTCTTGGGAGAAGTTCCAAGAGTCGTTCAACGACAAATACTTTCCCGAAAGTATTAGGTCACATGAAGGAGGTGGAGTTTATCAAATTGGAGCAAAACAATATGACCGTGTCGCAATACGAGACAAAATTTGTGGAGATATCTCGGTTTGCGTCCCACTTGGTGGATAATAAAGAGAGAATGACGCGAATGTTTTTAAGAGGTTTGAAGCCGGAGATACGTCAACATCTTATTTCTCATAAACTGTGTTTGTATTCGATGTTGTAAATAGGGCTCTCGATTGGTAGAGCGCGATAACGATCAATAACGAACCAAAAGAGAAGCAAATTTAAGCAAATGATAATACCGGTGAGAAAGCGATCAAGCTAGCGGTGACAACAAGCATGGAGGGAATCAACAATCCCGAAATGGTAACCACTTGGTGGTAATCGTAACAAAACAATAAGAATGGACATTTCAAGAAGAGGAGATTCAACAATGATGGAAAGTCGTCAGCACCAGCACCCGTTGTTAAGGAAGGAGAAAGACCACCTATCATCTGCTTCAAATACGGAGGGGAGGGACACATTAGTCTAAATTGCGTGATGCCGTCCAAAACATGTTATAATTGTGGAAGAGAAGGTCACTTAACCCGATTTTGTCATTCACCGAAGATAAATTCAGCTAGGATGGAGGCACCAAAGGCTGTCCCGGAAAAATCAAAGCCGATAGTGCAAGGGAGAGCGTTTGTTGTGACCTCCCAGAAAGCAAGGAACCCGAATGATGTCATCACGGGTAAGCTTATCATAAACTCTAGCGAAGTCTACACTTTATTTGATACCGGTTCTACCCATTCTTTTATTTCTCCTATTTGCGCTCAACGATTAAATTTGACTCCGGAGAAATTAGACTTTGACTTATCTGTGGAAACTCCGTTGGGAGAAACCTTCATTACATCCACGGTTTATAAATCTTATTTGGTTCAAGTTGGTACCCACACATTACCTGTCGATCTTATTGCATTAAAAATACTTGCATTTGATGTAATTCTAGGGATTGATTGGTTAACTACTCATCATGCAAAAATTGATTGTTTTCGTAAGGTTGTTAGCTTTCATATTCCTAATCGACCTATTATGCAAATTCAAGCAACCAAACCATTAAAATCAATCACTGTCATCTCAAGCCATAAAGCTATTCGTTTATTGAAGAACGGATGTCAAGCTTTCTTAGCTCATGTCACAAATCTAAACAAAAATACGTCAGTTTTGAATAATATTTCTATTGTTAATGAATTTCCTGACGTATTCCCTTAAGAACTTCCTGGCCTACCCCCAGAGCGTGAAATTGAATTTTGTATCGACTTTGAACCCTATGACAAAACCCATTTCTAAATCCCATATCGAATGGCTCTATTGAACTTCGAAGTTAAAACTCAACTGCGAGGAATTGTTAGACATTGGCTTTATTCGTCCTAGTACTTCTCCTTGGGGTGCTCCTGTTCGTGAAGTGAAGAAGAAAGATGAGAGTATGCGACTTTGTATTGATTATCGGGAGTTGAATCATGTCACCATCATAAATAGGTACCCATTGCCACGTATTGATGACCTGTTTGAGCAGTTGCAAAGAGCCAAATTCTTTTCAAAGATTGATCTTCATTCCGGATATCACCAATTGAATATTAGAACCAATGACATTCCAAAGACGGCTTTCATAACTCGGTACGGGCATTATGAATTCCTAGTCATGTCCTTTGGATTGACTAATGCTCCTGCTACCTTCATGGATATGATGAACCGAGTATTCAAGGAATATTTGGTTCACTTTGTGGTCGTCTTTATTGATGACATCCTCATATATTCCAAAACCCGTGAAGATCATGAGCAACACTTAAGGCTGATACTCCAAAAGCTTCATGAATATAAGCTTTATGCCAAGTTGAAGAAATGCGAGTTACGGCAGAGAAGTAGCATTCCTTGGGCACGTGGTATCAAGTCATGGAATATCCGCCGACCCAAAGAAAGATTGAAGCTATTCAAAGCTTGGGAGCAACTTCAAATCGATGATCAAAGATCGTAGCTTTCTCGCTTATTTGGTTATTATCGGAGATTCGAAGAAGGGTTTTCTCGAATCGCTACTCCACTAACTCAAATGACTCGGAAAGATACAAAGTTCGGTTGAAGCGAGGAATATGAGAAGAGTTTTCAAGAACTCAAGAGGAGACTCATTTCAAAGACTGCTCGATAATACCATCCGGTTCGGAGGGATTTGTCATCTACAATGATGCTTCGAGCAAAGGGTTAGGATGTGTTCTCATGCAACATGGGAAAGTCATAGCTTTATGCCTCACGACAAACTCAAAGAATATGAGAGGAATTATCCTACTCATGATCTAGAGTTGGCAGTTGTTGTCTTCGCACTAAAGATTTAGAGGCATTACTTGTATGGGGAGAAAGTGGAGATCTTTACGGATCATAAAAGCCTCAAATATTTCTTCACTCAAAAGGAACTCAACATGCGACAACGACGTTGGCTTGAACTGTTGAAAGATTATGATCATACTATCCAATACCATCCTAGAAAAGCGAACGTGGTAGCTGACGCATTAAGTAGAAGATCATATGCAGGTACGAGTGCAATATTGTCAACGCAAAGGCCCATTTTGTATGACTTGCAAAGGATGGAGATAGAGATAAAGACTTCAAGGACCCACGTGATGATGGCAAATATACGAGTAGAACCGACTTTAATTAATAAAATTAAAGCTGCTCAAATTACAGATCCGGAGTTGATGCGTATGAGGAAGAAAGTGCAAGAAGGTGCGATGCCGGAAGCAAGAATCGATGAAGAAGGAATACTTCGAGTCAACTCTAGACTTTGTGTTCCTAACGACCTAGATTTAAAGTATAAAATCATGATGGAGGCGCACAACATACCGTTTACAATCCATCCTGGGAGTACCAAAATGTATCATGATCTTAGACATACATTTTGGTGGGCAATATGAAGAGAGAGATAAATACTTGTTTATCTCAAGGTGTCTAACGTGTCTCACGAGTCAAGGCGAGCATCAAGTACCAAAAAGGTCCATTGCAACCACTTGAAATTCCGAATGGAAGTGGGAGCACATTACCATGGATTTCAATTCTTGGTCTTCCCAAAGTTTCTCAAGGCATAGATGCGATTTGGGTCATTGTTGATAGATTGACCAAGTCTGCTCATTTCTTACCGATCTGAAAAACTTATACACTTGAACGTCTTGCTTTATATATACATAAACGAGGTTGTAAGATTGCATGGTATGCTAGTATCCATAGTTTCGATCGAGACCCAAGATTCACTTCACGATTTTGGGTTAGTTTGCAAAAAGCTATGGGCACAGATTTACGATTTAGCTTCTCGGCATATCATCCTCGAGACAGACCTTGACGGATAATGGAAGGACTATTCAAACTCTTGAAGATCTATTAAGACTCTGTGTCCTTGATTTCAAGGGAAGTTGGGACAAGTTCTTACCATTGGTGGAGTTTTCCTACAACAACAGTTATCAAGCAAGTATTGGCATGGCTCCATTCGAAGCGTTGTATGGAAGAAAGTGTCGTTCTCCAGTATGCTGGGATGAGGTGGGTGAAGCAACGTTGTTGGGACCAGATTTGGTACGTATGACTACGAAAAATATTCAAACGATCCGGCGACGTATAAAAACCTCACAAGATCAACAAAAGAGTTATGCTGATCTTCATCGAAAGGACGTGGAATTCAATATAGGAGATCATGTGTTGTTACGTGTTGCTCCATGGAAAGTAGTTACAAGATTTGGAAAGAGAGGAAAGCTCAATCATTGATTCATCGGCCCATTTTTAATCCATGATCGAGTAGGAACTATGGCCTATAGACTGGCTTTACCGCCAAGTATGTCTCGTGTTCATAACGTTTTTTACATATCCATGTTACGTAAATATGTGGAAGACCCGAACCACATTATTGAGTTGGAACCGGACGAAATAGCGGAAGATTTGACGTATGAAGAGGTTCCTGTTCAAATTTTGGATAAGAAGGAACATATCTACGCACCAAGGTTATACCTCAAGTCAAAATTTTGTGGAGAAACCACGATGTTGAGGAAATGACTTGGGAGTTGGAATCTGAAATGAAATCAAGGTATCCTTACATATCAGGTACGTACCCTAATTTTGAGGGCGAAATTTCATAAGAAGGGGAGATTGTAAAACCCCAACTTTTTGAATAAAGATGAATTTTCTATAAATATTATTTTTGAATATTATGGAGTGAAATTGATATAATAGTTGGGGGTAATATTTATAAATTTTGCAAAGTACGCAAGTTGTTATATAATATTCGATTGGTGGGAATATTCGTTTTAACAGGAATATTCGTATAACAAGACAATCATTGGTGGACCCTATTAACGGAATTATTGTCGGATTGAGAAAACGACAAAAAATACTTTATGAAAATAACGGCGGAAGTTTTACTGGTTAACTATTGAAACACCCGGTGTTAAAGAATACGATGTCTGGCGTGGTTGCATAGTAGCACACTACGGTATTAATTATTGATGCTTAAGTGATAAGTCACTTCGATTTTGTTGGTATTATTAATGTAATAATACAAAAAATCTTTTATATAAAATGTAATACTTTTATAAAATTATTCTATAAATAGAATATATTATATTCTATTATGCATAGTGTTGCGTAGTTATGCATAGTGTTTTTTGTATAGTAAATTTTTTATATAAAAATGTAATACTTTTATAAAGTTATCTATTTTATTAGACAATAATTAGAATATATTATATTTTATTATGCATAGTATTTGCATAAAGGCACTGCGTAGTGTTTGCATAGTAAAATCTTTTATAAAGTTATTCGTTTTATTAGATTATAAATAGAATATATTATATTTTATTTAAAAGATTTTGCTTTAAATATGGATGATCGATTAAAGTAAATCAATCTCGACCGTTCATGAGTTAGTTACTATGCATTCCATTTTTCTATAAATAGAAGCTCATTCATTCATTATTTTCTTACGAATTCACTTTGAAACTACAGAGAGATAAACTATAGAGAGAAAGAAGAAAGTATTCTCGCTACTTCACTACTTATATATCCAAGATTTTCTTCTTAAGGTAGGGAATATTATTTGTTGTACTACTCGTAAGGGTGTTATTCTTTCTTATTCATGAAGAGAATCTGTTGTTATTCCATTTCTTATTATTCATTGGAATAACTTTTGTATGCCGATCTACCCTATACTTGGTGACATTCTTCTATTATTCATTGGAACATCTTTATGCGTGTGTTTTACACCTAACCTAGTTACATCTTTTTATTATTATTCCGTTGGAATATCCTCGTGCATGTTTTTTACCGGACACTCGTTTAAATCTTATTATTATTCTCATTGGAACATCCTGCGTGCATGTGTTTTACATCTGACCGGGTTCCGCTCTTTATTATTCTCGTTGGAACATCCCGCTTGGTGCAATTTTTTTCCCGACTCGTTTCCGTTATTATTATTCTATTGGAATAACTTTTCTCTGCCAAGTACCACATGCATGGTGATTTCTTTTGTTATTCCATTCTTTATTATACTCGAGTTGGTTAAAGTTTTGACTTATACTCCATGAAATTAGTAGAATATCCTTGATATTTACGCTTCATCCAAAGATCTTTTATGGAAATATTCTTCCGATCATTCTTGAATTTTACTCTACAAAACAAAGATCATGTTGACAATTTGACGTTAATAATTCCTCGGATAAAATAATTCTTGAACTTGTTTTATTGAATTCTTATATCATTGTCATCATCCTCATGTTTATATTTTATTGAAAGTCATCCGTGGCACATGGTGCATAGATGGACTTGGTATGATTATGACCGAGGATTATTCGTTAATCAATCAACCGTAATGGTACAAATGATGTGGTAAAAGTTCTCATTGGCCCGTAGTGCATTGATGGACAGTTGTTGGCATGATCATGACCATTAATGAATACACAAATATTCTTGGCCCGTAGTGCATGGATAATTGTGGTTGTGATACTAAAGAATATCCTTGGCCATAGTGCAGGGGTGATTCGATGATGTGGAATATTTATTAAGCTGAGTCTCAGCGATAACAGTGATAAAAAACCTTTTTAATCATAAAAGATAGTAGATTTTATTTTCTACTTGACTCTCTTAATGGATTGCTTGTTCCGCTGCAGTTAAACTTGATGTCTATTATATTTTATCAATTTAACATTGTTGGAGACTAATGATAATTTATTCTGCATTATCTTAGTCATAATATTTCTTACTGGGCTAGTTGAGTTCACCCTTCCTTTCACTGTTCTCTTCAGGAAATGAGAATATAGCTGGGACGAGTCGGGGAATGGAGTGATGGTCCAGAGGATAGCATTAGTAGTCCTCATTATTTTGTGAAATAGTGTGATAATAATTGTAATGAGGACTCCTTTTGAGTTTGTAAAATCTCTAGTAGATAATATTTGTATTCAAACTCACAGTTTATGTTTTGTCGTATTGTACACGACAGTTGTATTAGTAAGTTGTATTTGAATTCTATACCATGTATATGGCGACCCAAGATGGGTGATGTATACCTAATTTTGTGGGCGTCACAGTTGGTATTAGTCGGGGAACAAAGTGATGGTCCTAGATGGTGCATTAGTAGTCCTCACTATTCTGTGAAATAGTGTGATAATAAATGTAATGAGGACTCCATTGAGTTTGTATACTCTCTAGAGGACTGTAAGACCCCAAATTTTATAAATAAAGATGAATTTTCTATAAATATCATTTTTGAATATTATGGTGTAAATTTGATATAATGTTATAGTTGTGGGTAATATTTTTAAATTTTGCAAAGTACGCAAGTTGTTATATAATATTCGATTGGTCGGGGAATATTCGTTTTAACGGGAATATTCGTAAGCAAGACAATCATTGGTGGACCCCCACAACGGAATTATTGTCGGATTGAGAAAACGACAAAAATACTTTATAAAAATAACGGCGGAAGTTTTACCGTTAACTGTTGAAACACCCGGTGTTAAAAGTACAGTAATACGTGTGGTTGCATAGTAGCACACGGTATTGATTATTGATGCTTACGTGAGAAGTCACTCAGTTTTGTTCAATTATTGCTATAGTAATTGTTGCATAGTATCTCACGTTATTTGATTCAATTATTGTCGATATTTTTTATATTATTAAATAAATAATTGAGACAACAAAGTTATTAATATTATTATTTGCAATATTAACGATGTCTAGAAGTTCTGTCAAGGAGAGGTTTGGTCACCTAATTGCGCGCCAATAGGGAGAAATCCTTATTAGAAAACCCCCTCTTTCCTGGGAACGACCTGGTCGATTAATATTGTGAATTATAATATTGATGATAAATATTATTAAAAATATTGAGAGAGTTTATATATATAATATTATGTGTGTGGTGAGTGGAATATATATAATATTATGTGTGTGGTGAGTGGAATATATATAATATTATGTGTGAGTGGAAAATGGTGGAAAAGTGGAAATGGTGGGATGAGAATTAGTATTATATATGGCATGAATTGTAATGGGTGGGGAAGTGATGTGAGATGGGTGGTGTGTTTTTCAAATCAATTTGTGGCTATATGTATATTATATATATATATATATATAATTGTATAGCATATGGGTGGGTAATGGTAGTCCTAGTAGATAACATTTGGCAGGTTATGGATTGAATTGTCAAGCTTGAATGTTATTGGCCAATTTGTTTTCAATCATGCAACATGATTAGCAACTTGTAAATTATGGAACATTTTAATTGGTCAAGGCTTTTAAAGGGGCATGTGTTCATTTTCATTGTGACTCTTTGAAAAAAATTACGATGCGTTGGATCGGTGAGCCGTGAATCGTGAAAAATGATTTCGTCCTCAATTCTACCGATGATCCAATAGTATCCTTCAATTCTCTTATAAATAGAAGCTCATTCCTTCATTATTTCTTATAAATTCACTGAAGCTTTAGAGAGAGAAATTATAGAGAAACTGTAAAAAAGTATTCTGCTACTTCCCTACTCTTATATCCAGTTTCTTTTACGGTAAGGGATATTATTTGTTGTAGCTCGTAAGGGGTATTATTTCTTTTGTATTCATGAAGAGAACTTATGGTATTCCATTCTTTATTATTCTGCTGGAATAACCAGTATACGCGGACTACCCTATACTTGGTGACATTATTCTATTATTCCGCCTTTATTATTATTTTGTTGGAATATCCTGCGTGCATGCGTTTTCTTACGGACTGGTTCGGCCTCCGCCTTTATTATTATTCTGTTGGAATATCCCATCTCATGCGCTTTTACGCCGGACTTCGATTTCGCCTTTATTATTATTCTGCTGGAATATCTTGTTCACAAGCTTTTACGCGGGACACAGTTCCGCCTTTTTTATTATTATTCTATCGAATATCATGTATGCATGCGTTTTCGTCGGACTGGTTTCGCTCTTTATTATTCTGCTTGAACATCCTCGCTTGGTGCGAATTTCTTTGACCGTTCCGTTACTTATTATTCTCGCTGGAATAACTTGTCTGTCACGCCAAGTATCGCATGCACGGTGATTTCTTTTGTTATTCCATTCGTTATTATACTCAAATTGGTTAAAGTTTTGACTTATACTCCATGAAATTAGTGGAATATCTTTGATATTTGCGCTTCATCTAAGATCTATTCATGGAAATATTCTTCCGAGCATTCTTGAATTTTACTCTACAAAACAATGATCATGTTGACAATTTGGACGTTATTAGTTCTGGATAAATTAATTCTTGAACTTGTTTTATTGAATTCTTATATCATTGTCATTATCCTCATGTTTATATTATGTTGAAAGTCATCTGTGGCCTGTAGTGCATAGATGGACTTGGTATGATTATGACCAGGGATTATTCGGAATAATCATGATCGTAATGTTACAAATGATGTGATAAAAGTCCTCATTGGCCCGTAGTGCATTGATGGACAGTTGTTGGCATGATCATGACCATTAATGAATACACGAATATCCTTGACCGTAGTGCAGGGGGTGATTCGATGATATGGATTATTTATTAGCTGAGTCCCAGCGATAAAAGTGATGAAAAACCTTTTAAATCATAGAAGATAGTAGATTTTATTCTCTACCTGACTCTTTTAATGGATTGCTTGTTCCGCTGCAGTTAAACTTGATGTTTGTTATATTTTATCAGTTTAACAATGTTGAAGGCTAATGATAATTTATTCTGCATTATCTTAGTCATAATATTTCTTACTGGGCTAGTTGAGCTCACCCTTTTGCTTTCATTGTTCTCTTCAAGAAATGAGAACGTAGCAGGGACTAGTCAGGGAACGGAGTGACGGTCCAGATGATAGCATTAGTAGTCCTCACTATTCTATGAAATAGTGTAATAATAATTGTAATAAGGACTCCTTTTGAGTTTGTATACTCTCTAGTAGACAATATTTATATTCAAATTCATAGTTTATGTTTTGTCGTATTGTATACGATAGTTGTATTATTAAGTTGTATTTGAATTTTGTACCATGTATCTAGCGACTCAAGATGGGTGATGTATACCTATTTTGGGGGCGTCACAAGGACAGTATTTGTATTAAAATTCACAGCATATGTTTTGTCGTATTTTACACGACTGTTGTATAATTAGTTTGTATATGTATTCTGTACCATGTATTTGGCGACTCAAGATGGGTGATGTATACCTAATTTTGGGGGCGTCACATCCCACGTGAACGCAGATGTGATATTCAATTAATAATAAATAATGGAACCAGTCCCACGTAACGCATAGACAAGATATTCGATGTAATGATAAATAATGAAATCGTCCCACAGAAATGCACGCATACGATATTTCCGATGAATGATAAAAATGGAATATTAGAAGAATTTCACCATGTATGTGGTACTTCGCATAAACAGGTTATTCCAACAAAATAATAAGAATGAAATAACAAAAGTTCTCTTCATGAATAGGAAAGAAAGAATACCCCTTATGAGTACACCAAATAATATTTTCTACCTTAGAAAAATTGAATACTGAAGTAGTGAAGTAGCAGAATATTTTTTCTCTTTCTCTCTATAGTTTCTCTCTCTAGAGTTTCAGTGAATTCGTAAGAAATAATGAAGGATTGAGCTTCTATTTATAGGAGAATGGACTGAATAGTAACTAATTCATGAACGGTCTAGATTGATTTACGTTTAAACGGATGGTCCATATTGGTTTACTATTAAAACTTAAAACCAGCGATCCATATTGATTTACTATTATATCTTCAACCAACTGGCCTAAAAATTAAAGACATCTCCTCATGGAATAATATTGTACCCAAAAATGATTTGGCCCTCAAAAAAAATATATCTTACGAGTGAATAGTACTTCGTGAATAAGAACTCGTGAATAGTAACTTCATGAATAAGAACTCATGAATATTAATTAAGTGAATAGTACTCAAAACGAAAAAGTGCCCCAAATACCCGATTGAACAATATAGCCTCCAGACATCAATTATTATCGAAACAAATGTCAATTTCTACTAACACAAATAATTCCAATACAATGGAACTATTAAATTCATCTATAATCAACACGAACTTATTCATCATTAATATTATAATTCACAATATTTAACAACCAGGTCGTTCCCAGGAAAGAGGGGGCTTTCCGATAAGGATTTCTCCTTATTGGCGAGCAATTAGGTGACCAAACCTCTCCTTAACAGAACTTCTAGACATTGTCAATATTGCAAATAATAATAGGAATAACTTTACCGTCTCAATTATTAATTTAATAATATATCATATTATTCAGATGATAGTGTAACAATAATTGAATCAATAATATGAGAGATATGATGCAGCAATTACTGTAGCAATAATTGAGTATAACTGAGTGACTTCTCGCGTAAGCATCAATAATCAATACTGTGTGCTACTACGCAACCACGACAGACATCGTATTTTTTTTTACCGGGTAGTTCAACAGTTTTAACGGTAACACCTTCACCAAGTTTTTATAGAAAGATAATTTTATCGCTTTTACTACGACAATACTTCCGTTGTGGGGTCCACCAATGATTGTCTTGTCGTCATTTAATATTTTCTGTTAAAACGAATATTCCCAATTAATCGAATATTATATAACCACTTTACTTTTGCAAAATTTGTAAATATTACATGATTATAACATTATATCAAATCTACACCATAATATTTAAAAATATATTTCAAAAATTATTTTTTATTCATAAAAGTTGGGGTCTTACACAAATATTAAAAATATTAAAATTAGAGAGAATATAAAATAAATTCTAAATTTTTCATAATAGAATCTGAATAAGAGTATTTAATTTTTCTTTCTTAATCCAATGGACTTTACTTTCACTCTGTTTCTAAGTTTTGAGCGTTAAAGAAAGAATAGAAAACATAAATTAGAACAAAAAAGAAAAGAATAGAAAACTCGAAGTTTTTCTTTGTGTTGTTTCTGAGTTTTTAATAGAAAAGAATAGAAAATTTAAAATTGAGGACATGAGTTGTAATTTAAAATTTATTACTCCATCCGTCCCATAGTTATAGGCTGATTTTCCATTTTGAAATGTCCCAATATATAGGCTACTTACTATTTATAAAATTTAGTTGGTTCATTGTTTTACTTTTATGCCCTTATAATAAATATTCAACCATTACTCTTTTTTTGAAGAAACAACATTCAATGTCATTATTTTTATCACCACATTTAATGTTGTTGTATTCTCTTTGGTTAAAATTTATGAATTTTAATGGTCAGTACACGTCAATCAATGAAGTTGAAAGTTCTAGTGTGATAAGTAATGAGTACTTAACTTATTCATTAATTCCATATTAAGGGGTATATGTGGAAAATTTATGTTAAAAATTGTCACTTAACTAATTTTCTTAAACTATGTGCCAAAAGAAATCGGCCTATAACTATAGGACGGAGGGAGTATATTAAAAGTTGAGGATAATATGAGAATTATAAAAATATTACTTATTCTAATTTCTTTTTCGTCCAAATCAAGCAAATTTCGGACGGAAAACTTTAGCAGGAAAAGTGGCTAAGTTTTCTATCCATTTCTTCTTTTCCGTTTATTAAAAAACTCAGAAACATAAGAATTGAAATTTTTTTTTTAAATTTTTCGTATATTTTTTTTCTTTTATGTCTATTTTAAAACTGTTTTAAGGGTAAACGAATTTTTGTAACAAGTTTAGTGACAAAATATATTATACTAGAGGATATGCCGATGTGGGAGTGTATATTTGTTTCACGTACATTTTTAAAAATAATAAATTTTAACTTAGTAATGTAGAATGATGGCAAATTTAACAATATTTTGTCCTTTTATATTATTACTTTTTTAAAAAATTGAACTATTTTGTGGAGCAATTTCTTTATATAAACATAACTATTTATGAAATAGTATAAAATATCACACAATTCTAAAGTTTAATATCATACTATCACATAAAGTAAAAATAAAATAAAATTTGACATGGAACAAATAGAAAAATTTTATTTTTATTATTATTATGTTTTTGATAGTAAGAAGAAAATTTGAGGTGCTAGGCAATTGCCATTGACACTAATGAAGCTGCTTGGTTGCTTCTTCCTGATCCTATATTATTATTATTATTAAATCGCGAAGTTTCATGCTTTCAACCTTACGCGGAGGAGGATTAGATGCAACGGAAGGACGGGACACAATTACAAATACTTTTTTTTATTTATAAATAATAATAATAATAATTCAGAAATGCTTCATCTCTCATCTCATCACTGTTTATTCCCCAGTCGAACCAAAACTGCAATTGTACGTTGTAGATATAAATGGCCGCAACTTTTATTGGCGGGGCTGCTTTGGGCTCGGCCTTCAGTGAATTATTTAAAGCTGTAATAGAAGTTGCAAAACAAACCCTCAATTTCAAATCCAATCTCAAAACCCTGTCCAAAACCCTAACATCAATTAAGCCAGTGTTTGATGAAATCGAGAAGCTAAACAGAGTTTTGGACCGCCGACAAGAAGAGACCGACATCTTCATCGAGCGATTAAACCATGGCGTAAAGCTCGTTGCCAAGTGCAGTACAATTCAGTGCTGGAACGCCTACAAAACATATGTTTTCTCGAAGAAGCTAGTCAAATTGGATCAATCTATATCCAAGTTTTTTCAGATAGATGTGCAAGGATTTGTGGCTGTGAATAGCATGAAGACTTTGGTGGAAGTGAAAGAAAGCAATGACAAATTGGATTTGATACTCTCTCTTCTGAGAATCGATGGTGGTGGTTTAAGTGGGCACGGTCGGTGTAGTGTTCCGGGTCTACCGGATTTTGTTGTCGGGTTGGATGGTCCGCTCCGAGATTTGAAGGCCATGCTACTCAAGGATGCCGAGCCAGTGGTGGTACTTTCAGCTCCGGGAGGTTGCGGGAAGACTACTTTGGCCAAAATGCTCTGTCGGGACCTTGAAATTGAAGGTCGGATATCTTCAGCCCTGTTTTCAGTTCTTATAAAATTACAGATACATTTTGATTTGTTAAGTAAATTATAAAATTTAAAATAGATGCACATGTATTTAATTTAATACTCATACAAACAAATATAACTATCCTACTTAGAATAGTTAGAAAATACTATTAACTCGATTTGTTGTTTTCAAAACTTAAAAACTTGAATGAATTTATACGGATTTTGAATAAGATTTCAAAGCAGACAACTGTATCTCAAATTTGAACTGGAGGGATTACTTGGTAATTTTGTCAAGTCTTCTTTATTTTGCCCGTTTGGATATATATTTAGTATTTGCTCTCATTTTCAAAATCATTCCACATTCATGAAATTACTTGAGGGAAAAAAAATAATCTTAAAAGATGATAATGAGAAAGTGGGCCAAAAAAAAACCCAGAAATTTTATTATTTATTTTAAAAAAACGGTTGCTGTCAGGTAATTTCCTGAATCAAAACAAGTCATGCAAGTGCATTATACTTATGGCCATATGGG
Source organism: Panax quinquefolius (assembly GCA_020205615.1). Lineage (NCBI taxonomy): Eukaryota > Viridiplantae > Streptophyta > Magnoliopsida > Apiales > Araliaceae > Panax > Panax quinquefolius. The sequence goes on along the minus strand of CM035172.1, from coordinate 19,340,658 downwards.
AATAGCACTTAATAGTGATATATGAACTCTAGTAATCGTAAGAGATTCAATATATTTTTTTAGAAAAATTATGTAATACAATGTCCATATTCAAACTTCAGCCTGATTGATGTAGTGTTTTATCAACAGGGATATTTGGGGAGAACATACTCTTTGTGACTGTGTCAAAAACGGCCAACCTCAATGTAATTGTTCAGAAGATATTTAAACATCAGGTACCTGACTTTCAAAGTGATGAAGATGCAATCAATCACTTGGAACACTTGCTGAAGCAAATAGGACCTAGTCCTATACTATTGGTCTTGGATGATGTGTGGCCCGATGAGGAATCTTTCATTGACAACTTCACCTTCAAATTACCAAATTACAAAATTTTGGTTACGTCTAGATATAATTTGGTTCCAAGATTTGGTTCTACATATAATTTGAATATTTTGAATGATCAAGATGCCACAACTCTTTTTCGCCACTCAGCACTTCCAAAAGATGGGAGTTTCAAAGTACCAGATGATCTTGTGAAAAAGGTAGAATAAGAAAACTTGCTTGATGCACAAAAAAGAACGTGTTCATTGAACTTACCTATCTGACAACTGCCATATACCAATAGGCCATAATACACGGGCATTTATCCTGATATGTAGTTTACAAAGTCGTCCCTACTTCCAAAGAAAAAACAGGCAAATCTTGACCTTTTTAAGGCATCTTTCAGTTTTTACCTTTGTTACTTATTTCTTAGATAAGCAAGTGACTGGAACTGTGATCAGTATTACCCCACACTGAAAACTAAGATGCAGAGATTGTTGTTAATTTGTCTGCATTATTTCGCGTGCATCTTATTTCTCTTTGCTTTCAACTATAACTAACTTTATCTGGTGGCATTACTTGCAGATAGTGAAAGGTTGTAAAGGATTTCCATTGGCCCTTACAGTGGTTGGTCGGTCACTCTATGGGCGTCCTGAAGTGATTTGGAGACGTGAACAGAAAAAATGGTCCGATGGGAAATCTATTTTTGATACCAATAGCAATCTGCTTCTTCATCTCCAAACCAGTTTAGATGCCTTGGATGACATAACTTTGATAAAGGACTGTTGCCTGGACCTCGGATCATTTCCTGAAGATCAAATGATACCAGCAACCACTCTTATGGATATGTGGGCAGAATTGTACAACCTAGACCATGAGGAGATGGACACCCTTGCGTATCTCGTTGAATTTGCATTCAGAAATCTTGTTAATCTAGTCAGTACAAGGTACTCTTGCTTCCAATTGTTATCAAAAGTAACCAATTATATATTGTCGTATGATAGACTAGTAAGCTATTTAATGCATTACTTACTTCTAAGATGAGTAAGACATGAAACAAAGGGACCACACTTATATGGACAATATGATTCACTATGTTGAGCTACAAAAATTGAAAGCATGGGCATAAAATATGTAGTATTTGGTGATATGAGGAATTGTTTATCTTTTATTTTTTTACCGTTTGTTTCACAGATGCCTGACCACTGATCTAATATTCCAATTAATAAAAAGGAAACTGTTTTAATTTCAGGAAAGTTGGAAGTGACGTCGATAGCTACTGTAATGAAAATTTTGTCACGCAGCACGATCTTCTGAGAGAGCTGGCTATCCATATGAATAACCTAGACCCCATAGAACATAGAAAGAGATTAATTTTGGAGATGAGGGGAAATGACCTTCCTAAGTGGTGGATTGAAAAAATGCACCAACCCATCTATGCCCGCCTCTTGTCAATCTCTACAGGTTTGCTTAAGCTCCTATTTTCTCATCCTTTTAAATGAAAATTTTCTTGCATAATGCTTGGTATTTTATTTGGTTTTCTTCCTTAATGACAATGTAAAAAAAATTGATTGTAGATAAAAATTTCTCCTCAAGCTGGCATGACATGCAATTCCCTGAAGCCGAGGTTCTAATACTAAACTTCTGTTCAAGTAACTACACTCTACCCCAATTTATTGAGAGAATGTATCAGCTAAAGGTTGTAGTCGTCACAAATTATGGGTTTTCTGCCTCTAATCTGTACAACTTTCGACTTGTTGGTTGTTTATCCAATATAAGGAGGATCAGATTGGAACGTGTTTCAATTTCTTCCCTTGATATGTCCCTACTTCAAATGACGAGCTTGCGGAAGTTATCCTTGACTATGTGCGAGATTGGAAAAGCATTTACCATTGAAATCGCTCACGTCTTCCCAAATCTTCTGGAGGTTGAGATCGACTGTTGCAATGATTTAGTGAAATTGCCTGTCGGACTATGTAATATTGCCAGTATTAAGAAGATCAACATCACTTATTGTAATGAGCTGTATGCCCTTCCTGAGGAAATTGGGAGGCTGACAAATTTAGAAGTATTGAGGTTCAATTCATGTACGAAACTGGTAGACTTGCCAGAGTCAATTGGAAACCTCCTTAAGCTGACCGTTCTTGATATATCTGATTGTTTAAACTTGAGTAAAATGCCAGAACGAGTGGGGGAATTATGTAATTTAAAACGAATCCACATGAGAGGTTGCCAGGGATTATCTGAGCTGCAACAGTTGCCCCCATCTGTAAAGGATCTAAGGCTACTAGAAGAGGTGATATGTGATGTGGGGGCGAGTCATCTATGGAAACCTTTTCGGGGTCATCTAACCAATCTGAATGTTGAAGAGGTACAAGAAGATGTATATGGGAACCTTATGAGAGTCATCATCTCACCAATGAAGCTTCCTTGACTAGATACATCTAAATGTGTATTACAACTTGAATGTAATGTATTTTCATTTTTATTTTTCTGGAGAATGAAATAGTTACTGTTGGGCTGCCAGTTCTCTTTCATGTTGTGCAGGACCAATGGAGCAAGGGATCAACTGAAAACGGTTACTCGAAAGATAGGACATCATCATGTGTTACTTCTTCTATTCACATAAAATAAAGTGGATGAACTTGAGAAGCTAAAAAGATGACTGATATATTCATATTCATCAATCAATTTAAAAAGTAGCATAAAGCTCGTTCCAAGTACTTGTGCAATTATCACTACTTCTTTTTTACCAAGTGCTAAGTATTATTCTTTGAATTCAACGACTCCATCTCCTCTTTCATGGATATATTATTCTTTCGGCTTATACATATCTTTTTGGTACAAAACATCTTCCACCACGCGAGTTGAATTTGTAGAGCTAGTCATGAAATAATAATTCTGGATTGACTACAGTTAGATCGTGTTTGTCCTCACAGGTGGCCTTCAATATTAGCAAGGAGATCGATCACGACATGATGATGATGATGATGCATTCTTCATATTTCCACAATCCGTTAGAATATGAATCATGCCTGCCTTGACAAACTCCGTTTCACATAAATTATAGGCGAGGAGGAATATATTCCTTTAACCACCAACAAACTGCAACTCTCAACTCTCTGTCTTTAAGCATTTTAAGAAGTTTATTTTCATGCGGATCCGTGGCGCAATGGTAGCGCGTCTGACTCCAGATCAGAAGGTTGCGTGTTCGATTCACGTCGGGTTCATTGCCCCCAACAATTTTTAATAGCACTGCCAGCTTATCTCCGTACAATCACAGCACTGTTTTTATACCTTCTTTTTCTTTTCTTTTTTTTGTATTTTTGGATAGATGATAAATCCATTTTTTGGGGGTGAGAACTTGATATGTGCCACTTTGGATACATATCCGGCGCACACAACAGAGTACAGCAGTAGCATGCTAGAAAGTGGCTACGTGGTCTAGTTTGTTTGATTTAGTCTTTGTTTGGCAGTAGCATGTTATACACGTACTAGTAGTGGCAACAAGATGGAAAGTGGTAGTGATGGTTGGGTAGTGGGTAGCAGAGTGGGTGCTATTCTTTAGCATAATGGGTCTTATTTATTTGTATCGTTGTTAATTTTTTTACTAGTTGTATGGCTATATATAGCCTGAATGGATTAAATGAAAAGCAGAGTTTATCACCAAAACTGTTTCCTCCTTATCTTAATTCTCTCCTGCTCCTTAATTCCAAATTCCTTCGTAACAGTGGTATCAAAGCTGGTCCCGACCATGCACACTCGCGGCAAAACCAATGCAGAATTTCGTAATGATGTCAATGAGATCTTAGCACGACACGAGTCAAGCTTCGATCAAGTGAACGCTGCCTTACAAGCGGTGTTAACCGAGCTACAAACTCTTCGAGCCTCCCGTAGCCAAAACACTAGCCCTTCTGAAACCAACCCATTTGCACGTGATGAATCCTCACACCCACATAATGCTCGTTCTAACACTATCAATGACCACCCTCATCAACACCTTAAGTTATCCTTCCCAAAATTTAACGGAGATGACCCAACTGGCTGGATTTACAAAGCAGAACAATACTTTGATTTCAAGAACATCACGCCAGGTCAACAAGTTCAACTGGCCTCCTTTCATTTAGAAGGCATCGCCCTGCAATGGCACATGTGGTTGACAAAATTTCGTGGACCACTCACATGGGATGAGTTCACCAAGGCTGTACAACTTCGATTTGGTCCAACCGACTACGAAGACCCGTCAGAAGCTCTGACTCGCCTCAAACAAACCACAACCGTAGCAGCTTATCAAGAAGTTTTTGAAAAGCTTTCCCACCGAGTTGATGGTCTGCCCGAAAATTTTTTCATCGGTTGTTTTATTGCAAGACTTAGAGACGAAATTCGCATAGATGTAAAAATTAAACAACCCCGAACTTTCATGGATACAATAGAGGTGGCTAGCCGATCGAGGAACGAAACCTCTCGCAGAGGAAGCCAACCAAAGAAAACTCGCTTTCCAACCAAATTTCATCATTGACACCAAAGGCATCACCCAACCCCACAGCTGGTGTGCTAGGACCTCTACCAACCCAGCGTAACCAAAGCTGCAACACTCCGCCGAATCACCAATCAAGAGGCACGCGAACGACGAGAGAAGGGATTATGTTATTATTGTGACGAGAAGTTCATTGCTGGCCATCGTTGTGAACGACCGCAATTATTCATGATCGAGGATTCACCTCATATGAACACCGAGGATGTCGAAGGCGCTCACCCGGAACACGAACATCATGAAGTTATACCAGAAATTTCTTTTCATGCAATTGCGGGTATCGAACACCCACAAACCATACGCGTTATGGGCAAGCTGAAAAACAAGAATTGTGACGCCCCCAAAATTAGGTATACGTCACCCATCTTGGGTCGCCACTTACATGGTACATAAATTCAAATACAAACTTAATTATACATCCGTCAGCAGTAATATACGACATACGTACATAAAACCGAGAGTTCTAATAGGAATATTGTCATTTAGACAATATCCATACTCAAGGAGTCCTCATTACATTTATTGTCACACTATTTAACATAATAGTGAGGACTACTAATGCTATCTTCGGGACCATCACTCTTTTTCCCGACTCGTCCCAAATTATATTCTCATTTCAAGAGAATAAAGGTGAAAGAAAGGGTGAGCTCAACTAGCCCAAGAAGAAATATTATGACTAAGATAATGCGTAATAAATTATCAATAGTCTTCAACAATGTTAAAGTGATAAAATACAATAGACAACCAGCTTAAGCTGCGCTGAATATGCAATCCATTAAAAGAGTCAAGTAGAAAATAAAGTCTACTATCTTTTAGGTTTTTAAAGGTTTTCATCAATTTTATCACTAAGACTCGGTTTAATGAATAAACCACAATATCTAATCATCCTCGTATACCACGATCAAGGATTTTCATCAAATTATCAATGGTCATGACTATACCGAATCACCCCGGTCATAATCATACCAAAAACTATCCATCAACGCATTACAGAACACGAGGACTTTTGTCACATCATTTATATCAAGTCATGATTATACCGAATGATCCTCGTCATAATCATACTAAGTTCATCTATGCACGTAAGCCAAAGATAACATAATATAACATGAGGATGATGACAATGACATAATAATTCAATAAAACAAGTTCAAGAATTATTTAATCCATGAATTATTAACGTCCAAATTGTCAACATAATATCTTTTTCGTAGAGTAAAATTCAAAATGATCGTAAGAATATTTCCGTGAAAAGATATTGGATGAAACGCAAATATCAAGGATATTCTACTAATTTCATGGAGTATAGAAGTCAAAGTTTTAACCAACCGGGTATAATAAAGAATGGAATAACAAAAGAAATCACCATGCATGCGAGATTTGGCATGTATGCAAGTTATTCCAACAGAATAATAATAACGGAACCAGTCGTGAAATTCACAATCGCAAGATGTTCCAATGTAATAATAAATGTTGAATAATAAACAATGGAACTGTGTCCTGTAAAACACATGACGACGTGATATTCCAATGTAATAATAAATGCGGAATAATAAACAATGGAACCAGTCCTGTAAAAACACGACATGGATATTCCAATGTAATAATAAAGAATGGAATAATAGAAGAAGATCACCAAGTATAGGGGATTCAGCATGATACAAGTTTATTCCAATGTAATAAATAAGAATGGAATAATATAAGGATTTCACCAAGTATAGGGTATCCATGATACAAAGTTATGTATAGGGTATGCCACTTTTACAACGAGTTATTCCAATGTAATAATAATGAATGGAATAATGAAGTTTTCTTCATGAATAAGAAAGAATAATACCCTTACGGGTACAACAAATAATATCCCTTACCTTAGAAGAACCTAATATTAGAAAAGTGAAGTAGCAGCGAATACTTTTCTTCTTTCTCTCTATAGATTTTCTCTCTATAGCTTCTCTCTATAATTTCTCTCTCTAGAGTTTCAAAGTGAATTCGTAAGAAAATAATGAAGGAATGAGCTTCATTTATAGGAAAATAGAATGCATAGTAATTAATCCATGAAACTATCAGATTGATTTACTTTTAATCGACGGTCCATATTTAACGCAAAAATCTTTTAAATAAAATATCATATATTCTATTTATATAAAAATATTTTACTATGCAAACACTATGCAATACTATGCAAAACACTATGCAAAACACTATGCAACACTATGCATAATAAAATATAATATATTCTATTTATAGAATAACTTTAATAAAGTATTCATTTTATATAAAAGATGTTTACGCTTTTATTACGTTAATAATACGAATAAAACAAAACGTCATTATCGCTATAATAATTCATATTATTAATCGACAATAATGGAATCAAACCGAGTGACTTCTCACATAAGCATCAATAATCAATACCGCAATAATACTATGCGACCACACGTGATTCATGTACTTTTACTACCGAGTAGTTCAACAAGATCCACTAGTAAAACTTCCGCCGTTATTTCAATAAAATATTTTTGTCGTTTTCTCGATCCGACAATAATTACATTAATAGGGTCCACCAATGATTGAGCCATTGTCATGAATATTCCCCGTTAAACCAAATATTCCCAACCAATCGAATATAACATAACCACTTGCATACTTTACACAAAATTTATAAATACTACCCACAACTATAATATTATCTCAAATTCACACCATAATATTGAAAAATTATTTAGACAAAATTTAAATCTTTATTGATAAAATCAGGGGTCTCACAATCTCCCTCCTTATGGAATTTCAGCCCTCGAAATTAGGTGCGATACTGGTATGATAAGAGTTGAGGATACCTTGAATACCTTTATCGTTAAAAACATTAAATTCATCTTTGCAATCCGGCCAAAGATATTCATTAACAATTCATCTTTGCACTACAGGCCAAAGATATTTATTAACAATTCATCTTTGCACTACAGGCTAAAGATATTTATTAACAATTCATCTTTGCACTACTGAAAGCAAAGATATACAACTGTAAAACCAATAATCTTTGAGACACGACTTAATAGTATCACGACCACGAATTATCCATTACCTTCATCGCCAAGGATATTCGTGTTTTTTCAATTACTGATCATGATTATACCAAATAATCCGTGGTCATAATCATACCAAGTCTATCAATGCACTACTGACCAAAGATGACTTTTTTACCACATCCATGAATTAATATTTCATTCTTTGAGACTCACCAATAATTAATCCATATCATCGAATCATCCTGCATCTACGTGCCAAGGATATTCATTAAGATCACGACCACGAATTATCCATACACTACTGACCAATGATAATCGTGTATTCATTAAGTATCACGACCATAAATTATCCATGCACTACTACCAAAGATAATCGTGTATTCATTAGTATCACGACCACAAATTATCCATGACCACTACCAAAAGATAATCGTGTATTCATTAAGATCACGACCACGAATTATCCATGCACTACGTACAAAGATAATCGTGTATTCATTAAGATCATGACCACAAATTATCCATGCACTACGTGCAAAGATAATCGTATTCATTAGTATCACGACCACAAATTATCCATGCACTACTACCAAAGATAATCGTATATTCATTAAGATTATCACGACCACAAATTATCCATGCACTACTACCAAAGATAATCGTGTATATTCATTAGTATCACGACCACGAATTATCCATGCACTACTACCAAAGATAATCGTGTATTCATTAAGATCACGACCACAAATTATCCATGCACTACTACCAAAGATAATCGTCCATGCGCCGCCCCAAAATAGGTCCATTCCATCCAACCCATTCTCGAGTCGCCAAATACATGGTACGTAAATAACTACAACTTTATTATTACAACATATAAACCGTGAGTTTAAATACGATATTGCCATCTGTACAATATCCACACGCAAATAAATCTCCATCATAATTATTGATACATTATTTTACAAAAATGGTGAGGACTACTAAACAACTCTCTCTAGAACCTTCATTCCATACCCGACTAAGACTCGCTACATTCTCGCCTCCCGAGAAGAAAATGGAACAACAAGGAAAAGGGTGAGCTCAACTAGCCCAAGAAGAATATTATGACTAAGATAATATACAACAAATTATCGTTAGTCTCCAACAGGAAAAAAAAACTAATAGAATACAATAGACAACAAGTTTTAAACCAATATTCGCAATGAAAATAATAATTCATTAGAAGAGTTAAGTAGAGAATGCAACTACTATCTTCTATGTATGAATTTAAAAGTTCATCGCTCATCTTTTATCCCCAGTAACATCAATCAACATACATCCGAATCAAATATTCATCTTTGCACTACAAAGCCAAAGATATTCATCACCACGGTCATGTTCATCTAAACACTGCTCATCTTTTGCACTACACGCCAAAGATATTCTTCAGAAATCATTCATCTTTGCACTACAGCCAAAGATATTCCATAATATCATCATTTAAGATCAAGATGATGAAAAATATTTTTAAAGAAACGAATCCAAAGGAAACAAAATGACAAGGATTAAGGATTAAGGATTCGTACTTTGTTTTATCCACGTCCAAAAATACCTCAAAAATAATCATAGTGGTGTAAAATTCAAGAATGATCAAAACATGGATACAATCAAAGCTAGTATCCATAATAGATATTTTAAACGAAAAGAAAAAATTTCATTTTCTATGAATAAAGGCCGATTCGTGAATAAAGGTCAGATACGTGAATAAAGGCCGATACGTGAATAAGAACTCCGACACCAAAAGATAGAAATTCCACAAAAAAACATCTTCACGCTTCATGCTTAATAGTACTCGTGAATAAGAATCTCGTGAATAAGAATCATGAATAAGAATCGTGAATAAGAACTCATGAATAAGAACTCGTGAATAAGAACTCATGAATAAGAACCCCGATATGAAAAAGTTCCAAATTTGATAAAAAGTTCCAACCAATATTTCAAAGATAATGATATCAAAGAAATAATATCATTTGAGAAGAAAATAACATCCCTTACCTCGAAAAGACAAGATTTCTAAATAAAACACCTGATATATAGGCATGACTTGAACTCAGACCGTATAGCAATACTCAAAGTATACTCAAAATACTCACAAGAATACGCCGATAATATAGAGAAAACTTCAGCTTCGTGTGATTTTCAATTCTAACCCAAGACCCTATTTATAGAAATCGCTAGAACACCAAAGCGTAAAATCAAATATAATATTATATATATAAACAAAATTCATACGCCCACATCTTGAATCTGGATTCAGCCACCATGCACATGTTAAATATGCCCACAACATATAAAAAAACGTTTTATTAATAAAAATAAATAAAACTTCCAAAAATCAATTATTTCTAACTTCGTAACTTCAATAATTCATAATAAATAGCCATTTTATCGAAAAATTCGAATCTCGCGACTTTTTATAGGAAATTCAATTCTCTACAACTTTGCGTAAGAAAGTTTTTCCAAATTCCAAATGTAAATTGACCAAAATCCACATACTGGACAATTTTACAAGCTATAATCAAATTTCAACAAGAAATGGGGTCCACCGACATGTTTAACATGTTTTAAACATTTATTGCAACAAAAATACTCTTCCTCCTCAGATACTCATATATCCCACATTCGTTGTAAAATATCACCGCTAATATATTATTAAAATAATATATTTAAACGAATTATTTTATCGTAAAAAGATAAAATATTAATTTTCAACAATTGTCATTTTAAAAATTTTCCATCTATATCCACATAAAATCAATATTTTCCTCATCATATAAATCAATAATTAATTATTCACAAATAATATTACGTAATCACATTATCGACAACCGTGCAGCTCCTGTGAGAAAGAGGGGCTTTCCAATAAGAATTTCTCCTCATCGCCGCAATTAGGTGACCAAACCTCTCCTTAGATGTAACTTTCTAGACATTGCCAATAATGTTATCTAATAATATTATTCAGATAATATGAATTATTGCTCTGATAATGGAAAATACTGTAATGACAATTTATCAAAACAACAAAGAATATAAAATATCAACGCAACAATTATTGAATCAATAAAATAAAATACCGAATAAGAATTATCGTAATAATTATTGAGTAGTGCCTTCACGTAAGAATCAATAATTGGTGCAATACCGCAGCTACCGCTCAACAACGCCATATTAGTGTGTTTTAACCACCGGGTATTCCAACAAGATAATCTGTAATAACTACGCCAAGTTTTTATAAACAACTTATATTTGTCGCTTTCTTCATCCAATCGCTTTCATGGGGCCCACAAAAGATCGCTACCGCAGCATTTAATATTCCCCGACAAAGCATTTAATATTCCACGACCAAACGAATATTCCCCACAATAATGAATATTTTATAACCACTGCTTATTCAAATATTTATGATTTTTTACCCATAACTATCCACATTAATCAAATCAACCCTTACTATTTCAAAATAATAAATAGAGGAAAATAAATTTCATTTATTAATAATTTGGGGTCTTACAACCTCCCTCCTTATGAAATTTCGTCCTCGAAATCGACGACGACTTGTGTTTTTCAAAGATGAGAATACCTCGCTTTCATTTTCGCTTCCAACTCCCGTGTCATTTCCTCAATAAAGATGGTTTCTCCACAAAACTTTAACTTGTGGTATAACCTCAGACATAGGACATGTTCTTTCCTATCCAAGATCTTGACAGTACCTCCTCGTACGTTAAGTCTTCTATTATCTCGTCCGGCTTCTAACTCAATGACGTGGTTCGGTCGTCCACATATTTACGTAACATCGATACGTGAAAAAACGCATGAACACGCCATACTACTTGGCAGAAACGAGTCTATAGGCCACGCCCTATTCGATCGAGAATTTCAAATGGATTAATAAATCGTAGGTTTGAGCTTTCCTCACCTCACCGATTCTCGCTTTTGAAATAACAACTTCGCACCTCCTTCTTCAAATTCATCACCCGTAGCTTGAATAACTTTTAACTTTATCGATTAAAGTCGATTATACTCAGATATCATCACGCGGGTACCTAGAGTTTTCATCTCCATCTCTATTATTTGTAAATTATACTGAAATGAGTCTTTGACAATATCGCACTCAGATTGTATACGATCTTCTACTCAACACGCCACCTACCACGCTCGCTTTTCCAGATGGCATGGTCGTAACACGTGTTAAAATGAGTCTCCTCTCGAGTTCTTCAAGCTCTTCCCACATTCCTCGCTCCATTCAAATTTTGTATCTCTACGAGTCACCAAGTTAATGGAATAGCGATTCGAGAATATCCTTCAACGAATCTCCGATAATAACCAACTAAGCCTGTAAAGCTACGATTTCGATTATCGACTTAGGTTGTTCTCAATCGCGACTCATATCCCAACCTTGATAAAGACGTTACAATGACACCTATCGCTTTACTATCGCATCGAATATGGTGTCCCTACGAGAGAGTCCGCGCTTTGCATTCCACAAAGGAAGTCACCAGATAAAGGCTCAGTACCAAATTTATAGTTGAATTTTTAACTCCTCAAGTTCAATAGAGCCATTCGATATGAGATTTTAGAAATGAGTTTTGTACCGGTTCAAATTCGATACAAAATTTAATATCGTGCTTTGGGAGTAAGCCAAGAAATTCTTCAGAAATACGCCAGAAAAATAAATAACAACAGAATATTATTCAAATCGACGTGTCTTTATTCAAATCCATAACATGACTAAGAAAACTTAACATCCGTAATAAACGAACGACTTCATGGCTTGATATGAAAATGTTTGACTACAATGGTTTGATTGCTTGAATTCAATAACAAAGTTGCTTAGAAATATGAAAACTAACAACCTTACGAAAGTAATCAATTTCTGCATTTATGAGTAGTTAACCTTAAAATCACATCAAAAGCAAATATCTCTATAGAAATAAGGTTAATGTGTAATGTGATAAAGCCAACCTCAATCAAGCAAGATTTTTAAACAACTGATGTAATGAAAGTTTCTCCTAACTGAGTCTCCATAAATAGGTCAAAGTCTAATTTCTCCGTAGTCAAGTTCAAACGCTGAGCGCAAGCAAGAGAGATAAAAAGAATGGGTAGAACCCCAGATTCAGTAAGGTATAAACTTCGCAAGAATTTATAATTAACTAACCCATGCTAACTTCGTCGTTCCTCCTCAGATTGACCGATCACGACAAACGCTCTTCCAGAATCGCTGACTTTGATTTTTCCGGGACATCCTTTGAATCACCATTCCTCACCGAACTGGTTTCGATATCGCATAACTCGAGCGATATGTCCTTCTTTTCACAAATTATAGCATACCTTTAACTGCTGTAGGCGCAGCCAATGATATGTCCCTCTTTTCCGCATTTTGTAACATACGACCGGTGGTCTTTCTCCTCCTCGAACTAGTCACATCAGCGGCGCCGACGCCTTCAAATGGTCGTTGTTGAATCTCCTTTTTAAAATCTCTTCCCACTCGCTTTTTCTATTTTCACGGCCACGATTACCACCGTAGTGGTTACCGCTTTTGTCCGATTCTTCTTTCTCCGCCGGTTATCGTTATTCGATGATCGCTATCTTCTAGATGATCCTCGTTATGGTCCCTCATTGAACGTATTTCGTTATCTCGCCTAACAATCGAGCCCCGCTGACAACATCCGGTCAGAGAGAAAATTTATGAGAAATGAGATATCGACGTATGCCGGTTTCAAACCTCTCGTAAACATCCGCTACATACGCTCCTCATTCTCCACCAAATGAGGTGCAAACGATAACTCCGCTGAACTTTACCTCGTCATCGGACACCGCCATGTTATTCTCGCTCCAGCCTAATAAACTCCACTTCCTTCATACGACGAATACTTTCGTGGAAGTACTTGTCATCGAACTGCTTCAAACGCTCTCCCACGATCACGCCGAAAGTAAATGATGGGTACGCTTCACGATTCCCACCAAGAATCGCCTCGCCACTTTAACATAAAGGTGGCGAATGGAACCTTCGTTCCTCCGCATCCCAAGACATCGAATATCTTGGTAATTTGTTTTGACCCATGTTTCCGCCTTTGATCGGATCCGCTTTCCCTTAAATTCGTGTGGTCCCAACTCATCGAATCGCTTGGGTCAGTGACAACCCGTGAATTGCTATCATTTCCTCCTCAGATTTTGAACACGAAGTCTCCTCGTCTCGATTTTGCATGAATCGCAAAAAGCTTCTAAACATCCCCTCGCTCATCATCTCGCTCAGCAGGTGTTGTTCACAGGAGGTACATTGCCACTGTCAGCACGCTCTCCTCGCTGGTGAGTACAGCATCTCCACTGGCCTCATTTACCCATCATTAATATTCTCATTCGACATTCTCAAATACCGCTATAAAACAAGGTTTAATTAAGGAAATCAATATATCACATAATATCCCTATATACCGACTAACTAACAAATAAGCTTAGGTAGTAGACACACTAATAAGGATTTACTCTGCCTCCCTCCTAGTTCTATTCCCCGATCTCCGCCAGAGATCATATCCCTAAGCTCGATACCAACCGCGACGCCCCAAAAATAGGTCCATTCCATCCAACCCATTCTCGAGTCGCCAAATACATGGTACGTAAATAACTACAACTTTATTATTACAACATATAAACTGTGAGTTTAAATACGATATTGCCATCTGCATAATATCCACACGCAAATAAATCCCCATCATAATTATTGATACATTATTTTACAAAATGGTGAGGACTACTAAACAACTCTCTCTAGAACCTTCATTCCATACCCCGACTAAGACTCGCTACATTCTCGCCTCCCGAGAAGAAAAATGGAACAACAAGGAAAAGGGTGAGCTCAACTAGCCCAAAGAAAAGAATATTACGACTAAGATAATATACAACAAATTATCGTTAGTCTTCAACAGGAAAAAAAAACTAATAGAATACAATAGACAACAAGTTTTTAAACCAATATTCGCAGCTGAAAATAATAATTCATTAGAAGAGTTAAGTAGAGAATGCAACTACTATCTTCTATGTATGAATTTAAAAGTTCATCGCCTCATCTTTTATCCCCGTAGAACATCAATCAACATACATCCGAATCAAATATTCATCTTTGCACTACAGCCAAAGATATTCATCACCGGGTCATGTTCATCTAAACACTGCTCATCTTTGCACTACGCCAAAAGATATTCTTCAAGAAATCATTCATCTTGACTACAGCCAAAGATATTCCATAATATCATCATTTAAGACCAAGATGATGAAAAATATTTTAAAGAAACGAATCCAAAGGAAACAAAATGACAAGGATTAAGGATTAAGGATTCAGACTTTTGTTTATCCACGTCCAAAAATACCTCAAAAAATAATCATAGTGGTGTAAAATTCAAGAATGATCAAAACATGGATACAATCAAAGCTAGTAGTATCCATAATAGATATTTTGAGACTTAAAAGAAAAAATTTCATTTTTCTATGAATAAGGTCAGATTCGTGAATAAATGGTCAGATACGTGAATAAAGGTCGAGATACGTGAATAAGAATCTCGACACCAAAAGATAGAAATTCCACAAAAAAACATCTTCACGCTTCATGAATAATAAGACTCGTGAATAAGAATCGTGAATAAGAATCTCTGTGAATAAGAACTCGTGAATAAGAACTCATGAATAAGAACTCATAAATAGTAACCCTGGACATGAAAAAGTTCCAAATTTGATAAAAAGTTTCCAACCAATATTTCAAAGATAATGATATCAAGAAATAATATCATTTGAGAAGAAAATAACATCCCTTACCTCGAAAGACAAGATTTCTAAATAAACACCTGATATAAAGCATGACTTGAACTCAGCACCAGATATAGCAATACTCAAAGTATACTCAAAATACTCACAAGAATACGCCGATAATATAGAGAGAGAAAACTTCAGCTTACGTGTGATTTTCAATTCTAACCTAAGACCCTATTTATAGAAATCGCTAAACACCAAAGCGTAAAATCAAATATAATAATATTATATATAAACAAAATTCATACGCCCACATCTTGAATCTGAATTCAGCCACCATGCACATGTTAAATATGCCCACAACATATAAAAAAACGTTTTTATTAATAAAATAAATAAAACTTCCAAAATCAATTATTTCTAACTTCGTAACTTCAATAATTCATAATAAATAGCCATTTTATCGTAAAATTCAATCTCACGACTTTTTATAGGAAATTCAATTCTCTACAACTTTGCGTAAGAAAGTTTTTCCAAATTCCAAATGTAAATTGACCAAATCCACATACTTACAATTTTACACGTGCTATAATCAAATTTCAAATAAGAAATGGGGTCCAATCCACCGACATGTTTAACATGTTTTAAAACATTTATTGCAACAAAAATACTCTTCCTCCTCAGATACTCATATATCCCACATTCATTGTAAAAATATCACCGCTAATATATTATTAAAATAATATATTTAAACGAATTATTTTATCGTAAAAGATAAAATATTAATTTTCAACAATTGTCATTTTAAAAATTTTCTCCATCTATATCCACATAAAATCAATATTTTCCTCATCATATAAATCAATAATTAATTATTCACAAATAATATTACAGTAATCACATTATCGACAACCGTGCAGCTCCCTGAAGAAGGGGCTTTCCAATAAGAATTTCTCCTTATCTACAAGCCAATTAATTAGGTGACCAAACCTCTCCTTAGATGTAACTTTCTAGACATTGCCAATAATGTTATCTAATAATATTATTCAGATAATATGAATTATTGCTTCGATAATGGAAAATACGTGTAATGACAATTATCAAACAACAAAGAATATAAAATATCAACGCAACAATTATTGAATCAATAAAATAAAATACTCGAATAAGAATTATCGTAATAATTATCGAGTAGTGCCTTCACGTAAGAATCAATAATTGGTGCAATACCGCAGCCTGCTCAACAACGATATTAGTGTGTTTTAACTCAACAACGCTGTATAACATAGTTATTTATTTTATAACCAACGCTTTCCGTATTCCAACAAGATAATATTCTGAAAATAACTACGCCGATAATGAATATTTTATAAACAACTTATATTTTTACCCATAACTCGCTTTTAATAATTTGGGGTCTTTTCATCCAATCGCTTCATGCACTATGGGCCCATTAAAAGATTATCCATGCACCGTCGTCGCATTTAATATTCCCCGACAAAGATAATCATTTAATATTCCACGACCAAACGTCAATATTCCCCACAATAATGAATATTTTATAACCACTAAATATTATTCATAATATATTTATCCAGATTTATCCCCACCCATAACTATCCACATTAATCAAATCAACCAATTGTTTACTTTTTACTATTTCAAAAATGCCATAATAAATATCAGAAAATAAATTTCATTTATTAATAATTTGGGGTCTTAAAGTTTAACTCCAAAAATTCCCAAATCTTGGCAGGACCTTACACATGTTAATGTGAGCCTCCAGTTTAAATTTCATGGTCATCGGAGTTATAGAACTCTGGTTATAGCATTTTTTGTCGGTAAAACCTAAATATTGAAATGGTCATATCTTGCTCATTTTAAGTCAGAATGAGCTCATTTTTGGACAGGAGGTACTTTATACCATATACTTTCATGTCCCAAAAGTCCAGAATTTTTCACATAAATTTAGTGGCCGAAACAGCCCCTCTAAAATCATGGCAGCAGCTTTTTTGGTTTTTGCAGCTTTGCACTCCTTTGCTAAAATCAGTTCACACAAAAATCTACAACACCTTTTCCAGTAATTCCACTTGGATTAGTTAGGTAACTCATAGATCTAACTCTAGGACTTGACCACACTTAAAAATTCAAAATATATTATGAGATATGGTCAATTGAATTTCATGTTACGTTTTTCACAAAATCTGATTTTCAACTCTTTGTGATTTCTAAGAAACTTTCATGTTTTCTCATAATAACCAACATAACTCATTATAACACTTACTAATACCACGTATACCCATGATTTTCATTATTCCAATGCTTTTATTATGACTTTCATCATAATCCACGTAAATGCATCCTTTTAGTTGAAGAAATATTTGAGGGTTTAAGAAATGGGTTTTTAGATCGGGTCAATACAAAATTCGATCTCACGCCTAGGGTAGGATAGAAAGTCTTCAAGAATACGTCAAGAAATTTATTAATGATAGAAATATCATTCAAAACTGTGATTCTCATCCAAAACTTGGATAATACGTCACATTGATACCAACTCGTGACTTCTATCCTTTAACCTAGATAGCACCTCATAATGATGCCTATCAACTCGCCATCTTCTTTCATGATGTCGCCTAGAGAAAGTCCGCCCTCGATGCATTCCACACAAGGAAATCAACAACGAAAGGATCGGGGCTCTTTTACTTATGGCTTGATATAACGGTGATTAACTTTAGGGTTTGGTTACTTTGAATTCAGATATAACAGTTGGTTAGGAATATGAAAGTTAACAACCTTACAAAAAGAATAATGAGTAGTTAATAAATCGTTTTCAAAATTACCTCAAAGGCAAGTATTTTCAAAGAGATAATAATATCGAGTAAACGTGAAAGTGTTTATTTGAATCAAACAAGATTTAAAAAAAATAGTGGAGGTAACGAATGTGACGCCCCCAAAATAGGTATACACAACACCCATTCTGAGTCGCCAAATACATGGTACAAGAAGCAAACTACAACTTCAATAATACAAATGTCGTGTGAAATACGACAATATATACTGTGAGTTTAAATACAAATATTATCTTCTAGACAATATCTATACTCAAGTAAATCCTCATCACATTTATTGATACATTATTTTACAAAATGGTGAGGACTACTAAACAACTCTCTCTAGAACCTTCATTCCATACCCCAACTAAGTACTGCTACATTCTCGCCTCCCGAGAAGAAAAATGGAACAACAAGGAAAAGGGTGAGCTCAACTAGCCCAATAGAAGAATATTATGACTAAGATAATATACAACAAATTATCGTTAGTCTCCAACAGGGAAAAATCGATAGAATACAATAGATAACAAGTTTCTGATCAATATTCGCAATGAAATAATAATTCATAGAAGAGTTACGTAGAGAATGAAATCTACTATAATCTATGAATTTAATAAATCCATCATCAATATTTTATCCTCCGTAACATCAATCAATATTCATCTCAAATCAAATATTCATCTTTGCACTACGTGCCAAAGATATTCATCAATCGGTCATGCTCATCTCAACACTTGTTCATCTTTTGCACTAAAGGCCAAAGATATTCATCGATCGGTCATGTTCATTTAAACACTGCTCATCTTTGCACTACAAAGCCAAAGATATTCTTCAAATCATTCATCTTTGCACTACAGCCAAAGATATTCAATAATATCATCATTTAAGACCGAGGATGATGAAAATATTTTTAAAGAACGAA
The DNA here is from genome assembly GCA_020205615.1 of Panax quinquefolius. NCBI lineage: Eukaryota > Viridiplantae > Streptophyta > Magnoliopsida > Apiales > Araliaceae > Panax > Panax quinquefolius. The sequence goes on along the minus strand of CM035172.1, from coordinate 19,321,263 downwards.
TCCAAAGGAAACAAAATGACAAGGATTAAGGATTAAGGATTCGTGATTTTGTTTTATCCATGTCCAACAATACCTCAAAAATAATCATAGTGGTGTAAAATTCAAGAATGATCAAAACATGGATACAATCAAAACTAGTATCCAAAATAGATATTTTGGACGAAAAAGAAGAAATTTTATTTTTCGATGAATAGTGTCAGATATATGTGAATAGTCTTGATATCGTGAATAGTAACTCAAACACCAAAAGATAGAAATTCCACAAAAAAAACATTTTCACGCTTCATGATGAATAAGACTGTGAATAAGTAACTCGTGAATAGTAACTCATGAATAATAGTAACTCATGAATAGTAACCCCAGACATGAAAAAAGTTCCAAATTTGATAAAAACTTCAGATCAACATTTCAAAGATAATGATATTGAAGAAATAATATCATTACTAAAAAAATAATATCCCTTACCTCAAAGAATCAAGATTTCTTGGAGGAAAGATCTAAGTGATGCCGAATGAAACTTGTACCGAATAAAGAACTCTCAAAGTATCTAAATACTCACAAAATACGCCATAATAATATAGAGAGAAAGAGAAAACTTTGTTTCGTGTGATTTTCAATTCTAACTTAGCCCTCTATTTATAGGAAAATGTTAGCCCAAAGCAGAATTTCGACTGCTACCGATGGCTTTTACTCGCTACTTATTGCCACCCACCACATTTGAAATAAAATTCAAGCACATTTTTCACCAACCACAAGTGGGGCCCACTCAATTCTAGAATTTTTCACCAAAATCAATTATAACCCTACTTTCCTAATCAAACACCTCTTAAAATTTATAACAAATCATTCGTTGATTTTAATGGTTCAAAATTTGTGGACATATACTCAACTTATATATGTATAACATATATCCAAAATTACAACGATCCAACTATCGGATTAAATATTATAACTCACACAATAAAGCTATAATAACACCGATTTGATCTTTTAATACCTCCAATCCGACAAAATACAAATAAAACATCTCAAAGATTAATTCCTTCATTAATAACCACATAAATAAATCCATCATTTATATTCATATAAAATAAATATTTCCTTATCATATGAATCAATAATTAATTATTCACAAATAATATTACGTAATCACAATTATGATGACCAGGTAGTTCCTGTGAAAGAGGGGCTTTCCAATAAGGATCTCTCTTCATCAAGCGCCGCAATTAGGTGACCAAACCTCTCCTTAGATGTAACTTTCTAGACATTGCCAATAATGTTATCTAATAATATTATTCAAATAATATGAATTATTGATCCGATAATGGGAAATACTGTAAAAGGACAATTATCGAACAACAATAATATAAAATATCAACGCAAAGAATTATTGAATCAATAAAATAAAATATTGAACAAAGAACTCACCGTGAAAATTATTGAGTAGTGCCATTTTACGTAAGGATCAATAATTCAACAATACTGCAATACCGCAGGTGCCATTCTTTAACCAACCAATGCCAGACATCAGATTTTAACCACCGGGTATTCCAACAATCTTAATTGAAATAACTACTACGCTGTTATTTTTAACCAACTTATATTTGTCATTTTCCTCATCCAATCGCTTTCACATGGGGCCCACACACATGGTCACAGTCAGTCGCATTTAATATTCCCCGACAAAGATGAATATTCCACGACCAAACGAATATTCCCCACAACAATGAATATTTTATAACCACTTGCTTATTTTGCGTATTTAACCCTTAACTATCCACATTAATCAAATCAACCTCTTACTATTTCAAAATAATAAATAAAGGAAATTCCTTTTTATTTAAAAAAATTTTGGGGTCTTACAACCTCCCTCCTTATGAAATTTCGTCCTCGAAATTGACGTATGTACTGGTGTTTTTCAAAAGGTGAGGATACCTCGCTTTCATTTCCGCTTTCCAACTCCTGTGTCATTTCTTCTATAGCATGATTCCTCCACAAAACTTTAACTTGTGGTATAACCTTTCATGCGTGACATGCTCCTTCCTATCCAAAATCTTGACAGTACCTCCTCATACGTTAAGTCTTCTACTATCTCGTCCTGGTTCTAACTCTATAACGTGGTTCGGGTCTTTCACATATTTACGGCACGATATGTGAAACACATTATGAACACGAGACATACTTTTGAGGTAATGCAAGTCTATAGGCTACATTTCCTACTCGGTCAAGAATTTGAAATGGACCGATAAATCGTGGATTGAGCTTTCTCTTTCCCAAATCTTGAACTCCCTTCCATGGAGCAACTCGCAACAATATATACATCCCCCTACATTAAATTCCACGTCCTTTCGATGAAGATCCGCATAACTCTTTTGTCGATCTTGTGCCGCTTGTATACGCTATTAATCATTTGGATCTTTTCTAGTGAGTCATATCGTCTTAACTTTCTGGGTCCCAACAATGTTGCTTCACCCACCTCATCCCAACATATCGAGAAATCGACATTTTCGGCCCATATAATGCTTCAAATGGAACCATGCCTATATTTGTTTAATAACTATTGTTGTATGAGAATTCCACCAATGGCAAGTACTTATCCCAACTTCCTTTGAAATCTAGGACACACGAGTTTTAATATATCTTCAAGAGTTTGAGTAGTCCTTTCGATTGCCCATCCGTTTGAGGATGGTATGCCAAATCAATCAGAAATTGTGCCCATAGCTTTCTAACCCAAAATCATGAAGTGAATCTTGGGTCACGATCTAAAACTATGGATACCGGCATGCCATGCAATCTCACAATCGCATTTACGTATATATACGAAAAAGACGTTTCAAGAGAATAAGTCTCTCGTGATCGGTAAGAAATGAGCAGACTTGGTTAATCTATCAACAATGACCCAAATAGCATTGATACCTTGAGAAACCGTAGGAAGACCCAGAACGAAATCCATGGTAATGTGTTCCCACTTCCATTCCTAATCTCAAGCGGTTGCAACGGACCCTTAGGTACTAGATGCTCCGCCTTTACACGTTAAGCAAGTTAAACACATCGAGATAAACTTTGCAATCTCTCTCTTCATATTGTTCCACCAAAATGTATGTCAAGATCACGATACATTTTAGTACTTCCCAGATAGATTGCAAATGGCGTATTGTGTGCCTCCATCATAATCTTGTACTTCAAATCGTAGTCGTTAGAACACAAAGTCTAGAGTGGACTCAAGTATTCCTTCTTCATCAATTCTCGCCCTAAATAGCTCCTTCTTGTACTTTCTTCTTCATACGCATCAACTCCGGCCTGGGTTGGCTCGAGCGGCTTTTTAACTTTATCGATTAAAGTCGATTATACTCGTATATCATCACGTGGGTACCTAGAGTTTTCATCTTCATCTCTATTATTTGTAAATTATACGAAATTAGTCTTTGATAATATCGTACTCAGATTTGATACGATCTTCTACTCAACACGCCGCCTACCACGTTCTCTTTTGCAAGATGGCACGGTCGTAACATGTGTCTTTGAATGAGTCTCCTCTTGAGTTCTTCAAGCTCTTCCCACATTCCTCGCTCCATTCAATTTTGTATCTCTACGAGTCACCGTTAATGGAATAGCGATTCGAGAATATCCTTCAACGAATCTCCGATAATAACCAACTAAGCCTAAAAAGCTACGTATTTCGATTCTCGACTTAGGTTGCTCTCAACCGTGACTCATATCCCAATCTTGGATAAGACGTCACAATGACACCTATCGCTTTACTATCGCATCGAATATGACGCCCCTACAGAGAGTCTCGCTTAGTGAATTCCACAAAGGAAGTCACAAGATAAAGGCTCGGTACCAAATTTATAGTTGAATTTTAACTCACGAAGTTCAATAGAGCCATTCGATATGAGATTTTAGAAATGAGTTTTGTCTTTGGGTTCAAAGTCGATACAAAATTTAATATCAGTCTTTGGGAGTAAACCAAGAAATTCTTCAGGAAATACGTCAGGAAAAATCAATAATAACAGGAATATTATTCAAATCTGACGTGTCTTTATTCAAATCCATAACATGGACTAAGAAAACATGACATCCGTAATAAACGAATGACTTCATGGCTTGATATGAAAATGTTTGACTACAATGGTTTGATTGCTTGATTTCAAATAACAGGTTGCTTAGGAATATGAAAACTAACAACCTTACAAAAGCAATCAATTTGGCATGATGAGTAGTTAACCTTAAAATCACATCAAAAGCAAATATCTCTATAGAAATAAGGTTAACGGTAAATGATATAGTGCCAACTTGAATCAAGCAAGATTTTTAAACAACGGATGTGATGAAAGTTTCTCCAACGGAGTTTCCACAGATAGTTCAAAGTCTAATTTCTCCGAGTCAAGTTTAAACGCGTTGAGCACATGCAGAGAGATAAATGAATGGGTAGCACCCAGATCAAGTAAGGTATAAACTTCGCAAGAATTTATAAATAGCTTACCCGTGATCACCTCGTTTGGGTTCTTGCATTATGACCAATCACAACAAACGCTTCTTCCGGAATCGTTGACTTTGACTTTTCTCGATGATCTTTTGAGTCACCGCCCCCACCGAACTAGGTTTCACATCGCATAATCTCGAGCGATATGTCCTTCCTTTCCACAATTATAGCATACCTTGAACTGTTGTGGGCGGTTTGACGATATGTCCCTCTTTCCGCATTTATAAGCATATGACCGGTGGTCGCTTCTCCTCCCTTAAAACTAGTTCATCAAGCGCCGACGCCTTCACATGGTCGTTGTTGAATCTCCTCTTTTTAAAATCTCCTCCCGACTCGCTTCTTCTATTTTCATGGCCACGATTACCACCAGAGTGGTTACCGCCTTTGTCCGTATTCTTCTTTCTCCGCTGGTTATCGTTATTCTGATGACTGCTATCTTTGGTATGATCCTGGTTATGGTCCCTCGGTTGAACGTACTCGTTATCTCGCCTAACAATCGAGCCCCGCTGACAACATCTGAATAGAGAGAAAATTTATGAGAAATGAGATACTGACGTATGCCGGGTTTCAAACCTCTCAGAAACATCCGCGTCATACGTTCCTCATTCTCCACCAAATGAGGTGCAAACCTGGATAACTCCGCGAACTTCGCCTCGTCACCGACACCGCCATGTTATTCTCGCTTCTAGTCTAATAAACTCCACTTCCTTCATATGACGAAATACTTTCTTGGAAGTACTTGTCATTGAACTGCTTCAAACGTCTCCTACGATATGCCGAAAGGTACAATTGATGGGTACGCTTCACGATTCCCACCAAAGAATCATTTCTCGCCATGGAACATAAAGGTGGCGAATGGAACCTTCTGTTCTCCGTGCATCCCAAGACATCGAATATCTTGGTAATTTGTTTGACCCATGTTTCCGCCATGATCGGATCCGGCTTTCCCTTAAATTCTCGTGGTCCCAACTCTTTGAATCGCTTTTTGGCAGTGACCACCCGTGAATTGCTATCATTTCTCCTCAGATTTTGAACACGAAGTCTCCTCGTCTGATTTTGCATGAATCGCAAAAAACTTCTAAACATCCCCTCATTCATCATCTGCTTCGGTGGTGTTGTTCACAGAGGAACATTGCCACCACTGTGCACGTTCTCCTCGTTGGTAAAGACAGAGCATCTCCACGGCCTCATTTACTCCAATCATTAATATTCTCAATCGACATTCTCAAATCTTGTCATAAAACAAGGGTTAATTAAGGAAATCAATATATCACATAATATCCCTATATATCTTGAACCAACAAATAAGCTTAGGTAGGACACACTAAATGAAGGATTTACTCGCCTCTCCTCCTAGTTTCTATTCCCCATCTCCGCCAGAGATCATATCCTAAGCTCGATATTAACTGTGACGCCCCCAAAATAGGTATACACAACACCCATTCGAAAGTCGCCAAATACATGGTACAAGAAGCAAACTACAACTTCAATAATACAAATGTCGTGTGAAATACGACAATATATACTGAGTTTAAATACAAATATTATCTTCTAGACAATATCTATACTCAAGTAAATCCTCATCACATTTATTGATACATTATTTTACAAAATGGTGAGGACTATTAAACAACTCTCTCTAGAACCTTCATTCCATACCCAGACTAAGACTCGCTACATTCTCGCCTCCCCGAGAAGAAAAAATGGAACAACAAGGAAAAGGTGAGCTCAACTAGCCCAAAGAAGAATATTATGACTAAGATAATATACAACAAATTATCGTTAGTCTCCAACAGGAAAAATCGATGAATACAATAGACAACAAGTTTCGATCAATATTCAGCAGCGGAAATAATAATTCATAAAGAGTTACGTAGAGAATGAAATCTACTATAATCTATGAATTTAACAAATCCATCATCAATATTTTATCCTCAGTAACATCAATCAATATTCATCTCAAATCAAATATTCATCTTTGCACTACAGCCAAAGATATTCATCAATCGGTCATGCCATCTCAACACTTGTTCATCTTTGCACTAAAGGCCAAAGATATTCATCGATCGGTCATGTTCATTTAAACACCGCTCATCTTTTGCACTACAGCCAAAGATATTCTTCAGAAATCATTCATCTTTGCACTACAAAAGCCAAAGATATTCAATAATATCATCATTTAAGACCGAGGATGATGAAAATATTTTAAAGAACGAATCCAAAGAAACAAAATGACAAGGATTAAGGATTAAGGATTCGTACTTTGTTTTATCCATGTCCAACAATACCTCAAAAATAATCATAGTGGTGTAAAATTCAAGAATGATCAAAACATGGATACAATCAAAACTAGTATCCAAAATAGATATTTTGGACGAAAAGAAGAAATTTTATTTTTTCGATGAATAGTCAGATATCGTGAATAGTGCCAGATACGTGAATAAGAACTCAGACACCAAAAGATAGAAATTCCACAAAAAACATTTTCACGCTTCATGAATAGTACTCGTGAATAAGAACTCGTGAATAAGAACTCATGAATAGTAACTCGTGAATAAGAACTCATGAATAAGAACTCCCGATACATGAAAAAGTTCCAAATTTGATAAAACTTCAGATCAACATTTCAAAGATAATGATATCAAGAAATAATATCATTACGAAAAAAAAAATATCCCTTACCTCAAAGAATCATTACTTGGAAGGAAAGATCTAAGTGATCTTTGAATGAAACTTATCTTGAACAAAGAACTCTCAAAGTATCTAAATACTCACAAAATACGCTCAATAATATAGAGAGAGAAAGAGAGAAAACTTTATTTCTTGTGTGATTTTCAATTCTAACTTAGCCCTCTATTTATAGGAAAATGTTAAATTAAAAGCGGACTTGACTTGCATGTGACGCCCCAAAATTAGGTATACATCACCCATCTTGGGTCGCCACTTACATGGTACGTAATTTAAATACAACTTATTAACATAACCGTCTTTGTATAATACGACATAAATCGTGAGTTTAAATACAAATATCGCCTACTAGATATTATACAAACTCAAACAAAAGTCCTCATTACAATTATTATCACACTATTTCACGTAATAGTGAGGACTACTAATGCTATCTTCGTGACCATCACTGCTTCCCCGATTTGTCCCAAATTTATATTCTCATTTCTTGAAGAGAACAAAGAAAGAAAGGGTGAGCTCAACTAGCCCAAAGAAGAAATATTATGACTAAGATAATGCGAATAAATTATCAATAGTCTTCAACAATGTTAAACCGATAAAATACAATGATAAATCAAGTTTAATCAAGCAGTGGAATATCAATCCATTAAAAGAGTCAAGTAGAAAATAAAATCTACTATCTTTTATGATTTAAAAGGTTTTTCATCATCATTATATATTTTAGACTCACCTTTAATAAATAATTCACATCATCGAATCACCCCGCACTACTACCAAAGATATTCTTTAAGATCACGACCACAATTATTCCCGCACTACGGCAAAGAATAGTTGTGTATTCATTAATGGTCATGATCATGCCAAAATCGTCCATCAATGCACTACTACCAATCGAGGATTTTTACCACATCATTTGTAACATTACTGGCCATGATTACACCAAATAATCCCTCGTCATAATCATACCAAGTCCATCCATGCTCTACAAAATACAGATGACTTTAAAAAAATATAAACATGAGGATGATGACAATGATATAAGAATTCAATAAAACAAGTTCAAGAATTATTTTATCCAGTGGAATTATTAACGTCCAAATTGTCAACATAATACCGCTTTGTAGAGTAAAATTCAAGAATGATCGTAAGAATATTTCCATGAAAAGATATCGATGAAACGCAAATATCAAGGATATTCTACTAATTTCATGGAGTATAGAAGTCAAAGTTTTAACCAACCGGGTATAATAAAGAATGGAATAACAAAAGAAATCACCACGCATGCGGTGATTGCGATGATGCGAGTTATTCCAATGTAATAATAATAACGGAACTCCAGTCGTGAAATTACACCGGCAGGATGTTCCAACAGAATAATAAAGATGGAACCAGCATCCGTGTAAAACACACACGAGATAGGATATTCCAATGTAATGATAAAAAGCGGAACCAGTCCTGTAAAACACACGCATGTGATGTTCCAATGTAATAATAATAAAGATTTTAACCAGTCCTGTAAAACACATGACATGTGATGTTCCAACAGAATAATAAAGAATGTCACCAAGTATAGGGTAAATCACAGATACAAAGTTATTCCAATGTAATAATAAGCAATGGAATAACATAAGGATTTCACCAAGTATAGGGTACGTCACAGATACAAAAGTTATGTATAGTAGTATGCCACTTTTACAAAAGTTATTCCAATGTAATAATAGTGAATGGAATAATGTAAGTTCTCTTCAAGAAGAAAGAATAACACCCCTTACCGTAAAAAGAACCTGAATATAGAAGTAGTGAAGTAGCGTAATACTTTTCTTCTTTCTATAACTTTCTCTATATAGCTTCTCTCTATAATTTCTCTCTACAGAGTTTCAATGAATTGTAAGAAAATAATGAAGGAATGAGCTTCTATTTATAGGAAAATGGAATGCATAAGAATTAATCCATGAACTATCCAGTATTGATTTACTTTAATCTGACGGTCCATATTTAAAGCAAAATCTTTTAAATAAAATATAATATATTCTATTTATATAAAAACATTTTACTATGCAAACACTATATAAAAACACTATGCAAAAAACACTATGCAAAACACTATGCATAATAAAATATAATATATTTTATTTATAAAATAACTTTAATAAAGTATTCTCATTTATATATAAAAGATGTTTCTATTTTATTATTAATAATACTAATAAAACAAAAAGTCATTATCGCTATAATAATTCATGATTAATAATGGAATCAAACCGAGTGACTTCTCACATAAAGCATCAATAATCAATACCGTGTCTACTACGCAACCACATGTATTATCGTACTTTTACTACCGAGTAGTTCAACAAAGATCAACCAGAAAAACTTCCGCCGTTATTTCAATAAAATATTTTTGTCGCTTTCTCAATCCGACAATAATTCTGTTATAGGGGTCCACCAATGATTGAGCCATTGTATTTAATATTCCCTACTAAACCGAATATTCCCCACCAATCGAATATATATATACCCACTTGCATACTTTTGCAAAATTTATAAATATTACCCACAACTATAACATTATATCAAATTATTCCATAATATTCAAAATAATATTTATAGAAAATTCATCTTTATTTATAAAAGTCGGGTCTTACAACCTCCACTTCTTATGAAATTTCGCCCTCGAAATTAGGGGTACGTGACTGGTATGTCAAGAGGTAAGGATACCTTGATTTCATTTCGATTCTAACTCCCAAGTCATTTCCTCAATATCGTGGTTCCTCCACAAAACTTTGACTTGAGGTATAACCTTGAGCGTAGAATATGTTCCTTCTTATCCAAAATTTGAACAGAACCTCTTCATACGCCAAATCTTCCGCTATTTCGTCCGGTTCTAACTCAATAATATGGTTCGGTCTTTCACATATTTACGTAACATGGATATGTGAAAACGTTATGAACACGAGACATATTTCAAGGCAGAAAAGCGAGTATATAGGCCACAGCTCCTACTCGATCGAGGATTAAAATGGACCGATGAATCGAGGATTAAGTTTTCCTCTCTTTCCAAATCTTGTAACTCTTTCCATGGAGCAACTCTTAACAACACACGATCTCCTATATCGAATTCCACGCCCTTTCGATGAAGATCAAAGATAACTCTTTTGTCGATTTTGTGAGGTTTTTATACGTCATTTGATCGTTTGAATCTTTTCCGTAGTCATACGTATCAACTTCGGCCCCAACAACGCTGCTTCACCCACCTCATCCCAAAGATACCGGAGAACGACACTTTCTTCCATACAACGCTTCGAATGGAGCCATGCCAATACTTGCTTTTGATAATCATTGTTGTAGGAAAACTCCACCAATGGTAAGAACTTGTCCCAACTCCCCTTGAAATCAAGAACACGTAGTCTTAATAGATCTTCAAGAGTTTGAATAGTCCTCTCCGATCGTCTCGTCCGTCTCGAGGATGATATGCCGAGCTAAATCGTAAGTCTGTGCCCATAGCTTTTTGCAAACTAACCCAAAATCGTGAAGTGAATCTTGGGTCTCGATCGAAACTATGGATACCGGATACCATGCAGCTTTACAATCTCGCTTATGTATATACGAGCAAGACGCTCAAGTGTATAAGTTTCTCATTTCGGTAAGAAATGAGCGACTTGGTCAATCTATCAACAATGACCCAAATCGCATCAACGCCTTGAGAAACCTTAGAAGACCGTAGAACGAAATCCATGGTAATGTGCTCCCACTTCCATTCGAATTTCAAGTGGTTGCAATGGACCTTTTGGTACTTGATGCTCCGCTTTAACTCGCTGACAAGTTAGACACCTTGAGATAAACAAATGCTATCTCTCTCTTCATATCGCTCCACCAAAATGTACGATGAAATATCATGATACATTTTGGTACTCCTGTGATGGATTGCAAATGGTGTGTTGTGCGCCCCATCATGATATTATACTTTAAATCGTGGTCGTTAGAACACAAAGTCCGGAGTTGACTCAAGTATTCCTTCTTCATCGATTCTTGCTTCCCAGATAAGCACCTCTCAGACTTTCTTCCTCATACGATCACCCCAGTGTCCGTAGCTTGAAAGCAGCCTTTTAACTTTATCGATTAAAGTCGGCTTCTACTCAGATATTCGCTATCATCACACGCGTCCTCGAGTCTTTAACTCTATCTCCATCCTTTGCAAGTCACACAAAATGGGCCTTTGGTTGACAATAACGCACTCAGATTGCATACGATCTTCTACTCAATGCATCGCCTACCACGCTCGCTTTTCGTGATGGTATTGATGGTATGATCATAATCTTTCAATAGCTTCAAGCCAACGTCGTTGTCGCATGTTGAGTTCCTTTTGAGTGAAGAAATATTTGAGGCTTTTATGATCCGTAAAGATCTCTACTTTCTCCCCATACAAGTAATGCCTCCAAATTTTAAGTGCAAAGATAACAAATTTGCTAACTCCGCATCATGAGTAGGATAATTCCTCTCATATTCTTTGAGTTGTCAGCGAGGCATAGGCTATAACTTTTCCATGTCGCATAAGAACACATCCCAACCCTTTGCTCAAGCATCACCAGATGACAAATCCTCCGAGCCGATGGTATTGTCGTAACAGTGTCTTAAATAAGTCTCCTCTTGAGTTCTTGAAAACTCTTCTCACATTCTTCGCTTCCAACCGAACTTTGTATCTTTCGAGTCACCGAAATAATGGAGTAGCGATTCGAGAAAATCCTTCCACGAATCTCCGATAATAACCAAATTTAAACCGAGAAAGCTACGATTTCTATTCATCGATTTAGGTTGTTCCTACTTTGAATAGCTTCAATCTTTCATTGGGTCAACAGATATTCCACGACTTGATACCACGTGCCCAAGGAATGCTACTTCTTCAAGCCGTAACTCGCATTTCTTCAACTTGGCATAAAGCTTATATTCACGAAGCTTTTTGGAGTGTCGACCTCAAGTGTTGCTTTCATGATCTTCACGGCTTTTGGAATAAATAAGGATGTCATCAATAAAGACGACCACAAAGTGATCTAAATATTCCTCAATACTCGGTTCATCATATCCACGAAGGCAAAGAGGAGCATTAGTCAATCCAAAGGATATGACTAGAATTCATAATGCCCGCATCGAAGTTCCGAAAGCCGCTTTTGGAATGTCACCGCTCTAATCTTCAATCGGTGATATCCTAACGAAGATCAATCTTTGAAAAGAATTTGGCTCCTGCAGAATCGGTCAAATAGGTCATCAATACGTGGCAATGGATACCTATTTTTGATGGTGACATGATTCAACTCCCGATAATCAATACAAAGTCGCATACTCCCATCTTTCTTCTTCACGAATAGAAACAGAGCACCCCAAGGAGAAGTACTAGACGAATAAAAAGCCAATGTCTAACAATTCCTGTAGCAATTGGGTCTTTAACTCACGAAGTTCAATAGAGCCATTCGATATGGGGCTTTGGAAATAGGTTTTGTACCGGTTCAAGGTCGATACAAAATTCAATTTCACGCCTGGGGTAGGCCAGAAGTTCTTCTGGAATACGTCAGAAATTTATTAACAATAGAAATATCGCTCAAAACCGACGATTTTTGTTTAAATCATGTGATATGAGCTAAGAAAGCTTGACATCCATTTTTCAATAAACGAATAGCTTTATGGCTTTGATGATGACCGTGATTAATTTTAATGGTTTGTCGTTTGAATTCGCATAATAGGTTGATTAGAATATGAAAGTTAACAACCTTACGAAAACAATCAATTTTTGCATGATAAGTAGTTAACCAATCAATCCTTTAATCACGCTCAAATGCAAGTATTTTTAATGAAATAAGATCGACAGTAATGTGAGGGTAAAGATTTGAACCAAACAAGACTTATAAACAAATGGATGTAATGAAGGTTTCTCCCAACTGAGTTTCCATAGATAAGTCAAAGTCTAATTTCTCCTGAGTCAAATTTAATCGATGAGCGCAAGTAGGAGAAATAAAAGAATGGGTAGAACCGGTATCAAATAAAGTGTAGACTTCATTAGAGTTTATGATAAGCTTTACCCGTGATGACCTCATTCGGGTCCCTTGCTCTCTCCGGGAGGTCACAACAAACGCCTCCTCAGACTACTGGCTTTGACTTTTCCGACTACCTTTGGTGCCTCCATCCTAGTTGAATTTGTCTTCAGAACGACAAAAAATCGAGCTAAGTGACCTTCTTCCACAATTATAACATGCTTTGACTGAGATGGCACATGCCTTTAGGACCGACGTGTCCCTCTTCTCCGCATTTGAAGCATATGATAGTGGTCTTTCTCATTCCTTAACAACGGTCTTTGGTCTTGACGCTCTTTCCATCATTGTTGAATCTCCGCTTCTTGAAATGTCCATTCTTATTGTTTTGGCCTCGATTACCACCGAAGTGGTTACCATATCCGCCCGTTGATTCCCTCCACGCTTGTTTTCACCGCTTCGATGACTACTCACGGTATTATAACTTTGCCCGCTTCTTTTTTTTAGTTGCGTTGACTCATTATCGCGCTCCACTAATCGAGCCCTATTTACAACATCCTAATACAAACACGCTTTATGAAAATAAGATGTCGACGATTCTCCGACTTCAAACCTCTTAAAAACATTCGCGCCATTCTCTTCATTATCCACCAAGTGGGACGAAAACCGTGATAACTCCGCAAATTTTGCCTCGTATTGCGATACACGGCCATATTGTTTTGTTCCAACTTGATAAACTCTACCTCCTTCATGTGGCTAATACTTTCGGAAAGTATTTGTCGTTGAATGTACTCTGGAACTTCTCCCAAGATATCTTCAAGACAAAGAAGTCGAGTACGCTTTTACCGATTCCCACCAAAGAATCCGCCTCCGCGCAACATAAAGGCGTAAGGAACCTTTGCTCCTGAGAGCATCCCAAGACATCAAATATCTTGGTAATCTGCTTTATCCATGCTTCCGCCAAGTGGTTTTTGCTCTCCCTTAAACTCCGGTGGTCCCAGCTCCTTGAATTGTTTAATGCCGTGACCGCCCGAGAGTTTTCCGTGTTTTCACCTACGTTTTGGATGAGTCGCCTCTCGCTGCATTGCAGATAAATCGTATAAAGCCTCCGAACATTTGATCATTCATCATTTGGTCGGTGTTGTTGTTTCAGACGAGGATTGTCGCCTTCCTCGATGCACATTATCCTCGATTATTGATATGTGGTGAATCAACGATCGCTTTGTGCTCCATTGCTATTCTCAACATTCTCATATGTCATTTTCAGACATCGCCACAAAACAAAAGATTAATTGACATGTAACAATTATCTTTATATTCTCGACCACCAATAAAATAAAGACATAAACTTAGGTAGGTCATACTAATGAAGGTATTCCCCTGCCTCCCTCCTAGTACTTTTCTCACATCTTAGCCAGGATCATATCCTTAGCTCGATACCAACCGTGACGCCCCAAAATTAGGTATACATCACCCATCTTGGGTCGCCACTTACATGGTACGTGTAATTTAAATACAACTTATTAACATAACTGCTTGTGCATAATACGACATAAACCGTGAGTTTAAATACAAATATCGCCTACTAGATATTATACAAACTCAAACAAAAGTCCTCATTACAATTATTATCACACTATTTCACGTAATAGTGAGGACTACTAATGCTATCTTCGTGACCATCACTGCTTCCCCGACTTGTCCCAAATTTATATTCTCATTTCAAGAGAAATAAAGGAAAGAAAGGGTGAGCTCAACTAGCCCAAGAAGAAATATTATGACTAAGATAATGCGTAATAAATTATCAATAGTCTTCAACAATGTTAAACCGATAAAATACAATAGACAACCCGCTTTAACTACAAATGAATATGCAATCCATTAAAAGAGTCAAGTAGAAAATAAAATCTACTATCTTTTATGATTTAAAAGGTTTTTCATCATCATATAAATGAGACTCACTTTAATAAATAATCCACATCATCGAATCACCCTCGCACTACTACCAAGGATATTCTTTAGTATCACGACCACAATTATTCCCGCACTACGGGCCAAGAATAGTTGTGTATTCATTAATGGTCATAATCATGCCAACAATCGTCCATCAATGCACTACTACCAATCGAGGATTTTTACCACATCATTTGTAACATTACTACTAAGCCACGATTACATCGAATAATCCTCAATCATAATCATACCAAGTCCATCCATGCTCTACAGTGCCACGTATGACTTTAAAAAAAATATAAACATGAGGATGATGACAATGATATAAGAATTCAATAAAACAAGTTCAAGAATTATTTTATCCAGAATTATTAACGTCCAAATTGTCAACATAATACCGCTTTGTAGAGTAAAAATTCAAGAATGATCAAGAATATTTCCATGAAAAGATATCGGATGAAACGCAAATATCAAGGATATTCTACTAATTTCATGGAGTATAGAAGTCAAAGTTTTAACCAACCGGGTATAATAAAGAATGGAATAACAAAAGAAATCACCATGCATGCGCAGATTGCATGTATACAAAGTTATTCCAATGTAATAATAATAATCGGAACCAGTCGTGTGAAATTCACACCGATGTGATGTTCCAACAGAATAATAAAGATGGAACCAGATCCGTAAAACACATGACAGGATATTCCAATGTAATGATAAAGATTTTAACCAGTCCGTGTAAAACACATGTATGTGATGTTCCAAAGCGTAATAATAATAAAGATTTTAACCAGTCCCCTGTAAAACACATGCATGTGATGTTCCAATGTAATAATAGAAGAATGTCACCAAGTATAGGGTAAATCACAGCGTATACGAGTTATTCCAATGTAATAATAAGCAATGGAATAACATAAGGATTTCACCAAGTATAGGTATGCCATGATATAGTTATGTATAGGTATGCCACTTTTTACAAAGTTATTCCAATGTAATAATAGTGAATGGAATAATGTAAGTTCTCTTCAAGAAGAAAATAATAACACCCTTTACCGTAAAAAAGAACCTGAATATAGAAGTAGTGAAGTAGCGTAATACTCTTCTTCTTTCTATAACTTTCTCTATAAACCTCTCTCTATAATTTCTCTCTGTAGTTTCAATGAATTCGTAAGAAAATAATGAAGGAATGAGCTTCATTTATAGGAAAATGGAATGCATAGTAATCAATCCATGAACGGTCCGATTGATTTACTTTAATCGATGGTCTATATTTAAAGCAAAATCTTTTAAATAAAATAAAATATATTCTATTTATATAAAAACATTTTACTATGCAAACACTATGCAAAACACTATGCAAAACACTATGCATAATAAAATATAATATATTTTATTTATAAAATAACTTTAATAAAGTATTCTGTTTTATATAAAAAGATGTTTCTGTTTTATTACGTTAATAATACGAATAAAACAAAAAGTCATTATCGCTATAATAATTCATGATAATAATGGAATCAAACTGAGTGACTTCTCACATAAGCATCAATAATCAATACCGTGTGCTACTATGCAACCACATGTATTACTGTACTTTTACTACCGAGTAGTTCAACAAAGATCAACCAGAAAACTTCCGCCGTTATTTCAATAAAATATTTTTGTCGCTTTCTCAATCCGACAAATAATTACATTATGGAGTCCACCAATGATTGAGCTGTTGTATTTAATATTCCTCGCTAAACCGAATATTCCCCACCAATCGAATATAATATAACCACTTGCATACTTTGCAAAATTTATAAATATTACCTACAACTATAACATTATATCAAATTATTCCATAATATTCAAAAATAATATTTATAGAAAATTCATCTTTATTTATAAAAGTTGGGGTCTTACATGCTACCCGATGGCTTTACTCTGCTACTATTGCCACCCACCACATTTGAAATAAAATTCAAAGACATTTTTTCACCAACCACAAGTGGGGCCCACTCAATTCTAGAATTTTCCACCAAAATCAATTATAACCCTACTTTCCGAATCAAACACCTCTTAAAATTTATAACAAATCATTCTTTCATTTTTAACGGTTCAAAATTTGTGGACATATACTCAACTTATATATGTATAACATATCCAAAAATTACAACGATCCAACTACTTGGATTAATATTATAACTCACACAATAAAGCTATAATAACAATCGATTTGATCTTTTAATACCTCCAATCCGACAAAAATACAAATAAAACATCTCAAAGATTAATTCCTTCATTAATAACCACATAAATAAATCCATCATTTATATTCATATAAAATAAATATTTCCTTATCATATGAATCAATAATTAATTATTCACAAATAATATTACGTAATCACAATTATGATAACCAACCGCTCCTGTGAAGAGGGGCTTTCCAATAAGGATCTCTCCTTATCGCGCCGCAATTAGGTGACCAAACCTCTCCTTAGATGTAACTTTCTAGACATTGCCAATAATGTTATCTAATAATATTATTCAAATAATATGAATTATTGATCCGATAATGAGAAATATCGTATGCAGGACAATTATTGAACAACAATAATATAAAATATCAACGCAAAGAAATTATCAATCAATAAAATAAAATATTGAACAAGAATTCTACATGTGAAAATTATTGAGTAGTGCCATTTTACGTAAGGATCAATAATTCAATAATATCGCAATAATCTGCCGTGTCTTCTTCATGTGCAACCACGCCAGACATCAGATTTTAACCACCGGGTATTCCAATGCCTTAATTGTGAATAACTACGCCAAGTATTTTTTTTAACCAACTTATATTTGTCGCTTTTCTCATCCAATCGCTTTCACATTATGGGGCCCACATATGGTCATTTTAACAATATGCATTTAATATTCCCCGACGATTTAATATTCCACGACCAAACGAAAATTCCCCCACAACAATGAATATTTTATAACCACTTGCTTATTTTGCGTATTTAACCCTTAACTATCCACATTAATCAAATCAACCCTTACTATTTCAAAATAATAAATAAAGGAAATTCCTTTTTATTTAAAAAAATTTCGGGGTCTTACAACGAAGGCTCCTACTAACGAGGTTTTAACCAACAAGTCAAAGTCTAACTTCTCCGGAGTCAAATTTAAACGTTGAACGCAAGCAAGTGAGATAAAAGAATGGGTAGAACCGATATCTAATAAGGTATAGACTTCGCAAGAATTTATAATTAACTAACCCGTGCTAACTTCGTTCGAGTCACTTGCTTTTTAAGAAGTCAAGAAAAACGCTCTTCATGAAACCACCGACTTTGTTTTGTCCAGATCCGCTTTGGTGCCACCGTCCCAATTTGGACTTGACTTTGGTGCACGACAAAATCGAGCTAAATGACCTTCTTTCTTGAAATTTCCACTTCTATTATCTTGCCATGATTACCACCGGAAGTGGTTACCATTCGCATGATAATTTCTCCCACGATGGTCATCATTGTTCAGATGGTCGTTATCACGCATTATGATTATTATCGTGTTGTTGGTTGTTACCTTTTGGTTGAGCTGACTCATTATCGCGCTCCAATAATCGAGCCCTATTCACAACATCTAAATACAAACACTGTCACAAAACAAGGGTTAATTAACATATCACATTTTATCCCTATACTCGACCAACCAATTAAATACCAAATAAACTTAGGTAGGTCATACTACAATGAAAAGAATTCCCCGCCTCTCCCCTCCTAGTTCTTATCTCACATTTCACCCGGGATCATATCCCTAAGCTCGATACTAACCGCGACGCCCCTAAAATTAGGTATACGCCACCCATCTTGGGTCGCCACTTACACGGTACATAAATTCAAATACAAACTTAATTATACATCCGTCGGTGTAACATACGACAATACATAAACCGAGAGTTCTAATAGAATATTGTCATTTAGACAATATCCATACTCAAGAGTCCTCATTACATTTATCATCACACTATTTAATGTAATAGTGAGGACTACTAATGCTATCTTCTGGACCATCACTCTTTTTCCCGACTCGTCCCAAATTTATATTCTCATTTCAAGAAGAAAAAGTGAAAGAAAGGGTGAGCTCAACTAGCCCAAAGAAGAAATATTATGACTAAGATAATGCGAATAAATTATCAATAGTCTTCAACAATGTTAAACCGATAAAATACAATAGACAACCAGCTTTAATCTGCGTGAATACGCAATCCATTAAAAGAGTCAAGTAGAAAATAAAGTCTACTATCTTTTAGGTTTTTAAAAGGTTTTCATCAATTTTTATCACTAAGACTCAGCTTTAATGAATAAACCACAATATCTAATCATCCCCGCACTACGGCCAAGGATTTTCATCAAATTATCAATGGTCATGAATATACCGAATCACCCCCAGTCATAATCATACCAAAAACTATCCATCATCGCATTACAGAATACCATCGAGGACTTTTGTCACATCATTTATATCAAGCCACGATTATACCGAATGATCCTCGGTCATAATCATACTAAGTTCATCTATGCACGTAAGCCAAATATAACATAATATAACATGAGGATGATGACAATGACATAATAATTCAATAAAACAAGTTCAAGAATTATTTAATCCGGAATTATTAACGTCCAAATTGTCAACATGATCTTCGCTTTTATAGAGTAAAATTCAAGAATGATCGTAAGAATATTTCCATGAAAAGATCTTGAATGAAACGCAAAATATCAAGGATATTCAACTAATTTCATTGAGTATAGAAGTCAAAGTTTTAACCAAATTTGGGTATAATAAAGAATGGAATAACAAAAGAAATCACCATGCATGCGGTACTTGGCATGATGGAGTTATTCCAATAGAATAATAATAACGGAACCAGTCGTCGTGAAATTCACACCGGCTGATGATCCAACAGTAATAATAAATGTTGAATAATAAACAATGGAACCAGTCCTGTAAAAAACACACGCATGTGATATTCCAATGTAATAATAAATGCGGAATAATAAACAATGGAACCAGTCCCAAAACACACGCATGTGATATTCCAATGTAATAATAAAGAATGGAATAATGTAAGAAGATCACCAAGTATAGGGGATTCACGTATACAAAGTTATTCCAATGTAATAAATAAGAATGGAATAATATAAGGATTTCACCAAGTATAGGGTATGCCACAGATACAAAAGTTATGTATAGGGTATGCCACTTTTACAAAAGTTATTCCAATGTAATAATAATGAATGGAATAATGTAAGTTTTCTTCATGAATAAGAAAGAATAATACCCTTTACTGCACAACAAATAATATCCCTTACCTTAAAGAACCTAATATTAGAAAAGTGAAGTAGCAGAATACTTTTCTTCTTTCTCTCTATAGATTTTCTCTCTATAGCTTCTCTCTATAATTTCTCTCTCTAGTTTCAAAGAATTCGTAAGAAAATAATGAAGGAATGAGCTTCTATTTATAGGAAAATAGAATGCATAGTAATTAATCCATGAACGGTCTGCATTGATTTACTTTAATCGACTCATTCATATTTAAAGCAAAATCTTTTAAATAAAATATCATATATTCTATTTATATAAAAACATTTTACTATGCAAAACACTATGCAAAACACTATGCAAAACACTACGCAACACTATGCATAATAAAATATAATATATTCTATTTATAGAATAACTTTAATAAAGTATTCATTTTATATAAAAAGATGTTTCGCTTTTATTACGTTAATAATACTGAATAAAACAAAACGTCATTATCGCTTATAATAATTCATATTATTAATCGACAATAATGGAATCAAACTAAGTGACTTCTCACATAAGCATCAATAATCAATACCGTGTCTTACTTGTCATGCAACCACACGTATTATTCGTACTTTTACTACCGAGTAGTTCAACAAGATCCACGGTAAAACTTCCGCCGTTATTTCAATAAAATATTTTTGTCGCTTTCTCGATCAATCCGATAATAATTACGCTAGGGTCCACCAATGATTGAGTCGTTGTCATTTAATATTCCTCGCTAAACCGAATATTCCCCACCAATCGAATATAAGATAACCACTTGCATACTTTGCAAAATTTATAAATACTACCCACAACTATAATATTATCTCAAATTCACACCATAATATTGAAAAATTATTTCGACAAAATTTAAATCTTTATTGATAAAATCTGGGGTCTCACAAGAATGTTATGGTTTTAATAGATGGTGGTAGTACGCACAACTTCATTGATCATGCTATAGTCTCTAAGTTTGGGTTACCAGTGATCCGGGATAAGAAATTTGAAGTAATGGTGGCTAACCGTGAGAAGATAGAATGTGTTGGACTATGTCGCAATCTCACCCTCACCATTCAAGGATATTCCATCACCGCCGACTACTACATTCTTCCGGTCGCGGCATGCCAACTAGTCTTAGGAGTACAATGGCTTGAGACTCTTGGACCCATCGAGATGGAATACAAGCAGCTCACCATGAACTTCAAAGTAGAAGGAACCTCCCACACCTTCCAAGGATTGGGACGAACTAGCATTGAAGCTTTATCTAACAAGGAATCCACTGGGTTACAGGGCACTGGATTATTACTCCAAATAATTCCTTCCAGCAGCAGCTGCGAACCAAAGTCATACCCATCTAAGATAGGCC
Organism: Panax quinquefolius; assembly: GCA_020205615.1. Lineage (NCBI taxonomy): Eukaryota > Viridiplantae > Streptophyta > Magnoliopsida > Apiales > Araliaceae > Panax > Panax quinquefolius. The sequence continues at coordinate 19,299,413 of CM035172.1, read as the reverse complement.
AACTCCTAGCAAAATTCTCCCATGTATTTGAATTACCCACCACCTTGCCTCCAAAGCGGTCACATGACCATCAGATCCCATTGCAGCCGAGCGCAGGACCAGTGAGTGTGAGGCCATATCGATACCCTTATTACCAGAAAATTGAGATAGAGACGATGGTAAAAGAGCTTTTGCAATCTGGTTTGATACGGCCAAGTAACAGCCCGTTCTCTTCACCAGTTCTGTTAGTAAAGAAAGCAGATGGTGCTTGGCGATTTTGTGTGGATTATCGAGCTCTGAACGACATCACAGTTAAAGATAAATATCCAATTCCCGTTACCGATGAGCTATTAAATGAACTCCATGGAGCCAAATTCTACTCTAAATTGGACTTACGGTCTGGATATCGTCAAATTCGAGTGCACGAAGCTGACATTCCTAAAACAGCATTCCGGACACACGAAGGCCATTACGAATTTATAGTGATGCCCTTTGGCCTCACTAACGCACCAGCAACCTTCCAAAGTCTCATGAACGATCTTTTTCGTCCCTATCTCCGAAAATTTATTTTGGTTTTTTTTATGACATTCTAATATATTTAAGATCATGGGAAGACCATCTCACACATCTACAAATTGTTCTCCAAATCCTATCAGCTAACAATTTGTTTGCAAAAGAGTCGAAATGTCAATTCGGTGTTTCACAGGTTAAGTACTTGGGTCACATTATTTCGGATCAAGGCGTGTCAGTTGATCCAACCAAAATCCAAGCTGTCATAGAATGGCCAACACCAACCACAGCTAAAGGAGTTCGTGGGTTCCTCGGATTAGCAGGCTACTACCGGAAGTTAATCTGTAATTTTGGATGTATAGCGTCCCCTTTGACCCGCCTCTTAAGCAAGGGAGGATTTCACTAGAATGAGGCAGCAGAGATGGCCTTCAAACAATTGAAAGAGGCACTGACTTCCCCACCAACTCTATGCCTTCCTGATTTTTCTCAACCATTCGTGATTGAATGCGATGCTAGCGGACTTGGAATTGGCGCAATTTTTACACAACAAAATCAACCAGTGGCGTATTTTAGTGAAGCATTGAAAGGTTCAACCTTGGCATTATCCACCTACGAGAATGAAATGTTGGCTATCGTCAAAGCAATCAAGAAGTGGCATCCATATCTACTTGGAAAATCATTTACTGTCCGCACAGATCAAAAAAGTCTCAAGTACCTATTGGAGCAACGGATTACTACACCGGCACAAACGCGTTGGCTGCTAAAACTACTTGGTTATGATTACAAAATTGAATATAAACGTGGGCCTGAAAACCAAGGTGTAGATTCCTTGTCACGTGTAGTTGAATTCCAATTTTTATCACTTTCTATGCCACATGCAGATTGGTGGTCAATACTACAAAAGGAAATCCAACAGGACTCATTTTATGAAAAATTGATAGAGAAAAGCACCTCCCAATCCAGACATGTTTTTCAACATGACATGAAGGAGTATGGTTCAAAAGCGACAAAGTTTATTTGAGCCCCACCTCCAACTTGATTCCAAAGATACTTGTTGACTGCCATTCCTCTTCTATTGGTGGGCATTTTGGATTTCATAAGACACTCTCCCGTATCAAGCATAGCTTTGTTTGACCTAGCATGCGCCGAATGGTGAAGGAATTTCTGTAGCAATGTGATGTTTGTCAGCGGTTCAAAACCGATTGTATGAAGCCGTTAGGGTCGCTTTTAGCGTATTGTCGATCCCTCACCAAATGTGGACTGATGTCTCAGTGGACTTTATTGAGGGGTTACCATCTTCTAATGGATACACTGCCATCATGGTCATTGTCGATCGTCTAACAAAATATGCTCACTACATAGCCTTGAAACACCCTTTTACGGCTGTAACTGTTGCCAAGGCCTTTGTCGCCAACGTGGTTCGCCTAAATGGTATTCCGACATCAATTGTTAGTGACCGAGACAAGGTATTAATCAGCTCCTTTTGGCAAACATTGTTTCAGCTGCAGGGAACCAAGTTGTGTATGAGCTCCAGTTACCACCCTCACGGCGAATGACAAACCGTTGTAAATCGAACTTTGGAGCAGTACTTACGATGTTTTGCTGGTGATCAGCCACGAAAATGGCTAGAATGGATTCCCTGGGCCGAGTTTAGCTACAATACCTCCATTCATTCCTCTACCAAGATGACTCCCTTCCAAGCAGTTTACGGCATTCCGCCTCCAAGGCTATTGTCCTATGTACCAGGCACTTCCTGTGTCCAAGCTGTGGATGAATATCTGCGTGACCGCGATGCCATTCTGCGCGAGCTGCGACACAACCTCCTGCAAACTCAAAATCGAATGAAATGTCAAGCGGACCAACATCGGCGCGATGCCTCATTTGCTGTGGGAGATTATGTGTATTTGAAACTACAACCTTATAGACAAACTTCTGTAGCTTTTCTGGGCTCCTTGAAGCTCGCACCGCGTTTCTTTGGACCATATCAGGTCATTGAAAAGGTGGGTTCTGTGGCTTACAAATTGGCTTTGCCTCCTGGTTCTCAAATTCACAACCACTACAAGAAAAAAGCCTATTTGCGACCAATAATATCAGCGACCGCTGTATTTGGTCACGGATAATGGTACTAGCGACCGCTATCTGCGACCACTATGGATTCTAGTCGCTAGAAAGTTCAATGACCGCGACGCGGTCATTGACGGCATCCACTATGATTTTCCCTCCTAAAATTTTGGTGTGAAACCTCGGCGCGGTTTTTTATGACTTACTCTCTATCGGCGATCGCTTTGGCAATCGCTAACACGTCCACGTTATTAAAATCATGCGACCGCACGCGGTCGCAGATGGCTACAATCGATGTATTTCAATAAACCAAGATCGACCATCACTCTTGATCCGTAATGAAGAAAAAAAAAAGAGGAGAAAAGAAGAGGGAGAAGAGGGAGAAGGGGAGAAGAGAAGAGGAGAAAGAGGGAAAGCCACCGCCACCGCCACCATCATCACCACCACACCACACGACGCCACTGCCACTACTACCGCCACCACCATCACCACCATCACAAAGTTTCATTTAATTTGTTATTGATAATATTTCATCATGTGTTTCATAAGAAATCATATATATATATATATATATATATATATATATATAAGTTGTATTTATATAACAAGTGAAGTGTATTCAAAGTTTTGTTACTACAATTAAAAATACGATTCGTATTTTATAGTCTTAATTGGGAAACTATATTTGAACTTGAGTGATATAATTTTTTAGACAATTTATTGTTATAAGAAAATTTGTGGCATGATTTTCCAACACGATGTACCCTACTCAATACTTAGAGGCTTGAGTATACTATATATAGTATATAGTATAGGTGCATGTATATATCCAAGAAAACAAGGGGAAAATGAAAGAAAGAAAAAAAAAGAAGAAAGAACCATCTTCATATAAATATAAAAAGCTTAGTCCCTAAAGATTTGGTAATTTGTGGTGAATTAAGTGGCATGATAATTTTTTTATATTATTTTTTTCGCTTTTGATCCAATAATTTCCTTAATTTTTAATGTTGTTTTTTGAAATATTTGTTTTTCGCTTTTGAGTATCCATTAAGATTTGGGAACAATATTAATGTTCACGTTAATTAGTGTCTTTGCGTATATGTGCACAAATTTTGGTAGGATACCTTTATATTAATAGGGTTTGACCAAGGATATATAAAACTTAGTGCTCTACTCTATATACGATATATTGAGATAAACTAATGTCTAGCTAGATTTAGGATATTAAGCACGCAGAAATTAAAGTCAATATAATGAGTAAATCACATGAACCCATATCAAATTTAGAGATGTAATTTTAACTTTTTGCAAAAATCTTCAAATCGATTTAAAAAAAAACCATGTCGATAATTCGAAATTTGAAGATTTAATAGAAATTTTTAAGTCACACTTAATTTTTACCTTATAGAAATTTGAAATCTTGCAAACCGAGTTAGAAATTATGAAAATAATGACTCTTCCTCTTTTTCCTTCTGCGTTCCTCTTTTTCCCTTTCGCTACTCTTCCTCGTTTTTTATGCTGTCTTCTCTTTTCCTTCTCAAATGCCTGCCTTAGGTTTTCTCAAGCGGATAAAGTAATTAAAATAATCTCGAATCCACATATAATAATTAAAACAGATCTAATCATTAAGAACGCCCATCCCTCAAATAGTGTTATTTGAGGATCCTCAACCGAATCTAACTATGTGAATTACTCCTCCGCTTATTTTTAATTGACGCCTTAGATAAAAATATAAATATTAAAAAATATAATTAATATTTTATTTAATTGACCAAAATAGTTATATAATCTTAATATTATCATTCAAAAATTCATTAATTAGAACAAATGAAAGAGAAACAAGTTAGTATTAATTTAACGTGTAGATAATATGAGAAATTAAATTATTAATACTACCTTAAAATCTATCAAATGACAAATAAAAAAAACATATGTAATAAATTTCACTCTCAAAAAAATAAATAAAAGGAAACAATTGAGTATTTCCTTAATTTTAGATATTGTCCTATAGATTTAGATCATTTTAGGGCCATTGCAAATTACTTATATTATATATCATAGTTAGTATCAATAAAGATCTCACCATTCCACAAAAGGAGTTGCGTTTGTTAAATATTTTGTTTAAAGAAATCTCCTTTCTTTTAATAATAAGATTATACAATGATATATATATATATATATATATATATATATCTTATGTATTTATATACATTGAATAATTCAAAGATTTAATATAAACATAAATTTAAATAAATTATTGTTGATATTCTTTGAAATTGGGACAATTTTGGGCTTCTTATTGTTTTTACTAATATTGGATTCTCCTAAATTGTGCCTTGAATTATAGTTGTGCACATTCTTTTTTGTGTGTTGGGATTATATTTTATTTGAAATTGGTCAAGTATGCATGCCCTAAATGCACGTGGATAGTCCATATTATAGGGAGACTCTGTAAATTTTTTTTCATATATAAAGTCAAATGGCCATATAACTTGAACATGAGTATAACATAAAACATAACTAGGAATTAAGTTTATCCATAATTCAATCAAGAAGAAGGTTCAAAGAAGTTTTTCCATAATTCACAAATGAAAGATAAAGAAAATGACACTATTAATATGTATGCTATAAGTATGACTTAGCTTAGAATAGAAAGAAAATGAAAAGTACAAACACAAACACAAGCACCATAACTTCAATCACACTATTAATGAGTTGTTTCTAAAATATCCATACTTGTCTAAATCTTCATATATAAGTCAAATGGCCATATATGCATTCGTGTATATGTGATGGCAATGAGTAAAGACCATATGTGTTCTATTGTAGACTGTTGGGGATTTGTGTGACTAGTGTTGTTAGATAGTGAGGAGTACATACATTGCCTATAGATAACATGTAAAAATGGTTCCCTAAGTTAGTTAAGGTCTACATGGTGTGTCAGGCAAATTCTTGCTTAAAAATCATCAAAAATAAGCTTTATAGAACAATGAACACTAAAATAGTGAATCACCATACCTGGACCCCATACACAAGTTTCAATAGTCATAATAGGACATAAGAAAGCTACACAAACTAAAGGAACCAAGCCCAAGCCATTTTGAGCATGAGACTTGTTAAAAATCACATTTTAAAGCCAAAATGGACCTGCTTTTGGACAATTCATAGTACCTGACCTTAAAGGACTATTATGAGAAGATACAAAGTTGCTCATACATGCTAGTAATGATTCCCAAACATGGTCATTAATAAAGCCAACAAGAAAACCAATTTAAGCTCTCTTTTCAAGCCTAAAGTGAGCTTTGATAAGTCAAAATGAGTTAGATGATTAAATAAAGTTTGGTGATGCTAAAAGTAACCTTAAGTAACTTAAATATACACGCCTAGACTATCCTAGTGGCCTAGACTATCATATCCTATTGTCCTTTTGTTTACATACAATTACATATCCTGATGTTCTCTATATCCCTGACATGTTTATGTACCTTTCATTTATAACTTATACTAACATCCTAAATTTTTATTTATAGATGTCTTCAACTCGCAAAGACGAAAAGCGCCGGGTTGGGTTGGGCCCCTAATCATGTGTCAAGGCCCTATTAATCCGGATGATCGCATTCTTATACGTATCCGCCCTCCTCCGTGATAAAGACGTAAGTTAAACATCGTGTATATATATATATATAAGGTTTTAATATAAATTATCAGATATTGTAGTGATTTTCAAGATAGTAAAATTGTGAAGTGCATTTCATAATTATGTTACATGTAATCGGCCTACGCTAAGATTACATAAATGAAAGCACACCTCTCGCCCATAAGGATTTAAATTTTGTAATTTCGGTATATTTTTTATCACTCGATAGATAATACATAGTTAATCAAATAATATTGCTTAGTAATATAACAGCTTTTAATATTATTATTGTTATTTTATTTGCGTAAACGATATAGATGGGACGACGCACGAGCATCGCTTATTCGAGACACTTATTCGCATAAGTCATACCGTATTTAACTAAAGATAATTTGAACAAGAACGACAAAAAGCCACCTGCATAATGCCGAGATTGACCATCCAGACAAGCGTGAGTAAAGATATATGCGAAAGCATAGCCCACAGTGGTGCATATTTTTTTATATATATAGTGCGAGATGTGTGACCATGGGAAAGGCGAGAGAGTCGGGTCAAAAGGCATGAAGACCGTCGCCTCGAATGATCCTCGTGTGTATCAAACGGACGCGAAGGCAAAAGCGTGTCGACGGCGGCGATAGATATCACAAACCGCAACACATTCTTTGCCGCTGTGGTACGTATGTTATGTTTACATCATCTTTTGTAGCTAAAATATCATATGTTTACATAATAATATGAGGATATGAACTATAGGAGTCTCAGGCCTCAAGGTCAACCTATCAATTGGTTGGATGTGTATGTAGCCACCGCGATGGTCTACCCGAAGTCGCTTGGATAAGCGGTAATAAGTTCACTTTATCCTAATATGTTGTTTATAAATTGTAACGACCTTCTTTAGTATTTTTTTATTTATTTTAACTATTTAATTGTTCATCTTCCGACAGACACTTATAAGGGCTTAATGAACGAGCGCCATCCTCAAGGCACCCCGCGTCCAACGATTGATTGATCAAGAATTATGGGAGAGGCATCCATCGTGAAGAAAAATTATGTCAAAGGCCAAGGACAAAGACGACGCCCGACCATCAAAGCCTGCACAGTACGACTCTATTTACCCACCACTACATACCATCAAAGTTATCCAAATTTATCATACTCCTCGCCGATCAGTGAGAGAGTGATCTGTCAGATCGATCGTGATCTTCTTCAGATCTTCGGGTGGGCATCTGCAGCCTCTAAGTCCTGATGAGTTAAGGAGGCAGGCGGTGGCGGCAGCAAGCAGTAGGAGTAGGAGCAAAGCAAGACAACAACAAGTGAGCAGTATATATATATATCGTTTATTGTATAGCTACATTGTTTTATATGTTTATAGTCTCCGAGTCAATGTCTTAATTATATGTAACATATATGTTTTATTACTTTGATAATTACAGATCCTAATTTGGATGATCCATGAAGAAGCGCTTAGACTTATTTTTTTAGATTTTTAAAGCCTTGTACTCTTTTAGATTCATTCTTTGACAATTGTATTAGTTTATATGGATGTTTACGATATCGATTATATCAGGTTGGATGAATGTTTTGTATTGTATTGATGAATGTTTATTCATGGATGAATGTTTTGTATTGATTGGATGGATGTTAATATGGATGTTTGATATATATATATATATATATATATATATATATATATATATATATATAACTGTGTTTGGGATTGAAAGCGTACAAAGCGTGTTATTTTGGGAAATCAATAAAATAGGCAAAAATTTAAAAAAAAAAAAAGCATCAATGATCGTGACGCGTCTTGATCTTCTGAAATGTATCAAATGATCGCTTTCAACTTTTTTGAATCTAGCGGCCATCATGCGATTATTGCTATTATCGATCACGACACGTGTGACACGTCACGCATGACAAATGACTCAAAGATAAGTCATAATAATGGTATCGGCCGCTAATTGCGATCGCTAATAAGTTTGGTCATTATTGTTGGTCATTGATGTCCTTCCAATGACAGATTATCTGCGATTTCGTGTCGGTGATCGGATTGGTCATGAGATATCATCTGCGATCAGTATCTGCGGTCATTGACGTCTTGATCACGATAAGCTTTTATGTTGTAGTGAACGTGTTTCATGTTAGTTTGTTACGGAAGCATTTGGGGTCAGTCACTCCTACTTCTTCCCAACTTCCCCCTCCGATACTTCAATCATCCTTCCACAACCTGAAGCCGTCTTAAATCGACGTGTGATCAGCAAGGGGAAATATCGTCCAAAGTCTGAAATCTTGGTGAAATGGGTGGGTGCACCAGCAGCCGACGCAACCTGGGAAAATGAGTGGCGCTTTACCAAGTCCTATCCTGATTTTATCCTTGTGGACAAGGATCCTTAAGTGGGGAGGAATGATATGTGCCACTTTGGATACATATCTGGCGCACACAACAGAGTAAATCAGTAGCATGTTAGAAAGTGGCTACGTGGTCTAGTTTGTTTGATTTAGTCTTTGTTTGGCAGTAACATGTTATACACGTACTAGTAGTGGCAACAAGATGGGAAGTGGTAGTGATGGTTGGGTAGTGGGTAGCAGAGTGGGTGCTATTCTTTAGCATAATGGGTCTTGTTTATTTGTATCGTTGTTAATTTCTTTACTAGTTGTATGGCTATATATAGCCTGAATGGATTAAATGAAAAGCAGAGTTTATCACCAAAACTGTTTCCTCCTTATCTTAATTCTCTTCTGCTCCTTAATTCCAAATTCCTTCGTAACAGAACTCTTGTGATTAAAAAGAAATTAGGTAAAGATAGAATCTCAAAGAAATTCATTTGACAACAAAAATAAGTTTTTCCATGGAGCAGCTAGTTAGCAAACTTAATAGTGGTTACTGCTGTTCCAAAAACAGGACAGTGGGTACTTGAGAAAGTAGGTGAAACTCACTTTTGAAAGATGGGTTCCAAGGCAAATGGTGAAAAAGTTGATACATGCATATTGCAAACAAACCAAACCAAAGCGGACTTCTCCATTCTTTTCGGTAGTACAATTTTTTTTATTTCAACATCTCATGCAGTGACCCCCTTGCCTATTTAGTTTATGTGAAAACGATTTCCTATTAGTCGGTACATGCTACAAATATTACCAATATCATTTCCCAAAAAAAAAACTACTAGAAAACACCAAGCTGTTCAAGAAACGTTAAAGGACTAGACAAATATAACAACTGTGATACAAATGTTACAGAAGTGAAGCTTCATATATACCATTTATAAATGCAAGTATAGCAAAACAACAAAAAACAGGGCCCCAATACAAAATTGATACATAGAAAAAAAAATACAAAGACACTGATCCTTCTGTTGCCACAAGTATCAAGCTTCAGCAACCTGCAACTGTAACTTAAAGCCTACCACCCTTTGCCACAATCCCAATTCCTTCTCAAGACTTTTCCTAGAGCAGGGTGTATAGGCTGCAGATTATGCACATGTGCCATGGTCTACTCCTATGCTAAGATATCTAACCAACTAATCCAATTCACCACACAATTTTGATCTTCTTAGGCCCAAAGAGTTCTTCCTTGGTTGCAGAATCCATTTTTTTTTCCTTATTTTTTTTAAAGACTAAATGTGATCAGATTGCATATATGACCTCTCCACTGCTGTCAATATCAAGGCTCTCAGGATCGGAGTCCAAGTCATCCATAAAATCTTCCATTTCCAAGTCATACAAACCAACTGGCGGTACAGTTGCCTCAGAGATTATCTGCATGATCACATCGATGCTCTGCATGGGTTGATCAGGCTCTTCAAACTGGCTGCTGATCATCTTCTCGTCCATCAGATCTGCAGGGAGGTTCTTTAGAAACCACTTGTGATTCCTGATTTCCGGGATGCTGATTCTCTGTTGCATGCATATGAGCAAAGGCATAAGACTAGCATCGTGCCTAAGCTAGCCAGTCTAATAAGTACAAGCTCATTATAGAGGTTGCAAGATCCACATATAATCTACAAAGTTGATACATATCAAGATTTTAATAAGTTTGGAAGGATTTCCATGAATAGCTCCAAATAAATTCATGAAATCTACTTCATGATAATATCATTTCCAGCAAATTTTGTTCATATTTTTACTACAGTCAAGTACCTAAACTTAGATGAGTATACATAAACTCACACTGAACAAGTCACTGTATAGATGGACAAATATTCTGCACATGAACTATATTTTCGCAAAGGAGTTCCACCAGTGAAAGTCCTAGGTGCAACTGGCTAGTAATGCAAGGACGAGAAGTTCACCAAGACGATGTTTAGTAACCACAATAAGCCCTTTCTATTTGATAATACTTAACTCTTAAATCCATTTAAATTAAAGAAATTAAGACCAAGTAGAACTGGTGAGTAACATACAGATGATTCTGCACAGACCATCCACTTAACTGCAATTATATACCGCAAAGGCAAGATTGACTGACCTCAGGCAAGAAAATATTACTTTATTCTTTTTCTCCAAAGGTAACATATTGTGACTAAAAATATTAAATGCACCCATACAAGCAAAAGTATATGAAATTAAAAATCCCATAAAAGAAAGCAGCATACATGAAAGTTACAACTCTATTTTAGGCAAAGTAAATATATACGCCTCTAATGACTCATATTTCAAAAAGAAAATAACCATCTTTGTAAATTAATATATGCCCATGGTAAGATCTTTATGACAAATGATTATGTTATTTAAAAGCAATGGTATAGCAATTTTGTTAGGGATGATATCTTGGAACCACATCCCTCTTTTAGCCCATTGTTTTAACTTAAAGAAATCCCTAGTCTTATGCAGATCACCATCCAGCAGTGCATTCACTCAATTGACGTTGACTGTCGAACATGAATAAGCTCAAAACAGTAGTAACTTTTGCTTCTAAATTGTGGTATTCTTTTTCAAGAGTAGCCACCTTTTTTTCGGGCTGGTTCAAATATTAAGGTTAATCTGAATACAAACACAACAAAGTATATTAAAATTTATTTGACTAACCATTGCAGGGTCTACAACAAATATCATAGAGATCAGATGGCGACATTCAGGAGATATTTGAATATTCTCCGGAATGGAGTACTGGACACTCAGAATTCTCTGCAGAAAAAGTGGAAATGCCAGCTGATAAAATAAAACACGGATGAATAAATTCAACTATAAGTCTGACTTCGATTGAAGTCACTTCGAGCTCAAGTTATGATGAAGTCTAATGAAGTACCTGTATTGTCTTCCGGAAGTCCTTAGGTTCATCAGGGTCCTCAAATGGATAGGCCCCAACCAGCATAACATATAATGTCACTCCACATGACCACACATCAGCGATCTGAGATAAAGGCAATATGCAAATTACAGGTTATTAAGCAGTAAAAATATGGACATTGAAGGCTACTAACTACGAAGGTGAGAGATGGATCGAATATAGGTTCTTCAGGTAGAATCTGATAGTTCCAGAAGAATGATGCATGTTTACTCATCATTCCCTCCCCCCCACTGGCCCACCTAGTTCCCACTTCCTTTATTTGTTCTCCTCTACAGAACGCGTAGACAAGTTTTTCCTTAATATCTGTAAGTTTCTCACTACGTAACCAGTTGGAGATGCTAGAAACAGTAACTCATATGAACTCTTGCGAACGGTAGTAATTACACAAATATATGGTTTACCTTGCCATCATATTCTTGCCTAAGTAATACTTCGGGAGCAATGTACGCAGGAGTTCCCACTGTTGATTTTGGTTGCGAATGCAGCACAGAAGACTGAAAAGAAACAGCAATAAAAATAAAAATATAACATAGCAACTAAACCCAGATAGCATATATATAAAGGCTAACGAAGATGATGCAAATGACTAGGGCTAACAATATTCAAAAAAATATGAGAATTTCACCACCATACAGAAGATTACTAGAACTTGAGCAAACAAAAGCTCTTACTGCATTAGACTATAAATTATTTAACCTCAACTAAGATCCCACGAATCGGGATATATATTAAACCAATTAAAAAGGAATGAAAGACAAATGATGAGAAAGGTTACCTTGGAATATCCAAAATCACATATTTTCAGGCGAGGAGCCACACTTCCATCCAACAATGTGTTTTCAAGCTTCAAGTCCCGATGACATACTTGCTTCAATGAGAAACACAATGCACAGATTGGCAGAAGTCAAATAACTTTTCAAGTTTGCATATGCAGGGAAGGTATAAAAAAAGAAGAGAAAAATCATTTGAAACAGTAAAATATTTGTATACCATTGCATGACAATAGCTGACTCCAGATATAAGTTGCTGAAAGAAGAAGCGAGCCTGAAAGTAAAACCCGAAATAAGTAGTCCATAGATATAGAAGATGAACTAGAGCAAAAAGGTGCACATCTACAGTTAATAATATTCAAAACCTCGTCCTCCATGAATCGCCCAGCATTGCAGATTCGCTCAAAAAGCTCTCCTCCAGATGCATATTCCATCACAATAGCCAGATGAGTTGGTGTCAGTATGACCTACGGTATATAGGCAGCTAAAAGATAAACCACATCCTCATTTATAGGCAAAAACAGGAAAGTGTAAAATTGGCAAACCAAACCTCTTTGAACTGAACTATGTTAGGATGCCTCAGAGATCTATGATTGATAATTTCCCTTTGAACATTTTCATCTATCTGCAACAAACACAAACATATTAAGCAAACAAGAAAAGCCCCACAATAATTCAGAACTTTGAGAGGAAAAGAAAATCACAAAAATAATATGAGTTTGTATAGAGTATGTTCATGCACAAACACATGTAGGGAAATCAGAAGTATGAGCGTGTAACTTTAATATTTTGAAATTTCGCAATTATTAACCCCTTTTCTGAACTATGCACTTGTTAGTCCTCCTTGCAACAACTGATGAAATATTCATACACGTCTTTCATCATATGTTATTTAGACTCTTTTAATTGTGTGATGTAACCGTGTGGGACAAACAACACCTGGTGTGAATATGGCATCTGTTCTTTGCATGTCCTATTCAATATACATCCCAAATAGGTTTGAATCGTTTGATGATACAAGCTGGCTACATAATCATACAGAAAACTCTTATCAAATATGTCCCTTTGCTTCATAGGCTTTCCAAAATTAGTAAAGGTTCACAAACTACGGCGAGCTAAAAAATATGAACATCAACTACATAGACAGTCTCTGGTAACCCAATGAAAATTGAAAGTTAGATTTCTAGCTAGGAATTCCATTTAAAAATTTTGTAGGAGTTATGTAATTTCCAAGCTCACATTCAAACTACTTCTGCAAAAATAATATTCACTTGAAATATTTTATTTTATGTATAAATTGCTCGAACATAGCTGATGAATAAAAAACAAAAGGAGAAACAAAATTTCAAAAAGCTTCTAATATTTAAATTTCAATAAGCTCAACCTAGCTTACACAGTAATTAAGTTGCCCCCTCTAGGAACATAAGATTTAGAGGGAATTTGGGCGCTTACAAGTAGTCAAACCTGCTTATAAGCAGTTTCAAGAAGCAAAAAGTGTTTGCTAAATTGATTTTAAAAGGTGTTTATAACTTTTTATGGAAATAATCAAAAGCTTCAATTTGAAGCTTCTTATTATTAGCTAAATCTAATAATCAGGTTTGACCAATAATATTACTAGTCTATCCTTATTTATTTTAATAATTGTAACCATTATCCATATTTACTTTTCAAAACATTCATTTTTAGTAATTTACACTTGAAATAAGTGATTATCGAGTTTTTTTATACCAAACATTTTTTATTTGTTACTAATTTAAGTGTTTTTAATTTACCAAACACAAACTAACTGATTAAAGTACTAATCAGAATTAGTAATCACATTTTTAAGCAATCCCAAACATAATCTTAGAATCTAGTACTCCATCCGTCCCATAGTTATAGGCTGATTTTCCATTTTGGGATGTCCCAATATATATAGGCTACTTACTATTTATAAAATTTAGTTGGTTCATTGTTTTACTTTTATGCCCTTATAATAAATATTCAACCATTACTCTTTTTTTTTTGAAGAAACAACATTCAATGTCATTATTGTTATCATCACATTTAACGTTGTTGTATTCTCAATAAAAGAATTCAACTTTTTAGGCTCAATAAATGAATTTGGAATAACAAACATTTTGTGATTGGTTGAAAGTTTATGTAGATTAAAATGATCAATTAAGTTGAGAGTTTCAATGTGATAAGTAAGGAGTACTTAATTTATTCATTAATTCCATATTAAGGGGTATATGTGGAAAATTTTTGTTAAAATTGCCACTTAAATTGATTTTCTTAAACTATGTGCTAAAAGAAATCATCCTATAATTATATGTGACGGAGGGAGTATAACTTTTAACATTCGCCATTTTCTCAGCAACAAAGCACCGCATGAAATTAACCTACTTTAACCAAGTTTATACTACTACTAGTAGTTTTTACTTCATCGCTATTACCAAAGAAAATTAATACACTTCAGATTCACACCTAAAATAAAATGAAAATGAAAAATAAACCGAGTCAAATTCATCAATGAAACAACAAAAAGCCCAATTCCAAACACAACCGCAATCTTTGGCAAAATCTAAATAAACATCAATAAATGCGTGCAAAGCTAGTAATGACTCACCATAAATAGCCCAAAATAAATTCCAGAAATACTCCACTAGTAAAGTTAATAATAACTACTCCTAGTTAAAATTACGAAACTGACCTTGTCGCCCCTCTCGATGTACTTGACTGCTACCAGCTCTTTCGTCTGCTTATCTCTCATAAGCCTTGCAATTCCAAAATTACCAGAGCCGATATCTCGGACCAAATCGTAACGACCACTGTCGTGCATAATCGGCATATCCATACCCGAACCCACAGGAATCGCCGTCCGATTCATTTCCAAAGCTCTCCGGTATATATCGGCCTACAAAGATTTCCGAATCACATTACAAAACTTAAAACCGGCGATAAGTATCAGTGATCACGATCGAACTGAAACATCTAAAACCGAACAAGTACCCGTGGACGGATCCGATTGTGTACTATGTCAGATGATTCACCGGTGGTACTAGATTAAATATAAAGTGTAAATTAGTCTGTTGGTTTATACGCTTTCGCTTTCTAACTACTAAAACTTTAGAGAGAGAGAAATATTCTGGTCGGCAACGGGATTAATATCTGGTGTTCGAGTGTTGATTGGTTTTGGTTGGATGATAGAGAGAGAAACGGAAGTAGAGAGGTTCACTCGAAGATGCTTGGGGGATAGGACGCCGTCGTTTTGTTATTATATCTGGACATAGGATACCAGTTGCCTACTTGCCTTGCCTAGTAGGCGACAATTGGATTATGTCTCTTTACATGTCATTCTTATTGTTTGGATCAATTAACTGTTTCGCTATCGTCTTAAAGGCAGCAACTAGACCTACACCTACACGGACACTTATATACAGCCTGTTGCCTAAAAGTAGTCTTATTTAAAAAAAAATTAATTAATATATAAAATTACTTTAAAATATTATAATTGAGTATAAAATTATTATTATTATTATTATAGATATTTCTCTTGCTCCCCTAAGATATTATTTTAATTCACATTATAGTTTCCATCTTAAAATTTTATAAGTTAATTTCGTTCAAAATTAAATGGAATTTTTTCTGTAGGACGAATGAATTATAAGTTAAATAAATAGTCATGTTAAAATTATCATCGTCTTCATGGTCAACTTATACTCCTCTTAGAACATGTTCGGGAATGATTTATTTTAAAATAATTTATAAGTAAAAGTTGTGAGAACCCAGATTTTATAAATAAAGATTTTATTTTCTCGAAATATTTTTTGAATATTATGGTGTGAATTTGATATAATGTTATAAATATGGGTAGTATTTATAAATTTTGCAAAGTATGCAAGTTGTCATTATATAATATTCGATTGGTGGGAAATATTCGCTTTTAACGAGGGAATATTCGTATGCAATGGCAAGACAATCATTGGTGGACCTATTAACTTAATTATCATTTGAGAAAACGACA
This sequence comes from Panax quinquefolius, assembly GCA_020205615.1. Taxonomy (NCBI): domain Eukaryota; kingdom Viridiplantae; phylum Streptophyta; class Magnoliopsida; order Apiales; family Araliaceae; genus Panax; species Panax quinquefolius. Next base: position 19,283,163 of record CM035172.1, on the reverse strand, counting down.
AAAATACTTTTTATGAAAATAACGGCGGAAGTTTTACTCATCAACCCGTTGAAACACTTCGGTGTTAAAAGATAAGATGTACGTGTGGTTGCGATAAGAAGACACAAGATTGATTATTGATCTTTACGTGATAAGTCACTCGGTTTTGTTTTATTAGTATTATTAATGTAATAAAATGCGAATACTTTTTATAAAGTTATTCTATAAATAGAATATATTATTCTATTACGATTATGCGTAGTGTTGCGTAATATGCGCGTAGTGTTTTGCATAAGTAAATTTTTTTTTATATAAAATGCGAATACTTTTATAAAGTTATTCTATAAATAGAATATATTATATTTTATTACGATAAAAGGTTTGATAAGATCTGCGATAGTGTTTTGCAGATAAGAAAATCTTTTTATATATAATGTAATACTTTTATAAAGTTATACTGCTTTATTAGACAATAATTAGAATATATTATATTTTATTATGCATAATGTTTGCATAAAGGTCTCAGATAAGATTTGCATAGTAAAATCTTTTATAAAGTTATTCGTTTTATTAGATTATAAATAGAATATATTATATTTTATTTAAAAGATTTTGCTTTAATTATGAACCGCCGATTAAAGTAAATTAATCTGACTGCTTCATGAGTTAGTTACTATCGCAGCTTCATTTTTCTATAAATAAAGCTCATTCCTTCATTATTTCTTACGAATTCACCTAAACTCTGTAGAGATAAACTATAGAGAAAAGAAAGAAAAGTATTCGCTACTTCACTACTCATATATCCAAGATTTTCTTCTTCTTAAGGTAGGAAATATTATTTGTTGTATTCGTAAGGGTGTTATTCTTTCTTATTCATGAAGAGAAAGGCTCATTGTTATTTCATCGCTTATTATTCTCGTTGGAATAACTCGTATACGCTTGATTCACCCTATACTTGGTGACTTTCTTCTATTATTCCGCCTTTACTATTCTCGCTGGAATATCCATGCAGACGCTTTCTGCCGGACTGATTCCGCCTTTATTATTACGTTGGAATATCCTCGCTCATGCGTTTCTGTTTAACTGGTTCCGCCTTTTATTATTATTACATTGGAATATCCTCGTCATGCAGGCGTTTTACGCCGGACCTGATTCCGTCTTTATTAGTACCCCAAATGTTTATTAATTTCCAATTAGGGACTGTTAACGCCAAGATCTTTCTCCACGTCTCAATCACCAAGACGCATCCGATATCCTGCACAGTTCAACAAGTCAACACCAAAAGCTTGATTACCGACCAGGCTTGGGATAACTCCAGTAAGAGTCAAGATTTGCCGATCACAAGGTCAACAATGGAGAGAAAAATAATGTCTAATGTCTGAGAGAGAAGAATAATATGAATGTGTGTGTTACTTACCTTCTTATGTGATCTTAGCCCCATACATACTCCGGTTTACCGTGCCACTCATCACTTCCTGACACCTTTTCCCCCACTTCCTATTATTTCAAATTAAAGTATGCAACTTTTCACTTCCACGCTGCTACTAATTTTTGCCCATGGCCATCCGAGTCCCATCCTCATTAATGCCATGCGGAAAGGTGGCAAACACAGTAGTCAACTATCACTTGGTATAATGATTACCGATCAAATTTGGATTAAGTGACAATTTGTATAATGAGCCAATTCAATGACTAAGCCCCAATAATGGAAATGACCCAAATGACCGGATCCAACCAAAAGGACCCAATGAAATAATCAAATAATCGGGCCCAATCCATTCGGACCAACCAGACTAACGTAACACGATCCAAGGAGAGAGCCCATTAAGTCCGCCCACTAAGGAAAAGGATTATGGCCTAATATCATTTCTAGTCTTTTATTAAACAGGATGTTTAATGAAAGACTATAAACAGTATAGGCCCCTGACATAACGAATTATGATAAATCACAAGAGATCCAAAGTAAAACTCACCAAAGCCCATCAAAATCGGTCCAAATTGATATCAGGAATAGAAGTGGGAAGCCCAATAGACGCAAACCCACTCAGGTGAAGATATTTATACCCAAAAACGGACGAAACCTCTTCCCATTCATCATCATTACATTGAATGAATTAAATGTGCGCCCTCGATTCTGTAATAATCACAAGATAAAAGGTAAACTTTACCAATTCGATTTGGTTTTACTCGCTAATTTGAAATTTGAACCTTTGAGCTTTCTTCTCCTCTCGCAAACTTCTTCCTCTCGATTCACGAAATCTCAACAATGGTGATTGTGAATTCCAAATGCATAACTCTCCCAACCCAAACCCTAACCAAGAGGGTTCAAGTTCCAACCCCAATCAACAACCATGGGGAAATCCTTCTCTCCGACCCCTCCATCTCGACCTCTCGACTTCTTTAAGGATCTGGAGCGCCCTCATGCCAACATCCCTTCCTCCGTCACGAATCAAAATATGTATCCTCGGGACTCGTTATCGATTCCCCGACATATACGCCTATAAGGGCCCCTCGCTCTCAAGAGCGTATGTACCAAATGACCGGACGGTTGGGTCGCCATGCCACCACCTTCTTGGAAAAGGGGTTCGCCTTACCTCTCTATGCTTTTATCGTTACCATCCTAGGGTTTATAGGAGTGGGCTTTGCTCAATTAGTGCCCAACTCCTACATCCATATCCTGGCATTCATTGCCTTTTGTCATGAATTAGGGATTTCTCCCTCCGTTGACATCTTCTTCACCTCTTCTCTGCCAAAAAAGTCTCGAGAACGAGGCTTCAAAATGTTGAGCAAGCAGTCTCCCCGACCCAACACCAGATTCGAGAGGAGACCCCTGATGGATACCCCTTCCAGCAACAAGGGTTGGCGCGAGAAGTGGTTTTTCGTCACGAGACCCGAGATCTCTTCTCTTCCAGATTGGACTACCTCTGATCGGGTCTTTGCTGACTTTGGAGACATCTCTGAAGGGCGTGTGAGGGAGATGGCAGACTTTTTGAAGAAGATTCCTCCAAAAGAATGGAGTTTTACACTTCTGACCAAACAAGCCTGGCTATATGATCACAAATGTAAGTTTCGAATAACTTTGTAACATCATTTTGAGATATATAAGTGATACAGGTTCTGATATATGGTTTTTTGCAGTGTCTTTGATCAAACCGACTTCTTTGGAAGTGAGAGACCTGGAAGATTTTTAGCGAGGAAGAATGTTGATGCGAGTGAAGAAGCATCCTATCAAGAATCTTCCCAAGTTGATCCCCCCATCGATCCACCAACTACTTCCCTTCAAATGATGAACCTCAAACCACGAACCCAACATGTAACGACCCCAAAATAGGTCCATTCCATCCAACCCATTCTCGAAGTCGCCAAATACATGGTACGAAAAAAACAACTACAACTTTATTACAACAATTGTCGTGCAAAATACAACAACACATATCTTTGTGAGTTTGATACAAATATATACCAACTCAGTAAAGACGTCACAATGACACCTTACATAAAGGTATAGTCAAAAAACTGCTTTTAGAAATTAGAATCTTTGGGAAGTGCTCAAGAAACCTTCGTATACATGGGAGGCCATGCTTTTAGGTTATGGTAGATATCATATGGCCACGTAATTATCCTTGGTTGATCTAATAGACCCCAAAGAAAAACGAGAAGATTACTATCGTATTCTTCCCAATGGTGAATCTTCTCTTGACATATCATTATCTCCACTTTGTCTCTAATTGGGTATTATACTCCAAACAAACACCAAGATTATATAGGTAGTGCTTGTAAATATACTCGCAAAGTGGATGAAAGACAACCATGTCTTATGATAACACGAGTTTGTATGTCATTAGACATCTTGTATGATAAAGACAAAACACCCTTCCAAAGTTGGGTTTGCCTCACCCTATTTAATTCACCAAAAATAACTATTAAATGATGTATAAAATACAACACACTAAAGCCCTCAATAAAATTATTTTCATACTCTTTTTAGGAGAACCTCAACAACTATAGACCACCGCTTATTCCTTGTTATCCCCGCTTCCAACCCAAATACACTTTTATTACACGAAAGGAATTGTGAAACAAAAGGGTGAGCACAACTAGCTCAAGAAAGAATATTATGACTAAAGATAAATAAATTATCAATAGTCTTCATCAAGAATGAATCGTAGATTTAGAACATATGGTAGATGATAAAACTTTTCAACCATAGTTGCAATTGAACGAGCAATCCATTAAAAGAGTCAAATAGACTATAAAGTCTATTGTCTTCTCACGTTAAAAGTCCACCAACAATATTTTATCCTCGTAACATCAATCAACAGCCTTTTTCCACAATCATATGAATAACTCATAATCATAATTGTGATTCTAAATTCCTCTTCTCATCCGGATCTAAGATAGTTTTCATCACATGTCTTTACCCAAACATCAAATATCATGGTTATACCAAATCACGCCCTGCTCATAATCATACTAATAAATTCATCTTTGCACCACGGGCCAAAGATATTCATCAACAATCTTACAAAGCTAAAGATATTCAATAACAGTCATCTTTGCATTACGAGCCAAAGATATTCATCAATAATTCATCTTTGCACTACAAAGCAAAGATATTCAACAACAGTCATCTTTGCATTACGAGCCAAAAGATATTCATCAATAATTCATCTTTGCACTTCAAAGCAAAAGATATTCAACAACGAGTCATCTTTGCATTACGAGCCAAAGATATTCATCAATAATTCATCTTTTGCACTACAAAGCAAAGATATTCAACAACAGTCATCTTTGCATTACGAGCCAAAGATATTCATCAATAATTCATCTTTGCACTACAAAGCAAAGATATTCAACAACAGTCATCTTTGCACAACGAGCCAAAGATATTCATATATCAAAGAAATAAATAATCATTTCGTGGTTATATAACAATAATTATAACCATGTTGATCAATTCACCTTTGCACTTAAGCTAAAAATATTCAATTGTAAATTCAATGGTCATGATCATACCAGTCAACAATTCAACTTTAGCACTACTGGCCAAAGAGAACCTATGGTCACAATCATACCAATAATCTACTCATTTTTACACTCAAGTCAAAGAGAAATATCATCATTAGGTTATAAGAATGTTATATAAAAACAATATAATCAAAACATGGTTTTAATTTCAAGAGTAAGATTCATAAATCAACGATAATTTAGTTAGAAAAAGAAACCAATTTTGTCATGAATAGTAACTCGTGAATAAGAACCCATGAATAGTAACTTCATGAATAAGAACTCCTGAATAAGAACTCATGAATAAGAATCGTGAATAAGACTCAGATATTCGCATACATAAAAGACCGTGATATCGTAAATAATGTCATATACGTAAATAGTATTATATACATGAATAATGTCGTATACATGAATAGTCTTGATACGTGAATAAGAACTCCCGACTCGTAAAGATAGAAATTCCACAAAAAAAACATCTTCACGCTTCATTTAATTAATAAGACTGAATAGTAACTCGTGAATAAGTAACTCATGAATAAGAACTCATGAATAGTAACCCCAGACATGAAAAAGTTCCAAATTTGATAAAAAGTTCCAACCAATATTTCAAAGATAATGATATTGAAGAAATAATATCATTTGAGAAGAAAATAACATCCCTTACTATCCCCCTTACCTCAAAAAAGCGAAGACTTCCGAGAGGATATCTGATATAACGTGAAGGAAACTTGCAGACCGATGAATATCAACTCACCAAGTATCTAAATACTCAAAAATTACACTCAATAATCTAGAGAGAGAGAGAGAAAGCTTATGTTTACGGTGTGATTTTCAATTCTAACTTAGCCCTCTATTTATAGGAAAATGTTAAGACGCTCAAGAAGACTTGACACTCACTACACCGATGGCTTTACCCGCTACTATTCCACCCACCAAAATCAGCCATCTTCCCTTAACAACCAAGAGTGGGGCCCACTCAATTCTAGAATTTTCCACCAAAACCTAATTTAGAATCGGCCACCTCTTAAAATTCATAACAAATCATACGTTCATTTTAACGGTTCAAAATTTGTGGACATATACTCAACTTATATATGTATAACATATCCAAAAATTACAACGATCCAACGGTCGGATCAAAATTTATAACTCACGCAATATAGTGAAAGAACACCGATTTTTCGGACTATCAGTCCTTCTGACCAGATTTCATTCAAAATTTCACCACGAAATATCTACAAAGAATTTTTGGGTGATTCAAATTTCTACAATTAGCTTACTTCTAGGGCTTTCTTTTGATATATGGCTCATCTCTTAACTCATTATACACAAAAGAGTTATGGATTTTACAAAATCAAGTAATAAACTAATTTTTCCGAAAATCCCATATTTTGTTCTCCATTTCGACAAATACTTGATAAAACACCTCATCATTAATTCCTTCACTTATAAATACATAAAATAAATCCATCATTTATATCCACATCAAATAAATATTTTCTTATCATATAAATCATTATTCACAAATAATATTACGTAATCACAATAATATGACCAGACCGTGCCCAGGAAGAGGGGGCTTTCCAATAAGAATTTCTCACTTCATGCCAAGCAATTAGGTGACCAAACCTCTCCTTAGACGTAACTTTCTAGACATTGCCAATAGTGCTATCTAATAATATTATTCAAATAATATGAATTATTGATCCGATAATGAGAAATATTGTGCAATGATAATTATCAAACAACAATAATATAAAATATCAACGCAAACAATTATTGAATCAATAAAATAAAATATCAATAAAGAATTACTTTAACAATTATTGAGTAGTGCCTTCTTATGTAAGGATCAATAATTCAAAAATCATGTAAAAAACCGTAATGCTATCTTGTAAGCGAACACGCCAGACATCGTATTTTAACCACCGGTATTCCAACAATTGTTAATTGTGAATGATTACGTCGTTATTTATAAAAACTTAATTTTGTCATTTTCTTCATCCGAAGCGGTTATTACATTATGGGGCCCAAAAATGGTCATGCTGCCATCAGCATTTAATATTCCCAAACGTAAAGAATATTCCACGACCAAACGAATATTCCCGACAACAATGAATATTTTATAACCACTTGTGTATTTTGAAAAAAATTCATATATCACCCTTAACTTTAACTTTTATCAATTTAACCATTTACTGAATAGTAATTATAAGAAAAATTGAATACTTTTATTTCATAAAATTCGGGGTCTTACACAACATACCCGAAGAAAACCTCAGACCTCGCCGAAGAAAGAGATCCGCCAAAAGATCCAAATCCACCCAACCAGAAACTAACCCCAAAGTGATCCTAAACACTTCCAAAGCAACCCCCAAACAACCCTCTCAACCAGGCCCAATCCTACATCTTCAGAACCTACCCCTTGAGGAGGAGCTCGCTTCGACATTCCTTTGCACGATCGGGCTAAGGTCCTTCGTGTAAAGAAAATAAGGACTAAGATAACCCCGACATTGCAAGAAAACTCGAAGTTCCCACATCTTCTACCGTCATTCCTCCGACTACGCCCATAGAAATTCAAGTGCTTCGACGATGAACCGAAATCGGATCTGTCCCCACTCCATCCCGAAAAAGAAAACATCCATCGACAGTACCACCCTTGCTCATCTTCTCGCACCTTCGCCAACCCCCGAACCCACTCCGCGCTTTGGGTCCCTCTCCGAAACCATACATGTGGACTCTCGCCATGATTCGCAATGAACCCCCGCCTTCTCCTCTAAGATAACCAACTACCGAATTCCAGCAGCACGTCATGGCCTCTCCAACGATGTGGCCCCGGTTCAATGCCCATTTTCCATTTCAACTGTTCAACGCCTTTGTTCGTCAAACCGATGATCATCGGTTCAGGAACAGTTCAAACGGGGATTTACTGAGCGAGGGCATGAGCTACTTGGCGAAGGTAAATGGTTCTTTTCTTTATTTCCGAATTTATCTTCATACTTATACATCTGAAAACTGATCAAATAATATTGGACATGATAAAGAATCTCAGTGTTCGAGGCTCTGCGTCCGAGGTCCCTCGGGTCAAATCGAGAAGAGGGCCCCGAGGAAGGAGAATGCCCTTCCAAGTCTCGCTTGGCAAGGGAAAAGACTCAACGTGAATGCATTCTTCATACAAATGAAGGGCTTCAAAAGAGTTAGCTCAAGCCAAGGAGATGTGAAGGCCTCCAATGAAGAGCTAAAGTCAATCAAAGTACAAAGACGATGAGATCGTCAAAATGAACATCGACTTGGTTCGAGGAGGCGAGATAAGGATGGAGAAGATCGAGGAATTAAAGGTCGATGCTAAAATCCTCACCAAGACCATCTATAAACTGGAGGCGGCAGAGACTCGTCATATGAATAGGCGGCTCAAGCTCGAAGAAGAAATTCGAGAACTCAAGGCTCTTCGGGACCTTGGGCATCCTCTAACCGATGATCTTTGCAAACAAATATGTGAAGAGTACGGACTCTCGGACGAAATCAACGGGAGATAATGAAGATATATTCGAGAGTTACGAGCTCTCACGAGTCGTGGCAAGGAGAAGTTCGATCGCAGCCCAACTTGGATCCATCCTTACTCGATTCTTCGGATAGCGAAGATGGCGCTCGTCGATGTTCTTGTTTTTGTTTTTTCTTTCTTTAATTTATAGGACTTGTAAAAATTATCTAATATTGTAATTAGATTGAATATCAATGAAAAACGGTTTTATTCCTTATGACTTCGGTGTATTTATTTTCTGCCAATACTCCAATATTAATTTAACTGGAAAGATGCACAAACTCTTTCATGGACTGAACCCGAACTGTTAAGTAACAACTAAACATGTCATATAATAGATAAGATGAAATTAAAGAATGAGGCATCCCGAACTCAACACTTAGAAAAAATTCAGGCAATAAAGTAAAGGGATACTTATTAGTTACCGAAGTGTGAGAAAAATCTGTTTTATTAGGAATTTGTTTACCCCGAAAGGCCTAACAAAACCAAGAGATGACATTTGCCTACCACGAAGGGCCTGACAAAGTCTAAAGGACAACGCTTTACCTACCACGGGCGGGCCCGATAAGGTCTCGAAGATGACACTTGCCTACCCCCCAGGGGGTCGATAAGGTCTAAAAGATAACGCTTGCCTACCACGAAGGGCCCTCGACAAGGTCTCGAAGATGACACTTGCCTGCACCCGGCGGCTCGACAAGGTCTAAATGACCACCGCTTATTAAGGCTACCATCGAATGGCCAAATGAGTCCACCCAACCTCCTAACACAAAATGACGTTTTACTTACCACGAAGGGCCCGACAAACTCATAAGGACCACTCATTAAAAGGTCGCCATCGAATGGCCAAATGAGTCCAAACGAACCTCCTAACACCAATGACGCTTGCCTACCACGAAGGGCCCGACAAACTCATAAGGACCACCATCGAAAAGGCCATTCATCAAATGGCCAAATGAGTCCACCCAACCTCCTAACACCAATGACGTTTTTACCACGAAGGGCCGCATAAACTCATAAGGACCACTTCCGCCGAAAAGGTCGCCATCGAATGGCCAAATGAGTCCACCCGAACCTCCTAACACCGCTGAACCGATCAAAGAACGAAGACAAGATTTGTTTGAGAAAAAGGGAACTTTTATTGATGATGACATACATATTTACAAACTTCCAATGTATCGATATCATTTTTACCGAAAGTACTTCCTAAGCTCACCGGCAAGCAAAGTATTCTTAATCACGACCCATCTAATGCCTTCAACCGATAAGTTCCGGCCCGGTATTTCAAAGGATTTCATACGGTCCTTCCTGGGCCATCATCGCTTTCCCAGATTCGAGGTGTAGATGCTTGGCTTCTCGAGGACAAAATCTCCTACTTGAACCTTCAAACTTTACCCCTTGTTGTAATGCTTGGCCACTCTTCACCGATAGTCGCCAATTTGATTAAGGTCGCTTTCTCTTACTTCCTCAAGTAAATCAAGATTGGCCTCGAGCCCTTCCTCATCAGAGATCTCTCTCGAATTGATCGACCAAGACTTGAGATCCAATTTCAACCGACTAAGACATCGCACCGTAGGCCGCCGCCTAAAAGGTGAATCCCCGTTGTAGTCCTCGGAGTAGTTCGATAAGCCCATAACACGCTAAGTAGCTCCTCCGCCATCCGCCTTCGCGCTTCGTCTGTCTGGCTGATCCCATTCAAAGCAGCTGCTCATTGGTCACTTCAACTTGTCCATTTGATCGTGGATGAGCCATCAAGTCTTTCTATCTTTGAATCCCCAGCTTCTTTCAAAAATGCTTCAAATTTCGATCCCACAAACCGACGTCCATTGTCCGATATTACCACCTTAGGAATCCAAACGAAATACTACTTGATTCTTTCAAAATTTCAAGCATTCCTATTCCGTTATTAACCTAAAGTGGTTTTGCTTCTACCCACTTGGTCATATAGTCGATGGCAACTATAACAACACCGACTTGACCTTTTGCCTTTGGTAGTGGACCCAGATATCAACCCCCAGCATAAATGGGGAAGGTATAGAGATAAGATCGAGTATAGCTCTTCCGGTGGTCATAATGGGATCGACCGCTTGAGTTGACGCTTCTCGCACTTCTTGACGATTCAACCGCTTTGAAGAAGATGGTAGCCAAGTAGTACCCTTGTCGAAGTACTTTATAAAGGCTAATGACTTAGCCGCCATATGGTCGCCACAGATGCCTTCACGTGTACTTCCGGAGAGCATATTCACATTCGATGGAGTCGTCGCATCAAAGAAGTGGAGATGAGAAAGCCCTTCTAATGCATCCCCATCAATCGTAACAAAATTAGCACTCTTATACTTGATTTTCTTGGCTAGCATTCGATCCGAAGGTAAAACGCCATCCGCCAGATACTCTATATATATGAGTCAACCAAATAGCTTGGTTCTGGCCAATGCACATCACCGATTCATAATGGACACTAGGATGTTGTAAAATTTCTAAGTAAACCGACCCATCAAAGACGTTAACATCCGTGGTGGCTAATTTGGAGAGCGCGATCAAGAATGGAATTGTTATTACGCCGACCCCTCAAAACTCGTAGGATTGGAAATGTTGAAGTTGTTCCTTCAATTCTCGCTAGATATTTGATCATTTTTGGGCCTCGAGCTTCAGATTCCCCGAAAAGTTGCTTAATGACTAATCGAGAATCATCAAGATGATTATTCTTTGCACTTCAAGACTTTTTGCCGTCGAACCTCGATACCGCCTCATACTCAAACTTTCGTTGTTTGTCGCTTTGACTCAAATCGATGGCTCATTGCACCTTGAATCCTCCCGGACTCGTAAAAATAATCCTCGCTCCACCGACGTCCGTGGTAGAAGACCCATCTGCATACAAATATCCCATTCTAACTCTCGCATTGAAGAATCGCAATCGCTCTGTCTGATCCTTCACCGCCGCACAACTTCATCACCTTCTTAAAACGAGCATTCAACTACAAAATCAGCCAAGGCTTGCCCTTTGATGGCGATTCGTGGATGATATTCAATAAAAATTGGGACAACACCATCGTCCATGCAGCCTAATCTCCCGATACCTCGTTTTGCCCATAATCTTCTTTAAGAGGTCGATCAGATATACTATTACCAATGTACCACGGAAGTATTGCCTAAGCTTTCGACTAGTAGTTATTAAAGCAAAAGCAAACTTTTCAATGTTCGGTACCTTGTTTCAAAGATCCCAAGGATACGGCTTATATAATAAACCGGGTGTCGCTTACTCCCCAACTTCACGCACCAAAACCGCTCCTACCGCCAACGAACTAGTCCGCTAAGTACAAATATAGGGGTTCAAAGAGAGCGGGTTTCACCAACAAAGGTGCCAAGATAGGTAGGACTTGATGCTCGAAGGCATCCTCATACTTCAAGTCCATCAAACGCCTTTGCATTCTTCTACCTTTCAATGTATCAAAGAACGGTAGAGACATCTTTCTCGCCGACTTGACATGAACCTCCTTAAAGTCGCAATCCTTCCAAATGAACGTTGAACATCTTTAAATGACCGAGGAGCCTTCATGTTCAGGATCACTTGAATCTTCTCTGGATTGGCTTCATTCCTCTCTCGATCGACAAGATAACCCGTAAATTTGCCAAATTTCAGGCCAAAGGTGCACTTAGTGGGGTTTAATCTCAAATTGTGATGACGAATTGTCTGAAAGCATTCTTCTGAATCATCCAGATGTTTATGCACCAACATACTTTTGACAATCATGTCGTCTACGTACACCTCCACATTCCTGCCCAGCTGATATCTGAAGACATGGTTCATCATCTTCTGGTATGTGGCTCCGGCATTGATAAGGCCGAAGGTCATTTTCTTATAGACATATACCGAACGATGCGTAATGAACGCCGCCTTCTCAGATATCCTCCTCGCATATGGAAATTTGATGATATCCGGAGAATGCGTCCCATGAAACTTAACAAAGCATACCCCGTGGCATCGATGAGTTGGTCGATGTGGGGTACGGGTAGAAATCTTTTGGACAAGATTTATTTAGATCGGTAATCGATCGCAGACTCGCCATTTACCATTCTCGCTTCGGACCAAAGACCACATTCGCCATCCATCAGGGTAGTCGATCTCAAGATGAAGTCACCGCCAACAGCTTTTGCAATCTCTTCATCAATGATTCACGACGTTCAAAGCAAAGATCATCCTCTTCATCGAGACCGGTTTCTTTGACGGGTCTACCTCCAAATTGATGCTCAAATATATCCCTCCGCTTACTTCGCATATCCTCGGGGTTCCCATGCAAAAATGTCAACATAGCATTGCAGAGAGCTCCACAAGGTTCGTCTCGAGAGGTTCTGCGGACCCGAACCTATTTGTACCGCCTTGTTCTTCGCCCGGATGAGCTCTATCTCTCCGCTTTCTTCACCGGCATGACCAATCGGTTCGGAACTACTCTCTGTGAAGGGTTCGATCTCTATCGCCATGGTCTGCTTCGCTTTGATACTCCCACTCCCAAGTGATCACAAATGTTTTATAACACCTTCTAGCAGCATCCAAATCCCTTTTACCTCGCCGACCCCATGAGTAGTAGGAAATTTGATTTTGAAATGAGGAATAGAGGTCATAGCTTGCAAAGCAATTAAAGTAGGCCTTCCCAAAATAGCATTATAAGCAGAATCTACATGCACAACATAAAATTTGCAAATAATTTCTACCTGTTGGGGGGCCGTTCCGAAGATGACTGGTAGTTCAATGGTTCCAATGCACCTTGGACCGTCGTCGTTATTAAAACCATATAAAGGAGCCTCCTGTCCTATCTCCATCTTTCGCCCGTCTAGGTGCATCCTCTAATAAGCGTGGGCATACAGAATATCTACAGAAAACCCATTATCTACCATCATCCGCTTCATATCCACCAAACCCACTTCATGCGATCAAGACCAACGATCCTCGTGCGGTTCAATGACTTAGAAGGGTAATCTTCATCAAGAAAGGAGATTATCATACTCGAATAAGGTCTGTCGAATCTTGGGAGGGTACCCGCCATCGACATCGCCGAATCCAAGTAACTTCGGTAACTTTTTCCAACGAGTTTGCTGTATACCCCAAAGTGATGACATCTACCACGTGCCTTGCAGTCGCTCCGAGCCGCAACGCTACGAACTGGTTGAAATACTTTGAAGCAGCCCTCTGTCATGTTGTTGATTAGTTCTGCGACCACATACCAATTAAAGCCCCGCCTTGTACCTTTCTTTCAATAAAGTCCTTCAAACTAGCACGATCGTTTGATCATGACCCCAAACTTGATGGTAATCACAATACTTACGAATTCCCTTTCCGGGCTTAATGTTATCTCGAGGTGGTTCAAGATAGGTTGATTCTTAATTTGATCCAAGATAACATTACTTCTCAGTTGAGTCGTGTGTCGCCCTATTCACTCTTCAATTTGGAGCGGACGAACGTCCCTCCACCCCGCTCTAATTGTTATATTTCTTCACCCACCTTCGTAGCTTGGTCTTTATTCCCTTCATTCTTTTTCCGGTCTCTATTGGTTCGTCCCCGATCCGCCTCCTGCTTTCGGGCCTCGAAGAAGGACGCTTTGAGGTCGCCCACGGCTTCCTCCATCACGATATAGCCTTCAGCTTTGTCGAAGGCTTCCGCGAGACTCTTCGGGTGATGAAACATTAACTTCTTCACCAACTTCTCTGATCTGACTAGATCTAAACTATTCTAAAACAGTCCAACGGCTTGCAGATCGTTCAAGTCATCACTCGCGCCGATCGCTTACTTCTGGAACCAAACTTCACATACCGCCCAAAGACTCATTCAAAACTCGCCGAACCCGAGCCAACGAACCAAATGGTTTTCCCTTCTTTGTTGCTCCGGCGGCAAGCATGAAATTTATCGCATATATCCCCCCAAGATGAAATCAATCGAGGGCAAAGTCTCCATCCACTACTCGGGCATCCTTTTCCGAGTGTTGTGACAAAAGTATGACACTTAGCGAAAGATCGCTAAAGTCATAATAATCCATCACCGGTTGAACGCTTTGACCGTGGTCATAGGATCCCCGATCCATCATAACTCTCAATATGGGACAACTTCTTGGTGGGGTCACTTTCTCTTTAAGAATCTCCGCGGAAAAAGGGATGCCTTCTTCCCCAAGTATCCTTCATTTTTGTACTTCTTGTGTTCGCTTCAAGTTCTTTTAACTCTTTAACGGCCACTCCACACCTTCCGGTTGAGATGATGCTTCTTTTAGGTGACTCCTTCCTCCTCCGAGTAGATCGGGCTTTACAATAGAGCCTTCAACTCTGAAGGGCTTTTACGATGACGAGTGTCCACAGGGTGGTGTACCTCTCGAGAGATTTCCTGAGTACGATCTCTAGATATACTTCGCTCCATGAGCTCTGCACTATGGCGAGAATGTGCAACAATAAGGGCTTTCTTTGTGGTCTCGTGGAGTGTGGTCTCGGATCGACCTCTTCGTTTCTTCAACCCTGCTCCTTAGAATCGACAGGTGATGTACCTCTTCGATCTTTGAGGAGTAGGGCTTCGGATCTTCTTCTTTCTCGAGTTCGGCCCAGAGACTCTTGTCGTGAATGAACATGTTCTTTCCCACTTTGTGTCCTTCTTCTGACCCGATCATAACCGAGCTCTTCGTCTCTCAACTCGCCATCCGCCATCCGCTTCAAATTTATATCCCCGTCGTTGCTTCACAAGTACTTCCATAGCTCTATCCGCCTCATCTCGCCATCTTAGCCACCGTGAAGCTTTTTCGTCTTGGTCCTCTCGTGATCGAGTTCTAGCGCGAAGTGCCTTCTACTCGCTTCCGACCGCGGCTGACGCTTTCTCCGTCGGGAAGACTAGCTTCACGCTTAGCCTTGCCCACCGCCGAATCGACCGAAAATCTTGGTGATCGTTTGACGCGTGGTCTTAGCATGAACACTTATCACGGGTCCCAAACGATCCTCGATGACACTCGTGGTGTCGATTCACCGGCGACCCTCTACCTTCTTCTTGTGTAGGTGTTCTACTTTTCACCATGAATATTGTCGTAGAACAAACACAATCTGTGATTGAAAAATACTCAGGACACTAGAACTCAGCCCTCCTTCTAGCGCCAATGTTAACGCCAAGATCTTTCTCCACGTCCCAATCACCAAGACGCGTCCGATATCCTGCACAGTTCAACAAGTCAACACCAAAAGCTTGACGGCCTGGCCGTCGGGGGATAGCTCCGGCGTGAGAGTCAGTATCGGCGATCACAAGGTCAACAATGGAGAGAAAAATAATGTCTAATTCTGAGAGAGAAGAATAATATGAATGTGTGTGTTACTTACCTTCTTATGTGATCTTAGCCCCATACATACTCCATCCCCGGCCATCGTGCCACTCATCACTTCGACACCTTTTCCCCACTTCCTATCATTTCAAATTTAAAAGTATGCGACTTTACTTCCACTTCTTGCTACCAATTTGTTTTTCATGGAATCATCTGAGTCCCATCCTCATTAATGCCATGCAGAAAAGTGGCAAACACAGTAGTCAACTATCACTTGGTATAATGATTACCGGTCAAAGTTGGATTAAGTGACAATTTGTATAATGGGCCAATTCAATGACTAAGCCCCAATAATGGAAATGACCCAAATGACCGGATCCAACCGAAAGGACCCAATGAAATAATCAAATAACTGAGCCCAATTCATTCAGACCAACCAGGACTAGCGTAACATGATCCAAGGGAGGAGCCCATTAAATCTGGCCCACTAAAAAAAAGGATTATGGCCCAACAGAGACCAATCTTTAATGAACAACAATTGAGCTAGCTATATGTTCTTTACTACTATAAAATTGGAAATTTTGAGGTTAACTTAATTGCAATTTCCATAACCATCTATTACATTGTGTTAGCATCTCACTATTTTCCCCGTTTAAAAGTAAGTTCGTAAATATCTTTTGCAATTATAAATATACTAGTGATTGTTTGATTTTTTTAAGAGAAAAAAGTTTTTTTTACTAAGAAACCCTTTTATATATTTTTTATTTTGCTATGTATTACTATAAATTTTTGTCGATTTATAGAAATTATAGAAAAATTCATTTATAACACATCCCTCCACCGACAATTAAATAATGGACATAAAATATTTATAATATATATCATTATTATTAGCCGAGGATCTTACGCGACGTCCAATCACGTAAGAAGGCATACGATCACCTTAATGATAAACTACGATAAACACCATGAAGACCCAAATTCCCGGTTAATCGAGGGATAGCTACTCAGGCCCGTGAGAGTCGATTCGTGTTCAATTAAGCAATGGAAATATAATGTCCCAACATCTCTGAGAGAGACCGAATAATTCTACGTGTATATTCGATTATGAATGAAGAAGTGTATTAGTCTTCACCTATTTGTGAAGACTTCATTATCGATCTAGTCATCTTTATTAAGTCCTTTAAAGACACACCCCAATCGATGCGGGGTTCCACCCATCATATAGTTTAAATATTACATCTTTTGATTCCAGATGATGAAAAGCATGACTTGCCGATTATAGAACCATCCACGTTAATAACGTGGATGGGATTATAACCTACGTCTTTTCATCATTCTGACCAAAAAAGAAAGGATAAACTATATGATGGAATGCATGGAACCCATCGATCAAGGTCCGTCGTAATAAGGTGGCATCGTAATCCGCAAAGAGATAACTTAAAGAAGTCTTCACAAAAGAGGTACGCCTAATACACTTCTTCATTCATAATCACATATACACGAGAATTATTATTTCTCTCTCAAGACACTAGATATTATATTCTCCATTGCTTAACCTCAGGAACACGATATCGACTCATCACGCGAAGCTATCCTCTCGATTTCACCATTGCTTCTTGGTGTTTATCGTGTTTTATCGTAAGCAGATCGTATGCCTTACGTGATCGGACGCGTAAGATCCTCTGCTAATATCATGCGCTAAGAAGAGCGGCGCTTTTTTAGTGTTCTCGAGCTATCAATCACAATATTTCCGGTTGTTCTACATCCGGAAGTTATGGCACCAATCGTGGAGTTCTCGTTCGAGATCCCACTAAGCAAAGCCCAAGATGGTTGGTCTTTGTTGGCGATAAAGAGCGAATTATGACCAAGGCAAGTAAAAGGCACCCCGCCCATAATTCGACCCGGTGGTCAGCCGATAAAGATGATGGTCGAAGCAGAGTAGATGAAGTCCCAACAAACCATTTCTGTTTGGATCAAGAGGGTAATCACCTATTGGTCTTCGGGATGATGGTCGAAGCGAGTAGATGAAGACCAATGACCATTTCTGTTTGATCAAGAGGGTAATCACCCCTATCGGTCTTCGGGATGATGGTCGAAGCGAGTAGATGAAGACCCAATGACCATTTCTGCTTGATCAAGAGGTAATCACCTATCGGTCTTCTGGATGATGGTCGAAGCGAGTAGATGAAGTCCCAACAACCATTTTCCGATTGACCAAGAGGTATCCCGCTTCTATCGGTTTTGGGATTATGGTCGCAGCAGACGAAGAGATCGATCCAGGGAGCCCGCACTCGAGAATACAAATAAGGCATACCGCCTCAGTATCCTCATCACCGCGACGGAGAGTTTCACCGAAGTATATCCGTAAATCACACTCCAGAGAGTCCACCGGGGCACACCACCTCTATAGATAATTTTCTTGAGAGATGCCCGCCTAAGGTCATCAGTTCAGATTCAAAGACACAAAATGTACCCATATTCCTAAGCATCCGAAGAGGATACCTCATCCTAGGGGTTCTCGGGACTATGGCACAAACAGATGAGGGAGCAATTCAAGAATATATTCATCCGAGAATGCAAAAAAGGTACTCTGCCTTGAAGTGTTCTCTCCGCAACAAGGACTCACTCACCAAAGCAGATCAATAAGCCGCACTCTTGGAAATTGAACACTTCGATAAATATTTCCAAAGTCGGTTGACATTATGGTTTACACAATTCTTTACGAAGCTAATAATAGTTAAAGAGAAGCGAGGAATCGACAAAGCCGTTGCTTTCTTCAAGAAGCGAGCTCGTGGACATTATATGCAGATGGATATTCTATTTTGGACATCAAGATCAAAGAGGCTATCAAGGGGTCGATCACAATAACAATTCCGTTCTTGATGCATTATCGAAGTTGGCCACTACAGATGCTTATAACTTTGATGGCGGTTAAGCGCCTTTCCTTCCTGGATCAAAATTGGCAAAGAAAACTAATTACAAGAGTGTCAACTTTGTTCTCATTGATGAGAATCTTTATCGAAGGACCTTTTTCGTCATCATTACTCAAACATTTGGTTCCATCCGAAGCAGAGTATGTTCTTCGGGAAATTCACAAAGACATCTGTGGCGATCATTTGACTCGAAGTTGTTGGCCTATAAAGCACTTCGGCAGGGATATTCATGAAAGAACCAGGGAGTCAGCACAGACAGATTCCGGTGGCTCATCCACATTCACTTTTGCACTATTGGTCCGAAGGTCACTATGGTGTAAGGAGGTATGGTAGGACTCGCTGGCCATTCGATGGTAGCCCCATGTCCTTTTGATCCTATATTGATCTTATCAGGGTGGTAAGTCAATGGTCACTATTGGTCTGAAGGTCACTATGGTGTAAGGAGGTATGGTAGGACTCGCTGGCCATTCGATGGTAGCCCCATGTCCTTTTGATCCTATATTGATCTTATCAGGGTGGTAAGTCAATGGTCACTATTGGTCCGAAGGTCACTATGGTGTAAGGAGGTATGGTAGGACTCGCTGGCCATTCGATGGTAGCCCCATGTCCTTTTGATCCTATATTGATCTTATCAGGGTGGTAAGTCAATGGTCACTATTGGTCCGAAGGTCACTATGGTGTAAGGAGGTATGGTAGGACTCGCTGGCCATTCGATGATAGCCCAAGGTCCTTATGATCCTATATTGATTTTACCGGTGGTAAATCAATGGTCACTATGGTGTAAGGAGGTATGGTAGGACTCACCGCCCATTCGATGGTAGCCCAAGGTCCTTATGATCCTATATTGATTTTACCGGTGGTGGTCGGTCAATGGTCACTATGGTGTAAGGAGGTATGGTAGGACTCGCTGGCCATTCGATGGTAGCCCAAGGTCCTTATGATCCTATATTGATTTTACCAGGGTGGTAAATCAATGGTCACTATGGTGTAAGGAGGTATGGTAGGACTCGCCGGCCATTCGATGGTAGCCCAAGGTCTTTATGATCCTATATTGATTTTACCAGGTGGTAAATCAATGGTCACTATTGATCCTTATATCTTGATCCTTATATCTTGGTCCTTATATACTTGTTCTACCCCGGTGGTAAGCAAGATTTCGATGGTGCGAGGAGGATCATCCAAATTCACCTCACATTGCGTAATCGATCTCACACTTCTAAACGATAAGTATACATTACTTTATTTTGTTCAAGTGTTGAGTTCAGATTCATTCAATATTGTTCATTAAATTCTATCCATTAAATTCAGTTCACTTCATTTCATAAATTAACTCATATATCGCCTTATCTAGTTACGTGTCCTAAGTTAAGTTCATACAATTTAATTGATCTTCAATTATCGACAAGAAATGTTCATTCGTAGTAATAAGGCATGAAGTTGATATTTTAAATATTAACTGCTCACAACAAGTTAGAATTTTTACGAAAGTTCTACATGACTAAAGATAAGGAGAGGTCATCTTCAGTGCTTCTTCCTCATCATTGTCACCATCTAAAGAGTCTGTAAGAGATGGATCTACCTTGGCCCGAGCTTTTTCTTGCCTTTACTTGGCAGATTTCATATCCTTTGGCATACATATGGGACGATCTTATTGTTCAAATTTCTATGGATTTTCGTATTCTCACTGTGATCTCCTTACGAAAGTCTTGATTCGATGGCGGACCCAAATCTCTAAGGGCCAAGCTCTTTGAGCTCTTCTTCGAGCTTCCGACGATGTACCGGATGCTTTGATCCTTTAGCTTGGACAGATCGGCATTTATATCGATTGATGACCCGATGAGTGGCCTCGGTCGCTTTTTAGCTCTTCTTCGACCTTGTCGATATCCTTCCGAAGGCATTCATTGTTGAGAAGAACAATGTCAAGGTTGATTCTTTCCTTTTGCCAAACATAAACTTCAGAATGGCTTTTTCCTTCTTGATTCCCTTCTTGCATTCTCTTTCTAGATTATCTTCTAGATTATCTTCTGACATTCTCTTCGATTATCTTCTAGATCCTTTTCTTTCTTTTTGTATTTGGGGCTAAAACACACGAAGACAATGTTTACTCACAGATGACCATATTAATCGATCGCCTTCGATTGATGGTCAAATCTCAACTTCCTTTAGTTTGGTATATCACTCCTTCACCCATCGGTTCCATGATGGAATTATTGCGAACCGATGATCATCGATGTCGCCACTGACTTGCCTGGATTCGTAAGAGAATGGTTTTTGTGGCGAAGGTTTGGGTTGTTCGAAGCGGTGAAATATTTGTTGTTGTATGTTCTTGCTAGAATCGGGCTCTTTAAATGGACTTCCAATCTTAATTGATGTTGCCATTTGATATTCACCATATAAACTTTTGGCAGTATTTTGGGCCTTCATTGGTCTTATATTAGTTCCTTTTTGTCTGAACCGATGCCATTTATAGTTTCCTATTAAACCTCCCCGCTTAATAAAAACTAGAAGCGATGTTGGGTCGTGATATTTCTCCTATTTGGCCGAATGGATTGGGCCTACATATTCGATTAGTCCATCGGGTCTTCATTATTGGATGTTGACATTATTGGATCTACCATCTTTATTAAGTCTTCTCTAAGATCGGGACCCAATCAAATGGGTGACCCCATCATATATTTAAATATCTACATCTTTGACTTGTAATGATGAAAAAGCATGACGATTGATAGAGAACCCGCCATGCATTAATGTGGATGGGATTATAACCTACGGCGGTGGGAACAATGACCAAAAAGCGATGGATAAACTATATGCGATCGGTGGAACCCATCGGATCAAGGGTGTGTCGGGGTAATAGTGGGTGGCACCGTAATCCGAGCAGCAAAAGAGAGTATAACTTAAAGAAGAAGTCTTCACAAAGAAATGACGCCTAATACACTTCTTCATTCATAATCACATATACTGTGAGAATTATTATTTCTCTCAAGACACTAGACATTATATTCCTCCATTGTTTAACCTCGTGAACACGATATATCGACTCTCACGCTCGAAATATCCTCCGACGGAACCATGAACGCCAAGCTTGTGGTGTTTATCGTGTTTACTGTGCAGGATCAGAGCGTCTTACGTGATTGGGACGTGGCAGAAGATCCTGGCGTTAACAATCATTATCCTATATTTTTAAAAATAGAAAGAGCACATCTAGATTTTACCCCATATTACCTATTGTATTAAAAAATTAGTACTATAATTTTTTTTGGTCAAAGGGGGCCATTTTTCATTTTCACACTGCTGTCAAATTATTCTGCTGTTTTGTTTGGCTAAATTTACTCATCTTAAAATTTAGATACAAAACCGATTTTTACGGATACTGAACCCGTCCGAAATATTGATAATTCGTTACCAATATCGATATTTATTTTTAATTAAAACTTAACCGATTTAATACAATTCAACCCAATTCGATACGGTAAACACATATGCTAAACTGTTTTTTAACTCAATATTCAAATGATGGAATAATCAAAGCCCAATCTTAGTTAGACGATGAAGACCCGGCCCACCTTTTCTCTCATAAAGTGGGATGTTCGTGAGTCTGACGCTGACCAAAATGTGAAGCACGTGAACCTTAACGCTCTCTTCAACTGAAAGTGGGCCTGAAAAGCTGGTTCCTAATTGCAACTTGTAAGAAAGAAACACGAGGGTAAATCAGTCAACGTAAAATGAATTACTCCAATGAGAAATACTTAAATGTGTTCCAATAAATATCCTCAATTTTCTCTCTTTCCTCAAATTCCATAACTATTTCTTGTTTCTTTCAATTCATAGCCACCTGACACATATGCTGAGCCCCAAATTCGGCATTTCTCAAGACCTAACTTCACTGTACCAACTGCACGAACGAGCCGGAAGAAAAAAATGGTATCGGACTCGGAGCTCGTCGGCCGGCTTTGCGAGTTTCTAAGCGCGTCGGACCTGAACACGACCACAACGGCTACCATTCGCCGGAAACTGGAGGAAGTTTTTGGAATCGATTTATCTGATAAAAAAGCTTTTATTCGAGAACAAGTTGATCTATACCTTCAAAGCCAGCTCGAAAAAGCACATGGGAATGAAGAACAAGAAGAAGAAGCAGAAGACGCAGAAGCTGAAGAAGAAGAAGGAACCAGTAATGGCAAGGCTACAGCTAAGAGAAGGTTATTTTAATTAATAAATGGATACACATTCTATGTTGATATATTTGCTTACAAGCACTTAATTTGGGGAGTTATGCAAGTAATTCGGTGCTTAATTGGATAACTTGTTTAGAAGTTGTTGTGGAAGTGAAAGTAGGGTTCTTTTTAATTTAATGTCAAAGGTTTCGTTATTTTGAGAGTGGATGAGCAAAGTGAAGCAATGAAAGATTATATTATCAGAAATTTATAGTAGAATACATGAGATTGACAACAGAGATTGGACATAAACATGCCATCTTTAGAAAAGTTTGAATTTTAATGTGATGTTTTAGAGCCACTAGTAATAGTAATTGATCAAAGTGCCAAACAATTTCAAACAGGGCCTAGATGTTAATGTTCCAAACAGGGCCCAAGTGATAATTAAGTATCATATTCTCAGAATTGGTTGAGGTTTACGTCTCTGACTTATAACTTTGCCATTATTTACCAAATAATCTGAATCTCTGAATGGAAAAAGTCTCAAGTGAGTAATATAACAAGAAGAAAATTGAAACTTAAACACAACCAGTTTCATGAGACCGCAAATCAGGGGCACAACTTGCTCTGAAATGTACCACTTCAAGAAAGACGCAATATATGTCAGCTATTTATTTTTATTGTTTTTGTTTTTGTTTTTCCATACTTTGGCAAGGTAGTGGCTTCAGTGTCTGCCTATGTCATATGAGTTATTGCATGTTGTTTAATTGATCTGCATATACCCATTAGTTTGAAATAACATGTGTCATTGGTCGTTTTCACAAGGTAAGTCTCATAGTTGGGACTTTTCTCAAGGACATAACCATACTGTGTCAATCAATAACTTAATATTTGGACAATTTAATTTATTTTGAATTGCTCAGTGATTTGTGGCACTTGTTTGGTATTTTAACTCTTGTTGACTAATTCTTTTCTTCCATCATTCAGTTATTGTTATTATTATTCTCATTATATTTTCAGAAGGTAGTTAACAAACCCTCTTAAACCCAGACCAAGTTATCAACACAATATATCCTTAAAAGTTCCCAAAAATAGTTACTAATGTTTCTAAGTGTTAGAGTAAGGTAATTTATTAATTTTTTGGTGAAAGTCAATGGCTAAAGAAAATAGATTTATATAGCCATAACAGAGCAATTGATGAGGGGACATAGCAACATAATATGACCTGCGACACTGCGGAATAAGGTATTTAGCTGCAGCAGGAAAAGGAAAAGGAAAAGGAAAACTATATTAGCTATATCTTCTTGACAAGATTTCTCATCATTGACGTAGCATTTTCATGGTTGAAACTTCCTATGTAGGATTTGATACTTCACTGTGATCGTATTTTAGCCGAGTTACTCTCTCATAATTGCTGGGAGAGACCGAGAGAGTAGATGACCAAGTTCCGTGAGTGCAAGGTCTGCTGTTACTAGTGGAACTTGGAGCTAGATTATTACAAACCATGTCTATTATAAGTTTGAATGGTATAGTTACTGAGGTCGCATGTAATAAACTGATGTGCTTTGTTGAGAATCATTTCTAGAACGTTCATACATTAGTTATCATTTGACATTTTCCTGTATCATTTATCTAGAAGAGTTTCTAACTTTCTATTAGGAATTAAAGGTATATTATTGATGGTATTATTTTTCTTAGATGATAAAGGTTTTCAGTTTGTTGTGACATTTGCATAGCATTCCGTTGATGCCATCATGCCAAACCATGCTGTGTTTACTGTTGGCTCTCGCATTCTAGGCAAGCAGTGTATGAGGTTCTTACATACTCATTTATGAATAATTTCTGCTCTTTCTGCTTTAATGTCCAAAGTGAATGCTAGTGGTGGGTCCAAATAAGGTGTGGTTTCATATATGGGTATGTCCTGCTTTCATTGTTTGAGGTGGTGCTCAATACCCTAATACGCAAGTGATTGATACGGAATGAAATTTTCATATTGTATAAGAAGGCAAAGGGATAAAGAAACAATTTATATATTTTAAACTTTTCTGAAGAAAAATGTTGTTAATTGGTTTTCGTCTTCTCGGCGATCCTGTCCGTCACTCACTGACACATCTTATTGATCTTGAAGGTTCAATGGGAAGTATAATTTTTATGCATTTATTAATATGTAGGTTTCTTGCCTTTCATTCATTCTCCTCTTGCATGCTTTGTCCTTGAGTTCTGTTTCTATCAGAGGAAATTTTATGAGTGAATTAATTTCAATTTCCGCTTGCATGCCTGCTTATAAGGTTGATTGACTTATGGATTTCAGGCTGACCTAAAATTATTAATATACAACTCCTTCTCTTTGATCAGGTCCAAGAAGCAGAACAAAGAAGTCAAAAAAAGAGGGGGTGGAGGTGGATTTACAAAACTATGTAGTCTTTCTCCACAACTTCAGAAATTCACTGGAGTGCCTGAATTGGCAAGGACAGAGGTATCTAAAGGTTTTGCAGTGCTTCTTTCCCTCATCATCTAAAATTTAGATTATGGACTCTTAGATCTCTAATATATCTCGATATCTTCATCTTAGGTTGTAAAACAACTGTGGAACTATATTCGAGAAAATAATTTGCAAGATCCATTGAACAGGAGAAATATAATTTGTGATGAAGCATTGCGCGACCTCTTCAGCGTGGATTCTATAAATATGTTTCAAATGAATAAGGCCCTAGCTAAGCATATTTGGCCATTGAATTCTGATAGTGGTAATACTTTTTATTCTCTATTTTACTTATCTGTGAGTTATACTCTTTGTATCTGAACATTGAACATTTAAAAATCATTGGTGCGTGCATGACTATCTTATGTTTTCTGTTATTGAGTTCTATTCGAGATACATGTTTGAGCTGATATGCGACCTCTGCCCCTAACACCATCCATATTCTGCTTCTGATTATTTTGAGTTTAATTTGTTTCAAGCTGCTGGTTGTTCATTTTTACTTAACTTTGATTTTACTATTTTCAGCACCCTCCCTTGTACAATACTATCCTCTTCATGTTGAATACTGATTAACTCGTGATTTTTTACGAAGGAAAATATAATATCAATACTGCCTTCAGCAATAAAGTTTCTCAGGACGAATAAAGATTTTCTATTGTAATTGTTAAAAATGTTTTGATGTAGATGTTATTGTATGAGAATAGAGCAACTTGGCTCTTTGATGACTACAATAAGCCAAGCTTGATTATAGTATCGAGACAACAGATTGCGCCATTGCGGTGAGATACATTTTCATCTATCCGAACAACACTAGTGCACATGGAAAGATGGGTTTTGACTTTTGAGTTGTGAGTTGATGCTGAATTGCTTACAGCTTCTTTAAGTGGATAAGAGGATGATATGTTATCTTGGAATAAAATAAAAGGGGGGAGTCAGTTAGGTTGAATGGTTCCAATTGGTGAGTTTTAGAAAGGAGGCCATCCTGAATATTACGTTTAGTTAACACTAAGGAACAATGAATGGTACTACCTTGACCTTTGACCCCAAATTAGATGCTAATAATGTTTTCTAGATGGCACCACATTTTAAAATACAGCTAATTGCATATTCTACGATCCATGCACTTGATTCTGGAATCAGCACAACTTTCCTTCAGTGTGTTATCCATGAGGTTATTAAATTTTTTCTTCTCTATGATTAAATGATTTCTCCCTTGCATTACCATTTCTGTTAATTGATGACTCTTTGTAAGTATCACTTAAAATTTGTTTATTTTTTTTAGAAAAAGGCCATGTAATTTGCACTATATAATGAACTAATCAGTTATATAGTCGAGCGTGACGGAAAATCTTATGACATACTGAATGATTCCTTTTTACATCTTGTTTAAAGCTGACATGTTCAGTAATCTAGTTTTTTCCTGTTGAATATCTTTGTATTCAATACTTCCAGTATTTGAAAAATTCACATTGGTTTTCCATATTGAAGCAGCTCCAGCCACACCAAAGGAAAAGCAGCGTAAGCAGGATAGAGTAGAAGGTGAGAATGATGAGCTATGTTATATTTGATGTTGATTTGCTTTGTCTTAGAAGTTACACTGTATTCATACCTTTAGTAATGTTCAAGCCTGTCTTCACAAACTTATCTGCCATTATAGAAACACCAGTTGCTGGTAGTTGTGATGTGCCTTGCATTTTGTGTAGCTTCAAATCGTTTTTTTAATATATTCAGGCACAGGGGTTGACCCAGTGGTTCGCTACCTGTCTGCCTGATATATTAAGATGTTATTTGCTGAAAAGAGAGAGTGTGTGTGTACACACACTATCCTATAAAAAGGATTCCTGTATATCTGTTTAATTTGTTAAGGAACTTTTCTGCTTATTCTTTTAATTACAGATCCAGACGAACCAAAGAGAAAGGAGAAGCGGCAGAAGGGTGGTAAATCCGGGATTTTGGCCCCAATTCCACTTTCAGAAGCTCTAGTGAAGTTTATTGGTACTGGAGAAACTGCGTTATCACGAGCTGAGGTCATAAAGAGAATATGGGATTACATCAAACAAAATAATCTCCAGGTATGCAGATGTTTTCAGTTGTCTAACTAGTGTGTACTATGTATGTTTAGGCAGTACCTAAAAAAGTATTTCTCACAAGACGCAACATATATATGTCCAGCCTCAGTGTTTGTAGTGAAAGGGAAAATTCAAAATCCAGTTCTTTGGGGGAAGGGAGGGGGTGATTATATAAATGATGTAAGATTGGTATTTCGTAATAACAGGAGGGAATTGTTTTAAGAAACACCTTAAGGATGCATGCTTGATCTAAAGGCCAATTTGACCAGCAATACTGCTGCTAAAGATTATTTTCGAGTTCTGACAGATACCTGAGCTTGATAAATCTATCTTGATACATTATACTAGCAATTGGGGGCCTATTGTTTACTGCAGTGGTGAAAGCTTTCAGCTGACAAGGGTGAGAATGCTGGCTCAAGTATGAGGGGCAGCCACTGCGAAAATGGCTACATTTAGGTTCCCACTCAGGTCACTTTTCAATTCACCTTTGATTAGAGATTTAGAGGGGATCAACGCTGGGTAACAGGCTATCAGGCTTCCGAGTTTGGTTTTGTGGTAATAGTTGTGATCTTATACTTATTCCTCTTTATGTTAAGTTCTGTTATATTCCGACTAGTTTAGTACTAAGCTGGTGCTCTAGGAAATATTTGCCTCAGGATTATATATTAGCATTTGGTTGCAGTAAAGTCAGCTTATAGTAGTGGGGTTGGTTTGAAGTGATTCAGTATGTTTTTCTCTTAGCTTCATCTTAGAGAACCTAACCAGTCATTAACTCTGCTCTTTCTTTTATTCTTAAAGGATCCATCTGATAAGAGGAGAATAATATCTGATGAGAAGCTGAAAGAACTTTTTGATGTTGACACCTTCACTGGATTCACGGTTTCAAAACTCCTTACAGCTCATTTCATAAAGGCTGAACAGTGAGTGTGGCCGCCCCTTTCCTGTTAAAACCCAAGAGAATTGGAGAATTTTGCATGGAGTTTAAGTTTCTAACTGTTTCTTTGTAGTCCTCTGTTTTGTATCCTCTTTGACAGTCCAACAAAGGAAGAATATAAATTCAGAAAAAAGAAAAGAAAAAGTAAAGGCTAATTATTGATTCAGTCTTTGGCGTGATAATGTTTATCTATGCCTGAAGGTCGGTGTTCCATGTTTCATTATTTTTGTTTGTTGAAATATTTGAATTTGATGTAGTCATACAGTTACAAACTTTTCTTCTGTGCTACTCTGCACTTCCTTCAGAGTTACGAAGGCAGCCACATATAGAAAGATATGCTCATAAGATAAGTATATTATGGAGGCTTGTGAGTACTCTATAGAAGTTGATCAAGAGACATAAGTTGAGGCCTGAGAGTGATTCATTAATATATTAAATTTTCAGGCTGCATTTTGTAAATCAACAGAGTACAATTGGCATTTCAGTATCATTTCACATATCAATATCTTTGTGAGTTTTGAAGGTAAAAATTCATTTAAGCCATCATTTTGCATTTGATAAGCGATGTTATTTCCCCTTTGTTTTGGGGAAAAGCACTTTTTTTACCTATGCGGCTGCTGTTTTACTTTCCGTTGTAACTTTCTGCTTCGAGCCACCAGCAATCTCCATTCTCCATTCG
The DNA here is from genome assembly GCA_020205615.1 of Panax quinquefolius. Taxonomy (NCBI): domain Eukaryota; kingdom Viridiplantae; phylum Streptophyta; class Magnoliopsida; order Apiales; family Araliaceae; genus Panax; species Panax quinquefolius. The sequence continues at coordinate 19,254,102 of CM035172.1, read as the reverse complement.
CTGTTGCGGTGCCACTAGTACTTGATGATTGTTGTAAAAATATGAGTGGCATGAGCCACAATGTTAGTTCTGTTGGCATCATCTGTCAGCTTTAGGCACATAGGTTATTATTATTTACAACATTTAAATTTTGTAAACAGAAGGACCGACATGAGAAAAAGAAGGGAAATTATCAACTCTACATAGTGGGGGGTAGTAGTAGATTATATACGGATATATCCGTAGAGAGATAGCAGCTACTGCAGAATTAATGTTGGACGAAAATGGGTAAAGCTTCTTTTGTTTCTCACAACGGAGTGGGGAAGGAGTTGGGACATACTTTATCATCACAATAACAATCCTTATCTGTGACTAGAACTATATTGTGAATTAGACAAGGAAGCAAACGTAACGGCTACTTAGTGAGATAATTAGTCGCACTAAACACGTCCGGGTGACTAATTATTAGAAATAAATACAGGTTTCTCTGTAACATTAAATATGGGGTTGATGTCTGAAGGCCATAATTGGAAATGAGGACCAAGCTGCATTTCTGATGCCGCCAGATACATGACATGACATAGCATTAGGAGGAGAATGAGATACTATTGAAGATAGTAACAAATACTACTAGTACCCGTACTAAGCCCTACTACTATACAGAGTGGTTATTTTTTTTTGGTAGTTTCTGCTTAATTACTAATAGAATCTTGATCTGGCATAAAATCTCGCTCAACGTGTCAAGATTTTATTAATTAATCGACCAACTTACTCCAAAATAAACTTCATACTAACCACTTTCGGCCTTTTATGCTTTGAGAAGTGTGATTAAATTACTATTAACTTTTACCAAATTTGACATAATTTTCTAATTTCTTCAACTTTATATTCTAACTTTTGTTACAACTCGTGTGATATTCACAAACAAAATAATAATAAAATAATCGTGTCACTATTTCAAATTGTAGTTATTTCACAATTATATTTTTATTTTTTAATAAAACTGCAACACATACCAACAATCTTAATAACTTCAGCAAAAAATATTAGTAATACCCACTTCATCTATTGATTTTGAATATTTGGATAAAATGTAAAAAAAAAACATTCAATTAATTAAAAATTAATGCTACTACTGTTTCATATATCAAAATGAAAATGGGAAATCTTTATGTATCTAGTGTGTTTTAAACATAAAAACGAACTTGTGCTTCCTTCCGATTACTACTAGCCTTGTAGGCCTGACCCAAAAGAAAACAGCCCAGCCCAGCCCAAGTAAGTATCCCAACCCAGCACTGAATCATTCCTTTTTTTCGTTGTAATCCTTTTTCCCACGCAGATATCTTCAACATTTGTTTGCTGCTACTACACTCTAGTGACTCTACTCCCTGCAAGACGGCAAGTAGAACACTCAATCTGTTTACCATAATATTAAACCCTAAACCCTTAGATATAAACATTAACATACAATTTTCAGCTCCAAGAAACACAAAAATCAGATTTTCTAACGGCTCAACATCTTCAATACACAGGTGAGTGAATCTCCTATTAATTCATTTCGGCCAATCTCATTTTTCGTTTTCTAGGGTTTCAGACTTCAGTTACTCAACTATTATCTCATGATTACTCGGTAGTGCTTTAAATGTTCTAGGCTAAATAAACTACACCTAAAATATAATTACTGGAACATAGATAATTATGACCAAATTTACGCTCGTTACAATAATAGTATTGCTTAATGTGCTAGAACTATGAGGGAAATTGTGACTATTCAAGCTGGAGGATTCGCTAACTTTATTGGTTCACACTTTTGGAACTTCCAGGTACTTACTTTCATTCTCATTAACATAAAATTAATTTCCATTTTCTTTAATATAATATGCTTTAGTAAGAACTCCATTTTCTTGAATATTTTAAAATTAATTTCCTCTATATCTTACTGAAAAATGTTCGAAGTTGTTGTTTCAAAAACGTGAGAGACAAAATCAAAACTGTGATTGTGTTTTGAGAATTTTCCTTTGCAATTCGTGGGAATCCAACATTTTCTGTCATTGGGTAACCTGACGTGATTAATAAATATTGGCAGTTCATAATTAAAGAAAGTATGAAATGTACTTTTGCATAGTTAAAATATAGTTGAAAACAACTAATATCAGGTATGGTCATGAATAGTGTCCAGACTCTCCCAAGTTAAATAAGAGACTTGGCAGCATGGCTGCTTGCATTATTTACTCAATTAGCATTTCACCCCTTTTCCATTTCTTACTAACAGCTTAATGGAATGGGCTTGTCCTTATGCTGACTGCATTCTTCACACGTTTTTACTTTATAATTAGTCTTTTACAATATTTGCTTCATGCCAAATTATGAGTCCCTCAATTTTTTTTTATGATATCCTGTTAGGCTGATATAAGAATCCTGTCTGGAAATGAAGGTATTGGAACTCGTGAGATTTAAATTAATTTTGATCTTGTTGATTACACACTAATTCCCAAAAAAGTTATTTTTCAGTTGAAAACTCTGATTAGATAGTAGGAGCTGTAATCAACTCTTTTGCTTATTTTTGAATCGTTTGCGTTTTTTGTTGGTAGAAAGAGATTTATCCAAAATCTATTATTGCTTTTGTTGATTTTTTGTCTGAGTTCTGTCTAGGCTCATGATTTGAGTGCATGGTTTGTTTTAGTTTTTTTTTTTAAAATCGTGTGTTCAACTTTTTTAATGCGTACTTGGTTGGCACCCCATTGTTGCCTCTTGAATAAATTTTGTACTTATTTAAACAAATATTAATAATAATAATTAAGAACAAGCAGATTGTATAGATAAGTCAACATCATTATTTGACTCTCGCTTTTTGTGTTATATTGCTGCATTAATTTTATCTTGAATATTGCTTGTGAAAGTTATGAGGCCCGGGTATACATCTGATGTCTTGTGCTGTGGAAACTGAGTTATTTGATATCTTAATTGCAAATCTTTTATTGACATGTATCATCCTTGCTGTTGAAGGATGAATTGCTTGGATTAGCTGATGATGCTAAGGCTGATTCCGTCTTCAATAATCAATATCTTGATATGGACGTGCTCTACCGTACTGGTGAAACACAACAGGTGGAACTTTTGACATTGGACTTATCAAATTATAAATTAAATTTGAAAATTTATCTGTGGTACATTTTAGTGTAAAACGTTTTTCAATAATGTTTTCTCACTTGTATATCATGGCTGCTGTGAACAAAACTGCTGGTGTATCAGAAATATGATGCATTAATATAACTTGAAGCATTGTTATATGGACGAAATGCATTTAACTGAACTCAATCAAGGAGCGAGTCCAACTACTTGGTGCCAGTTGTAGAAATGTCTTTCTGCCACCAAATTCAGTGGAGACTCGCAAATCATGAATTACTGTTTTAGTCTTTGTTACTTTATGCTGTTACTAAGCTGAGTCAAAATACTCTTGCTTACGAGTGAACCTGAAGCTCCATTAGTTGTAATGTACCAGGTTTATAGGTTAATAGATAACAATATATGATGATGGATTTTCGTATCTGTACTATGCATATTTGTACAAGCGCCTCTCTACATGATGAACAACTTTTTCGGGGAACTAAATGAATGGATTTCATCGAGGAAAAATACATTTACTTAAGTGAGGTTGTTTGGTCTTAGCTTAGCTCATATAGAGTTACCATTGTGTTTAACGTTGAACTGGGTTTTTAATGGGAGTTTTTCTTATCATTTGTTAAGTTCGTCATTGTTTAATTTAGATTGTTGTTACCTATTGACACAAATTTTTGTCATTTAACTGAATATTTGGATTTGCAAATTACCCTCTGATGTGGCTCTTGTCTTGGCAACAGAAATGTTGTCCCCTTCCCCAATACTTGATTGTGATTTTTGTAATGGGTACTACTTTTGATTGTTTCTGTTAATTTCACATGCTTGGTTCAACATAGTGGTTTATCTCTTTGAAGTGTATGACTACTTAGAAAATGAAGCGCGACTTTCTTGTCATTCAATTTAATATCCGGACACTTTGTTGACTTGCCTTAACGCTTTGTGCCTCGTCATTGTTCTGCTTGTGAAAATATTGCTCGTCTTATTAATGTGCAGGGAATTCTTACGTATACGCCTCGCTTGGTTTCAATTGATTTTCAAGGTACTTGAATATTGCATAATAAACATAAATTTCTGTTGATAATCATGATATAATACTAAATTGTTTATAAAGATTTCATTATATTAATCTATAAAGTTTACATATCAAATTATCAATGCCATTTGACACGATGGTGGTAGTTTATGTGAGGCTATCTATCATAACTTATATGTTAGGCTACTTTTAGACTATAGGTTACTTATATAGTTCCTGATATTCACTTGTATTTGTGCTACCATTGATCTTAATACTGCAAAATAATCTATATCAACCCATCAACCATCAAAGCAAAGGAAAAAAAAAGACCTCTTAACTCTCTTATATTCTTGAAATTTATAGTGGAGAAATGGTCAGCTCTTTTTGGCGTCCCTTTTGTACAAAGCATTTTGGTTAACATAAAGAGAAAGCACAAATTATAGTAAATTAGCAGTTTTCATTACCAAAAATGGTGGTCAAATCATGATTATGGTAGTTATCATACATGAACATTCTTTTACCTCTAATTAATGTCAAAAAAGCTAATATTAATGAGACGTGGAGGGAATGAAATTGTTTGAGATCCGTCAACTTTTTCTTGTATTTTCTTCCAATTTCGCTTGCTAATTCTTCTCAGTCTATTATTGCATGTAAATTTAGAAATTGTATACATTAAGTCTCCTATGGCTTCATGAATTTTGTTTCTTCCATTATTGTTAACGACGTGCCTATGCACAAGGCACATCTATGGGGTCTTGCCTAGGGAGAAATTTGTGCCTTGGTGTGTCTTTTGCTTTAATAACAATGGTTACTTCTGAACTTTCCATTTTAAATCCTTATTTTACAGGATCTCTTGGATCCATGAGTTCACGTGGTACATTGTATAAAGAGAGTCAGTATGTACCATCAGACGTTATCACTTGGTGAGACTCTAATCTTGAGTCTTTTATGTATTTGCAATTTATTATTATTCTTCTTGCGTTAGAGATGTTTATGTAAATTAAGATGTAGTTGAATTTTGAAGAGTGTAATATATGTTCCAACAAGCTGACATGATTATCTGCATTGTTTGTTGGTATTTTATCTTCTCTTTGAGATTTTACAAAGGTTTTTGGTGTTAGACTTGTTCATTGAAAACGTTCAAAATACATATACCTATATGTGGACCTTGTTGCACTACATCAATCAACTTATTACCTTTTGAATGATGAGCAGTGGTTAGTTCGGAGAACTATGATCAACTATGACTTAAATCAACAGCTTTCGTAAATGGCTTTTGAGTTCTGAATTATCAATTGAGATTTGAGAACATATACTCGAGATAAAATCGAAGTTACTTTAATCTTTTATTAAGTTTGAGTTGAGATTATCGCCTTTAGTAAATTACAGATGTCTTTGAAAGCATTGAGAGTATTAAATCTGTCTTTCCAGTTATTTTTCTCCAACTTTATCTGCTGTAGCATCTAAATGAATTGAGTATCTCCAGAATAATGTGCAGGACTGGTAATGTTTCCACAAATGCATCTAAACCTCAGAAGAAGAATTTGTTTTTACAAAGTTTGGATGATGAAGAGCAGGAAGGGCTTATGACAAGTAGCATTCATAAAGGGGAGAATGAACCTAAGAGTGAAATTCAGGATAAGGACATAGTTGACTGTCTAGACAACAGTGTTCAATATTGGACAGACTATTCAAAAGTTCATTATCATCCCCAGAGTTTATATGAATTAAATGGCTTATGGATGGATAGTGAAAAATTTGGCAATCATGGAATAGGAAGGGAAGCCTACTCTGGGGGTAGAGGAGAAGAAATCAATGAGAGGCTTCATTTTTTCATTGAAGAGTGTGACCATATTCAGGTACTTCATATGTAGAACTTCAGCTCTGTCGCATACATTCCACGAAGCAGACCCTAATTATGAATTCTGATTTTAAAATACACACCTGTCCTATACTGTTGCAGAACTTCTTGTGGTCTTTTTGCAGGGAATTCAATTTATGGTAGATGATTCTGGAGGATTTTCTGGTGTAGCCGCAGAATTTTTGGAGACTATGGCAGATGAATACACTAACATCCCAGTTTTGCTATATTCTGTACGGAGTCCTACCTTTGATACGACTCCCAGAAGCTGGAAACAGACAATCTCTCGCCGTCTTCACGATGCAGTGTCATTTTCAAGACTATCGTCCTTTTGTAAATTGATTGTGCCTGTTGGTTTGCCCTCCCTAAGTAGTAGTAAGCATTAAAGCAGTAATATATATATATATATATATATATAGTTTTGGAAAAGATTACTTTTGATGATTTGTTGGCCTTTCTTTTCTGATTTCAATTGTATTGGATCTGATCATCTAACAGTAGCTGGTTTTATTTGTTGGCAACAATATGACGATGTTTTGCCAATTATTGTGATGATTTTGATCAATTAGGTATGTATCTTTTCTATATGATGCTACATTGCTAATGGAATAATTACAATATATAGATTTTGAGCGATATATCTCTTTCGTTTCAAAGCCTTTGTGCTTGTGATTTCCCTGAATGTCCTTTTCTACTCTGACCTTACGTGGACTGTTGTTTCTGTAAATGAGAAGGTGAAGCTTCCAGATATCTGTGCATACAGGATGAAAAGCCTTACCACTCCAGTTCAGTTTATGCATCTGCGCTACACTCAATTACTTTGCCTTTCCGGATGAAACCACTTGGACCTACTGCTGAATCGCACTATGAATCTGGGTCTGTAAATGTATATGAGATCATACAGATGTTAGCAGGCCAATCTAGGCAGAATATGGTTGCTATTCTAGATGTTGCAATGCCTGCACCTTCTTTGACTGGTATTTAGTTGTCTGAGGTTTCACTTCACATCTATTGTATGCAGTGAGTTTCCTGAGTTGTTAATTTGTTTATCCAGGGAAAGAGGCAGGGAAATCTTTGCTAGGGAGTTTACAACCATTGACCCCGGAGACAACAGCAGGTGTGGAAGACATGCTAGCAATTGAGGCCATGACTATTCATGGAGTCCTTGGATCAGGTAAATCAAAACTTTGTGCATACTTTCTCTTAGACAATTTGTTCGTCTTTGCATTACCTTCATTAACTATGTTGAACATGCTTCTCAAAAACAGTTCAATATTGATACTTCATTTGCCTCAGATTCATCTATAAAGTTTTCCTTTTCCCCAATGTACAAAATGGTGCTACCTTTTTCTAGTTAGTATGAAGTTAACACTGTTTCGTAAATGATAGTGTTGGTATATTTTATTGTTTATAGATCATGCAGAACTCAGTAAATTACTAATTAATAGTTAAGGCCAGTACTACCTGTTTACTCTGTGTGTGTGTGAGAGAGAGTGAGAGTGAGAGTGAGAGTGAGAGTGAGAGTGAGAGTGAGAGTGAGAGTGAGGAGAGAGAGAGAGAGAGAGAGAGAGAGAGAGAGAGAGAGAGAGAGAGAGAGTTCACAACAACTATCGAGCTATCAACGCAGTGGCAGGACCAGTTCTGTTTTTAACATTATAGACATCCTTCTGGTTCCTTGGTATACCAATTGAGACATTTTCCTAGAAACTATATTTTGATGTAAAGTGATGCACTATTTTATGTCACTGGACCTAAGTAAGCTTCTTAGCATGTAATTGCTGCATATCCAAGTTTATTGACATCTAACCACCGCACATCCAGCTTCTTAGTGAGTAGTAATTCAGACCTCTATTAAGAAAACTACCACCTACCCTGCACGTGCTAATAAGCAGTCAAAGACTCTAATAACTAAATATCAAGACGGCCAAACTGAAAATTTTAGCTATGACATGCCAAGCTCGAAATATAACATAGAATTGAGAAGTTCTTCTGATAATTCGCTAACTCAAACTGGAAAAGATGGAAGTGCAAGATTTTAATTGCTCAATAGACAAATTAGCTTGGATGGTTGAAGGGCCTTTAAAATAACCTGTAAATGCTAAGTAAGTGTAGTTAATGGAATTATGAGCCAGATGGAGAAAAGTCAATCATTATCCTCTTAATTACAGATAAGTGCATTAAGGATTTTAGGATGATTAGTTAAAACCTGGAATAATATCTTTTAGTAAAGGGAAAGACCAAGTGGAAAGAGAAAAATTATTAGGGTAAATTAGTTATAGGTCATGACATAAGCCTGTAATAGATTCTCTTGTAAACTGCCTTCATAAGCAGGTTGGTAACAACTTTAGCCTTTAAGTTGTTAAATTCTTGGTTCTCTCAAATGGTATACTGCATAATCAAGATTTGGCAATTTTTTCATCAATATTGTCCTTTCTATCTTTTACAGGAGGTCAGCATGCCTTAGTTTCTGAAGTCAATGGTACAATTCAAGCTTCTTATGATGCAACAAGAAGTCCAAAGTTGTCTCATGTATCAGTTGCTCGTTGTCCTCTTCCGATACCATTGCCTTTTCCCTCAATCTTTGGCAACCTTGTCGGCCAGCATGGAGAGATTTTAAGCACCACGTCAGGTTCATCATCAAGGGGATCACTTGATGTCCATTCCATTCCCATGGCAGCAAGATTACGTTCAAGCAGTGCTATCTTGCCATTCCTGGAGACTAGGTTGGGAAATCTCCGCAGGTTTGGTCTTGAGCGGGGAGCCCTCGGAACAGAGTTATTTAGAACTTGGGGTTTCGGCAAGGATGACCTAGAAGATATGGGAGAGTGGCTTTCTAAGATGGTCACAACACTTGATTCTCGATCCCAACTATCCTCTGATTCTGATTAGTTCTCACTTCTCATTGTATATACTCCATAAATGTTTTCTAGTATTCTTGAAAATTCAAATTGAGAATTTATGTAGTATTCAAATTGAGAATTTATCCTGGTTTACTAACACACTATTTATGTAGTATGCTTTAATATTTTCATATGGAAATATTATTTTTTGTTGTGAATTTATTAGTTTCCTAATTATAACGCATCTGTCAAACATTGATTTTCCATATATGGAATACGTTCAGTATAATAGAAATTAGAAAATGTTTTTGGAGTAGGGAAACTTACTTCTTATTGGGTAACAAGTCGATGTTGTCTTTAAAAAAGTCAATGTTGTAAGGGAGGAATTATATCATATTAAAATTATACTCTTTTGTTCCAAAAGAGTCGTATTTGAAAAAATTAAGATTTTTTTTTATTTTTTATTTCATATATAACCCTAAGTTTTGATAATAGAAATATGATAATAAATTATAAAAGACTGTTTCATTTCATATTAAATTAATAAAGAAAATGGTTTAACTGAGGATGTAGCGGCTCATTTAATTTAATTTAACCTACTACTGCTACTACATGCATTTGTCCCGTATGATAGAGGTGGGGACAGAAGGCGGGAACGCCCGAACGGAGTGGAAAGGGGGAAAGGAAATTGTTCCGTATGATAGGAGAGTGGTTAGCCTGAAATGAACTTATGCAGTTATGCTAACCGGCGTATGAGAGAGGTGGGGACAGAAGGGGAACGCCCGAACGGAGTGGAAAGGGGGAAAGGAAATTGTTCCTTTTTGTCTGTGTGTTGGTTGACCCATTTTTATGTACCAAGCTAACAACAGACAATCCTTGACAAAATAAAATTATTCTTCCTTTTTGTCTCTCTCTCTCTCTCTCTCTCTCTACAATACAAATATACAATACAAGAAGAAGAGTCATTTCTAATATTCTCAAATATTTTTAATAATAATAAAGTAGGCAGGCAGGCAGGCATGCAGGCTCTCTCCATGCAAATATGATGCATTTCAGGTATTTAGCTATCGGACCACCTACTCTTTTGCTTTATTTATAAACTCCCACCACTCCCAAAATCTCATTTATAAATTTAAAACTCTTTTTTAATTAAGAAATATAATTAATATTTTGTCACATTCATCAAAATAGATATAAACAAAAAGGAATTAATGGAGTGAGCTTTGAAATTGTGATGGTATACTTAATCTTTCTTTAACACTATATTTAAAAACATAAAATTCTTTTCTTTAATAAAACAAAAAAAAAATGCAATTGAGGCTCTCTTTTTTATGATTGAAACTTAGTAATATTCTTTTCTTGCTTGGAAATGTGGGGTGGTCTAGTTTATTTTATTTTATTTTATTTAAATTTAGTAAAAATACCTTGTTTCAATAAAAGGTCCCACTAAAATTTAAAATTATTGTGATATTTAATATCAATATATTGTATTCATATTTTTTAAAAAAATATCAAATTTGAACTTTTTTTTCAATAGTTCTTTAATTTACTTCTAATATTTCAGCTGAAAATAACTTTATCCAGGTCACCAAATACCTTCACATGTACATTTTCAAATCAAAATGTGAGGGAAGAGAGAGATTGAGAGGAAGATATTTTTGTTTGTTTTGAAAATGAAATGATATTTACTACGAATTTATGTATTGACATTTTGTTGTTAGTAACGTGAGCAAGTATTAATGATCATTATTTTAAATATATATGTAATAAAGTGGTCACTCTTATAATTTTATTCAATCTCATATAATTTACAATAATAAATTTTATAAAAAACTTTAGCATGATTAATTTGTGAATTACAGTTCTAAATTATAAGAGAAATTCATTTATTATATATCTTTCTAAAAAATTATAATTAATAGTTATTCACATAAATAACACTAAAAAAAAAATATGAAAAATAATATATATCATGAATGTTTATTATGTCGAATTTTTTTGAGAGTAGTTATGTGGATAATAAGTCTTAATTAGTAATAATTTTTTAAAAAATATGTAATAACTGAGTTCCTTTTATAACTTTTACCAATCTCTTATATTAATAAATCTTATAATTATAATTCGATATAAATTTATCACTTAAAATTATATATAATTTTCCTAATTAAAGGCAGTACTACACCATTAGTCCCGTCCAGAATAAACAGTATTGAGTTTGATTTTGTTGAGGCTGAGGGGGTTCAATTCACGTGCAAGTGACCTTTTTTCTTCTTTTAAAATACTACAGATTTGATTTGGGGATGGGGATGGGGATGGGGATGGGGATGGGGATGGGGAGGGGGAGGGCGAGGGGCGGGGGTACGGTACCCTTAACGATCGGTATGACCGGTGCACTCTTTTTTTTTTTTTTTTTAAAATCATAATTATAAGAAAAAGAAATAAAAAATAATAAAATAAGTTTGAACAAAAAATTGTAAAAAAAAATATATTTTTTATTAAAAAAACACCGTAAATAACTTGTTGGAAAAATTTCAATCAAGTAAAATTAATACGGAGTACTACTCTATAAGCTAATTAATTTATAATCCAAATGCAAATGCACATGCACATGCACATGCACATGCACATGCACATGCATGGTAATAAAAGCTCTTCCACAAAATCTATAAGCATGCTTGACCATACTATTTTAATTGTTTCTCATGATTCTCAGGAGATTAATGAATTAAATTAAACATTCATACTAATTACTCCCTCCGTCCCAAATTATCTGTTGTTCTAGAGTTCCACACAGATATCAATATATATGATAAAAATACTAAAATACCTTTGTGCTAACTTTTTTGTTTTTTGCAAAAATTTCACATACTCTTCGTCTTCCTAAATTTCTTGATAACAAAAACTCTGAAATGCTCCATACTCCTCAATACATCATCGCTTTTTTTCTCTTCATCTTCCTAAATTATTTTTTGCCAACAATCCATGCCGGAGAGAAAAACAATCGAGATTGGTTTGCACACTAAAATCCTCGCCGCCAAATCGCCTACGTGGTATGAACTTTTGAAGAATTATTTTCTTTTATTCTTTTCTTCAATCACTTCTATAGTTTAGTTTGCATGAACTTGTTGAAGAATTGTCTTTAATTTCATTAATCCATAACTTAAGAATCATTTTGGTAAAATCGCTTCTATTTGATGCATATTATGTCTAGTATTACACGCATTTTGCCTCTGCTTGATTCTTGCGTGATTTTCCTCTGTTTCGAGGACATCTTCCGTTTGTAGAGCAAGTTCTCTAATCTCAAATACCCATTTGCCAATGTCTTGGTTTCTCTTTTTCAGATGGCGTCTTCTAAGAAATTCGCATCTTCTTTAAGCAGACTTTGAATTTCTAAGACTTTATCCTTCACTCCATAAAAGAATTTAGCATGTGTTAAGTACAATATTCATAAAATCTAGTATGACCGTAATATTCATCTTTGTCTTTGAATTTGTAAATTATGTGAAATTGTTCTTAGTTGATTGTCTTATTTTTTCAACGCTGTGATACACGAAGAAAGATGTGTGTGAAAACTAGATACCTTTACTATTCATGTATTTTCTTGCAGGTATTTCAACTTCTTTGGTTATAATTATACTTGGGTTTAGGCTCAGATTTAGGATTTTATGAATAATATGCCGTAAATGCATTTTTCTCTGTTTCGATATCAACAAATCTCCAAGACTTTCAACAAAGAAAAGAGACCACAACCTCCTCGCCATTGATATATATTGAAACAACAAGTAGGTAGCTAATAGCTAGCTAGATAGATAAAATTAAGATCAAGGGGTGAAGGAGATTAAAATACAACCAACTCCGCACCTTAAGTTTCAATCAAGTCATGCTGCATTATTACATTCCAACTAGTCATTCTGCATTACTCCAACTTAATTACAGCCAACTTATAATTAAGTTTCAATTATTTGCCACTATATCAATTTTTTTAACACATTTCTGTTGTTACAAAGTATTAATCGTAGATGACTTAAAAGGCCAAATTGTCGTAGGAGCACTACCATATTTGAGAGCTTCACATAGAACGATGGCCCCAAGGCAAAAAAATCGGATTCCGTTTACTGAAATTGATCTCAACGTTGATCCTAATATTGATTGTGGAGATAGACAACTACAGAAGGAACCAATACACGATCTTACTGTCGATGTGGACGAGTCAATTCTTGAACGTGATTTCGATCTCAATTCGACACCAAATGAGATATCGTCATCAAGTCATGATATGTTATTAAAAGAGCAACTTATAGAAGATGATGAACAACTTGAAGAAGGAATACAGACGAATCAAACTATTTTGGAATCTAGTAAAATTTCTCTCTCTCAACTATTTTATGGTTAATTGGTAGTTCCTTCACTCATGTGTTTCTTCCATGTCTATTGTTTTCAATACAGATGCCGAGATGTCAAATGCACCAAGTGTTAAAAACAAAAATTTAAGCAACGTGGAACGTCAAGCTATATATGATTTGCTTCTCCAAAAAAGTGTCGATGGAAAATTGAAAAAAGGGACAACTAACTTGGTGGCCTCTTTATTTTCAGTTCATATAACCACTGTTCAACGCATTTGGAAGAGAGGACAAAACAGTGGGGTGTTTACCGATGTCTCAAATCAAAGAACCAAAAATTATGGTCGTAAAAGAGTTCATGTTGATTTAGAGCAAATCCGTGAGGTCCCTTTACATAAGAGGACAATTATTCGCTCTTTAGCTCATGTTGTGACTATCCCAAAGAGCACTTTGTTTAGACTATTCCAGGAGGGAGAAATACGACGACATTCAAGTCCCGTCAAACCTTTTTAACCGAAGACAATAAAAGATCAAGACTTCAATTTTGTTTGGATATGCTTGAAGAGGGTAGTTTACCACACAACCCAAGTTTCAAAGCCATGTATAACACGGTTCACATTGACGAGAAATGGTTCTTTATGACAAAGAAAGCTCAGAAGTTCTACATGCTACGAAATGAACCGGATCCATATCGCCTTTGTAAAGAGCAAGAATTTTATTGTTAAAGTCATGTTTTTGTTGCTTTAGCTCACCAAGGTATGATGCAAATAGAAATGAACAATTCTCGTGAAAAATAGGTGTATTTCCTTTTCATCACACAAGAACTCGCTAGATGGAATAAAGTGTTAACAGACTTCACGCACACTTGTGACAAAACCAATAAATTCGGTGACAAAAGGATGTTGTAAGGTCCTATTTGATTGAAAAAATTCTGCCTGCAATTAAGGAAAAATGGCCAAAAGATGATTTGAGATCTCCAATTTTCATTCAACAAGACAATGCAAGAACACACGCCGATTGTAATGACTATGCATTTTGTGAAGTCACGACCGAGAGATGGGTTTGATATTCGTTTATTATGCCAACCTCCAAACTCTCCTGGATTTGAATGTTTTGGATCTTGGATTTTCAAAGGCTATTCAATCCTTCAACAAAGAGAGTCAATGCGATCTATCGATGAGCTTATAAGTGTAGTTGTTAAGGCATTTGAAGAGTTTTCTAGTGTGAATTCCAATCGGATATTTTTGTCATTGTAGCCATGTATGCAAGAAATAATGAGATGTAAAGGTTCAAATCAATACAAAGTTCCTCATATCAAAAAAGAAATATTGGAACGTGAAGGCCAACTCCCTATTCAGGTAGGTTGTGAACCTAAACTGGTGGAAGAAGTGCGCAACTACCTACATAATATTGATTGATTCGGTATATATCTGATCTTCATTCTGCACTAGCATATCCTTTTAGCATGACAACTGATTCTAAGTAGAAACTACCTAAATTCTGTTAATTGTGTATGAGATGTGGAAATAATTGATTGAGGTTGGCTTTTACATAGTTCTTTTAGAATAACATAGACATTGGCTTTTACAGGTTTTGGAAAATGCTAAAGAGGCTATTGCAATGGAAATCTCCAATTGTCATTCTAAGCTGGAGCTGCAGAATAGTTAAAAATTCTTATTTTTGGAAGTTGGAAGAGAATTGTTATTTTTGAGATGTACTTGAAGCATCCATACTATTTGTCCTTTTTTTATTTCTGAGGGGCCATTACTTTTTTTTTTGGAATACCTTTATTCCATTGATACAATGCTTGAATTGAACAGTTATTTTGAGCAATGAATTTGTTTTTTTGTTTACTCTCGTACTCCATTCTCCATTCTGGATTCTTGAAATATATCTCTCAAACTGGGTGCTGGTGCAAATTCACTTCTTGTGCAGACAAACATTTTCTTTAAGAGGAAGGAAATTGATTTTTGGAATACCTTTATTCCAATTGAGTCAAACTTTAACCTTCTTTTTCACTTCAATGCATTCTTTGGGCAATCTTCAAATCTCAGTTTCTAATTGTTGAGCTGCATTCTTAAATCAAGGTTTTGACCAATAACATTATTTTAATTCAACAATCTTCAAATCTCATATGCTTGAATTGAACAGTTATTTAATTATTTCAATTCATATTGATTGTTCTTGTTGCGTGTCTTAAATACTTGCACAATCCTATTAGCATGCACATTTGAAGTCTTTGCATGAGACTGGTGTATTTTTATACAAGGACATGTGTGGATTGTGCGAATACCATCAGACTTCTGAGGCTTGAAATTGCATAACATCCGGTGACCTTTAAAGCTACAATTTGTTTTACAGAGGGCCCTAATCACTCTCTCTTGGTCCGCTAAGGCGGGGCCATAATAGTGATAGGACTCATGTGTCCACTCAAGTAATGGGTGCTTTCATGGCTATGCAAACACCGTAATATGTTCACATGTGGTAAATTAAGAGTATTATCCTGCAGTTGACAAGACAAAAGGTTATAGTATAGTAGTATTATCTCTCTTTATAAACATGTGCTCTGCTTAACAATAAAAGTGATGTATACAACTTTGGGGTTGTTTTGCTTTAATTATTATCCGTCAATGTAAGCGCCGACAAGACAAAGGTCAAGTAGAAGCGTAATACTACAAATGCATAAATATAGAAAGAAATAGAAAGCAATTCTTCACAGAATGGGCGAGACTAGTTTTCCCATTAATTTCTTAGCATAAATTTTTTAAGAATAAAAAGCACACCAAAACCAAGAACAATACCTCAACCTCAATAAATAACCAATTATCACTAAGAAGAAAACCCTCAACAAAACCCATTTGATAGCAATCTCTATACTTCAAAACACATGGTCTAAACTAACCCATTTCTCCCAAAATACCCAATAAACAAATTTCCATGAACTCAAAACACAAATTCGAACAAATTCACAACATGCCCATGAAAAATGCGAGTAGATAACCCAAAAATCGGCTTGTGATACGTAGAAATTCTATAAATTGAGTACTTCCGAATCAGATACAGAGAAAAATAAAATGATATCTTCCCCTCTTCATAATCAAAAAACAAAATCAAGTACAATTGATGTTAATACAAAATCAATGTTCATCCCTCTTCATAACCAAAACACAACTTAACTCAAAAGTTTGCAATACTGACATACCCAAACTACCCAAAAAAAATTTCCAACTCCATCATCTTACCTTCGGCAAAACAATTACCCGACTAATTGAAAAGATTAGGATAATAAATCCTCAACATCACCCTTAATATTTCTTGAAGTTCTTTTTTTTCATAAATTTCTTCTGCATATTCCTTCGGATATTTGTTTAAGTCGACATCCAACACAACTTTCTTTTCCGAGTTCTTGAAATCTTCAGTTCGCTCCATTGCTTTGTTGGTTAAATCGATCCAGCTATCTGCATTATTCATGTTGAAATCCAAAGCAGCTTTTTTCTTAGAGATTTGACCATCTTCAGTTTGCTCCATATTCTTCACAAACCTTGCAAGAATTCGGACCTCAGCTTGCAAGAATATGCTGCAATCATAAGGCGTGAAATTAAGAAGCATAATTCGGCAATTAGAATTAAGGATATGAGGAGGCGTGAATTTTATTGGTGGGAATATGAAAAGTATGCTTAAAAAGAGGAGAGACTTGAATGAGAGTAATGACTATCAATAATTAGGGTAAAGGGGCAAATTTGGAAAATAAAGGAAAAAATGCATTGAAATCTTAAAAAGCGTATATCAGGGACAATTTTTTTTGCTAAAACAATGAGATAATTTGGGGACGAGGAGTAAATTAAACAACTCTCCACGTGTACTACTTTTCATTAATTACACATATGTGGGGTATATATGGAGTATTATATTTATTAAATTGCGAAGACATAACGCCATCAGATTATTCCCAGATTTCTCACATTGTAACACTTGTCCTACATAATTAATGTGCATCCCACACTAATATATTTATTATACCATTCATAATTATACCTAAAATTATATCATGTCCAACATACGCTTTAATTAAAACATTATACAATTAAGAATTATATCAGTATATTATATCATACATGTATGATATAATATTATAAAACGACGATATAACAAAATAACTACCTATCAATCATAACTTACTATATTAATTTTATAATCTCCTAAATCACAACTTTCTCAATATAAACAATTTTTATATTATTATTAATATTTTAATTTAATAATCTCCTAAATCACTACAAATTTAAATTGTTACGATAATGTTAATCTGCTCTAATATTATTATTACTAAATTAATTATTATCTTCTAAAATCACTACTTTCAATCCCAAATTAATATTTTGAATTTATAACCCACTAAATCACTACAAATCTAAACTGCTTTTAGTAATGTCAACTGCTCGATATTATCATTTCTAATTTAATTATTATCTCCTAAAATCATTATTTTTAATCCCAAATTAATATTTTGAATTTATAATCCCCTAAATCACTACAATTCTAAATTATTTTGGTAATGTCAACTGCTTTGATATTATCCTTTCTAATTTAATTATTATCTTCTAAAATCACTACTTTATGATATTATACAACATAATATTATACCATTTATAATTATATTTGTGATGCCCCAAAAATTAGGTATACATCACCCATCTTGAGTCGCCAGATAAATGGTACAGAATTTAAATACAACTTAATAATACATGTGACACCCCCAAAATAGGTCCATTCCATCCAACCCATTCTGAGTCGCCAAATACATGGTACAGAAAATAACTACAACTTTATTACAACAATTGTCGTGCAAAATACAACAACATAAATGTTGTGAGTTTTGATACAAATATATACCAATCGTGACTCATGTCCCAACCTTGGATAGCACGTCACAATGACATCTTACATAAAGGTACAGTCAAAAACTGTTTTAGAAATTAGAATCTTTGGGAAGTGCTCAAGAAAACCTTCTTACATGGGAGGCCATGGGTCTAGGTTATTATAGATATCATATATCCATATAATTATCCTTGGTTGACCCAATAGACCCTAAAGAAAAATAAGAATATTACTATCATGTTCTTCTCAATGGTGAGTCTTCTCTTGACATATAACTATCTCCACTGTCTCCAATTGAGAATTATACTTCAAATAAACTCCAAGATCATATAGGTAGTGCTCGTAGATATACTCAGCAAGTGGATGAGCACAACCCTGTCTTATGATAACACGAGTTTGTATGTCATTAGACATCTTGTATGATAGTGACAAAATACCCTTCAAAAGTTGAGTTCACCTCACCCTATTCGGTTCACCAAAATTAAATATCAAATGACGTATATAATATGACACATTTATCTAAAGTCTTAATAAAATTATTTTCATACTATTTAGGAGAACCTCAATGACTATGTACCACCGATTATTCCCCTGTTATCCCACTTGACCCAAATTTACTCTTTTATTACACGAAAGGAATTGTGAAGCAAAAGGGTGAGCACAACTAGCCCAATAAAAAGAATATCATGACTAAATATAATTAAATTATCAATAGCCTTCATCAAGAAATAAATCGTAGATTTAGAACATATGGTAGATGATAAAACTTTTCAACCATAGTTGCGGTAGACGAAGCGATCCAATAGAAGAGTCAAATAGACCATAAAATTTATTATCTTCTCCATGTTAAAAGTCCACCAACAATGTTTTATCCTCAGTAACATCAATCAACAATTCCTCATCCCACAATCATATTTATAACTCATAATCGTAATTGTAGTTCTAAATTCCTTTTCTCATCCAGGACAAAGATAATTTTCATCACCTGAAACATCAAAGATCATGGTTATACCAAATCACAGTTCATGTTCATAATCATACTAATAAATTTATCTTTGCACTACGGGCCAAAGATATTCATCAACAAGTCATCTTTTCACTACAGGCCAAAGATATTCAACAACAGGTCATCTTTGCATTACGAGCCAAAGATATTCAACAGGTCATCTTTTCACTACAGGCCAAAGATATTCAACAATAATTCATCTTTGCACTACGGGCCAAAGATATTCACATCTCAAAGAAATATATAATCATTTCAAATCTATATAAACCATAATTATAACCATGTTGATCAATTCACCTTTGCACTTAAGCTAAAAATATTCAATTGTAAATTCAATGGTCATGATCATACCAGTCAACGATTCAACTTTACACTACTGGCCAAAGATATTCAACAGGTCATCTTTGCACTACAGGCTAAAGATATTCAATAATAATTCATATTTGCACTACAGGCCAAAGATATTCAACAATAATTCATCTTTGCACTACAGGCCAAAGATATTCAACAATAATTCATCTTTGCACTACGGCCAAAGATATTCATATCTCAAAGAAATATATAATCATTTCAAAATCTATATAAACCATAATTATAACCATGTTGATCAATTCACCTTTGCACTTAAGCTAAAAATATTCAATTATAAATTCAATGGTCATGATCATACTAGTCACAATTCATCTTTGCACTACTGGCCAAAGAGAACCCATAGTCATGATCATACCAATAATCTACCCATCTTTACACTCAAGTCAAAGAGAAATTCAACATCAGGGTTATAAAAATGTTATATATGATAATAAAAACAATATAATCAACAACTGCATTAATTTTCAAGAGCAACAATCATAAATCGACGATAATTTGGTCAAAAAAAGAAACCAATTTTTTTTCGTGAATAGTACCCGTGAATAGTAACTCGTGAATAATAATCCCGACTTAAAAAGGTAAAAATTCCACAATAAGATCCATACCAATATGTCAGTATAATGATATTGAAAGAATAACATCATTATGAAGAATATAACATCCCTTAATATCCCTTACAATCCCTTACTATCCCTTACCTCAAAAGAGATGCACTTCTGATTGGATATCGGATATGACGCTAAAGGAAACTTGCACTGAAGAATAGCAACTCACCAAGTATCTAAATACTCACAAAATACACTCGATAATCTAGAGAGAAAAGAAAAACTTATGAATTACGGTGTGATTTTCAATTCTAACAGCCCTCTATTTATAGGAAAATGTTATGCAAGCGGACTTGACTTCTTTACTACACGATGGCTTTACCTGCTACTATTTCACCCACCAAAATCATCCATCTCCCCAACAACCAAGAGTGGGGTCCACTCAATTCTAGAATTTTCCACCAAAACCTAATTTCCAGAATCGGTTTACCTCTTAAAAATTCATAACAAATTATCGCTCATTTTTAACGGTTCAAAATTTGTGGACATATACTCAACTTATATATGTATAACATATCCAAAAATTACAACGATCAACAATCGGATTAAATATTATAACTCACAAAATAAAGGCATAATAACAGATTTGATCTTTTAATACCTCTAATCAAAAAAAATCTTGATAAAACACCTCAACATTAACTCCTTCATTTTATAATCACATAAATAAACCCATCATTTATATCCACATCGAATAAATATTTTCTTATCATATAAATCAATAATTAATTATTCACAAATAATATTACGAGAATCCACAATTATGACAACGAATGGTTCCCGGAAAGAGGGGCTTTACGATAAGGATTTCTCACTTCTTGGCCGCATGATTAGGTGACCATACCTCTCCTTGTGAAATTTTTTAGACATTGCCAATAATCTTATCTAATAATATTATTCCAAATAATATGAATTATTGATCGATGATGGAAAATCATGTGTATGACAATTATTGAAACAACAATAATATAAAATATCAACGCAACAATTATTGAATTAATAAAATAAAATATTGAGCGATAATTCTTTGTAACAATTATTGAGTAGTGCCTTCTTACGTAAGGATAAATAATTCAACAATCGTATGTAATCTGTAATAATCTTCTTGTGCGACCCACGTATTATTCATCGTATTTTAACCACCGTATTCCAACGATTGTTAATTAACAACTTCTGTAGTTATTCAATTTTGTCATTTTCTTCTTCTTAGGCGGTTATCCGTTATGGGGCCCACAAATAGGCTATGGCTTGGTCGTCGATTAATATTCTCCGACGAAAAAGAATATTCCACGACCAAACGAATATTCCCAAAAATAATGAATACTTTATAATCACTTGCGTATTTTGAAAAAAAATTCATATATCACCCTTAACTTTAACTTTTATCAATTTAACCATTTACTTGAATATAAAATTGAATACTTTTATTTCATAAAATTGAGGTCTTCTGATAGAACAATTGTGTACAATATGACAAAACATAAACCGTGAGGTTGAATACAAATATTATCTACTAGAGATTATACAAACTCGAAAAGGAGTCCTCATTACAATTATTATCACACTATTTCACGAAATAGTGAGGACTACTAATGCACCATCTAGGACCATCTGTAAGACCAAAATTTTTTAAATAAAAGGAATTTCCTTTATTTATTATTTTGAAATAGTAAGGGTTGATTTGATTAATGTGGATAGTTAAGGTTAAATACGCAAATATTTCAAAATAAGCAGTGGTTATAAAATATTCATTATTGTTGGGAATATTCAGATCGCTCGGGAATATTCGTAATGCGGCAAGTAGCCTAGTATATGTGGGCCCATAACTTGAAGCGATTGGATGAGGAAAACGACAAATATAAGTTGGTTAAAAATAACTACGTAGTTGTTACTGAAGTAAGACCGTTGAATACCCGTGGAAGTAAAATACGATGTACGCGTGGTCGCACAAGAAGACACACCAGATATTACAAAGTTGTTGAATTATTGATCCTTACGTAAGAAGGCACTACTCAATAATTGTTACGATAATTACTGCTTCAAGATTTTATTTTATTGATTCAATAATTCTTTGCGTTGGTATTTTATATTATTCATTGCTTCAATAATTGTCAACGCACAAATTTCCCATTATCGCATCAATAATTCATATTATTTGAATAATATTATTAGATAACATTATTGGCAATGTCTAGAAAGTTCTCGTCAAGGAGAGGTTTGGTCACCTAATTGCGCCAAGATAAGGAGAGATCCTTATCGAAAGCCCCTCTTTCCCGAACCGCCTGTTGTTATAATTGTGATTTTGTAATATTATTTGGGAATAATTAATTATTGATTTATATGATAAGAAAATATTTATTTGATATGGATATGAATGATGGATTTATTTATTATATGTGGTTATAATTGAAGGATTTAATGTTGAGGTGTTTTATCGAGATTTTTGTTCGGAATGGAGGTATTAAAAATCAAATCAAGATTTTTACGATATATTGCGTGAGTTATAATTTTAATCGGACAGATTGGATCGTTATGATTTTTGGATATGTTATACATATATAAGTTGAGTATATGTCTACAAAATTTTAAACCGTTAAAAATGAAATCGAATGATTTGTTATAAATTTTAAGAGGTGTTTGATTCTTGAAAGTAGGGTTATAATTGATTTTGGTGGAAAATTCTAGAATTGAGTGGGCCCCACTTGTGGTTGGTGAAAAATGTGCTGAATTTTATTTCAAATGTGGTGGGTGGCAATAGTAGCGAGGTAAAGCCATCGTGGCAAGTCAAGTCTGCTTGGTGGCTAACATTTTCCTATAAATAGAGGGCTGTTAGAATTGAAAATCACACCGTAAACAAAGTTTTCTCTTTCTCTCTATATTATTGAGCGTATTTTGTGAGTATTTAGATACTTTGAGAGTTATTGCTCAAGATACAAGTTTCATTCAAAGATCACTTCCCGATCTTTCCTTCCAAGCAATCTTGATTCTTTGAGGTAAGGGATGTTATTTTCTTCTCAAATGATATTATTTCTTCATATCATTATCTTTGAAATATTGGTTGGAACTTTTTATCAAATTTGGAATTTTTTTCATGTCGGGTTCTTATTCATGAGTTACTATTCACGAGTTATTATTCATGAGTTCTTATTCACGAGTTACTATTCACAAGTCTTTTATTCATGGCGTGAAAATGTTTTTGTGGAATTTTTATCTTTTGGTGTCGAGATTCTTATTCACGTGTCTGGCCTTATTCACGATATCTGACACTATTCACCGAAAAATAAAATTTCTTCTTTTCGTCCAAAACATCTATTACGGATACTAGCTACGATTGTATCCATGTTTTGATCATTCTTAAATTTTACACCACTATGATTATTTTGAGGTATTTTTGAACATGGATAAAACAAAGTACGAATCCTTAATCCTTAATCCTTGTCATTTTGTTTCACTGGATTCGTTTCTTTAAAAATATTTTTTCATCATCCTCGGTCTTAAATGATGATATTATTGAATATCTTTGGCACATAGTGCAAAGATGAATGATTTCAAGAATATCTTTGGCACGTAGTGCGAAGATGAAGCGGTGTTTAAATGAACATGACTAATCGATGAATATCTTTGGCCTATAGTGCAAAGATGAATATTTGATTCGAGATGTTTATGGATTGATGTTACGAGGATAAAAGATAGAGCGATGTGTAAGACCCCAAAATTTTTTTAAATAAAAGGAATTTCCTTTATTTATTATTTTGAAATAGTAAGGGTTGATTTGATTAATGTGGATAGTTAAGGGTTAAATACGCAAATATTTCAAAATAAGCAAGTGGTTATAAAATATTCATTATCGCTGGGAATATTACGTTTGGTCGTGGAATATTAATATATCGGGAATATATTAAATGCGACGGTAGCAAACCGTGTGTGGGCCCCATAACTGAAGCGATTGGATGAAGAAAGCGACAAATATAAGTTGTTTTTAAATAATTGCCAGTAGTTATTACCGATTATCTTGTTGGAATACCCGGTGGTTAAGACACACAATACGCGTGCGTTGTTGAAAAGATGGCACCAGTATTGCACCAATTATTGATTCTTACGTAAGAGGCACTACTCGATAATGGTTACGATAATTCTTTATTCGGATTTTATTGAGTTAATAATTCTTTGCGTTGATATTTTATATTCTTTGTTGTTTCAATAATTGTCATTACACGGTATTTTCATTATCGAAGCAATAATTCATATTATCTGAATAATATTATTAGATAACATTATTGGCGATGTCTAGAAAGTTACATCTAAGGAGAGGTTTGGTCACCTAATTGCAATTGCGTAAGAAGAATAAATTCTTATTGGAAAGCCCCTCTTTCCTGAGGAACCGCTCGTTGTCAATATTGTGATTACGTAATATTATTTGTGAATGTCACCATGTATAGGGTAGCTGTGTATACAAAGTTATTCCAATGAATAATAAATAATGGAATAACATAAGTTCTCTTCATTAAGGCGAAAGAAAGAAATAACACCCTTACTACAAAGAAACCGAATATAAGAGTAGGGAAGTAGCGAATACTTTTCTATAGGTTCTTATAATTCTCTCTCGAGTTTCAAATTGAATTAAGTAAGAAATAATGAAGGAATGAGCTTCTATTTATAGGAAAATGGAATGAATAGTATGTAAGACTCCGAAATTTTTTTAAATAAAAAGGAATTTCCTTTATTTATTATTTTGAAATAGTAAGGGTTGATTTGATTAATGTGGATAGTTAAGGGTTAAATACGCAAATATTTCAAAATAAGCAAGTGGTTATAAAATATTCATTTTGTCTGGGAATATTCGTTTGGTCGTGGAATATTAAATGCTTGTGGGAATATTAAATGCGACAGTGCGACCATGTGTGGGCCCCATAACTGAAAAGCGATTGGATGAGAAAACGACAAAGTTTGGGTGGTTATAAATAACAGGCGTAGTTATTCTGAATTAAGATTGTTGGAATACCGTTGGTTAAAATACGATGTCTGGCGTGGTTGCACAAAGAAGCACACGGTATTGCATGTAATTGTTGAATTATTGATTCTTACGTAAGATGGCACTACTCAATAATTTTTCGATGAGTTCTTGCTCAATATTTTATTGATTCAATAATTCTTTGCGTTGATATTTTATATTATTGTTGTTCATAATTGTCGTCACCGCATATTTCCCATTATCGGATCAATAATTCATATTATTTGAATAATATTATTAGATAATATTATTGGCAATGTCTAGAAAGTTACATCTAAGGAGAGGTTTGGTCACCTAATTGCGCGCTATTTAGTAAGGAGAGAGATCCTTATTGAAAGCCCCTCTTTCTTCGGGAGCGACTGGTTGTTATAAATGTGATTACGTAATATTAATTGTGAATAATTAATTATTGATTCATATGATAAGGAAATATTTATTTTATATGAATATAAATGATGGATTTATTTATGTGGTTATTAATGAAGGAATTAATCTTTGAGATGTTTTATTTTGTCGGATTGGAGGTATTAAAGATCAAATCGGTGTTATTACTGACTTTATTGTGTGAGTTATAATATTTAATCCGAATGCTTAGATCGTTATAATTTTTGGATATGTTATACATATATAAGTTGAGTATATGTCCACAAATTTTGAACCGTTAAAAATGCACGAATGATTTGTTATGAATTTTAAGAGGTGTCTGATTCGGAATTAGGGTTATAATTGATTTTGGTGGAAAATTCTAGAATTGAGTGGGCCCCACTTGTGGTTGGTGAAGAAATGTGCTGAATTTTATTTCAAATGTGGTGGGTGGCAATAGTAGCGAGTGTAAAGCCATCGTGTGCAGTCGAAGTCTGCTTGGTAGGGCTAACATTTTCCTATAAATAGAGTCTTTAAGTTAGAATTGAAAATCACACCGTAAACAAAGTTTTCTCTCTTCTCTCTATATTATTGAGCGTATTTTGTGAGTATTTAGATACTTTGAGAGTTCTTTGTTGAAGACAAGTTTCATTCAAATCACTTGAGCCTTTCCTTCCGAAATCTTGATTCTTTGAGGTAAGGGATATTATTTTTTCGTAATGATATTATTTCTTCATATCATTATCTTTGAAATGTTGATCGATGTTTTATCAAATTTGGAACTTTTTCATGTCGGGTTACTATTCATGAGTTCTTATTCACGATTTACTATTCATGAGTTCTTATTCACGAGTCTTATTCATGTAAGCGTGAAGATGTTTTTGTGGAATTTCTATCTTTTGGTGTCGGTTTACTATTCATGTATACTCACGGTCTTATTCACGATATCTGAAGACTTATTCATGTATACTGGCACTATTCACGATATCTGACTATTCACCAAAAATAAAATTTTCTTCAGGTCCAAAACATCTATTACGGATACTAGCTTTGATTGTATCCATGTTTTGATCATTCTTGAATTTTACACCACTATGATTATTTTTGAGGTATTTTTGGGCGTGGATAAAACCAAGTACGAATCCTTAATCCTTAATCCTTGTCATTTTGTTTCAATTGGATTCGTTTCTTTAAAAATATTTTTCATCATCCTCGGTCTTAAATGATGATATTATTGAATATCTTTGGCTTTGTAGTGCAAAGATGAATGATTTCTGAAGAATATCTTTGGCCTATAGTGCAAAAGATGAATGATTTGAAGAATATCTTTGGCTCAGAAGTCTGCAAAGACGAAGCGGTGTTTAAATGAACACGACCGATGATGAATATCTTTGGCCTTTAGTGCAAAGATGAGCAGTGTTGAGATGAACATGACCGATTGATGAATATCTTTGGCACAGTAGTGCAAAGATGAGCGGTGTTTAAATGAACATGACCGATCGATGAATATCTTTGGCCTTTAGTGCAAAGATGAGCAGTGTTGAGATGAACATGACTGGATTGATGAATATCTTTGGCTGTGGTGCAAAGATGAATATTTGATTTGAGATGAATATTGATTGATGTTACGAGGATAAAATATTGATGATGGACCGTTAAATTCATAGATTATAGTAGATTTCATTCTCTACGTAACTCTTACATGAATTATTATTTCACGCTGCGAATATTGATCTCAAACTTGTTGTCTATTGTATTCTATCGATTTTTCCTGTTGGAGACTAACGATAATTTGTTGTATATTATCTTAGTCATAGTATTCTTTCTTCGGGCTAGTTGAGCTCACCCTTTTCCTTGTTGTTCCATTTTTCTTCTCGGGAGGCGAGAATGTAGCGAGTACTAGGTCGGGGTATGGAATGAAGGTTCTAGAGAGAGTTGTTTAGTAGTCCTCACCATTTTGTAAAATAATGTATCAATAATTATGATGGGGATTTATTTGCGTGTGGATATTGTCTAGAAGACAATATTATATTTAAACTCATTAAGATATATTGTCGTATTTCACACCGACATTTGTATTATTGAAGTTGTAGTTTGCTTTTGTACCATGTATTTGGCGACTCGTAATGGGTGTTGTGTATACCTATTTTGGGGGCGTCACGATGAACTTTTAAATTCATACATAGAAGATAGTAGTTTGCATTATCTACTTAACTCTTCTAATGAATTATTATTTCATTATGAATATTGATTTAAAATTTGTTGTCTATTGTATTCATTAGATTTTTCCTGTTGAAGACTAACGATAATTTGTTGTATATTATCTTAGTCATAATATTCTTCTTGAGCTAGTTGAGCTCTCCTTTTCCTTTTGTTCCATTCTTCTCGGGAGGCGAGAATATAAGCGAGTACGAGTCGGGGTATGGAATGAAGGTTTTAGAAAGGATTGTTTAGTAGTCCTCACCATTTTTGTAAAATAATGTATCAATAAATGTGATGAGGATTTATTTGAGTATAGATATTGTCTAGAAGATAATATTTGTATTTAAACTCACAGTTTTACTGTTGTAATAATAAAGTTGTAGTTGTTTCTGTACCATGTATTGACAATTCAGAATGGGTGATGTATACCTATTTTGGGGGCGTCACACCATCACTCTATTTCCCGACTAGTCCCAGCTACGTTCTCATTTTCTGAAGAGAACAATGAAAGAAAGGGTGAGCTCAACTAGCCCAGTATATAAGAAATATTATGACTAAGATAATGCAGAATAATTTATCGTTAGCCTTCAATAGTATTAAATTGATAAAATATAATAACTATCAAGTTTAATTGCAGCGGAACAAGCAGTCCATTAGAAGAGTCAAGTAAGGAATAAAATCTACTATATTCTATAATTTAAAAGGTTTTTCATCACTTTTATCACTGGGACTCAGCTTAATAAATAACCCACATCATCGAATCACCCCTGCACTACGGCCAAGGATATTCTTTAGTATCACTACCACAATTATCTATGCACTACGGGCCAAGGACATTCGTGTATTCATTAATGGTCATGATCATGCCAACAACTGTCCATCAATGCACTACGGACCAATGAAGACTTTTATCACATCATTTGTAACATTACGATTAACATTACAATCAATAATCCCTCAATATAATCATACCAAGTCCATCTATGCACTTACTGCCACCACAGATGACTTTCAACAAAATATAAACAAGAGGATGATGACAATGATATAAGATTTCAATAAAACAAGTTCAAGAATTAATTTATCTAGGAACTGATAACGTCCAAATTGTCAACATGATATTGCTTTGTAGAGTAAAATTCAAGAATGCTCGGAAGAATATTTCCATGAAAAGATCTTTGGATGAAGCCTTGAAATATCAAAGATATTCCACTAATTTCATGGGTATAGAAGTCAAAGTTTTAACCGAGTATAATAAAGAATAGAATAACAAAATAAATCACCGTGCATGCGATGAATCCTTACGGTGTAGGTTATTCTAACGAATAATAAAGGATGGAACCAGTCCCAAGTAAACGCGCACGCATGTGATATTCCGACATAATAATAAATAATGAAACCCGTCCGGCGTAAGCGCACGCATGTGATATTATTACGACGAATAATAAATAATAAAACCAGTCCCACGTAACGCATGCATGACGGATATTCCCACGAATAATAAAGAAAGGAATATTAGAAGAATGTCACCATGTGTATAGGGTAGCTTGCATATCTGAGTTATTCCAATGAAATAATAAATAATGGAATAACATAAGTTCTCTTCATTAAGACGAAAAAGAAAGAAATAACACCCATTACCGTAAAAGAAATGAATATAAGAGTAGGAGGAAGTAGCGAATACTTTTCTATGGTTCTCTTTATAATTCTCTTCTTGAGTTTCAAAGTGAATTCGTAAAAATAATGAAGGAATGAGCTTCTAGTTATAGAAAATGGAATGAATAAGAACTAATTCATGAATGGTCCAGATTGATTTACTATTAAACGGACGGTCCATATTGGTTTACTATTAAAACTTAAAACAATTCGGTCCATACCGATTTACTATTAAAACTTTAAACCAAATGATCCATATTGATTTATTATTATAACTCCACCAAATGATCCCATATTGACTTACTATTATATCTTCAACCAATGGTGCGAAAAATTAAAGACATCTCCTCATAGAATAATATTGTACCCAAATACCCGAATGCACAATACTAGAGTGAATAATAGTAACCGGTGAATAAGACTCGTGAATAGTAACTTGTGAATAGTAACTTGTGAATAGTAACTCCTCAATAGTAACTCGTGAATAGTAACTAGTGAATAGTAACTTATGAATAATAGTACTCGACGAAAAGTGTCCCGAATACCGATTGAACAATATATCATATTATGCGAGATGATCTTTGTAAAAATAATTGAATCGATAATATGAGAGATATGATCGCAAGAATTATCATAGCAATAATTGAGTATAGGTGAGTGACTTCTCACGTAAGCATCAATAATCAATACCGTGTGCAATCTGGCGCCATTCATTGTACTTTTACTACCGGGTAGTTCAACAGTTTTAACGGTAACACCTCCGCCATTATTTTTATAAAGTATTTTTGTCGCTTTTCTCGATCCTACAATAATTCCAATTCTTTGGTCCACCGATGATTATACAATAGATGCGGATATTCCCCGACAAAAAAGAATATTCCCCAGACCAATCGAATATTATATAACCACTTGCTTACTTTGCAAAATTTATAAATATTATCCACAACTATAACATTACATCAAATCAACACCATAATATTAAAAAAAATTATTTCGAGAAAATTAAATCTTTATTCATAAAATCTAGGGTCTCACAATCTCCCTTCCTTATAAAAATTTCACCCTCGAAATTTACGTGCGCATTCGGTATGCCGATAAACGGTGAGGATACCTTGATTTCACTTCAAATTATAACTCTTGAGGTATAACCTTTGAGCGTCGAATATAATCCTTCTTATCCAAGATGTTAACACGTATCTTCTCATACGTTAAATCTTCAGCTATCTCGTCCGGTTCTAAATTAATAA
Source organism: Panax quinquefolius (assembly GCA_020205615.1). NCBI lineage: Eukaryota > Viridiplantae > Streptophyta > Magnoliopsida > Apiales > Araliaceae > Panax > Panax quinquefolius. The sequence continues at coordinate 19,223,607 of CM035172.1, read as the reverse complement.
TGTGGTTCGGGTCATCCACATATTTACGTAACATTGATACGTTAAAAACGTTATGAACACGCGACATACTTGGCGGTAAAACGAGTCTATAAGCCACATTTCCTACTTGATCGAGGATTTAAAATGGGTCAATTAAATCGACGGTTGAGATTTCCTTTCTTCGTCGATTCTTGCTTCTAGAATAACGCCCTCTAGAACCTTCTTCTTCACATTCATCAGCTTTGAGTATATTACTTGAGCGGATTTAACTTTATCGATTAAAGTCGATTCTAATCGTATATTCGTTATTTTCACGCGGGTTCATATATTCGCACTTGTAACCGCATACGATCTTAATTATTGATTTATATGATAATTAAATATTTATTTGATGTGGATATAAATGATGAATTTATTTATGTGGTTATAAATGAAGGAATTAATGTTGAGGTATTTTATCAGTATTTTGTCGGATTGGAGGTATTAAAAGATCAAATCGATTGTTATTACGACTTTATTTTGTGAGTTATAATTTTAATCCGACCGTTGGACGTTGTAATTTTTGGATATGTTATACATATATAAGTTGAGTATATGTCCACAAATTTTGAACCGTTAAAAATGAGCGTATAATTTGTTATGAATTTTAAGAGGTGGTGATTCTGTAAATTAGGTTTATAAATGATTTTGGTGGAAAATTCTAGAAATGGGTGGGCCCCACTTTTGATTGTTGGGGAAGATGGCTGATTTTTGGTGGGTGGAATAGTAGCGAGTAAAAAGCTATTAAGTGGCGAGTCAAGTCTCGCTTGACGTCTTAACATTTTCCTATAAATAGAGGCTAAGTTAGAATTGAAAATCACACCGAAATTCATTAGTTTTCTCTTTTTCTCTAGATTATCGAGTGTATTTTGTGAGTATTTAGATACTTGGTGAGTTCTTAGTCATCGATTGCAAGTTTCCTTGATATATCGATATCCAATCGTAAGTCTTTGCTTTCTTTTGAGGTAAGGGATAGTAAGGGATATTAAGGGATGTTATATTCTTCATAATGATGTTATTCTTTCAATATTATTATACTGACATATTGGTATGGATCTTATTGTGGAATTTCTATCTTTTTGAGTCGGGGTTACTATTCACGTATACGGCACTATTCATCTATATGGCATTATTTACGTATATGACATTATTTACGATATCTGATCTTATGTCACGAATCTGAATTACTATTCATGAGTTACTATTCATGAGTTACTATTCACGAGTTACTATTCATGGGTACTATTCACGACAAAAATTGGTTTCTTTTTATGACCAAATTATCGTTGATTTATGATTGTTGCTCTTGAAAATAAATGCAGTTGTTGATCATATTATTTTTATTATCATATATAACATTTTTATAACCCTGATGTTGAATTTCTCTTTCACTTGAGTGTAAAGATGGGTAGATTATTGGTATGATCATGACTATGGGTTCCTTTTGGCTAGTAGTGCAAAGTTGAATCGTTGACTGGTATGATTATGACCATTGATTTATAATTGAATATTTTTAGCTTAAGTGCAAAGGTGAATTGATCAACATGGTTATAATTATGGTTTATATAGATTTTGAAATGATTATATATTTCTTTGAGATATTAATATATTTGGCCTGTAGTGCAAATATGAACTGTTGATGAATATCTTTGGCATGTATTGCAAAGATGAACCGTTGATGAATATCTTTGGTCTGTAGTGCAAAGATGACTTGTTGTTGAATATCTTTGGCCTGTAGTGCAAAGATGATTTGTTGATGAATATCTTTGGCTCGTAATGCAAAGATGACCTGTTGTTGAATATCTTTGGCCTGTAGTGCAAAGATGACTTGTTGATGAATATCTTTGGCCCGTAGTGCAAAAGATAAATTTATTAGTATGATTATGAACATGAATCGTGATTTTGTATAACCATGATCTTTGATGTTTGGTGATGAAAATTATCTTTGTCCTGGATGAGAAAAGGAATTTAGAACTACAATTACGATTATGAGTTATACATGTGATTGTGGGCGAAATTGTTGATTGATGTTATAGGATAAAACATTGTTGGTGGACTTTTAACATGGAGAAGATAATAGATTTTATGGTCTATTTGACTCTTCTAATGGATTGCTTTCATTCCATTGCAACTATGGTTGAAAAGTTTTATCATCTACCATATGTTCTAAATCTACGATTTATTCGATGAAGGCTATTGATAATTTAATTATCTTTAGTCATGATATTCTTTACTGGGCTAGTTGTGCTCACCCTTTTGTTTCACAATTCCTTTCAGGTAATAAGAGTGTAGCTGGGTCGAGCGGGGGTAACAGGAGAATAGAACGGTGCTCATCATTTAGTAGTTATATTTAGTGAATCAACTAGGGTGAGGCGAACCCAACGTTGGAAGGGTGTTTTGCCACTATCATACAAGATGTCTAATGACATACAATCTCGTGTCATCATAAGACAGGGATGTGCTCATACACTTGCTGAGTATATCTACGAGCACTACCTATATAATCTTGGTGTTTGGTTGAAGTATAACTCTCAATTAGAGATAGTGGAGATAATGATATGTCAAGAGAAGACTCACCATTGGAAAGAATGTGATAGTAATCTTCTCATTTTTCTTTAGGGTCTATTGGGTCAACCAAGGATAATTCTGTGGCCATATGATATCTATCATAACCTAGATGCATGGCCTCCCATGTACGGATGTTTCCTTGAGCACTTCCCAAAGATTTTAATTTCTAAAACAGTTTTTGACTATACATTTATGTAAGGTGCTATTGTGACGTGCTATCCAAGGTTGGGATGTGACTCACAGTTGGTATATATTTGTATCAAAACTCACAACACATGAGTTGTTATATTTTGCACGACAATTGTTGTAATAAAGTTGTAGTTGTTTTCTGTACCATGTAATTGGCGACTCAGAATGGGTTGCATGGAATGGACCTATTTTGGGGTCGTCACATCAGGGACATCCTTTGGTGCCTCCATCCTAGCTGAACTTGTTTTCGGTGAACGACAAAATCGGTCTAAGTGACCTTCTCTTCCACAATTATAGCATGCTTTGGATGGCATCGCGCAGTTTGGACTGATGTATCCCTCCCCTCCGCATTTGAAGCATATGATAGGTGGTCGTTCTCCTTCCTTAACAACGGTGTCTTTGGTCTTTGACGTCTTTCCATCATTGTTGAATCTCCTCTTCTTGAAATGTCAATTCTTATTGTTTTGACCATGATTACCACCGAAGTGGTTACCATTTTTGGCATGTTGATTCCCTCCATGCTTATTGTCACCGCTTTGATGACTGTTATCACCGGTATTATCATTTTTCCGGCTGCTCTCTTTTGGTTGCTTTGACTCGTTATCGCGCTCCACTAACTGAGCCCTATTTACAATATCTGAATACAAACACAATTTATGAGAAATAAGATATTGACGTATCTCCGGCTTCAAACCTCTTAAAAATATCCGCGTCATTCTCTCTTCATTATCAACCAAGTGGGACGCAAATCGGGATAACTCGACAAACTTGGCTTCGTACTGCGACACGGTCATGTTGTTTTACTCCAACTTGATAAATTCCACCTCTTTCATATGACGAATGCTTTCGGGAAAGTACTTGTCATTGAACAACTCTTGGAACTTCTCCCAAGACATCTTGAGTGCGTCAGGCTGGGTACGTTTTACAGATTTCCACCAGTGATCTGATTCTTCACGCAACATAAAGATGGAAAAGGGAACCTTTTGCTCCTCGGAGCATCCCAAGACATCAAATATCTTGGTGATCTGCTTTAACCACGTCTTCACCTTAAGTGGTTCTAGCTTTCCTAAAAACTTCGGTGGTCCCAGCTCCTTGAATTGCTTAGCGGTGACCAACCGTGGGTTGCCATTGTTTCCTCCTGCATTATGAACAAGAGCCGCCTTCGCCTGATGTTGCATGAATTCTAAAAAGCTCCTAAACGTACCGTCATTCGTCAATTGATCAGTGTTGTTGTTTACAGGAGGATAATCGTCATCATGTTGCACATTGTCCTGATTATTGATCTGTGGAGAATCAACGGTTTCCTGTGCTCCATTGCTATTCTTAACATTCTCGGATGTCATTTTTAGATACTGCCACAAAACAAAAGGTTAATTGACATGTAACATATTATTCCTATATTCTGACCGACCAATTAAATACCAAAAAAAACTTAGGTAGGTCATACTAGCGAAGGAATTCTCCGTCTATCCCCTCCTAGTTCTATTCTCACATCCTAGCCAGAGATCATATCCCTAAGCTTTGATACCAACTGTGACACCCCCAAAATTAGGTATACATCACCCATCTTGAGTCGCCAGATACATGGTACAGAATTTAAATACAACTTAATAATACAACTGTCATGTACAATACGACAAAACATAAACTGTGAGTTTGAATACAAATATTGTCTACTAGAGATTATACAAACTAAAAAGGAGTCCTCATTACAATTATTATCACACTATTTCACAGAATAGTGAGGACTACTAATGCACCATCTAAGACCATCACTCTGTTCCCTGATTAGTCCCAGCTACGTTCTCATTTCCTGAAGAGAACAATGAAAGAAAGGGTGAACTCAACTAGCCCAGTAAGAAATATTATGACTAAGATAATGCAGAATAATTTATCGTTAGCCTTCAACAGTATTAAACTGATAAAATATAATAACTATCAAGTTTAATTGCAGCGGAACAAGCAATCCATTAGAAGAGTTAAGTAGGGAATAAAATCTACTATCTTCTATGATTTAAAAGGGTTTTCATCACTTTTATCACTGGGACTCAGCTTAATAAATAATCCACATCATCGAATCACCACTGCACTACGGCCAAAGATATTCTTTAGTATCACGACCACAAATTATCCATTCACTACGGGCCAAAGACATTCGTGTATTCATTAATGGTCATGATCATGCCAACAACTGTCCATCAATGCACTACGGGCTAATGAGGACTTTTATCACATCATTTGTAACATTACGGTCATGATTACACCGAATAATCCCTAGTCATAATCATACCAAGTCCATCTATGCACTACAGGCCACAGATGACTTTCAACAAAATATAAACATGAGGATAATGACAATGATATAAGAATTCAATAAAACAAGTTCAAGAATTAATTTATCTAGGAACTAATAACGTCCAAATTGTCAACATGATAGTGCTTTGTAGAGTAAAATTCAAGAATGCTCAGAAGAATATTTCCATAAAAGATCTTGGATGAAGCCTTGAAATATCAAAGATATTCCACTAATTTCATGGGTATAAAGTCAAAGTTTTAACTAACCGAGTATAATAAAGAATGGAATAACAAAAGAAATCACCAAATGCGATAGATCATGATATGCAGGCGAGTTATTCCAACGAATAATAAAGGATGGAACCCGGTCCCACAGTAACGCCTTGCATGTGATATATTTCGGCGAAATAATAAATAATGGAACCGAGTCCAAATAGAACGCCTTGCAGCGGGATATTTCGACGAATAATAAAGAACGAAATATTAGAAGAATGTCACCATGTATAGGGTAGCAAGTGTATCTGAGTTATTCAAATGAATAATAAATAATGGAATAACATAAGTTCTCTTCATTAAGACGAAAGAAAGAAATAACACCCCTTCTTACCGTAAAAAGAAACCAATATAAGAGTAGGGAAGTAGCGAAATACTTTTCTATAGGTTCTCTTATAATTCTCTCTCTCGAGTTTCAAATTGAATTAAATAAGAAATAATGAAGGAATGAGCTTCATTTATAGGAAAATGGAATGAATAGTATGTAAGACTCAAAATTTTTTAAATAAAAGAATTTCCTTTATTTATTATTTTGAAATAGTAAGGGTTGATTTGATTAATGTGGATAGTTAAGGGTTAAATACATAAATATTTCAAAATAAGCAAGTGGTTATAAAATATTCATTTTTGTCGGAATATTCGTTTGGTCGTGTTTTTTAAATAAAAAGGAATTTCCTTTATTTATTATTTTGAAATAGTAAGGGTTGATTTGATTAATGTGGATAGTTAAGGGTTAAATCATGAAATATTTCAAAATAAGCAAGTGGTTATAAAATATTCATTATTTTAGGGAATATTAGTTTGGTGGTGGAATATTAAATCTTTGTCGGGGAATATTAAATGCGACGGTAGCGACCGTGTGTGGGCCCATGTGAAGCGATTGGATGAAGAAAGCGACAAATATAAGTTGTTTTTAAATAGCGGCGTAGTTATTCTGATTATCTTGTTGGAATACTCGGTGGTTAAAACACACTTGTCTGGCGTTGTTGAAAGCGATTGCTGCGGTATTGCACCAATTATTGATTCTTACGTGAAAGCCTTTACTCGATAATGGTTCTGATAATTCTTTATTCGATATTTTATTGAGTTAATAATTTGCTTGCGTTGATATTTTATATTCTTTGTTGTTTGATAATTGTCATTACGGTATTTTTTTCATTATCGAAGCAATAATTCATATTATCTGAATAATATTATTAGATAACATTATTGGCAATGTCTAGAAAGTTACATCTAAGGAGAGGTTTGGTCACTAATTGCGCGCCGATGAAGAAATTCTTATTGGAAAGCCCCTCTTTCTCTGAGGAGCTGCACAGTTTGTCGATATTGTGATTACGTAATATTATTTGTGAATAATTAATTATTGATTTATATGATGAGAAAAATATTGATTTTATGTGGATATAGATGGAGAAAAATTTTAATGTGACAATTGTTGAAAATTGAAATTTTATCTTTTTACGATAAAATAATTCGTTTAAATATATTATTATATTTTAATAATATAATAATGGTGATATTTTACAACGAATGTGGGATATATGAGTATCTGAGGAGGAAGAGTATTTTTGTTGCAATAAATGTTTAAAACATATTAAACATGTCGGTGGACCCCATTTATTGGTTGAAATTTGATTATAGCACATAAAATCAACCGTTTGTGGATTTGGTCAATTTCTATTTGGAATTTGGAAAAACTTTCTTCTGCAAAGTTGTAGAAAATTGAATTTCCTATAAAAACTCATGAGATTCGAATTTTCTGATAAAAGGCTATTTATTATGAATTATTGAAGTTACGAAGCTCAAAATAATTAATTTTGAAGTTTTAAATATTTTTTTTACAAAAACGTTTTTTGCATGTGTGAGGCATGTGTTCAATTGCTGAAATTCAGATTCAAAAAGTGTGCGTGAAGATTTTATATATATATTATTATTATTTTATTAAATTTTTCTACTTTGGTGTTACTAGCGTTTTCTATAAATAGGGTCTTGGGTTAGAATTGAAAATCACACGAGAAGCTGAAGTTTTCTCTCTATATTATCGGCGTATTCTTGTGAGTATTTTGAGTATACTTTGAGTATTGTTAGGCGGTGCAAGTTCCTTGACCTTATATACAGGTTATTCCAATTTAAATCTTTGATCTTTCGAGGTAAGGGATATTATTTTTTTCTCGAATGATATTATTTCTTGATATCATTATCTTTGAAATATTGATCTGAAGTTTTATCAAATTTGGAACTTTTTCATGTATGGGTTACTATTCATGGGTTCTTATTCATGATTCTTATTCACAGTTTCTATTCACGATTCTTATTCACGATTCTTATTCACGATTCTTATTCACGAGTTCTTATTCACGTGAAAGCGTGAAGATGTTTTTGTGGAATTTCTATCTTTTGGTGTCGAGATTCTATTCACGTATCTGGCCTTATTCACGTATCTCGACACTTTATTCACGTATCTGATCTTATTCATAGAAAAATAAAATTTCTTCTTTTTTATCAAAAATCTATTACGGATACTAAACTTTGATTGTATCCATGTTTTTTGATCATTCTTGAATTTTACACCACTATGATTATTTTTTTGAGGTATTTTTTTTGAACGTGGATAAAACAAAATCTGAATCCTTAATCCTTAATCCTTGTCATTTTTGTTTCCTTTGGATTCGTTTCTTTAAAAAAAAAATATTTTTCATCATCCTCGGTCTTAAATGATGATATTATGGAATATCTTTGGCACATGTAGTGCAAAGATGAATGATTTCTTAAGAATATCTTTGGCACATGTGTGCAAAGATGAATGATTTCTGAAGAATATCTTTGGCGTGTAGTGCAAAGATGAGCAGTGTTTAAATGAACATGACCAAGTGATGAATATCTTTGGCACATGTAGTGCAAATGAATATTTGATTCGGATGTATATTGATTGATGTTACGAGGATAAAAAAGATGAGCGATGAACTTTTAAATTCATACATAGAAGATAGTAGTTTGCATTCTCTACTTAACTCTTAATGAATTATTATTTCATTGCGAATATTGATTTAAAATTTGTTGTCTATTGTATTACATTAGATTTTTCCTGTTGAAGACTAACGATAATTTGTTGTATATTATCTTAGTCGTAATATTCTTTCTTGAGCTAGTTGAGCTCACCCTTTTCCTTTTTGTTCCATTTTTCTCTCGGGAGGCGAGAATATAAGCGAGTGCAGTGTCGGGTATGGAATGAAGGTTTTAGAGAAAGAGTTGTTTAGTAGTCCTCACCATTTTTGTAAAATAATGTATCGATAAATGTGATGAGGATTTATTTGAGTATAGATATTATCAGAAGATAATATTTGTATTCAAACTCACAGTTTTCTTGTTGTAATAATAAAGTTGTAGTTGTTTACATACCATGTATTGACAACTTCGAGAATGGGTGATGTATACTATTTTGGGGCGTCGCGGTTTAGTATCGAGCTTAGGGATATGATCTCTGGCGGAGATCGGGGAATAGAACTAGGAGGGAGGCAGAGTAAATCCTTATTTAGTGTGTCTACTACTAGCTTATTTATTTGTTAGTTAGTCGATATATATAGGGATATTATGTGATATATTGATTTCCTTAATTAACCCTTGTTTTATGGCGATGTTGAGAATGTCGTGAGAGAATATTAACAATGGAAATGAGGCCAGTGGAGATGCTTTGTACTCACCAGCGAGGAGAGCGTGCTGCTTGGTGGCAATGTTCCTCCTGTGAACAACACCATTGAAGCGAGATGATGAGCGAGGGGATGTTTAGAAGTTTTTTGCGATTCATGCAAAATCGGAGACGAGGAGACTTCGTGTTCAAAATCTGAGGAGAAATGATAGCAATTCACGGGTTGTCACGACGAGCGATTCGAAGTTGGGACCACGAATTTAAGGAAAGCGGATCCGATCATGGCGGAAACATGGGTCAAACAAATTACAAGATATTCGATGTCTTGGGATGCGGAGAACGAGAAGGTTCCATTCGCCACCTTTATGTTAAAGTGGCGAAGCGGACTCTTGGTGGGAGTGCGTGAAGCGTACCCATCCGGCCCTTTTCGGCGTGTCTTGGGAGGCGTTTGAAACTATTTAATGACAAATACTTTCACGAAAGTGTTAAATCGTATGAAGGAAGTGGAGTTCATCAGTTGGAACAAAACAACATGGCGGTGTCTCGATGCGAGGCAAAGTTTGCGAGTTATCGAGTTTGCACCTCATTTGGTGGAGAATGAGGAGCGTGTATGGCGGATGTTTCTTAGAGGTTTGAAACCCGGCGTCGTCGTCGATATCTCATTTCTCATAAATTTTCTCTCTATTGGATGTTGTAAGCGAGGCTCGATTATTAGGCGAGATAACGAGAAATGTACGGTCATTGAGGACCCTGACGAGGATCGTACGAGATAGCGATCAGCGAATAATGATAACTGGTGGAGAAAAGCAGAAGCGGACAAAAAAATGGTAACCACTCGGTGGTAATCATAGCCGTGAAAATAGAAGAAGCGAGTCGGGAGGAGATTTTAAAGGGAGATTTAACAACGACCATGTGAAGATGCGGTCTTGGTGACAAGCTGGTTCTAAGGGAGAAACGACCACCGGTCGTATATTTACTAATCACGGAAAAGAGGACATATCGATCAAGCGCCCTAGCAGTTCAAGGTATGCTATAATTGTGGAAAGGAAGGACATATCGCTCGAGATTATGCGATGGCGAAACCTAGTTCGTGAGGGGCGGTGACTCGAAAAACATCCCGAAAAAAATCAAATCAGCGATTAGGGAAGGCGTTTGTTGTGGTTGGTCATAATCGAGAGAACCCAAAGCGAGGTGATCACGGGTAAGCTATTTATAAATTCTTGCGAAGTTTATACCTTACTTGATCTGGTCTTTACCCATTCATTTATCTCTCTGCGTGTGCTCAGCGTTTAAACTTGACTCAGGAGAAATTAGACTTTGACTTTATCTGTGGAAACTCAGTTAGGAGAAACTTTCATCACATCCTTTGTTTATAAATCTTGTTTGATTCAAGTTGGCACCATTACCTTACACATTGACCTTATCTCTTTAAAGATACTTGCTTTTGATGTGATTTTAGGGATTGATTGGTTAACTTCTCATCATGCCAAAATTGATTGTTTTAAATAAGGTTGTTAGTTTTCATATTCTAACTTGACTTTGTTATGCAATTCAAACAACTAAACCATTAAAATCGAATCAACATCATATCTAATCATAAAAGCTATTAGTTTATTAAAAAGCGGATGTCGAAGCTTTCTTAGCCCATGTTATGGATTTGAATAAAGACACGTCAAAATTTGAATAATATTCTGTTGTTATTGACTTTCTGATGTATTTCTAGAAGAACTTCCGATCTACCCCGAGCGTGAAGTTGAATTCTTTATTGATCTTGAACACAGTACAAAGCCCATTTCTAAAACCCATGTCGAATGGCTCTATTGAACTTGAGGAGTTAAAGGTCCAACTACGAGGAATTGTTGGACATCGGTTTCATTAAATCTAGTACATCTCCTTGGGGTGCTCTGTTTTTTTTATTTGTAAAAAAGAAGAAAGCGGGTATCACGACTTTATTGACTATCGGGGAATTGAACCATGTCACCATCGAGAATAGGTATCCTCTACCTCGTATTGATGACTTGTTTGACCCGATTCTGAGGGCACAATTCTTTTCAAAAATCGATCTTAGATTACGGATATCATCGGTGAAGATTAGGCGAGGATATTCAAAGGCGCCTTGAGAACTTCGGTATGGGCATTATGAATTCTTAGTCATGTCTTTCGGACTAACTAATGCTCCTGCGACTTTCATGGATATGATGAGCCAAGTATTCAAGGAATATTTGGATCGATTCGTTGTTGTCTTTATTGATGACATCCTCGTATATTCAAAAGTCGTGAAGATCATGAGCACCATTTGAAAATTTGGTACTCGAAAGGCCGTGAAAACCAACTATATGCCAAATTGAAGAAATCGAGAGTTACGGCGAGGAAGTAGCATTCCTTGGGCGCGTGGTGTCGAAACATGGAGTATCTGTTGATCCGTGAAGATTGAAGCAATCTGAAGTTAGAACAGCAGAAATCGGTGGTGAAAATCACGTAGCTTTTGGGCTTAAATTTGGTTATTATCGGAGATTAAGTGGAAGGTTTTCTCGAATCGCTACTCCATTAACTTCGGCTAACTTCGGAAGGATACAAAATTCGTTTGGAGCGAAGAATCGCGAAAAGAGTTTCCAAGAGCTTAGAGGAGACTTATTTGGCACTGTTACAACAATACCATCTGGGTTGGGATGGATTTGTTATCTCTGATGATGCTTGAGCGAAAGGGTTAGGATGTGTTCTCATGCAGCGTGGGAAAGTCATAGCCTTTATGCCTCGCGACAACTTAAAAAGTATGAGAGGAATTATCCTACTCGTGATCTAGAGTTAGCGGCCCGATCGTTTTCAGCTAAAAATATGGAGCACTATCTATATGGGGAGAAAGTGGAGATATATTTCGGACCATAAAAAGCCTTAAATATTTCTTCACTCAAAAGAACTCGACATCTCATCTGGCGGCGACGTTGGCTCGAGCTATTGAAAGACTACGACCACACTATTGATACCATCACAGTAAAAAAGCGTGGTAGGTGGCGCGTTGAGTAGAAGATCATCATATCTTGCGGGAGCGAGTGCGATGATGTCAAGTATCTGGCGTAGAGCCCGACTTTAATAGAAAAAGTTAAGGTTGCTCGAGCCAGGCCGGAGGCGATCGTATGAAGAAGAAAGTACAAGAAGGAGCTATTAGGGCGAGAATTGATGAAGAAGGAATACTTGAGTCCACTCTGAGACTTTGTGTTCTAACGACTACGATTTGAAGTACAAGATTATGATGGAGGCACCTGATACACCATTTGCAATCCATCACGGAAGTACTAAAATGTATCGTGATCTTGACATACATTTTGGTGGAACAATATGAAGAGAGAGATTGCAAAGTTTATCTCGATGTGTTTAACTTGTCGGCGTGTAAAGCGGACATCTTGTACCTAAGGGTCCGTTGCAACCACTTGAGATTAGGAAATGGAAGTGGGAACACATTACCATGGATTTAGTTCTGGGTCTTCCTACGGTTTCTCAAGGCATCAATCTTATTTGGGTTATTGTTGATAGATTAACCAAGTCTGCTCATTTCTTGCCGTCTGGAGACTTATTCCTTGAGCGTCTTGCTAGTATATGCGTGAATGAGATTGTGAGGTTGCATGGCATGCTGTATCCATAGTTTGGATCGTGACCCAAGATTCACTTCAAGATTTTGGGTTAGCTTGCAAAAAGCTATGGAGCGCAGTTTGCGATTTAGTTGACATACCATCCCCAAAGCAGACGAGACAATCGAGAGGGACTATTCAAACTCTTGAAGATTTATTAAGACTACATGTCCTAGACTTCAAGGCGGTTGGGATAAGTATTTACCATTGGTGGAATTCTCCTACTGACAACGATTATCGAGCAAGTATAGGTGTGGCTCCATTTGAAGCATTATATGGGCCGAAATGTAGTTCTCGATATGTTGGGATGAGGTGGGTGAAGCAACATTGTTGGGACCCGAGTTTGAAATGCGTATGACTCTGAAAAGATCGAATGATTAAACAGCGTATACAAAGCGGCACAAGATCGACAAAAGAGTTATCGCGGATCTTCATCGAAAGGGCGTGGAATTTAATGTAGGGGATCATGTATTGTTGCGAGTTGCTCCGTGGAAGGAGTTACAAGATTTGGGAAGAGAGAAAGCTCGATCCACGATTTATTGGTCCATTTCAAATTCTTGGCCAGGAGTAGGAAATGTAGCTATAGACTTGCGTTACCTCAAAGTATGTCTAAATGTTCATAATGTGTTTCACATATCGTGCTTAAATAAATATGTGAAAGACCCGAACCACGTTATTGAGTTAGAACCAGGACGAGATAGCCAGAAGACTTAGCGTGTGAGGAGGTACTGTCGAGATCTTGGATAGGAAGGAGCATGTCCTACAGCATGAAAAGTCATACCACAAGTTAAAGTTTTGTGGAGGAATCATCTTTATAGAGAAATGACACAGGGATTGGAAGCGGAAATGAAAGCGAGGTATCCTCACCTTTTGAAACACACCGAATCGTCGTCGTCGATTTAGAGCGAAATTTCATAAGGAGGGAGGTTGTAAGACCCCAAATTATTTTTAATAAAATTTAATTTCCTTTATTTATTATTTTGAAATAGTAAGGGTTGATTTGATTAATGTGGATAGTTAAGGGTTAAATCATGAAATATTTCAAAATAAGCAGTGGTTATAAAATATTCATTATTTTGGGGAATATTAGTTTTGGTGGTGGAATATTAAATGCTTTGTCGGGGAATATTAAATGCGGCGTAGCGCCGTGTGTGGGCCCCATGTGAGCGATTGGATGAAAAGAAAGCGACAAATATAAGTTGTTTTTAAAATAGCGGCGTAGTTATTCTGAGATTAATCTTTGTTGGAATACTAGGTGGTTAAAACACACTATGTCTGGCGTTGTTGACGATTGCTGCGGTATTGCACCAATTATTGATTCTTACGTGAAGGCCTTTACTCGATAATGGTTCTGATAATTCTTTATTCGATTTTATTTTATTGAGTTAATAATTCTTTGCGTTGATATTTTATATTCTTTGTTGTTTGATAATTGTCATTACTACGGTATTTTTTCATTATCGAAGCAATAATTCATATTATCTGAATAATATTATTAGATAACATTATTGGCAATGTCTAGAAAGTTACATCTAAGGAGAGGTTTGGTCACTAATTGCGGCGCGCCGATGAAGAAATTCTTATTGGAAAGCCCCTGCTCTCAGGAGCTGCACAGGTTGTCGATATTGTGATTACATATAATATTATTTGTGAATAATTAATTATTGATTTATATGATGAGAAAAATATTGATTTTATGTGGATATAGATGGAAAAAATTTTAATGTGACAATTGTTGAAAATTGAAATTTTATCTTTTTACGATAAAATAATTCGTTTAAATATATTATTATATTTTAATAATATAATAATGGTGATATTTTACAGCACGAATGTGGGATATATGAGTATCTGAGGAGGAAGAGTATTTTTTTGTTGCAATAAATGTTTAAAACATGTTAAACATGTCGGTGGACCCCATTTATTGGTGAAAATTTGATTATAGCACAAAAATCAAACCGTTTGTGGATTTGGTCAATTTCTATTTGGAATTTGGAAAAACTTTCTTACTGCAAAGTTGTAGAATTGAATTTCCTATAAAAACTCATGAGATTCAAATTTTCTGATAAAAGGGCTATTTATTATGAATTATTGAAGTTACGAAGCTCAAAAATAATTAATTTTGGAAGTTTTAAATATTTTTTTAAAAAAACGTTTTTTGTATGTGTGAGGCATGTGTTCAATTGCTGAATTTGAAATTCAGATTCAAAGTGGCGTGAAGATTTTATATATATATTATTATTTTATTAAATTTTACTACTTTGGTGTTACAGCGTTTTCTATAAATAGGGTCTTGGGTTAGAATTGAAAATCACACGAAGCTGAAGTTTTCTCTCTATATATTATCGGCGTATTCTTGTGAGTATTTTGAGTATACTTTGAGTATTGTTAGGCGGTGCAAGTTCCCTTGACCTTATATACGGTTATTCAAATTAGAAATCTTAATCTTTTCGAGGTAAGGGATATTATTTTTTTCTCGAATGATATTATTTCTTCATATCATTATCTTTGAAATATTGATCTGAAACTTTTTATCAAATTTGGAACTTTTTCATTCGGGGGTTTACTATTCATGAGTTCTTATTCATGAGTTCTTATTCACTTATTCACGAGTTCTTATTCATTCTTATTCAGATTCTTATTCATTCACTTATTCACGAGTACTATTAAGCGAAGCGTGAAGATGTTTTTGTGGAATTTCTATCTTTTGGTGTCGAGTTACTATTCACGTATCGGCCTTTATTCACGTATCTGACACTATTCACGTATCTTATTATTCATAGAAAAATAAAATTTCTTCTTTTAAATCAAAACATCTATTACGGATACTAACTTTGATTGTATCCATGTTTTGATCATTCTTGAATTTTACACCACTATGATTATTTTTGAGGTATTTTTGGGCGTGGATAAAACCAAAAACGAATCTGAATCCTTAATCCTTAATCCTTGTCATTTTGTTTCCTTTGGATTCGTTTCTTTAAAAAAATATTTTTCATCATCCTCGGTCTTAAATGATGATATTATGGAATATCTTTGGCTTTGTATAGTGCAAAGATGAATGATTTCTTAAGAATATCTTTGGCTTAGTGCACAAGATGAATGATTTCTGAAGAATATCTTTGGCCGTAGTGCAATGATGAGCAGTGTTTAAATGAACATGACCAAGTGATGAATATCTTTGGCACATAGTGCAAAGATGAATATTTGATTCGGATGTATATTGATTGATGTTCTGAGGGATAAAAGATGAGCGATGAACTTTTAAATTCATACATAGAAGATAGTAGTTTGCATTCTCTACTTAACTCTTCTAATGAATTATTATTTCATTGCGAATATTGATTTAAAATTTGTTGTCTATTGTATTACTATTATATTTTTCCTGTTGAAGACTAACGATAATTTGTTGTATATTATCTTAGTCATAATATTCTTTCTTGAGCTAGTTGAGCTCACCCTTTTCCTTTTGTTCCATTTTTCTTCTCGGCGAGGCGAGAATATAGCGATGCAGTCGGGGTATGGAATGAAGGTTTTAGAAAGGAGTTGTTTAGTAGTCCCATTTTTTTTAAAAAATAATGTATCGATAAATGTGATGAAATTTATTTGTATAGATAAATGTGATGAGGATTTATTTGAGTATAGATATTATATTGATAATATTTGTATTTTTGTTTCATAACTCACAGTTTCTTGTTGTAATAATAAAGTTGTAGTTGTTTACATGCCATGTATTGACAACTTCGGAATGGGTGTGTGATGTATACTATTTTATTGAGCGTATTTTGTGAGTATTTAGATACTTTGAGAGTTCTTTGCTCGATCTGAAAGTTTCATTCAAAGATCACTTGAGCCTTTCCTTCCGAAATCTTGATTCTTTGAGGTAAGGGATATTATTTTTTTCGTAATGATATTATTTCTTCAATATCATTATCTTTGAAATGTTGATCTGAAGTTTTATCAAATTTGGAACTTTTTCATGTCGAGGTTACTATTCATGATTGAGTTCTTATTCACGATTCTTATTACTTATTCACGAGTACTATTCATGAAGCGCGAAAAATGTTTTTTTTTTGGAATTTCTATCTTTTGGTGTCGGAGTTACTATTCACGTGTCTGACCTTTATTCACGTATACTATGCGACTATTCACGTATCTGGCACTATTCATCAAAAAAATAAATTTCTTCTTTTAAGTCCAAAACATCTATTACGGATACTAGCTTTGATTGTATCCATGTTTTGATCATTCTTGAATTTTACACCACTATGATTATTTTTGAGGTATTTTTGGACGTGAATAAAACCAAGTATGAATCCTTAATCCTTAATCCTTGTCATTTTGTTTCAATTGGATTCGTTCTTTAAAAATATTTTCATCATCCTCGATCTTAAATGATGATATTATTGAATATCTTTGGCACATAGTGCAAAGATGAATGATTTCTGAAGAATATCTTTGGCACATAGTGCAAAGATGAGCGAGTGTTTAAATGAACATTGATCGATGATGAATATCTTTGGCCTTTAGTGCAAAGATGAGCAGTGTTGAGATGAACATGACCGATTGATGAATATCTTTGGCTGTAGTGCAAAGATGAATATTTGATTTGAGATGAAAATTGATTGATGTTACGAGGATAAAATATTGATGATGGGCTGTTAAATTCATAGATTATAGTAGATTTCATTCTCTACGTAACTCTTCTATGAATTATTATTTCATTGCGAATATTGATCCGAAACTTGTTGTCTATTGTATTCTATCAGATTTTTCCTGTTGGAGACTAACGATAATTTGTTGTATATTATCTTAGTCATAATATTCTTCTTGGGCTAGTTGAGCTCACCCTTTTCCATGTTGTTCCATTTTTTCTTCTCGGGAGGCGAGAATGTAGCGAGTCTTAGTCGGGGTATGGAATGAAGGTTCTAGAGAGTTGTTTAGTAGTCCTCATCATTATTGTAAAATAATGTATCAATAAATGTGATAAGGATCTATTTGAGTATAAATATTGTCTAGAAGATAATATTTGTTTTTAAACTCACAGTTTTTTTGTGATAATAAAGTTGTAGTTGTTTTACGTACCATGTATTTGCGACTCGAGAATGGGTTGGATGGAATGGACCTATTTTGGGGTCGTCACGGTTGGTATCGAGCTTGGGGATATGATCTCTGGCGGAGATCGGGGAATAGAACTAGGAGGGAGGCAGAGTAAATCCTTCGCTGGTGTGTCCTACCTAAGCTTATTTGTTGGTTGGTCGATATATAGGGATATTATGTGATATATTGATTTCCTTAATTAACCCTTATTTTATGACGATGTTTTGAGAATGTCGTGAGAATATTAACGATGGAGTAAATGAGGCTGTGGAAGTGCTGTCTTTCACCAACGAGGAGAGCGTGCACAGCAGTGGCAATGTTCCTCCTGTGAACAACACCAATTGAGCGATGATGAGCGAGGGAATGTTTAGAAGTTTTTTTGCGGTTCATGCAAAAATCGAGACGAGGAGACTTCGTGTTCAAAATATAGGAGAAAAATGATAGCAATTCACGGGTGGTCACGACCAAGCGAGTTCGAAGTTGGGACCACGAATTTAAGGAAAGCGGATCCGATTATGGGCGAAACATGGGTCAAGCAAATTACCAAGATATTCGATGTCTTGGGATGCGGAGAACGAAGGTTCCATTCGCCACCTTTATGTTAAAATGGCGGCGATTCTTGGTGGGAATCGTGAAGCGTACCCATCCATTTGCGCTTTCGGCGTATCGTGGGAGACGTTTGAAGCAGTTCAATGACAAGTACTTTCCTGAAAGTATTAAATCGTATGAAGGAAGTGGAGTTTATTAGACTAGAAGCGAGAATAACATGGCGGTGTCCCGATCGAGGCGAAGTTCGCGGAGTTATCGAGTTTGCACCTCATTTGGTGGAGAATGAGGAACGTGTATGACGCAGATGTTTACGAGAGGTTTGAAACCCGACATACGTCGATATCTCATTTCTCATAAATTTTCTCTCTATTCGAGATGTTGTCAGCGGGCTCGGTTGTTAGGCGAGAGATAACGAAATGCGTTCAACCGAGGGACCATAACCGAGGATCATACCAAAGATAGCGATCATCGAAATAACGATAACCAAATGGAGAAAGAAGAATACGGACAAAGCGGTAACCACTCTGGTGGTAATCGTAGCCATGAAAATAGAAGAAGCGAATCGGGAGAGATTTTAAAGAGGAGATTTAACAACGACCATGTGAAGAAGGCAGCGATCTGCGAAGAATTGGTTCTAAGGGAGGAGAAACGACCACCGTATATATTATAAATCACGGGAAAGAGGGACATATCGGTCAAACGCCCTAACAGATTTAAGGTATGCTATAATTGTGGAAAAAGAAGGACATATCGCTCGAGATTATGCGATGTGCGAAACCTAGTTCAATGAGGCGGTGACTCAAAAGATGTCCGAAAAGTCAAAGTCAGCGATTCTTGGAAGAAGCGTTTGTCGTGGCCAGGTCAAAATCGAGAACCCGACGAAGTTAGCACGGGTTAGTTAATTATAAATTCTTGCGAAGTTTATACCTTACTAGAATCTGGGATTCTACCCATTCTTTTATCTCTCTTGCTTACGCTCAGCGTTTGAACTTGACTACGGAGAAATTAGACTTTGACTTATTTATGGAGACTCAGTTAGGAGAAACTTTCATTACATCCGTTGTTTAAAAAATCTTGTTTGATTCAAGTTGGCACCATTACCTTACCTGTTGACCTTATCTCTTTAAAGATACTTGCTTTTGGGGATTGATTGGTTAACTACTCATCATACCAAAATTGATTGCTTTTGTAAGGTTGTTAGTTTTCATATTCCTAAGCAACCTGTTATTCGAATTCAAGCAATCAAACCATTGTAATCAAACATTTTCATATCAAGCCATGAAGTCGATTCGTTTATTACGGATGTCAAGTTTTCTTAGTCCATGTTATGGATTTGAATTAAGACACGTCGATTTGAATAATATTCTTGTTGTTATTGATTTTTCTGGCGTATTTTCTGAAGAATTTCTTGGCTTACTCCCAAAGCTTTGATATTAAATTTTGTATCGAATTTGAACCCGACAAAACTCATTTCTAAAATCTCATATCGAATGGCTCTATTGAACTTGAGTTAAAAATTCAACTATAAATTTGGTACATGAGCCTTTATCTTGTGACTTCCTTTGTGGAATTCACACAAGCAGACTCTCTGTAGGGGGCGTCATATTAGATGCGATAGTAAAGCGATAGGTGTCATTGTGACGTCTTTATCCAAGATTGGGATATGAGTCACGATTGAGAACAACCTAAGTCGATAATCGAAATACGTAGCTTTCAGGCTTAGTTGGTTATTATCGGAGATTCGTTGAAGGATATTCTCGAATCGCTATTCCATTAACGTAAATGACTCATGGAGATACAAAATTCAAATGGAGCGAAGGAATGTGGGAAGAGCTTGAAGAACTCGAGAGGAGACTCATTTCAAAGTATGTTACGACCATGCCATCCCGGAAAAGCGACGTGGTAGGCGGCGTGTTGAGTAGAAGATCGTATACAAAATCTGAGTGCGATATTGTCAAAGACTAATTTCAGATAATTTACAAATAATAGAGATAGAGATGAAAACTCTAGGTACCCACGTGATGATATCTGATGCGTGATGATATACGAATGCGTGATGATATCTGAGTATAATCGACTTTAATCGATAAAGTTAAAAATTTGCTCGAGCCACCGCGAGCCGGGGTGATCGTGTGATGAAGAAGAAAGTCTGAAGGAGCTATTAGGGCGAGAATTGATGAAGAAGGAATACTTGAGTCCACTCTAGACTTTGTGTTTCTAACGACTCGATTTGAGGTACAAGATTATGATGGAGGCACACAATACACCATTTGCAATCCATCACGGAAGTACTAAAATGTATCGTGATCTTGACATACATTTTGGTGGAACAATATGAAGAGAGAGATTGCAAAGTTTATCTCGATGTGTTTAACTTGCCAACGTGTAAAGCGGACATCTAATACCTAAGGGTCCGTTTACAACCACTTGAGATTCCTTGAATGGAAGTGGGAACACATTACCATAGATTTCGTTCTGGGTCTTCCTACGGTTTCTCAAGGCATCAATGCTATTTGGGTTATTGTTGATAGATTAACCAAGTCTGCTCATTTCTTGCCGTCACGAGAGACTTATTCCTTGAGCGTCTTTCTAGTATATACGTGAATGAGATTGTGAGGTTGCATGGCATGCCTGTATCCATAGTTTGGGATAGTGACCCAAGATTCACTTCATGATTTTGGGTTAGAAAGCTATGGACGCAGTTTGCGATTTAGTTTGGCATACCATCCTCAAGCGGATGGGTAATCGAGAAAGGACTACTCAAACTCTTGAAGATATATTAAAACTACGTGTCCTAGATTTCAAAGGAAGTTGGGATAAGTACACGCCATTGGTGGAATTCTCATACAACAATAGTTATTAAACAAATATAGGCATGGTTCCATTCGAAGCATTATATGGACGAAAATGTCGTTCTCGATATGTTGGGATGAGGTGGGTGAAGCAACATTGTTGGGACCCGAGTTAATACGTATGACTAATGATTCGACAGCGATATAACTACAGCACAAGATCGACAAAAGAATTATGCGGATCTTCATCGAAGGATGTGGAATTTAATGTAGGGATCATGTATTGTTGCGAGTTGCTCCATGGAAGGGAGTTACAAGATTTGGGAAGAGAGAAAGCTTAAATCCACGATTTATTGGTCCATTTCAAATTCTTGACCGAGTAGGAAATGTAGCCTATAGACTTGCGTTACCTCCAGTATGTCTCGTGTTCATAATGTGTTTCACATATCTCGCATACTTAAATAAATATGTGAAAGACCCGAACCACGTTATTGAGTTAGAACCCAGGACGAGATAATAGAATACTTAACGTATGAGGAGGTACTGTCAAGATCTTGGATAGGAAGGAGCATGTCCTACGCCATGAAAGGTCATACCACAAGTTAAAGTTTTGTGGAGGAATCATGCTATAGAGGAAATGACACAGGGAATTGGAAAGCGGAAATGAAAGCGAGGTATCCTCACCTTTTGAAAACACCGAGTACGTCGTCCCATTTTAGAGGACGAAATTTCATAAGGAGGGAGGTTGTAAGACCGAAATTTTTTAAATAAAAGGAATTTCCTTTATTTATTATTTTGAAATAGTAAGGGTTGATTTGATTAATGTGGATAGTTAAGGGTTAAATCATGCAAATATTTCAAAATAAGCAAGTGGTTATAAAATATTCATTTTTGTTAGGAATATTAGTTTGGTGGTGGAATATTAAATCGTCTTTGTCGGGAATATTAAATGCGACGGTAGCGACCATGTGTGGCCCCATAACGGAAAGCGATTGGATGAGGAAAGCGACAAAGTTTGGGTGGTTATAAATAACTTGGCGTAGTTATTACTGAATTAAGGCTGTAGTTATTCTGAATTAAGATTTTGTTGGATTACCCGTGGTTAAAATACGATGTCTGGCGTGGTTGCACTGAAGATGGCACGGTATTGCATGTATTGTTGAATTATTGATCCTTACGTAAGATGGCACTACTCAATAATTTCACGATGAATTCTTTATTCAATATTTTATTTTATTGATTCAATAATTCTTTGCGTTGATATTTTATATTATTGTTGTTCATAATTGCCATTTGCATGATTTTCCATTATCGGATCAATAATTCATATTATTTGAATAATATTATTAGATAACATTATTGGCAATGTCTAGAAAGTTACATCTAAGGAGAGGTTTGGTCACCTAATTGCGCGCCCGATGAGAGAGATCCTTATTGAAAGCCCCTCTTTCTGGAAACACTGGTTTGTCATAAATGTGATTACGTAATATTATTTGTGAATAATTAATTATTGATTCATATGATAAGGAAATATTTATTTTATATGAATATAAATGATGGATTTATTTATGTGGTTATTAATGAAGGAATTAATCTTTGAGATGTTTTATTTGTATTTTGTCGGATTGGAGGTATTAAAAGATCAAATCGGTTGTTATTATAGCTTTATTGTGTGAGTTATAATATTTAATCCGAAATAGTTGGATCGTTGTAATTTTTGGATATGTTATACATATATAAGTTGAGTATATGTCCACAAATTTTGAACCGTTAAAATGAACGAATGATTTGTTATAAATTTTGAGAGGTGTTTAATTAGGAAAGTAGGGTTATAATTGATTTTGGTGGAAAATTCTAGAATTGAGTGGGCCCCACTTGTGGTTGGTGAAGAAATGTGCTGAATTTTATTTCAAATGTGGTGGGTGGCAATAGTAGCGAGTAAAAAGCCATCGGTGGCGAGTTAAATCTGGCTTGGTGGGCTAACATTTTCCTATAAATAGAGGGCTAAGTTAGAATTGAAAATCACACCGAAAACAAAGTTTTCTCTCTTTCTCTCTATATTATTGAGCGTATTTTGTGAGTATTTAGATACTTTGAGAGTTCTTTGTTCAAGACAAGTTTCATTCGACATCACTTGAGCCTTTCCTTAGAAATCTTGATTCTTTGAGGTAAGGGGATATTATTTTTTTTTCGTAATGATATTATTTCTTCAATATCATTATCTTTGAAATGTTGATCTGAAGTTTTATCAAATTTGGAACTTTTTCATGTCGGGGTTACTATTCATGAGTTACTATTCACGAGTTACTATTCACGAGTACTATTCAATAAGCGTGAAAATGTTTTTTGTGGAATTTCTATCTTTTGGTGTCGAGTTACTATTCACGTGTACTTCGGCCTTTATTCACGTATCTGACTATTCACGATATCGGCACTATTCATCAAAAATAAAATTTCTTCTTTTCGTCAAAACATCTATTCTGGATACTAGCTTTGATTGTATCCATGTTTTGATCATTCTTGAATTTTACACCACTATGATTATTTTTTGAGGTATTTTTGACGTGAATAAAACCAAGTATGAATCCTTAATCCTTAATCCTTGTCATTTTGTTTCAATCGATTCGTTTCTTTAAAAATATTTTCATCATCCTCGGTCTTAAATGATGATATTATTGAATATCTTTGGCACATAGTGCAAAGATGAATGATTTCTGAAGAATATCTTTGGCACATGTAGTGCAAAGATGAGCGGTGTTTAAATGAACATGGCCCGATCGATGAATATCTTTGGCCTTTAGTGCAAAGATGAGCAGTGTTGAGATGAACATGACCGATTGATGAATATCTTTGGCTGTAGTGCAAAGATGAATATTTGATTTGAGATGAAAATTGATTGATGTTACGAGGATAAAATATTGATGATGATGGGTTTAAATTCATAGATTATAGTAGATTTCATTCTCTACGTAACTCTTCTACATGAATTATTATTTCATTGCGAATATTGATCCGAAACTTGTTGTCTATTGTATTTCTATCAGATTTTTCCTGTTGGAGACTAACGATAATTTGTTGTATATTATCTTAGTCATAATATTCTTCTTGGGCTAGTTGAGCTCACCCTTTCCATGTTGTTCCATTTTTTCTTCTCGGGAGGCGAGAATGTAGCGAAGTACTTAGTCGGGTATGGAATGAAGGTTCTAGAGAGAGTTGTTTAGTAGTCCTCATCATTATTGTAAAATAATGTATCAATAAATGTGATAAGGATCTATTTGAGTATAAATATTGTCTAGAAGATAATATTTGTTTTTAAACTCACAGTTTTATTGTTGTGATAATAAAGTTGTAGTTGTTTCTGTACCATGTATTTGGCAACTCAGAATGGGTTGGATGGAATGGACCTATTTTGGGGTCGTCACATAGTAACTAATTCATGAACGGTCCAGATTGATTTACTATTAAACGGACGGTCCATATTGGTTTACTATTAAAACTTAAAATAACGGTCCATACTGATTTACTATTAAAACTTTAAACCAACGATCCATATTGATTTACTATTATAACTCCACCAGCGGTCCATATTGACTTACTATTATATCTTCAACCAACATTCAAAAAATTAAAGCACATCTCCTCATGAAATAATATTATACCCAAATACCCGAATGCACAATACTAGAGTGAATAGTAACTCGTGAATATTAACTCATAAATAGTAACTTGTGAATAGTAACTCGTGAATAGTAACTCATGAATAGTACTCTGACACGAAAAGTGTCCCAAATACCCGATTGAACAATATATCATATTATGCAGATGATACTGTAACAATAATTGAATCAATAATATGATAGATATGATGCAACAATTACTGTAGCAATAATTGAGTATAGCTGAGTGACTTCTCACGTAAGCATCAATAATCAATACCATGTGCAACTACGCGTATTACTGTACTTTTACTACCGGGTAGTTCAACAGTTTTAACGGTAACACCTCCGCCGTTATTTTCATAAAGTTTTTTTGTCGTTTTCTCAATCTCGATCAATGATAATTCCAAGATTCTG
The DNA here is from genome assembly GCA_020205615.1 of Panax quinquefolius. Classification (NCBI taxonomy): domain Eukaryota; kingdom Viridiplantae; phylum Streptophyta; class Magnoliopsida; order Apiales; family Araliaceae; genus Panax; species Panax quinquefolius. The sequence continues at coordinate 19,198,478 of CM035172.1, read as the reverse complement.
AGTTCCACCAATGATTGTATCTGCATCAATGCGGATATTCCCCGACAAAAAGAATATTCTCCGACCAATCGAATATTATATAACCACTTGCTTATTTTGTAAAATTTATAAATATTATCCACAACTATAACATTACATCAAATCAACACCATAATATTAAAAAAAATTATTTCGAGAAAATTAAATCTTTATTCATAAAATCTGGGGTCTCACATATTACAACATAATATTAATACACTTTAAAACATTTAAAATAACAAATAATATCAACCATTCATATTATTATAATCCCTAAATTTCACTACTTTTCTAAACATAATTATTATATCCTAAAATCACTATTTTTCTAATATTATATCATTCATAATTATACCATACATTATATCATACATGTATGGTATAATATTATAATACACGTATATAATAAAATAACAAAATCACCACCTATCTAAACTATGCGGATATTATCATTACTAATTAAATTATATTACAACATAATATTATATCATTTATAATTATATTACAACATAATATTATATAGTTTAAAACATTATGATATTATCATTACTCTCTGTTATTTAACCTAATTCTTCCTATAAATATATACCAACTATTACGCAACAACTCATGCTACAAACAATTCTAAATATTGTTGAAAGTACAAAGGAGTTATATGGAGACTTCAAATTATGGTGACAGTGCCTTCAATAGGAGGGGCTATGACAATTTTTATGGACTATATATCACGGGTGTTTATGTTACTTTATGGCTTCTTCATCTATTGCATTCTATTATCTGAATTGTGGCTTTGTATGATTTGTTAAGTACTAGCATCCGATAAATCATTTTATCATCATTAATAGTTTTTTTTGGCATTATGGTAATACTGTGGGTGCCTATACAATTGCCAAAAATGAATAAAAAACTAATAAGGCAATGTATTCGTTATTTAACTATAACATTGTGTTATGTATGACACAGTGCTATATTGCTATATTTTTGGATATGGTGTTTGTTTGACATGAAGATCCAACATAATTATTAATACTCGTACTTTTTAGTTTTCGCATGTAACATGTGATTTCCCTTCAGGTCTGAGGACCGAAACTGGGACATTATTCTGTTGTTTCCCCTTTCATTTGAATGTTAGAATTCTGGTGCAAGTAAGCGTATATGAGACATGAACTCTTCAAAATGCATCAAGTACCTGTGTCAGATATTTGAGGCTTATTGTAAAATTCCAACTTTTTGAATAAAGATGAATTTTCTATAAATATTATTTTTGAATATTATGGAGTGAAATTGATATAATGTTATAGTTGTGGGTAATATTTACAAATTTTGCAAAAGTACATGAAGTTGTTATATAATATTCGATTGGTGGGGAATATTCGTTTTAACGGGGAATATTCGTATAAATGACACAATCATTGGTGGACCCTACAACGGAATTATTGTTTGGATTGAGAAAACGACAAAAATACTTTATGAAAATAACGACGTAAGTTTTACTGAATTAACTGTTGAAACACACGGTGTTAAAAAAATGCGATGTCTGGCGTGGGTTTAGCAGTAAGCACTGCGGTATTAATTATTGATGCTTACGTGATAAGTCACTCAGGTTTTGTTGGTATTATTAATGTAATAATACGAAAAATCTTTTATATAAAATGAATACTTTTATAAAGTTATTCTATAAATAGAATATATTATATTCTATTATGCGTAGTGTTGCATAAAGTATGCGCATAGTGTTTTGCATAGTAAAATCTTTTTATATAAAAAATAGAATACTTTTATAAAGCTATCTATTTTATTAGACAATAATTAGAATATATTATATTTTATTATGCATATTGTTTGCATAAGGCTCTGCGTAGTGTTTGCGTAGTAAAATCTTTTATAAAGTTATTCGTTTTATTAGATTATAAATAGAATATATTATATTTTGTTTAAAATATTTTGCTTTAAATATGGATAGTCAGATTAAAGTAAATCAATCTAGACCGCTTCATGAGTTAATTCTTATCGCAATCCATTTTCTATAAATAAAGCTCATTCCTTCATTATTTTTTTATGAATTCACTTAAAACTACAGAGATAAACTATAGAGAGAAAGAAGAAAGTATTCTGCTACTTCACTACTTATATATCAAGTACTATTCTTCTTAAGATAGGAAATATTATTTGTTGTACTCGTATGGGGTGTTATTCTTTTGTATTCATGAAGAGAACTTATGTTATTCCATTTTTTATTATTACATTGGAATAACTTTTGATAATGCTGAGCTACCCTATACTTGATGACATTCTTCTTCATTATTACATCTTTACCATTCATTTGGAATATCTCTTGTCATGCGTTTTTACACCTGACCTAGTTCCGTCTTTATTATTATTACATTAGAATATTACATGCATGCGTTTCTACGCCGGACTGATTCTAATCTTATTAGTATTCTTGGAATAACCTGCCTGTCACAAGTACTGCATGCATGGTGATTTCTGTTGTTATTCCATTCTTTATTATTCTGTTGGAACATCCCGCTTGGTGAAATTTACTTTGACTTCGTTTACATTATTTAGTATTCATTCATTGGAGTAACTTGTTTATCTGCAAAGTACCGCATGCATGGTGATTTTTTTGTTATTCCATTCTTTATTATACTCGGTTGGTTAAAGTTTTGACTTATATACTCCATGAAATTAGTGGAATATCCTTGATAATTGCGCTTTCATCCAAAGATCTTTTCATGAAAATATTCTTCCGAGCATTCTTGAATTTTACTCTACAAAGCGATGATCATGTTGACAATTTGGACGTTATTGGTTCTTGGACAAATTAATTCTTGAACTTGTTTTATTGAATTCTTATATCATTGTCATCATCCTCATATTTATATTTTTTGAAAGTCATCTCAGTGGCTTTATGGTGCGTAGATGGACTTGGTATGATTATGACCGAGAATTATTCTTGTAATCATGGCCGTAATGTTACAAATGATGTGATAAAAGTCCTCATTGGCCCGTGAGTGCATTGATGGACGATTGTTGGATGATCATGACCATTAATGAATACACAAATATTCTTGGCCCGTAGTAATGGATAATTGTGGTCGTATACTAAAGAATATCCTTGGTAGTAGTGCGAGGGTGGTTCGATGATTTGGATTATTTATTAAGGTGAGTCCCAATGATAAAAGTGATGAAAATCTTTTTAAATCATAAAAGATAGTAGATTTTATTCTCTGACTCTTTTAATGGATTGCTTGTTCATTGCAGATTAAATTTGATGTTTGTTATATTGTATCGGTTTAACACTTTGTTTAAGGCTAATGATAATTTATTACGCATTATCTTAGTCATAATATTTCTTCTTTGGGCTAGTTGAGCTCACCCTTTCTTTCACCGTTTATCTCTTGAAATGAGAATATAGTTGGAACAAGTCGGGAACGGAGTGATGGTCCTAGATGGTGCATTAGTAGTCCTCACTATTCTACGTGAAATAGTGTGATAATAATTATAATGAGGACTCCTTTTGAGTTTGTATACTCTCTAGTAGACAATATTTGTATTCAAACTCATGATTTATGTTTTGTCGTATTATACACGACAGGTTGTATTATTAAGTTGTATTGAATTACATCTACGATCTCACGCGACTCAAGATGGGTGATGTATATATACCTAATTTTGGGGGCGTCACATTGGTGACGTTAGTGTAATGTATAACAGACTTTAAATATACCACTAGCAATCATATCAATATAATAATTCGATGAGATTATGCATTACACTTTCTAAATATTTGTTAGTGCTTTAGAATGAAAGAAATACCCATTTTAAATCTTATTGGTTATATAAAGTCCTGGAGTTTATTGATTAGATTAATTCTATACTTGGATATGTATTTGCGCACAAAACGGTTACCCAACTCTATGTAACATATGCTACTAAAATTTGATTATCGCACAACAATCTACCATCTTCTTATTATATTTTAATTTATTAATTACATGTATAAATTTATTATTAACAAAATGAATAATCCTTACTTAACGCTATGATTTGTATCTAGTTTTATACTAACTACTAGTATGTTTTAAATAAAAAGTTATCTATTTTTTACTGCACATAGATAACTAGCTAATCTTTTACTTTTAAAAATAATAATTAATATTATGTTATTAATTTTAGAAGTTAGAACTTTTTACTAGAAAGATATAATAAAATATATATTCATATTATTAATTTATATATACTATCTAGCTATGATTGAAATAAAAATTATCTATCTTTTATTTCACATAGATAAGTAATTTTTATTTTAAAACAAGAATAATATTATGGTGTTTATTTTAGAAGTTAAAAGTTTTTTACATGAAAGATAAAATAAAAGTATCTTTGTACTCTGCAAAGATTCTTTTATTTTATTTTTTTACTACAATTGTAGGATGAAGTTAACACAATTTTTTTTATTAAATTTGGAAAATAAAAGAGGAGATAAATTAATAAGAAATGAGTAATGCTAAGTACACTAACTATACATAAAAAATCATACACACAGTATAAAAATAGAAAAATAGGGAACGAAAATCTATAATTAAATATTTTACACATTTTATTGGTACATAGTATTATTCATAAGGAATAATCGCTTTATAATATAGAAGATATATATAAATAGTAAATGGATCTGATCTCATCGATAGTTTTTTTTTTAATTATTATTATTATTCTTTTTTCTTCCAATGGTAGTGTAGTGAAGAGATCAGCCGTCGTGTATATTTTATTAGCACCTAATAAATCAGTCAAAGCCCAATATTGCTGTCTCAATTAATTATCAACAATTACTAATAACTAGTAAGTACTAAGATATTGGAGTATATAATATGAATATTCAAAAAAAAAAAAAAAAAAAACAATTGCTTAGTTGCTTTAATTCTAAGTATATGTCGGCAAAAAAGAAGAGGAGCAGAGAGTAGAATATTATTTCTTAGAATAATAGATATTAATTAATACGCCACTAGAAGAAAACAACGCTAAAGCTGAAACCAATGCAGCAGCACTAAACCCTAAATACTAAAAAAAAAATGTACCTCCCAATATCAATAGTTTTCTCCAGAAACCCAAAGAAAAATACTACTACTACTATAATATCAAGGAAAAACATAAACAAAAAAACTGGTAACTTGCGGCCTTTTAACTCTTAGATGTGAACGATCTCTCTCTCTCTCTCTCTCTCTGTATGCTTGCTTGTATACGCGGCAGAAATCAGCTGCAATCAATAGAAAAAACAAAAAAGGAAGAAAACCCCTATTAGGAAATAAATAAAAACGTAACAAAATAATTAAATACTTGTCAAATTAATTTTAATGGAGATTGTAAAATAGAAAATCTGTTATAATTAATTATAAGTCCCAGAAATCCTAATATATATTAATTACTCCTGGTAAGGGAGATAATTAAGGATGCCATGTCAGTATAAATTTACCTTTCTTCCTCAAATCTCATTTCACCAATACGCGCGGGCCGGGAAAGACGAGAAAATCAAACACAATAATTGAAGAGAAATATAATGCAGCCATAAGTCGGTCAAAAAGAGCTTTCATCCCCTCTTGTGTCCAGGCCATGCAAGGACGTTCAAACACCACCTAACAAAGGGCTTTTCTATTCAAAACACTTCCATTGTTTGGTCACCCTAAAGTGTACTCTACTTTGACTTACAAAACAGTAGCAGACTAACATGGGTGGGTGATGTTGTGTTTACATTAATTAGACCATTGGAGTTAATTAGTCCTCTCTCTCTCTCTCTCTCTCTCTCTCTCTATATATATATATATATATATATATATATATATATATATAGTGATTCAAACCTGAACTGTTTTGACAACTAGATGTGGGATATCCCTTATAATATATCACTTGCTGTATATTTTAATTACTGTTTCTTTTAATTAGGTACTAATGTTTTATAATCGATGTGGAACTATTTCATACGGTTTATTTAATCCATGCATGTGTCCCAACACCTTTCCTTTTGCAACCGATGTGTGACTATCTTACACAAGTGTCCCGACACCGCAAACATGGACTTGCAATAAAAACAACATTGGCACAAACTTATTTTTGCAACCGGTGTGAGACTATCTCAATCCCAATGACAAAAACTTACAACCGATATAAGACTATTACTTACGATTTATTTTAATTTGGTGTTTAAATAACTATTTTCATCGTACATCATATGTGAGATTATTCTTTACGGTTCATATTAATTCAGCCTATAGGTAACCCTTTCTATTGTGTAACCGATGTAGGACTACCCCACAAGGTTTATTTTAATCCATGTGTCCCAACACCGTAAACATGAGTTATTTGCAACCGATAACCTGACGTGAGACTATCCCTTATAATTTAAATAGTCAAAATAAGAATAAAACACTAAATTTAAACAAATAATGAACTCTGAACGATTAAATAAATAAACACAACGAAATTCCTACAGTAAACCATCAAATTTATCGAGCTTGTAGTCGTACATTTTTTTGGAAGAAGTTTCTTTCTCTGAGAAATTTTCCCGGGAATTTCAGATTCAGTCTCATAATCCCGTAAGATTGTGAGTATAATTACCCAAATCTTCATGTGTGTATATATATATATATATATATATAATTATTTTCCATGAATGCATTTATATGAGTTTGCTCACAATAGACCAAACTACCATCTTAAAAGCAATGGGAGGAAAATAACAAAATACTTAAATGGTGTAAGTGCTTAATAGGTTGAAAGGTACGAGAGTTATGATTACTGAAGGTGACATATCTGGGCAGTGAAAAGACAATAATTCTCTTAACTCACCCCCTACTATACTGCCCTATATTGGCTTTCCCACCCAATACACAAGTATATCACCCATTTCATGTTAAGAAACTTAAGCCTAAATTTTAGCACGTAAATGCAATGTTGCTTTGCTAGTACCCAGAAAAACCATCATGTATTGTGCACGAACACAGACCATATACCGCAGACAAAATTTGATAGTAGACCAGACAAAATTATTCCATGAGAGAGAAAAAAGGAGAGAGTTTACCTTAGCTATAGAATGAAAATTTGTTGAAAAAAATAAACTTCAACAGGACGGATCAACACTCCTACCCTCCTCACTTGCAGCTCTATGCTGCTGTGGAGCCACCTGGGGTTGCTGTGGCTGAGTTTGCTGCTGCTGGTGAAGTAAAAGCTGAGGATGAACCTGAAGTTGTTGAGTGTGATGAGATTGATCTTGTGGCTGTTGTTGAATCTGATAAGGATTGTCATGATAAGAACCCAAAGCCAATGACATGGCTGAACCCGAACCACTCATCTGATTGAACCCGCTCCCACTAACCTGCCCACCCGTATCAAACCCGCTGTTAAACCTCACCAGCTCCGGCTGCTGCTGTTCATAATTCCTTATCAGTTCTTGCTGCTCTCTTGCCGCCACGGCTAATTGCTGAGCCTCCAGCATTTGCTGCTGCTGATCTCGAATCATCAATTGTGCGGCCCCATGGGCCTGACCCGTAGGTAGGCCCAACATCGACTGCATATTGTAGGGTAAAACCGTTGCCGGGGAGAGATTATTTGGGTGCTGTTGCTGCATGAAGCCAGGATGCTGAAGGATGGGTAACATTGCGGACGGCCCAATGTAATTGGCCAACTCTTTCTTGGCATTGAATAGGTCGTGCTGGACCTGCTTGAGTCTGTGCTGGAGAATTGAGATTAGGCCAACGCAGCCGTAAACCGGGTCTCGAAGGCGAGCATCAGCCTCGTAGGCGAGGGAATTGACAGCGTCTTCGCGTTGGGCTGCGTTCAGGTCGTTGAGGAGTTTGGAGACGTTACTGGCACCGAACACTTTGTGGACGTTGGCGAATTTCTGAGGCTGGTCCGGTGGGAAATAAGGTGCGAATACACATTCTTGCGTGCATTTTCGCCGGAGGAATTTGCAGGCCGCACATGGAGAGTTTGACGATGACATTTGTTTAATCCTTTCCCTATAAAACTGGACACATTAATTCACAATAAATGAGAAATAATCAATTGTTAGAGTGAGGGAGATTTGACTAATATATAGTAATATAAAAAAGAAAAGATTATATGGTAGTATCATTCACGGATTTAAGTGAAGCAGGTTTTTGGTAAGTCAATAAACAGCAGTTAATATCATCAAGAAGTTATTTATTTAAATAAGAAAAGTCAGAATTGTATGAATAACAAAAAAAGAAACGTACCATGAACAACAATAAAAATAAAATGATTTGAATTTGAAATGGAGTACCATTCACACACAAATACATCCCTGATTATATAGAGAGAAAGCAACGGGATAGCTACCGAGAGGAGGAGAAGAATGAAACTAAATGGCGAAAAATGGAGTTGTCTCAGACGCGTAATTTTAAGAAAGGAATTTCTCTCTCTCTCGGTTCTTCATCAACTTGAAAGGCAAGAAACTTAATTAAGGTCTACCAATCTTTCTAGATCCGTTTATTCTCGTCAAACCGATTTTGGAGAAGTCAAATATCAAAACGTTAAGATCTTTACCATAACTTCAAACGAAACTCCCCTCCGGTTCATAAAATTTAAAACAAAAATGAATAATAATATAAAGAAATCACCTTTGATTTCGCTGAAAACTTGTTTAGATCACACTGTAAACCTTGTCTCTCCCAAAGTCATCTGCAGAAAAAAGAAAAAAAAAGATTGTAAAAGTCTCCTTTCATATTAAATAAAGAATGACTGCTAAAAATGGGAGTTTATTTCAACCTTCATTTGAATAGATAGAAAGAAGAGAGAGAGAATATGGGCTAGGGTTCGAGTGCAAGAGCGCTCGATCCGATCCTCAAGTTTCACGATCCCAACAGAAGAACCAAATAAAATGATTTTAATAAAAGATGAATCTGGAAATAAATTAAGAACGTTGAAATGACAAATACATAAATGGCTGAAAATAAAATTAAAAAAGAAGAAGAAGCAATACCATGGAGCCGGTGTCATTTATAGCACATATACATGTGTATGTATATATATATCGTCTGATTTAGGAGAGAGAGACCTCAGCGTGTAGTCTATTCTCTGCCGTCGAGATTTGGAAATAGAGCCCTTTTGCCCCGTCTGATCAAAACAATAGAAGAAGTCTTTTTTATTATTCTGAACAATGATTAAATGCCTCTCTGAGTTTCCTGTTTGTCCCTGTACTATTTACATCTATCGCCTTCAACTAAATAATAAGTCCTTCAACTTTTTTTTCTTGACAAAAACTATCCTCTATCTTTCTCTCCTTATCCTTTTCATACTAATCGCAAACCAAATGTTTCAGTGTATAGTGCTTAAATATTATGGCCTGCTGTTGATATTTTCTGCCAATTCTTTATGGCATCCATATTGGTATTAGTGCGAATTGAACTCTTATTTTGGTTGCTAATTGTCGGTGCCTTTTCACAAAAAATGTACTATAATGACAATTTAACTAATATGGACCTGCTAGTTTACGAAATAATTAATGAGCATATAATTACCTAGCTAATTAATACCAGTAGTATTTCTCATGATAATTATAATTGGATAAATTTTGTGTAGTACTCCATAGAACAATTCAACATCACTCTCTCTCTAGATCTGTCTCCAATTTCATTTGGATTTGATGATAAGTATTAAATGTTTAACAGAGAATATTTTTGACAATTGAATGAGTCAACATCTTTTATTACTACTATTCAATAATACTATTTGCCCGTTTGCTGAAATTGTGCTTTGAGTATAAATTAATATCTATTTTTATAAATATTTACGTGAAAGAAACAGAAATTGGTAAGGCACATAATTAATCTTGTATTTTTGCTATGCTCATAATTAATAAGATTCTCAATAATATTGAGATTTGTATAAACTCGTTTGAGTGATAGAAATGAATTGATTAGAAATATAAATATTGCATTCTTTTTACTCGTAATAAGTTTTAATTATGTATATCCTTTTTATGTAGGGATAACAATGGGAGGGGACGGGGCCAAGTTTTGTAATTCTTGTCCCCATTCACGATCATGAAAGATTTCCTCGTCCCCGCCTCATTTCTCGATAGGATACGATAATCCTTCACACTTGCGTACTCTTAAGATTTGAAATTATATAAACTCCTATTCTAATTATACTCATAATGATATTCTTATTACGTAGGGTTAATTAGGAGTCAATTATAACCAAATCAAATTGTCTATTCGGTTATAACCGAATATCAAATTTTATATAATTTTACTATCCGAACAAGTATCCGAAATATTTACTAACCGAATAACTAAAATCCGAATAATCGAATTATACTATTTGATCGATTAATCGATTAATAATCAATATATATATATAAATTTACAAAACAAGAAAATTCATAAATTTCACATTAAAGTTTTTAAAAAATATTTAACTACAATCCACAATCATAATAATTAATAAACTTGTTTAACAATTTCAAATTAACAATAGGTAAGTACATAATCTTTTAAATAAATTATATCGGAACGTGCTATTACATATAATAAAATCAATTAATTAATTAGGTATTTACATAAATTAAGAGAAGACATCTTAATATATCACGTTTCTGTTGTGGTTAAGGGTGAAAGGACAATCTTATGATGCATGTGTATGTGTGTATAAAGGTCTTAAAATGACAATTGAGACCAAACCTTAACTGTTTTATTTATAGAATAACTAAGGTCAAAATCGTCTATCAAAATTATGAAACCCTAGGACCCATTATATCAAATTAATATTAGTAATAATATTTATAGGTCACATAATTACCAAACTCATAAATAAGATGATTAAATTAATACAATATGTAAACCCAATAATTTCATAAATAGTAAAGACCACATAAGAAATAAAATATTCTAACATAATCTATATGACAAAGTCTATCAAATTCTAATTAAAAATAGTATTTTATTTTTTTAAAATTTTTAATTCAGCTAATCGGTTATCCAAATAACTAATTTTCATATTCGAAATCAAGTTTAAAAGATTTTTTCGTCCCCACCCGATTCACAAGGTACGTATAATCCCCGGCCATGGGATACCGAGCAAAATTTAACTTAACCAATTAGCTTAGCGCCCAAATATTTGTTCTTTCATAAAATTATAATATATTTTCAATGATAATTTACAAATTTCACAAACAAATAATTTATCATCCATAACAATATACCATTGCATTAATATTGGAAAAATGATAAATGAAGTTTAAAGTTAAGAATAAAAAATTATTTACATAATGGACATATTCTAAATAAATAGTAATATATGACTAAATTATATACATATAAAAAGGCTTAAATATAAATTATTATTTAAAATTATTGACCTTTTTTTTATTTTGGTCACCTTTCAATTTTTTCAATCAGGTCATTAAACTATCAATTTTTTTCACTTTAATCCAATTGAAATATATACCACATCAAAAATTGATGATGTGGCCCTCTATACATGGAAAATAAAGAGTTTATGTGTAAAAAAAAATCAACTTGGCATTTCAAAGGTAATATGATAAAAATAAATTAAAGAAAAAAGTAAATTCTTTTTATTCATTTAGTAATGATTAAGGGTCAAAAGGTAATATGATGCCAAACCTTTCATTACTCTCTTCTGGTACCAGATGGAGCAACTTTTTTGTTAAACCTTAACCATCGAACCCGAACCCGAACCAGTCTTCACTTCCGTCAAGTCATTCGCACCTGCCACCATCGCCAACCTCGATCCTGGTTTCAACTTTCTTGGTTGTGCCGTCGACGGACTAAGCGACTTCGTCACTCTTCAAGTCGGGGATCCATCCAGGTGAGATCTCCATCTCCAAAATCAGCGGAGTCGGCAACCTCATAAAAGCTCAACAAAGACCCTCTCTCTTGAACTGTGTAGGCATCGCCGTCATCTCCGTAATGAGAATGATCCGATCTGTTGGCATGTGTTTCTCCCTCCACAAAGGTTTGGCCCTCGGTAGCGGCCTAGGTTCTAGCGCCGCAATAAGTCTTCAACATCTTTATCTGGATCCAATTCTATAACCAAACTAAATTATTATTTCCCCTTCTGAACTCACCCACTGAATAAGAAAGAGAAAAGTAATTGGATTAAAAAAAACAAGATTGTGGGCATTAAATTTTGATGGTAAGAAAGAAAATTGAATAACTAATGATCGATCTTGGGTTTGGATTAAATAGAGTTTATTAAAGAGTAAATGATGAGCTTTCTCTTTCACTGTTCTTATGTTTTTGTAGCCTCGGTTTGAATATCGTCTGTAATTTGATTTGATCGATTTCTGATCTCTGTGTTTGGATCAAAGTTTGGGTTTTTTAGTGAGTGGTAGATTTGATCAATTTCTGATGGTTTTTGTTGATTTTGATTAGTATTAATAGCAGTTTTAATCAATTTTAGCTTTTTTTGTTGTTTTTGATCAGTATTAATGTTTAATATAAAGTGGATTGACGAATTTGCCTAAATGTGTAATCAAAAATTAAAATACTATTTTTTAGTTACATATCAGCTGCACTATAGTCTACCCGGACAATCACGTCATCAATTTTTAACGTGACAAACTCAATTAAATAGAAATGTAAAAAATTAATAGTTTAATCATCTAACTGACAAAATTAAAAAGTGGATCACCGAAGTAAAATATGGCTCATAATTTAAAGTAGTAATTTATATTTAGCCTATATAAAAATAAAAAAATTATATATAATACAACACGGTGACGATGGGGCGGGGATAATAGTCATATTCCCATCCTCGAAAAAATTGGTCTAATTAATTTGGGTTGGGAATTTGGTTTGAAATTTTAAAATCAATGTCATGTCAGGCGAATGAATTTCTTGAGAGGACAAATTCAATTACTATCTTTTTATTATAAAAAATAATATGTATTACAAATATTTATGTTGACTTTTTCATTACTAGTTACGTGAATAATTATTAATGGTTATTTTTTTGGAGATATGTATAATAAGTGGAGTTACTATAAGTCATACATATCAATATTATATATTACTCCCTATGTCCCAAGATAAAAGTCTTGGTGGACTTTTCACGCATATTAAGAAGATGAATAAAATGACAAATTACCCATAATAATGTAATTAAATATGGAGAGAGAATTAGAATAAGAAAAGTATGAGATATTTAATATTACGGATCTAATAGAAAAATATGTGTAAAAGTTTAGTTATTAAAGGAAAATAGACATTTAACATGGGACTACCCAAAATAGTAATAAAGTTTTTTATCATGAGACGGAGGGAGCAATAAATTTCGCAACTATAATTCGAAGTAAAGTTATCACAATACATAGCAGAACACCTCTATTATTATGAATGTTAGTCGATTCATATATTAGTTGTATTGATGTTAATGTTATGCTCGTTACGAGATTTTTTAACATATTTTTTAAAAATTTTAATTTTTCAATATATTTATTTTACTCCAGTGATTTTTTGTCATGTTAAATCACAACGAGATTTTTAAGATAACAACGTTAATATATGTTTATACGGTTCTGATCTTAAGCTCACCCAATTAAAAGTTCACTCAACCCACCTCCTTTAGCGACGGACCGGACCACAGTTTGGTCCGTCACTATATATACAATCGTCGTCTTAGTTTTTAACGACGGACAACATATAGAGACAGACAATATATAGACGACAGTTGTATATATAGCGACGGACAAACCGTCACCCGGTCCGTCGCTAAAGGAGGGTGAGTTGGATGAGATTTTAGTTGGATGAGCCTAAGATCCTTATCATATGTTTATAATGTTAATTAGATGACAAAAGGTAAGGTATCTGCAAAATTTGAACTATACATTATTTATTTTATCCCATTAATCTCTTACCGCATAAACTCATGTATAATCAACTTGATATAAATTAATTATTGTATTTTAAATGATAATAGATAATTAATTCAAAATCATTATTACTTGATTGTAATTATTAAATTATGAATATTTATAAACTCCCTTGTAATGGGATTAATTCTTATTATGAGATTATCAATATTACTCATAAGGATATCTATTGTTAGGATTTTTGATTATACAAGTTCAGATTTAATTATACTCACAATAATATTTTTATGAGTAATATTAAGGGTCTCAAATATCATCATAACATTGATCAGATAGATCTCATGAGATTGACTATACCATAAATTATTAATAAAATATTCAGAGGTATTTAATTTGTTATATGTCATGATGGATATACCCACCTAAATACAAGTTACTACCGATAATAGAAAATGATCATATTGTGTCATTTCTGTTTGGATGATGATATATGATTATCGGTAATTGCTATTGTATGTGTTTGATATGAAATCAAGATTAATGAATATATTTTTTCAAATATTGGTATTTTACTAAAATATTCTTGCACTAGTTTTTTAATTAAATGATTCACCCATATGATTATTGTCAAATGTAATCAATAATCATCAAAATACTATCGAACTAACTAATTATGTATGTGACGCCCCCAAAATTAGGTATACATCACTCATCTTGGGTCGCCAGAATACATGGTACGTAAATTCAAATCTGACTTACTAATACAACCTGGTATGTACAATACGACAAAACATAAACCTGTGAGTTTGAATACAAATATTATCTACTAGAGATTATACAAACTCAAAAGGAGTCCTCATTACAATTATTATCACACTATTTCACGAATAGTGAGGACTACTAATCTTATCCTCTAGACCATCACTCCGTTCCCCGACTCGTCCATTTATATTCTCATTTTCCTCAAGAGAAACGGTGAAAGAAAGGGTGAGCTCAACTAGCCCAAGAAGAAATATTATGACTAAGATAATGCGAATAAATTATCGTTAGCCTTAACAATGATGTTTGTGGCGCCCAAAAATAGGTATACATCACCCATCTTGGGTAGTCGACATCGTAGTGCGAATTTAAATACAACTTACTAATATAAGCTGTAGGTATACAATCTGACATAAGCGTGAAGTTTGAATACAAATATTGTCTCTTCGGATATTATGCAAACTCAAAAGGAGTCCTCATTACAATTATTATCACACTATTTCACGAATAGTGAGGACTACTAATCTTATCCTCTCCGGACCATTACTCCGCTCCCCACTCGTCCCGGTATGTTCTCATTTCCGAAGAGAACGGTGAAAAGAAAGGGTGAGCTCAACTAGCCCGATGAAATATTATGACTAAGATAATGCGAGAATAAATTATCAATAGCCTTCAACATTGTTAAACCGATAAAATATAATAAACATCAAGTTTAACTGCGCAAATGAACAAGCAATCCATTAAAAGTGTCAAGTAGAAAATAAAATCTACTATCTTTATGATTTAAAAGGTTTTTCATCATCTTTATTATAATTGAGACTCAAATTTTAATAAATAATCCACATCATCGAATCACCCTTGCACTACGGCCAAGGATATTCTTTAAGATCACGACCACAATTATTCTTGCACTACGGACCAAGAATAATTGTGTATTCATTAATGGTCATGATCATGCCAACAATCATCCATCAATGCACTTCTGACCACTTTGAGGACTTTTACCACATCATTTGTAACATTACGGTCCATGATTACATCGAATAATCCACATCGTCATAATCATACCAAGTCCATCCATGCTCTATAGGCCACGAGATGACTTTAAAAAAAATATAAACATGAGGATGATGACAATGATATAAGAATTCAATAAAACAAGTTCAAGAATTAAGTTTATTCGGAAACTAATAACATCCAAATCACAACATGATACTACTTTGTAGAGTAAAATTCAAGAATGATCGGAAGAATATTTTCATGAAAAGATCTTTGGATGAAACGCAAATATCGAGGATATTCTACTAATTTCATGGAGTATAGAAATCAAAGTTTTAACCAATTTGGGTATAATAAAGAATGGAATAACAAAAGAAATCACCATAAATGCGATGAGACCATGCGCAGGAGTTATTCCAACAGAATAATAAATAATGGAACCAATCGGGTGAAATTCACACAAGCAGGATGTTCCAATGAATAATAAAGATGGAACCGGATCCGTGTAAAAAACACACGAATAGGATATTCCAGAATGATAAAAAGCGGAACCAGTCCTGTAAAACACACGCATGGATGTTCCATAGAATAATAAAGACGGAACCAGTCCTAGGTGTAAAACACACGAGATGTATGTTCAAAAATAATAGAAGAATGGAATAAAAGAAGAAGATCACCAAGTATAGGGGATTCCAGTATGCAGTTATTCCAATGAATAAATAAAAATGAAATAACAAAAGAAGTTCTCTTCATGAATACAAAGAATAACACCCTTACGGATGCAACAAATAATATTCCCTACCTTAAGAAAGCGAATATTGGCAAAGTGAAGTAGCGAGAATACTTTTCTTCTTTCTCTCTATAGTTTTCTCTCTGCTAGTTTCAAAGGTGAATTAAGTAAGAAAATAATGAAGGAATGAGCTTCTATTTATAAGAAAATAGAATGCATAGTAATTAATCCATGAACCATTCAGATTGATTTACTTTAATCGGACTATCCATATTTAAAAGCAAAATCTTTTAAATAAAAAATAATATATTCTATTTATATAAAAATATTTTACTATGCAAACACTATAGAACACTATATAAAATACTATGCATAATAAAATATAATATATTTTATTTATAGAATAACTTTTATAAAGTATTACATTTTATATAAAAGATGTTTCATTTTTATTACGTTAATAATACTGAATAAAACAAAACGTCATTATCGCTATAATAATTCATATTATTAATCGACAATAATGGAATCAAACCGAGTGACTTCTCACATAAGCATCAATAATCAATCTGGTGTCTTCTTATGCAACCACACGTATTCTCGTAATTTTACTACCGAGTAGTTCAACAATGTCAACCAGTAAAACTTAATCCGCCGTTATTTCAATAAAATATTTTTGTCGTTTTCAATAATTACATTGTGGGGTCCACCAATGATTGAGTAGTTATGCGAATATTCTCTCGCTAAACCAATATTCCCCACCAATCGATCGAATATAATATAACCACTTGCGTACTTTTGCAAAATTTATAAATATTACCCACAACTATAACATTATATCAAATTATTCTATAATATTCAAAATAATATTTATAGAAAATTCATCTTTATTTATAAAAGTTTGAGGTCTTACGATTGTTAAACCGATACAATATAACAAACATCAAGTTTAATCTGCGTGAGAATAAAACAATCCATTAGAAGAGTCAGTAGAGAATAAAATCTACTATCTTCTACATGATTTAAAAAGTTTTTCATCACTTTTTATCATTGGGACTCGACTTTTAATAAATAATCCACATCATCCATGCACTTCTGACCAAGGATATTCATTAGTATCACGACCACAAATTATCCATACACTACGGGCCAAAGATAATCGTGTTTTCATTAACTATCTGATCATGCCATAAAACAATTCATCTTTGCACCACTTGGCGAAGAGAATCCATAGCCATAATCATACCAAAAATTGTCCATCAATGCATTACGGACGATGAGGACTTTTTCCACATCATTTATAATATTACCGTCATGATTATACCGAATAGTCCCTGGTCATAATCATACCAAGTCCATCTATGCACTACTGAAGCCACGTAGATGACTTTAAACATAATATAAACATGAGGATGATGACAATGACATAATAATTCAATAAAACAAGTTCAAGAATTAATTTATCCAGGAACTAATAACGTCCAAATTGTCAACATGATACTTCTTTGTAGAGTAAAATTCAAGAATGCTTAGAAGAATATTTCCATAAAAAGATACTGAATGAAGCGCAAATATCAAGGATATTCCACTAATTTCATGGAGTATAGAAGTCAAAACTTTAACCAACTGAGTATAATAAAGAATAGAATAACAAAAGAAATCACCATGCATGCGGTACTTGCATGTATGCAGGTTATACCAATGAATAATAATAACGGAACGGATCGGTGTAAATTTGTACCGCCAGGATGTTCCAATGAATAATAAAGAATGGAATAACAATGTAACTCACCATGCATGCGGTACTTGGATGTATGAGTTATTCCAACGAGAATACTAAATAACGGAACCGAGTCCGGCGTAAAATGCATGCAGACGTGATATTCTAACGAATAATAAAGAATGGAACTAGGTCCCACAAAAACGCATGCATGTGATATTCCAACAAAATAATAAAAATAGAACCGAATCCCAAGATAAAAGCGCATGCATGGGATATTCCAACGTAATAATAAAGAATGGAATAACGTAAGAATTTCACCAAGTATAGGGTAGCCACGTTATCTGAGTTATGTGGCGCCCCCAAAATTAGGTATCGTCACCCATCTTAGGTCGCCACTTACATGGTACATAGATTCAAATACGACTTACTAATATAAGCGTAGGTATGCAATCTGACATAAAACCGTGAGTTTGAATACAAATATTGTCTACTAGATATTATACAAACTCAAAAGGAGTCCTCATTACAACTATTATCACACTATTTCACGTAATAGTGAGGACTACTAATCTTATCCTCCGGACCATTACTTACGTTCCCCAGGCTAGTCCCGGTATGTTCTCATTTCACGAAAACGGTGAAAGAAAGGGTGAGCTCAACTAGCCCGATGAAATATTATGACTAAGATAATGCAGAATAAATTATCATTAGCCTTGAACAATGTTAAACGATAAAATACAATAGACAACCGGTTTAATGCGGCTGGAATAAGCAATCCATTAAAAGAGTCAAGTAGAAAATAAAGTCTACTATCTTTTAGGTTTTAAAAGGTTTTCATCAATTTTTATCGCCGAGACTCGACAATAAATAAACCACCACATCTAATTATCCTCGTACCACGGTCAAGGATTTTCATCAAATTATCAATGGTCATAACTATCTTAGAATCACCCCCTGGTCATAATCATACCAAAAACTATCCATCAACGCATTACAGCCAATTTGAGGACTTTTGTCACATCATTTATATCAAGTCATGATTATACCGAATGATCCTCGGTCATAATCATACTAAGTTCATCTATGCGCGTAAGCGAAGATAACATAATATAATATGAGGATGATGACAATGACATAATAATTCAATAAAACAAGTTCAAGAATTATTTAATCCATGAATTATTAACGTCCAAATTGTCAACATAATCTTTTTTCAGAGTAAAATTCAAGAATGATCGGAAGAATATTTCCGTGAAAAGATCAGGGATGAAACGCAAATATCGAGGATATTCTACTAATTTCATGGAGTATAGAAGTCAAAGTTTTAACCAACCGGGTATAATAAAGAATGGAATAACAAAAGAAATCACCATGCATGCGGTGCCTTGCATAGGCGAGTTATTCAAATGAATAATAATAACGGAACCAGGTCGGTGAAATTACACCCAAGCGGGATGTTCCAATGTAATAATAAAGATGGAACCGGATCCGGTGTAAAACACACGATAGGATATTTCAACGAATGATAAAGAGCGGAACCGGTCCTGTAAAACACACGACGGGATGTTCAACGGAATAATAAAAAGCGGAACCGGTCCTCCGTAAAACACATGAACGGGATGTTCCAATGAGAATAATAGAAGAATGTCACCAAGTATAGGGTAAATCACAGATCAGGTTATTCAAATGAATAAATAAGCAATGGAATAACATAAGGATTTCACCAAGTATAGGGTATCTGGCGTATCACGAGTTATGTATAGGGTATGCCACTTTTACAGTTATTCAATGTAATAATAGTGAATGGAATAACGAAGTTCTCTTCAAGAAGAAAGAATAACACCCACTACCGTAAAAAAAGCTGAATATAGAAGTAGTGAAGTAGCGAGAATACTCTTCTTCTTTCTATAATTTTCTCTCATAGCTTTCTCTATAATTTCTCTCTCAGAGTTTCAATGAATTAAATAAGAAAATAATGAAGGAATGAGCTTCATTTATAGGAAAATGGAATGCATAAGTAACTAATCCATGAGCAGTCCATTGATTTACTTTAATCGATGATTACATATTTAAAGAAAAATCTTTTAAATAAAATATAATATATTCTATTTATATAAAAACATTTTACTATGCAAACACTATGCAATACTATGCAAAACACTATGCAAAATACTATGCAACACTATGCGTAATAAAATATAATATATTCTATTTATAGAATAACTTTAATAAAGTATTCTATTTTATATAAAAGATGTTTACGCTTTTATTACGTTAATAATACTGAATAAAACAAAACGTCATTATCGCTATAATAATTCATATTATTAATCGACAATAATGGAATCAAACCGGTGACTTCTCACATAAGCATTAATAATCAATACCGGTGTCTTTCTTGTACGCAACCACACGACATCTTTGTACTTTTACTACTGAGTAGTTCAACAAGAACCACGGTAAAACTTCCGTAGTTATTTCAATAAAATATTTTTGTCGTTTTCTCGATCAAACAATAATTACATTATGAGGGTCCACCAATGATTGAGTAGTTATACGAATATTCCCTGCTAAACCGAATATTCCCAGACCAATCGAATATAATATAACCACTTGCATACTTTTGCAAAATTTATAAATACTACCCACAACTATAATATTATCTTAAATTCACACCATAATATTAAAAAATTATTTCAACAAAATTTAAATCTTTATTGATAAAATCTGGGGTCTCACAATCTCCCTCCTTATGGAATTTAAGCCCTCGAAATTAGAATGCGATACTGGTATGATAAAGAGATGAGGATACCTTGAATACCTTTATCGTTGAAAACATTAAATTCATCTTTGCAATCCGGCCGAAGATATTCATTAACAATTCATCTTTTGCACTACAGGTAAAGATATTTATTAACAATTCATCTTTGCACTACAGCCAAAGATATATAATTATAAAACCATAATCTCGAGACTCGACAATAATAGTATCACAACCATGAATTATCCATACACTTTCTTGGCTAAGGATATTCGTGTTTTCAATTACGATCATGATTATACCGAATAATCCGTGGTCATAATCATACCAAGTCTATCAATGCACTACTGACCAAAGATGACTTTTACCACATCCATGAATTAATATTTCATTCTTTGAGACTCATTCAATAATTAATCCATATCATCGAATCATCCACGCACTACTGGGCCAAGGATATTCATTAGTATCACAACCACGAATTATCCATGCACTACTGACCAAAAGATAATCGTGTATTCATTAAGTATCACGACCACAAATTATCCATGCACTACTGACGAAGATAATCGTGTATTCATTAGTATCACGACCACAAATTATCCATGCACTACTGCGAAAGATAATTGTGTATTCATTAAGTATCACGACCACAAATTATCCATGCACTACTGACGAAAGATAATCGTGTATTCATTAGTATCACGACCACAAATTATCCATGCACTACGGCCAAAGATAATTGTGTATTCATTAAGATCACGACCACAAATTATCCATGCACTACTGGCTAAAGATAATTGTGTTTTCAATTCTGATTATGATTATACCGAATGATCCTGGTCATAATCATACCAAGTCCATCTATGCATGCAGTAAGCCGATTTGACTTTGAACACATCCATGAATTAATATTTCATTCTTTGAGACTCATTTCAATAATTAATCCACATCGTAAATCATCCTTTTGCTACGTGCAAGGATATTCATTAAGTATCACGACCACAAATTATCCATACACTTCTGACGAAAGATAATTGTGTTTTCAATTACTGATTATGATTATACTTAGAATGATCCTCGTCATAATCATACCAAGTCCATCTATGCACGTAAAGCCACATATGACTTTGAACACATCCATGAATTAATATTTCATTCTTTGAGACTCATTTCAATAATTAATCCACATCGTCAATCATCCCCGCACTACGGTGCTAAGGATATTCATTAAGTATCACGACCACAAATTATCCGTGCTTTACGCCAAAAGATAATTGTGTTTTCAATTACGGTTATGATTATACCGAACAATCCCTGTCATAATCATACCAAGTCCATCTATGCTTCTACAGGCCACAGATGACTTTAAAAAAAAATATAAACATGAGGATAATGATATAAAGAATCAATCAAATAAGATAAAGGATAAATATTAAACATTTATAATATAATTTATCCGAGATTCAAGAATATCCCCATGTTATCAATCACTTAATAATCTAATAATCTAATATCATTAATATTATACCAATATTTTAATCACTTCTTAAATTTATAAACAATTTATCTCAATTGTTTACGCTTTACCATATAATGCATTTAATCATTCAAAAATGCCATACTCATAAGATATCATCACCAATTATCAA
Organism: Panax quinquefolius; assembly: GCA_020205615.1. Classification (NCBI taxonomy): domain Eukaryota; kingdom Viridiplantae; phylum Streptophyta; class Magnoliopsida; order Apiales; family Araliaceae; genus Panax; species Panax quinquefolius. The sequence continues at coordinate 19,175,981 of CM035172.1, read as the reverse complement.
ATCCCTCATCAAAAAAATATGCATATACTCTATATAGGATTCTTTAGCCATAAAATCCTATTTTCAACTTTGTTACTTCACATAACATATTTAACTCATATGTTCGTAACTAAACTATTTTCATGAAAAATACCAAATCAGTCCCAAAAATATTTCTTTTCTGGGATTTAGCATAATATAGTCCCATAATGAAAATATATTTTTCTCGAATTTTAAAATTCATTTACTATTTTCAAAAATCAATTTCCACTTGATTCCTTAAGAAATTAGCTACCCCAAGTTTAACTCCAAAATTCCCAAATCTTGGCAGGACCTTACACATGTTAACTTGAGCTTCCAGTTTAAATTTCATGGTCATCTAATTATAGAACTTGGTTATAGCGTTTTTAAATCGGAAAAACTTAAATATTGAAATAGTCATAACTTGCTCATTTTAAGTCAGAATGAGCTCATTTTTGGACAGGAGGTACTTTATACCATATACCTTCATGTCCCAAAAGGCCAGAATTTTTCTCATAATTTAAGTGGCCGAAACAGCCCCTCTAAAATTATGGCAGCAGCTTTTTCGATTTTTACAGCTTTGCACTCCTTTGCTAAAATCACTCCACACAAAAATTTACAACACTTTTTCCAGTAATTCCACTTGGATTAGTTAGGTAACTCATAGATCTAACTCTAGGACTTGACCACACTCAAAAATTCAAAATATAATAGGAGATATGGTCAATTTAATTTCATGTTACGTTTTTCACTAAAATCTGATTTTCAACTCTTTGTGATTTCTAAGAAACTTTCATGTTTTTACGTACTAACCAACATAACTCATCATAAAACTTACTAATACTTCATATACCCATGATTTTCATTATTTCAATGCTTTTATTATGACTTTCATCATAAACCACGTAAACTGTTTATTTAGTTGAAGAAATATTTGAGGGTTTAAGAAATGGGTTTTTGTATCTTTGGGGTCAATACAAAATTCGATTTCACGCTCTAGGGTAGGCTAGAAATCTTCAAGAATACGTCAAGAAATTTATTAATGATAGAAATATCATTCAAAATCATTACTCTTATCCAAGACTTGGATAATACGTCACATTGATACCAACTGTGACTTCTATCCCTTAACCTAGATAACACCTCACAATGATACCTATAAACTTGCCATCTTCATTCACGATGTCGCCTCTGAAAAAGTCCGGCTTGTGCATTCCACACAAGGAAGTCAACAACGAAAGGTTCGGAGCTCTTTTCTTATGGCTTGATATAACAGTGATTAACTTTAGGGTTTGGTTACTTTGAATTCGTATAACAGGTTGGTTATGAATATAAAAGCTAACAACCTTACGAAAAGCATGATGATTAGCTAACCAATTGATTCCTAAAAATCACATCAAAGGCAAGTATTTTCAAAAAGATAAGATCGACAGGTAACGTAAAAGTGTTTATTTGATTCAAACAAGATTTAAAAATAGTAAGCGAACGTAAGGCTCCTACTAACGAAGTTTCAACCAATAAGTCAAAGTTTAACTTCTTCGGAGTCAAATTTAAACGTTGAACACAACTAGGTGAAATAAAAGAGTGGGTAGAACTTGTATTGAATAAAGTATAGACTTCGCATTAATTTATAATTAACTTACCCGTAATAACTTCGTTCGGTTTCTCGACAAACGCTCTCGCTTAAATTACCGAGTTTGACTTTACTATAGGGTACATTCCACCCTTAAGTGCTTCTTCACATTCCTGATCCATTATTTGAATCATTATTCTCGATCCATATCGAATTCGGGTTGACCGCTATGCATGTGGTAATTAAAATTCGATGTTAAATTCTCCCAATCACGTTTCAAAAGCAAAGTCCATTTCATCTATTTTGGCTTTATTGGATCGGACGTCTTTTCTACACTATCAACGCGTTGTGCGACTTTTACCCATGCATCGCTTATTCTCCTTCGTTCGATTGTTTCTTCTTTTAGCGATCTTTGATTTTTAAATTCTCGATTCCAACTTTAATATCTTACACCTCGCCAAAGCGTGATTTTGTTCGAGCATCACATATCGGGTAACCCAATTTTGAATTGTTGTATCCCTTTGTTCCACGACCGTTTGCTTGCTTCTTCAACTTTGTTCTTCTAGCTCACGAACACGATTTTGTAATTCTAAGTTTTGATCATAAATTTCTTCTAACCAATTCTCCTCGGGTTCCTCTTCTTCCTCTTCTTCCTCTTCTTCCTCACTTTCAATTTTACCTCTCAAGAACTAGCTCGGGTGCAACAATTAGTTCTTCATTCACTACGTGGATATCTCTAATTTGTTCCTCGTCGACAATTGCATTAACTCCGATTAGTGATTAAAGGTGTCACAATGGTCACATTCACTCCATTGTGAATATTTTCAATTTGCCATTTCCAAACACCGCCACACAACACAAGGGTTAATTAATATATCAAATATTATCCTATACTCTCGATCCCACCAATTAAATACCAAATAAACTTAGGTAGGTCATACTAGCGAAGGAATTTCCGTCTCTCCTCCTAGTTCTTATCTCACATCTTAGCCAGGGATCATATCCTAAGCTCGATACTGTTGTGACGCCCCCCAAAATTAGGTATCGTCACCCATCTTGGTCGCCACTTACATGGTACATAGATTCAAATACGACTTACTAATATAAGCGCCGTATAATATCTGACATAAAGCGTGAGTTTGAATACAAATATTGTCTACTAGATATTATACAAACTCAAAAGGAGTCCTCATTACAACTATTATCACACTATTTCACGTAATAGTGAGGACTACTAATGCTATCCTCTCGGACCATTACTTAGTTCCCAGACTTTCGTCCCGGTTATGTTCTCATTTCACGAAGAAACGGTGAAAGAAAGGGGTGAGCTCAACTAGCCCAATGAAATATTATGACTAAGATAATGCGAATAAATTATCATTAGCCTTCAACAATGTTAAACCGATAAAATACAATAGACAACCAGTTTAAGCTGCGGTGAATAAGCGATCCATTAAAAGAGTCAAGTAGAAAATAAAGTCTACTATCTTTTAGGTTTTAAAAGGTTTTCATCAATTTTTATCGCCGAGACTCGACAATAAATAAACCACCACATCTAATTATCCTGTACCTACGGTCGAGGATTTTCATCAAATTATCAATGGTCATAACTATACCGAATCACCCCCGGTCATAATCATACCAAAAACTATCCATCAACGCATTACACAGCCAATTGAGGACTTTTGTCACATCATTTATATCAAGTCGTGATTATCTTAGAATGATCCTGGTCATAATCATACTAAGTTCATCTATGCACGTAAGCCCAAAGATAACATAATATAACATGAGGATGATGATGACAATGACATAATAATTCAATAAAACAAGTTCAAGAATTATTTAATCCATGAATTATTAACGTCCAAATTGTCAACATAATCTTTGTTTACATAGAGTAAAATTCAAGAATGATCGGAAGAATATTTCCGTGAAAGATCTTTGGATGAAACGCAAATATCGAGGATATTCTACTAATTTCATGGAGTATAAGTCAAAGTTTTAACCAACCGGGTATAATAAAGAATGGAATAACAAAAGAAATCACCATGCATGCGGTGCTTGCATGATGACGAGTTATTCCAATGTAATAATAATAACGGAACCAATCGGGTGAAATTCACACCGACGTAATGTTCCAACGAGAATAATAAAGATGGAACCGGATCCGGTGTAAAACACACGAGATAGATATTCCAACGAGAATGATAAAGATTTTAACCGTGTCCTGTAAAACACATGCGCATGTGATGTTCCAACGAGAATAATAAAAAGCGGAACCAGTCCTGTAAAACACATGCATGGGATGTTCCAATGAAATAATAGAAGAATGTCACCAAGTATAGGGTAAATCACAGTATCTGAGTTATTCCAATGAATAAATAAGCAATGGAATAACATAAGGATTTCACCAAGTATAGGGTATCTGGCGTATCACGAGGTTATGTATAGGGTATGCCACTTTTACGAGTTATTCCAACGTAATAATAGTGAATGGAATAACGAAGTTCTCTTCAAGAAGAAAGAATAACACCCACTACTAGTAAAAAGAACTGAATATAGAAGTAGTGAAGTAAGCGAGAATACTCTTCTTCTTTCTATATAATTTCTCTCTATAGCTTTCTATAATTTCTCTCTCTAGAGTTTCAATGAATTAGTAAGAAAATAATGAAGGAATGAGCTTATTTATAGGAAAATGGAATGCATAAGTAACTAATCCATGAAACGGTCCAGTTTGATTTACTTTAATCGTGATTACATATTTAAAGAAAAATCTTTTAAATAAAATATAATATATTCTATTTATATAAAAACATTTTACTATGCAAACACTATATGCAATACTATGCAAAACACTATCGCAAAAATACTATGCAACACTATCGTAATAAAATATAATATATTCTATTTATAGAATAACTTTAATAAAGTATTCTATTTTATATAAAAAGATGTTTACGCTTTATTACGTTAATAATACTGAATAAAACAAAACGTCATTATCGCATATAATAATTCATATTATTAATCGACAATAATGGAATCAAACCGAGTGACTTCTCACATAAGATTAATAATCAATACAGGTGTCTATTTTATGCAACCACACGTATTCTTTGTACTTTTACTACCGAGTAGTTCAACGATAACTACAGTAAAACTTCCGTAGTTATTTCAATAAAATATTTTTGTCGTTTTCTCGATCCGGCTGATAATTACATTAGGGTCCACCAATGATTGAGTAGTTGTGCGAATATTCCCTGCTAAACCGAATATTCCCTACCAATCGAATATAATATAACCACTTGCATACTTTGCAAAATTTATAAATCTACCCACAACTATAATATTATCTTAAATTCACACCATAATATTAAAAATTATTTCAACAAAATTTAAATCTTTATTGATAAAATCAGGGGTCTCACAAAAGTTATTCCAACAAAATGATAAAGAATGGAATAACGTGTTCTCTTCATGAATACAAAAGAAATAATACCCCTACTGAGTACAACAAATAATATTCCATACCTTAAGAAGAAAAGTCTTTGGATATATAAGTAGTGAAGTAGCGAGAATACTTTTTCTTTCTCTCTATAGTTTATCTCTACTGAGTTTAAAAGAATTAAATAAGAAAATAATGAATGAATGAGCTTCATTTATAGAAAAAATGGAATGATAAGAATTCTAACTCATGAACAGTTTAGATTGATTTACTTTAATCTAACTATTCCATATTTAAAACAAAATTTTTAAATAAAATATAATATATTCTATTTATAATCTAATAAAACGAATAACTTTATAAAAGATTTTACTATCTAAAACACTATGCATAATAAAATATAATATATTTTAATTATTGTCTAATAAAATGTATAACTTTATAAAAGTATTATGTTTTATATAAAAGATTTTACTATGCAAAATACTATGCAATACTATGCATAATAGAATATAATATATTCTATTTATAGAATAACTTTATAAAAGTATTCATTTTATATAAAAAAAATTACGTATTATTACATTAATAATACCAACAAAAGTGAGTGACTTATCACTTAAGCATCAATAATTAATCTGGTATGTATTACTATGCAACCACGCCAGACATTCGCATTTTTTAACAACGGTGTTTCACGATTATCTGTAAAACTTCCACTGCTATTATTTTCATAAAGTATTTTTGTCATTTTTTTCAATTCGATAATAATTTCATTGTAGGTCCACCAATGATTGTACCGTCGTCATTTGATATTCCCCGACAAAAAAAAATATTTCCACCAATCAATATTATATAACAACTTTGCGTTTGCAAAATTTATAAATACTACCCATAACTATAACATTATATCAAATCCACACCATAATATTCAAAAAAATATTTCGAGAAAATAAAATTTTTATTCATAAAATCTGAGGTCTCTCACAATGTATATATTACTAAGTAATTGTATTAATTTTTTTAATATGTATGTAAAATAACAATTCATGATTTATTTGATTGTTAAACACAAAATTTTCAAGTATATCGTTAATAATAAATTAAAATTATAATAATAAATAACAAACAACATCACATTTTTTATGGACAATGAGTTATTCTAGTACTTAAACTAAACATGTCGACAAAAAATAAAAAATATATATAAATTATGTGACTAATAATGATATTTATGTCCTAATTATTAAATATAAATGATATTTTTGTCTAAATAAAAATTTCAAGATTAACACCGGTAATCTCATATTGCCACTTATTTTTTTGGTCTTCTGAGTACCCAAAAATTTAACACTTTATTAGGATTATCGGGAATGTAATATTACCAGTCATGTAATAAACATGATCTATAAAGATGACTATCTTACATTATCGGTTATCTAAGATGGTCACTTTAGACGACATATAACAAATAACTCCTTAATATCACATCATTTGAGACCTATTTAAGATCAAAAATTTAAAATCTCTAACATTACTCTATTTTTATTATGTATGCAAGGAGATTCTAGTACTACTTGTAGATCGAGATTTTTAATGTATTATTATTAAATATTAAATTTTTTTCAAGATTTTTATTTTACTCTTAACCAAGAGATTTTATAAATGCTTGTAACAAAATTTTCTTTTTTTTTCCTTTCTAAATTGTGAGTATAATAAAAAGGAACAAAGATACAAGAACAAAGAGCATACCCTGTGAGAAAACTATAACGGCCACATCAGAGACAACACTAATGATGTCATTGTTATAGGCAAGAGATTATAATAACCAAATTCGAAAATATGGATGTTTTCGATATAGTAGTAACTCACGTCTATATAATAAAATATAAATAATTTTGAATTTCTCGTTCATTTTAATAAATCATTTGGGTCGTCTAAAATTTAGGATAAATTCCATCATCGTATAGTCTTTTATGATCTTTTTGAATTTATAATTATCTATATTATAAAGTGGAAACTTTTATTAGCAGTTACTTTTGGTGAGATTTTATCACACTTGGTACTAAAAAACAAATTTTACTTTGTGTTATTAATTGTAATTAATATGCATGTTACCAAAATTACTTTAGTTTACAACGAACTTCCTTAAAAACTGATTTTAGTTTTTATCGAACAGCACGCAGTGTGTGTGCCTGCAAGACTAATACATTACATTTTACTCTAGCTTGTATTTGTAGATGACAACAGGTAAAGTATCTACAAAATCTGAACTATGCATTATTTCTCTTATCCCATTAATTAATCTCTTACTACATGAACTCGTGTGTAATCAACTTGATGTGAACTAATAATTGTATTTAAGATGATAATAGAAATATAATTAATTTACTTTAAACTAATAAACAAATAACACTCATATTATATACTTTTATTATTAATCTCTGAACTAATCATGGAGAGTCTAATTTCTTTTGTTTTACCCCTGCTATGATTTTGTATGTATTAAATTATATTCATTCTATTCCAAAATTAGAGATATATATATAATTGAACTTTTATATTGTGTTTGTAAGTTTTTATTTGAGGGGAAGGGAAGAAAAAATAATTAAAATCTCTCTAAATCACATGTTTGTGGGTTTTTTTAGCTAGGGATGAATGGAATGGATTTGGAGGTAAAATTGATTTCATTTTTGGCTCAAAACTTTCCCCTCAAAAGTGGGAGTATCGGAGGTATGGGATAGGATGGAAAAATGAAATATTTTAGATTACCAAAAATTACCTTTCAAAAAAAATAATGTAATAATCTTTTTCCTAATTATTATAACTCTCAATTTTTGAAAATACAATTTTTCTCTGTTTCCCGGTGCCCCCACTCACCCACCCCACCCCACCCCACCCCACCCCACCCCTCCCTCCTTCCCTTCCTTCCAATACTGTAATTATGTAATTGAATTTCACTTGTAGTATTTGAATACCTAATTAATACGCATTCACTTGTAATTAATACGCACATTCACTTGTAGTACTACAGTAATAATTACATTTTCAAATATAATAATACAAGTGAATTAATTTTTACTACAGTAATAATTGTATTTTCAAATATAATGTAATTATTGCTTATTTTTAGTATATAATAATATTATTATAATAATAAACTATTATTATAATAATAAAAAACAATATATGTATACAATAATAATAATATTAATAAACTATATACTCGATCATAATAATAAATTAGAGTTAATATATATATATATATATATATATGAACATAAAAAAGACAAAACAAAATAATTCAATAGCCGGATATTGTTAAATCATATATTTATTATATTTATATATAAGGGTAATAAAGTAATAGTGTAGTTATAATTTAGTTATGCATTAATTTAGTAAGTAATCTAACACTATTACTAGACTAAACTCATCGTTAATAATACAATTAAATCACATGATATGAAAAGATTTTAATAAATTAACTATGATTTACTTGAGACACTAACTTTAATTTCATATAATAAAAAAAATTGATTTTTTTTATTAGAATTAAAGAAAAATCAACCAATACTAACTACTCTAATTCTAGTATTTTGCAAGCAATTAATGTTTGAGAACGATTAGAGGATTGGGTGCGGAGTACGCCATGGAGCCAGTGGTGCATGATTACCACTACTACATTAGTTTATTACTAGAGTATGCTTTAAGATGACCGCAAATTAAGCCTGGTAGTATAATTTAGGTATATGTATGTATATGTAAATCTAGAGTCCAGGAGTCTTCGTCCCGAACACAGTCAGAATGTGACAGTGTGTTGTTGAGCAATTGCGTGCACAGAGTTTGATTCCATTAATTGTGTTCCTATACCGATCAATACTCCTATACCTACAATTTTCTGATTCAGAGTATATATATATATATATATATATATATATATATATATATATATGAAAAATGATTCATAGCTTCCGTTAACTATGTGCACTATTCCAACTAACTCATCTCCTATTGTCCAATGGAAGATATAAGAGGTTGGGTTGAGGCCCGCCGCTACTCCATCTAGCAGTCAGCCAATTAAATTCTTTTATGATGTCGTCTTGACTGACCGCTAAAGGGAGTAACGACTAACATAAAAGAATTTGACTTGCCTGGAGTTTACTTCGTAGCTTTTTACTGTTTTATTTATATTTCGTCCCGCCTGGAGTTTACTTCGTGGCGGTTGATCGCTTTTACAGCATCCCAACTGGACTTGACTTCACTACACGACAAAATCGAACTAAGTGACCTTCTATTCCACAATTGAAACAAGCTTTGGGTTGCTGCGTACAGTTTGGGACTTAAAATAGTTATAATTTAAATTAAAAAAATATAGCTAATTAATACTCCACTCCCTAATTGGTTCACAAATATAAAGAATTATAATAGTAGACTAATATAAGAAATAGTACTTGATTAGGTAATTTGGAAATAGTAGTTGAATACATAATTTATTTGAGTATGAATATAATATAAACTCAATCACTATATAATTATAATAATAGACACGTTCAACCATACTTCTTCAATTGCATCCATTCGGTTCGCAAAGGTTGTGTCACATCTGAATGGTCACTAAACTCTCATATAAATACCATATGGAGGGCAACCATTTGAGTAATTCAAAATTCAACTCATTTATCTCTCCAGTTATATTCATAGTATATTTGAGAGATCTAATTCAGAATATTTAATTTAATTCGTTGTGTAGTACTATTTATAGTATTGTTATAGCATATGTTATTGTACTATCTTAGAAGACAAGTGTCGTTAACTATAAACACCTACATAATTGTCTTAAGAACACACTACTAAATACGAGAGGAGATCCTCTATCCCTAAATTTTTTGTCGACCCCTTGTGTCTCTCCACTTAAATTTTAACACCTAGTCTCTTAATTAACACTAATTAATTCTAAAATTAAATAAAAGAACATGTGTCAAAATTTAAGTGGAGAGACACATGGGGGACAGGAAATTTGGGGACAGAAGATCTGCTCTCACTAAATACTCCTTCCGTTCTTTAATATAAATCGTTTTAGAGTTGTACGTACACAAGTATTAAGAAAATTATTGTATAACATTAAATATAAATATCAATTGTCTATATTGCCCTTATATTGGAAAAAGAAAATATTATTTTATTGGACAAAAAATAATAAGAGAACCAAAATTATATTTATATATTATTTGGAATAATTAATATTGAAAACTAAACAATTAATACTTATTCAAAATTCTCAAACGACTTATATTAAAAAATAAAAATAATTCTCTAAAACGACATATATTAAGCGATTGAAAGAGTACCAGCTAGCTTTGATATATTAGTTTTTTGTTTTTTTTATTGTACCTGACTACTTAAAAAGGTATCCTAAAAAATTGGGGGCTTGAAAAATAAAAGGTGTGAAGTAATAAAGGGTCAACCCTAGCGTATATATATATCAAATCACTTGATCCATAATATATCCTTTATGACTACATACATATAAACGGTACCCACTTTAGTACTGGAACAGATACAGTGACACTGTAGCTGTAGCTATAGCTAGTTTTGGATGGGCCAATTGACTTTTCATTGAACTCCACGTCACGTGCATGGATTTGACATCGGAATGCCAAACACAACTGTTATGTGGAGTATTTAATGGACTACTAATAATACTCCCTCCTTTCCTAAAAGATTATCGTTTAAAGTTTTGATACATGAATTAAGAAAGTATCATTTATCAATTAAAATTTATTTGAAATTCTTTCACTATCACTTTATGGGAAGTTGAAAACTATTAATACAAGGGAGAGAATTTCTTGGGACAATGAGAGAAGGTAGGGGTAATATAGTAAAATAAATAATTTATTCTCCTCGAAAGTTGTAAATGACAAATTTTTTGGAACAAATTTTTTCTTCTAAAACGACAATTTTTTAGGAAGAGGGAGTAACAATGAATATTCATTCATTCTGATGCCACCATTCAATTTGTCTGCTGCTACTACTTAATGGACTACTCTCTCTCTCTCTGCGATCATTTACTCACCTCACCTTCTGAAGAAGAACCTGCCCTTTTTCTTTCCCCACAACTATTTACTTACCTCAAAATCTCCACTTATTTTACTGAAATCATGTCTTGATTTCGAGTCAAACATCCTCAATTAATATTACTAAAATCACTAGAATATATTTTGCCTTCTACTTGCACCCACTCGACTCAATAACTCGATGATATCTTTTATTTTAAATTAATTAATATTTTTTTTATAAAAAAAATTATTCATAAAATGTTCGTAGAACAATAGACTAATACATTAAGTATAAAGCAAATGAAAAACTATAACAATAAAAAATAGAACAAATAAAATGCATGTAAAAAATATATATAAATAACTTAATAATTGAATTAAGAAAATGATTAAAAATATAAAGGCAAGGAAAAGAAAGAAAGACCATTAGGCACTGCATAAATAATTTTTAATTTTGGTTATTTAGACAATTGTATAAAGGAAACTGATATTATCACTCATAAATAGTGAGTGAAGTGAGAGACCGGTATAAGAATATCATCTTTCATGTATAAATATCAATTTAACTTTTATAAAAGAGTAATTTAATCTTTGGGTCGAGCAGGAACTGCTTTGGAGGTACATGCAGACCCAATAAGTAATAATTTAAAGTGGTGCTCTATATATATATATATATATATATTTTGTACTCACATCTCACCAACTATATATGCATGCATGCTCTAATTAATGAAGAATAAAATTAATTTTATTTGACCTTTTTAGTGCACCATTTATTATATAGATTTATAGACGCACTCTATACCACACACAAACTCAAGTAACGGTCGTAGGTGTTATTGATTTGATTTGAAATTAACATTCATTCTTGTTCTTTTGTCACATCACTCTCCTTTTCTATATATAGCTAACTAGCTAGCTATCCTATCCTACTCCTTTTGTCCCACTTCATTAAACTTTAAAAACCCTTTTAATTACAAATTATATTTCTAAATTTTCTCAAAATAACATTCTATACCTATGTATTGTCCGTAATAAAGGCGAATTTAATTTGATGGATCCAACCCCTCACCATCATGCATGCTTATGTATATATTAATCCATTATCCATCCAACCTTTTCAATATCCAAATTTGCTTCTTTCTTAATCTTCAGATCGAATTAGGTATAAATGGTACGTATACATGACTGGGCTATTGACTTCTTCTGAGCAAGGGTTAGGGTTCAAGCCCAATGCTGTCTCTTTCTTTTCTTTCTAAACATTAAGTCATTTTCAAACATACGTATATACACCCAAATTAGCTAGGTGTGTGTATATATATATATATATATATATATATATATATAGAGAGAGAGAGAGAGAGAGAGAGACCTGCTGAGTTCTGCTAATTACAGGAAAACGATCGATATATATGCGGTAAATTTGTTTGTATATGGATTATAGTGCTGTTTGAGCATACCAACGTTGACATATATATGTGGCTGTGACATGAAAACTTATAAGAACATACAAACGTGTGCTTCAATTCCTAGTTAATACTAATACTCTCTCCGTCCCAAATTATCTGCTGTTTTAGTAAAAAAAAATTGTCCCACAATATCTGCTTTTTTAAGATTTCAATGCATTTTTTTCCTTTATTTTCCAAATTTGCCCCTTTACCCTAATTATTGATAGTCATTACCCTCATTCAAGTCTCTTCTCTTTTTAAGCATACTTTTCATATTCCCACCAATAAAATTCACGCCTCCTCATATCCTTAATTCTAATTGCCGAATTATGCTTCTTAAATTCACGCCTTTCGATTCACGAAGATATTCTTTGCAAATTCGAGGTCCCGAATTCTTTCAAGGTTTGTGAAGAATATGGAGCAAACTGAAGATGGTCAAATCTCTAAGAAAAAAGTTGCTTTGGATTTCAACATGAATAATGCAGATAACTAGATCGATTTAACCAACGAAGCAATGGAGCGAACTGAAGATTTCAAGAACTCGGAGAAGAAAGTTGTGTTGGATGTCGACTTAAACAAATATCCGAAGGAATATTCAGAAGAAATTTATGAAAAAAAAGAACTTCAAGAAATATTAAGGGTGATGTTGAGAATTTATTATCCTAATCATTTCAATTAGTCGGGTAATTGTTTTGCCGAAGGTAAGATGATGGAGTTGGAAAATTTTTTTGGGTAGTTTGGGTATGTCAGTATTGCAAACTTTTGAGTTAAGTTGTTTTTGGGTTATGAAGAGGGATGAACATTGATTTTGTATTAACATCAATTGTACTTGATTTTGTTTTTTGATTATGAAGAGGGGAAGATATCATTTTGTTTTTCTCTGTATCTGTTTCGGAAGTACTCAATTTGTAAAATTTCTCTGTATCACAAGCCAATTTTTGGGTTATCTACTCTGCTTTTCATGGGCATGTTGTGAATTTGTTCAGAATTTGTGTTTTGAGTTCATGAAAATTTGTTTATTGGGTATTTTTGGGAGAAATGGGTTAGTTTGGACCATGTGTTTTGAAGTATAGATTGCTATCAAATGGGTGTCTGCATGAGGGTTTTTCTACTAGTGATAATCGGTTCTTTATCGAGGTTGAGGTATTGTTCTTGGTTTTGAGTCAGTTTTTTATTCTTAAAAATTTATGCTAAGAAATTAAACAGGGAAAACTAGTCTACGCCCATTCCCGTGAAGTCGTTGCTTTATTTCTTTCTATATTTGTTCTGCATTTGTAGTATTCTCGCTTCTACACCACCTTTGTCTTGTCAACTTGCGCACGACCAGATAATAATTCGAGCAAAACAACCCCAAAGTTGTATACATCACTTTTTACCGTTAACCAATTCGCTTTATAAAGGAGAGATAATACTACTATACTATAACCTTTTGTCTTGTCAATCTGCAGGATAATACTCTTAATTTACCACCCATAAAGACATATTCGGTGTGTCTATAGCCATGAGTACCCATTACTTGAGTGGACACATGAGTCCTATCACTGTTGGCCTGCTCTTGCTGCACTCAGAGAGTGGTTAGGGCCTTCTCAGTAAAACAAATTGTAGCTTTAAAGGTCACCGGATGTTATGCAATTTCAAGCCTCGAAGTCGATGGTATTCGCACAATCCACATACGACATTGTATAAAAATACACCGCCTCATGCAAAGACTTCAAATGTACATGCTAATAGGATTGTGCAAGTATTTAAGACACGCAAACAAGAACAATCAATATGAATTGAAACAATTAAATAACCTGCTCAATTCAAGCATATGAGATTTGAAGATTCTTTGAATTAAAACAATGTTATTAGTCAAACCTCGATTTAAGAATGCATTTCAACAATTAAAAACGAGATTTGAAGATTGCCCAAAGAATGCATTGAAGTGAAAAAGAAGGTTAAAGTTTGACTCAATTGGAATAAAGGTATTCCAAAATTAATTTCCTTCCTCTTAAAGAAAATGTTTATGCACAAGAAGTGAATTTGCACCAAAGACCCGCCTTGAGAGATACATTTCAAGAATCCAGAATGGAGAATGGAGTACGAGAGTAAACAAAAAAACAAATTCATTGCTCAAAATAACTGTTCAATTCAAGCATTGTATCAATGGAATAAAGGTATTCCAAAAAAAAAGTAATGGCCCCTCAGAAATAAAAAAAGGACAAATAGTATGGATGCTTCAAGTACATCTCAAAAATAACAATTCTCTTCCAACTTCCAAAAATAAGAATTTTCAACTATTCTGCAGCTCCAGCTTAAAATGACAATTGGAGATTTCCATTGCAATAGCCTCTTTAGCATTTTCCAAAACCTGTAAAAGCCAATGTCTATGTTATTCTAAAAGAACTATGTAAAAGCCAACCTCAATTAATTATTTCCACATCTCATACATAATTAACAGAATTTAGGTAGTTTCTACTTAGAATCAGTTACCATGCTAAAAGGATATGCTAGTGCAGAATGAAGATCAGATACATACCGAATCAATCAACATTATGTAGGTAGTTGCGCACTTCTTCCACCAGTTTAGGTTCAAAACCTACCTGAATAGGGAGTTGGCCTTTACGTTCCAATATTTCTTTTTTGATATGAGGAACCTTGTATTGATTTGAACCTTTACATCTCATTATTTCTTGCATACATAGCTGCAATGACAAAAATATCCGATTGGAATTCACACTAGAAAACTCTTCAAATGCCTTAACAACTACACTTATAAGCTCATCGATAGATCGCATTGACTCTCTTTGTTGAAGGGATTGAATAGCACTGAAAAATCCAAGATCCAAAACATTCAAATTCGGAGAGTTTGGAGGTTGGCATAATAAACGAATATCAAACCTATCTCTGGTCGCAGCTTCACAAAATGCATAGTCATTACAATCGACGTGTGTTCTTGCATTGTCTTGTTGAATGAAAATTGGAGATCCCAAGTCATCTTTTGGCCATTTTTCCTTAATTGCAGGCAGAATTTTTTCAATCAAATAGGACCTTACAACATCCTTTGTCACCGAATTTATTGGTTTTGTCACAAGTGTGCCAAGTGTCTGTTAACATTGCTTCTTCTAAGAAGTTCTTGTGCTGACAAAAGGAAACACACCAATTTTTCACGAGAATTGTTCATTTCCATTTGCATCATACCTTGGCGTAGCTAAAGCAACAAAAAACATGACTTTAACAATAAAATTCTTGCTCTTCTTACAGGGCGATATGGATCCTGTTCATTTCAGTAGCATGTAGAACTTCCGAGCTTTCTTTGTCATAAAGAACCATTTCTCGTCAATGTGAACCGTGTTATACATGGCTTTGAAACTTGGGTTGTGTGGTAAGCTACCCTCTTGGCATATCCAAACAAAATTGAAGTCTTGATCTTTTGTTGTCTTCTGTTAAGAAAGGTTTGACGGACTTGAATGTCGTCGTATTTCTCCCTCCTGAAATAGTCTAAACAAAGTGCTCTTTGGGATAGTCACAGCATGAGCTAAAGAGCGAATAGTTGTCCTCTTATGTAAAGGGACCTCACGGATTTGATCTAAATCAACATGAACTCTTTTACGACCACAATTTTTGGTTCTTTGACTTGAGACATCGGCAAACACCCCAATCGCTTTCCTCTCTCTTCCAAATCGTTGAATAATGGGTTATATGAATCGAAAATAAAGAGGCCACCAAGTTAGTTGTCCCTTTTTCAATTTTCCATCGACACTTTTTTTTCGAGAAGCAAATCATATATAGCTTGACGTTCCACGTTGCTTAAATTTTGTTTTTTAACACTTGGTGCATTTGACATCTCAAGATCTCTGACCGAAAAACAATAGACATGGAAGAAAAACATAGAGTGAAGGAACTACCAATTAACCATAAAATAGTTGAGAGAGAAATTTTACTAGATTCCAAAATAGTTTGATTCGTTCAGATTCCTTCTTCAAGTTGTTCATCATCTTCTATAAGTTGCTCTTTTAATAACATATCATGACTTGATGACGATATCTCATTTGGTGTCGAATTGAGATCGAAATCACGTTCAAGAATTGACTCGTCCACATCGACAGTAAGATTGTGTATTGGTTCCTTCTGTAGTTGTCTATCTCCACAATCAATATTAGGATCAACGTTGAGATCAATTTCAGCAAACGGAATCCGAATTTTTTGCCTTGGGGCCATCGTTCTATGTGAAGCTCTCAAATATGGTAGTGCTCCTACGACAATTTGGCCTTTTAAGTCATCTACGATTAATACTTTGTAACAACAGAAATGTGTTAAAAAAATTGATATGATGACAAATAATTGAAACTTAATTGTAAGTTGGCTGTAATTAAGTTGGAGTAATGCAGAATGACTAGTTGGAATGTAATAATGCAGCATGACTTGATTGAAACTTAATGTGCAGGTTGGCTGTATTTTTAAACTCCTTCTACCCCCTTGATCTTAATTTTATCTATCTAGCTAGCTACCTACCTACTTGTTGTTTCAATATATATCAATGGCAGAGGTTGTGGTCTCTTTTGCTGTTGAAAGGCTTGGTGATTTGTTGATATCGAAACAGAGGAAAAATGCATTACGCGACATATTATTCATAAAATCCTAAATGTAAGCCTAAACCAGTACAATTATAACCAGCAAGTTGAAATACTGCAAGAAAATACATGAATAGTAAGGTATCTAGTTTTCAACACACATGTTCTTCATGTATACGCGTTGAAAAAATAAGACAATCAACTAAGAACAATTTCACATAATTTACAAATTCAAAGACAAAAGATGAATATTACAAATCATACTAGATTTTATGAATATTGTACTTAACTCGTGCTAAATTCTTTTATGGAGTGAAGGATAAAGTCTTAGAAATTCAAAGTCCGCTTAAAGAAGATGCGAAATTTCTTAGAAGACGACACAATAAAAAAAGAGAAACCAAGACATTGGCAAATGGATAGTTGAGATTAGAGAACTTGCTCTACAAACGGAAGATGTCCTCGAAACAGAGGAAAAATGCAGTAATCAAACAGATGCAAAATGCAGTAATACTAGACATAATATGCATCAAATAGAAACGATTTTACCAAAATGATTCTTAAGTTATGGATTAATGAAATTAAAGACAATTCTTCAACAAGTTCATGCAGCTAAAACTATAGAAGTGATTGAAGAAAAGAATAAAAGAAAAATAATTCTTCAAAAAGTTCATACCACAGAGACGATTTGGCGGCAGGGATTTTAGTGTGCAAACCAATCTCAGTTGTTCTTCTCTCCCGGCATGGATTGTTGGCGAAAAATAATTTAGGAAGATGAAGAGAAAAAGAAACGATGATGTATTGAGGAGTATGGAGCATTTCAGAGTTTTTGTTATCAAGAAATTTAGGAAGACGAAGAGTGTGGAATTTTTGCAGAAAACATAAAAGTTAGCACAAGGGTATTTTAGTATTTTTATCATATATATTGGTATCTGTGTGAAATTTTAGAACAGCAGATAATTTGGGACGGAGGGAGTATATAGTAGTAGTATAATTTAAGCACAAAACGTACGCCAAGCCCTTAGGTGCTTAACTTTTATGGTGATTTGTTAGGTAAGGATATATTAATATGTTGGTGATCTTTTGGATTTATTTTATTCCGTTAGCCAAGTATAGTTTAAATTACAAAATTAAATAATGAGTCTTTCTAGTGGGAAATTTTTTGCTGACATTTTAGCAATATTATTTTTTTATTTTTTATTTTTTGATTTTTTTTTTGTAGTACCTTTCAAAAAATGTATAGTATTTATTCCAACTGAAATTTTTGTAAAAAATAGTGTTTTAGGTGTAATTTAGATACATACAAGAAACAGGGTTTGTACAGTCTGTACAACTTTGTTTCTTGTATGTACTAGAATGTCGCTAAAATGTCAGCAAAAAAATGTTCCCCTAGAATTATTCTTAAATAATACTACTACAAACAAGTTAAACAAATACTTGTATTATAATTACTATTGCCAAAGGGGAAAGAAGGTAGAATACCACATTTTCACTTATTCTGGTCACATCATTTCTTAGGAAGCCATTGGAAAGGCCCAAGGGCTGTCAATTGAACTAGAAAGCGGAAAGAAATGTAGTAAAACTTAAGTGCAGTACGTAAGCTTTGGTTAAAATGAATTGGGCCAACCTACTAGTCTACATTAATCTAGGATTCCGCATGTCCGATGAAGTTTGAAAAAGCCCAATACACTTAAACCCTGAAATTCAATGCAACTAACCAAAACCCTATATACTACAAACCAGAATCCGACGAACTAAATCGAGTGCCTATTCGTCGGAAAATCTCATTTTCAAGCCGAACGATGTACAAATTGTGGCGGGCCGCTGCCGGTGACCTGAGAAGAGTGGTGGTGGCGTCGAGGCCATTTCACACAATCCAAGCCATACCGCGAGAGCTCACCGGAAGAAAATTAGCCGCCAAGGAGAGAGCCCAAGGCCGAATACCCGCTGTCGTATTAGCTCAAAATGACAACGGCAAAACCGTATCCAGAAAGCACCTAATCACAGCCGAGAAGGAGCAGATTCAGTCAATTGTCGAGTCCGTCCAACTCCCATTCTTCTGCTCCACCACTTTCCCTCTCGAGATCCGCGCCGGTTTCGGTTCTTCGACCCTACTTGCATCCGGAAATGTCCTTCCCATCAAGGTAATGGCTATGCAATTATGAATTTGTAAAAGTGGTTCTTAATTTAATTTAGTTCGTAACTTAATATTGTATATGGGGGGGTTTTGTAGGTTCACAGGGATCCAGAAACAGGAAAGGTTCTTAATTTGGTGTTTGTTTGGGCTGATAAAGGTACGGAGTTGCAGGTTGATGTGCCCATTGTATTCAAAGGAGAAGATATTTGTCCTGGTCTCAGCAAAGGTTGGGTTTTACTTCTATCTCTTTTTCCTTAATTTCTTCTTCCTAGTTTTTTTTTTCATTATTGAGCATAGACAATCGTAGTACCGGACAAGAGAATTTAGGCTTATAAATAGAGATTAGTACTAGAGATATATGATTTTTGTGCTGCAACATTTAGCTTTTATCATTTGAATTTAGTTTTTACCTAATATTATCTCCAGTGGTGAAGAAAGGTTTGATCCCCAAGTATGGGGATTGGACCAGGACCTTGATATTAGTCTCTAGTACTCTCATTTTCCCAGCTCTTGGGGTTAGTTGTGATTATGATGCCTTAATTCTTGGTAGATGGAGCTCGAAAAATGTGAGGGAAATGAAAGGAAAAGGAAAACTTAAATAAGCTGTTATGCATGTTTTCGCATTTATACCGTAAGTTCTGTTATAATTATTCTTGCAATACTTGATCACCAGTGGTTGAGCCAGAAAATCAACTGTCACATGACAGAGTTCTAGGATTGGCACTTTTTTGAATTTTCAAGATAGTTATCATCTTCTTAACTTGAGAAAACAGAATTAGTACTAGTTTGTAATTGCTTGTTAGTCGAATCACAAGCAACCTTTCATAGTGTTGTTTATGTTTGAATTTAATGGAAAAATTGAGAAAGAAAGCAAACAGGAAAGAGAGAATAATATAGTGATGGAAGCTTGTTTTCGAATTTAAAAGGGTCAGCCTTTGCAATATAAGCAAGACGTGCACATCATCCAAGACTTGAAGGTTCCTTCTTTTTTATGTTTTTTAATAAATATATACAAAGGATAGAAAACTTTTGATGGGCGTAGAATTCAGCTTTACAAGTTAACACATCATCCATGGAATGCCGGCAATGGTGATCATGGAGCTTTGGGGTACGTCAATCACCATTGTATTTGGTCACGATTGTTCTGTTTGTTAGTGCTTATTTCTTTTACTTTTAGTAACTGATATTGCTCTGGGATTGCTTGTAGCCTTTTATTTTTGATTCTCATTACATAAAATAGTCATCTAATGATAAATCTATATATAATGTTGTTTAGATGATTCATCATTTGGAAGTGAGGGGCAGAGCCGGTCCTGGGTATTCTAAGGCCCAGACAAATTTTCTCAAGTGTGCCCCTTTATACAAATTAAACAAATAAATAAATAAATTATCAACTAATTAATTTTATTAAAATTATAAGAATTTACAAAAGATAAGGAAGAACACTTTGGGGCCTCATTAAAACCTTGTTTGGGGAAAACCCAATGGGACAAAACCCCAAACGAAGGAAAAAGAGTACCCGGATTGTAAACATTGCATTAAAAAACGAAAACTACATATTTGAGTCTACATGCTTCCTCTCGAATCTCCATAAGCATTTCTTGATTTGATCAAACTTCTTTTCATCCTCCACAATTAATCGAAGCAAAGAATCATCACATGTACCTACAAAAAAAATTAGCAATGAATTTTGAACCACAAAACATCATTTAAAATGTCTTCTTGTTGCACTTTTAGATGCAAAATCATCAATTATACTACTACCTCCGTCCCATAATAAGTGCTTTTTTAGCTTAAATCACACATACCAATACACAAGTTAAAATGACAAAAATACCCTTAATATATTTTCTTTGAAGTTGAAGAGTTAATGAGTATCATTTAATTGTAGTGATTGAAAGATGCAATAAATAACATTGAATGCATAAGGGCATATATGAGAAAATATTGTAAAAATTGTATTGGAGTTTTAACACATCACTTATTTTGGGAAAAAATATTAAACCTAAAAAAGCACTTATTATGGGACGGAGGTAGTATCATATTTAATGTTTTCTAACACATCTTTTTCAATGCATAATATCGCTAATCCATTTAACCTATCTTGAGTCATGGTGGTCCGCAAGTAAGATTTCAATAATTTTAATTTAGAAAAACTTCTTTCAGCAGATGCTACAGTCACAGGTATAGTCAATAATACCCTATAAGTAACCATTACATTAGGAAACATATCCACACTATTTACAAACTCAAGAATTTTAATGGATGTCCATGGTTTATCTGTTTCATATGTTTCTTTTGGTAACATCACTTGCAATACCTGTAATTTTGAAAATAAGTCTCTTGCATCAACATCAGAAACATCACCATGTTTTAAAGCATTTTCAAGATTCACACAAGAACTTTTGTGAAACAACTGTGGGCTGGCTTCTTAACTTTGTTCTCCTCCCTTCTTCTTCTTCTATATGGTTTAGGGTTTTGTTTATGTTTAGTGCATTTTAAAGTAAAAAAAATCTAAAAATTATAATACATTTAAAAGTTTTATTTGTTTATTTAAAACGCAATTTATTTATTTACACAGTGTGTTTGGTCACAAACTCTAACAATTCCTTAAAATTACTACCAAAATTAATAATGTACCTCAATTTTTTAAAATATAATTTTAAAATTTTAAAATTCAAAATAAGTAGAAAATTATTTATTATTAATACAAACACCTATAACAATTGTAAACTAACTATAAAATATCAATAATAATTATATTTGTTATTTTCAAAACTTAAACGAAAGTATATTACTTTTTTTTCCCCAAAAAATCAAATTAATTTCAATAAGTCTAAATGTATCTTAATTTTGGAACGAAAATTAATTCATAACAAATAAGGAAAAAGGGGTTCCATCATTCTTAATAAGAAATTAAATAATAGTCTTAAATATAAAAGAATATAATTATATATATACAAACAAAATATAAGCTATGATAAAATTGATCATTTTTATTTATTTATTAAAGACTAATGATTTCTTTCATATTTTTATTTAGAATTTATTTGTTTATTTTAATTACACCTGTTGCATCAACATCAGAAACATCACCATGTTTTAAAAAAAATTGGGCCCCCTTCAGCTTTGGGCCCAGGGTTGTAGCCCTAGGCCAAGGCCGGCTCTGGTGAGGGGTTGCTGATTGTCGCTGTAATGAGTTTTTCATCCTGAGCATGTTGTTTCTGTGCTTCTTTTTAACTTTCATGCCCAAAGTGTTATACAAGAACTTTGTTGGTATCCAACATTGTTAAATATTTTTTGGTGGAATGAATGCCAAATTTTCACCTGTATCTTGTTTTGTGTATTATGTTATGCATGGTTCTTTGCCTGATGCAACGAAGCTATCACAAGCACTAGATTCAAGACATTTATGTCTTCTGTTGTATGTTTATGTAGGGAGTGAGATGTATGTGTTGTCAGAATTACATTTTCTTAACATATCTCCTGTACAGCATTCATATCCACATGTTATCCTAATTTTAATCAAATAAATCCGTTAATGCTAAAAATTTGACGTAGTTTCCTCTATATTTGTTAAATCTGTGTTGCGTTTGTCACCATATTCCTACAGGAGTAAATGCTAATATCTGTTGTGTTTTTATTCTTTTGATTTTTTAAGATGAATCTATTACAAGTGCTTCTGAGCTGTGATGCCATTTCTAGGCAGACCGAAATGACCATTGGTCCTCAAAATTGTTAGTTCATTAATTGTTGATGAGAAGATTTCTATTATTTTCATCTAGGCTGATTGATGCTGTTCTGTGTGAAATCAGGAGGTTATATAAATAAGATAAGAACTAGTCTAAAGTATCTCTGCCCTTCTGAGCACATTCCTTCGAAAATTGAAGTGGATGTGAGCAATCTTGATATTGGAGATGGAGTGTCCATGCATGACGTACAGGTTCATCCATCTTTGAAGCTTCTAAGTAAAAATGAGACCATGCCCGTGTGCAAGATTATGGCGACACAGTCGGATAACTTTGAACCTGCAACATAGGCACTATATCTTGGTGCAAGGCATTTCCAATCTTAGCAAGGTCCAGCTGTGTTTATCAAATAGACTTTCTACTCGAGTGGAGAAAGCATTAAAGGTTGGTCTTCAACCCGAAATCCAATGCTAGGTTGGTTCTCAAGTCATGTTAGTGATTAAACGCTTGCTCATGTAATAATTTGTGGGCTAGTCATTTTACAATTTTAGAAAGTTGTTTACTGTCAAATTGTTGTTTGGGGTTAAGCATGTATTATACTCTCTCCTATTCATATTAAGTGTCTTTTTAGAGTTAAGCACACTAATTAAGAAATAACACAAAATGTCTTTTGTATCCCTAATTAATTATTTCTCTCCACAATTGTCCATGGAATTGCATTTACTAAGCATATTAAATAAAGGGGTAAATTAGGAAAAAATAGTGCAATATTGCCTAGGGATTCAAAAACGACACTTATATTGAATAAAATGAAACTCTTCAAAACGACACTTAATATGAATAGGAGGGAGTATGTTTTTCTTTCTTTAGCTTTCCTGTTATTTCTAAAGTCTATGTTTTGGTTTATTTTGAATGGTCTACTTGCAATGGCATGTTAAGTATTGTCAACTTTGGTAGGAAATTCAAGCAGAATGCGAACTCCCATGAATTTGTTTTGCATTCTGGGATTGTGAGGCAATTTGTAGCTTGTACACCTCTCATGTCTGAAATCTAGGTCTATAGGATTTTCCTATGACTTCACCCAATTTTGCTGCCTTGAACTCAGATTTATCCTTCTTTTCTGTTTTAAGAGCCTGTTTGATAACAACTTCATAGGTCTGTATAACTTCAAATCTGAATTACTAAGATTGTTTGTTTATATATTTTAGGGTCAGAATGGGTCTTATTAATCTGACCCAAAAAAGGCAGAATTTTCTGACTGATTCGATAAGCCGCAGCACTGAATGGCTTCTTTACTTACGGAGTGTTTGATAAAAATTGAATGAATCTGAATATGAATATGAATCTGAATGAAAATAGTTGTTTGATAATTAACATGTCTGAAACATCTGAATGATAGAATTTTATTATTTTACTCCTTTGAAAAAATTCAAAGTTGTTGTAAATTTATTTAATATTACTTTATATAATAGAAAATATTTTTTTTAAATTTTTTTTAATTTTTTTTACTTTATTCAGTTGCTTATTTAGGCATTCAGTCAAAAAAAATCTGATTTAGCCATTCAGCTCAATCATCTAACCGATTCAGCTACAAAACGATATAATTTTAATAAAGCGTGTTATTTAAGGAGGAGTGTTAGATAAGGAGAGTGTTTTTGATCTTTCCTCTTGAATTATATACTTTAATTATTTTGTATGACAAATTGTTTATATTTAAGCAGATTTATTTTATATTTATTCCATTTTTAGGGATGTGTAATGGCCGTAAATCCAATGATTCCCATTTTATCTGGCTTGCAGTGAAAATATAAAATTGCACTACTTTTAAAATATAGAACAGTTTTTGTGAGACCCCAGATTTTATCAATAAAGATTTAAATTTTGTCGAAATAATTTTTTAATATTATGGTGTGAATTTGAGATAATATTATAATTGTGGGTAGTATTTATAAACTTTGCAAAGTATGCAGTGGTTATATTATATTCGATTGGTTTTAATATTCTTGTTTAGCGGGGAATATTCGCATAACTACCAATCATCATTAGTGGACCACAATGTAATTATTGCCGGATTGAAAAAAACGATAAAAATATTTTATTGAAATAACTATGGAGTTTTACCGTGGATACCGCTTGAACTACTTCGGTAGTAAAAAATACGATGAATACGTGTGGTTGCATAGAAGACACCAGGTATTGATTATCGATCGCTTATGTGGTAAGTCACCACCATTCCATTATTGTTGTCGATTAATAATATGAATTATTATAATGATAATGACGTTTTGTTTTATTCAGTATTATTAACGTAATAAAATGAAACATCTTTTATATAAAATGTAATCTTTTATTAAAGTTTATTCTATAAATAGTAATATATTATATTTTATTATGATAGTGTTGGATAGTATTTTTCAGATAAATGTTGCATAAAGATTTGCGATAGTAGAAATGTTTTATATAAATAGAATATATGATATTTTATTTAAAAGATTTTGCTTTTAAATATGGATCACCGATTAAAGTAAATCAATCAATCCTGACCGCTCATGGATTAATTACTATGCATTCTATTTTCCTATAAATAGAAGCTCATTCCTTCATTATTTTCTTTAAAATTCACCGAAACTCTAGAGAGAAATTATAGAGAGAAGGCTTACAGAGAGAAAATCTATAGAGGAAAGAAGAAAAGTATTCTCGCCACTTCACTTTTCCAATATTCATTTCTTCTAAGGTAAGTGGTATTATTTGTTGTAATTCGTAAGTGTGTTATTCTTTCTTATTCATGAAGAGAACTTCATTATTTCATTCATTATTATTCTGTTGGAATAACTCGTAAAAGTGGTATACCTATACATAACCTCGTATATGCAGATACCCTATACTTGGTGAAAAATCCTTATGTTATTCCATTCTTATTTATTCTGCTTGGAATAACTCAGATACGCTAATCCCCTATACTTGGTGATCTTCTTCTCGTTATTCCATTCTTTATTATTCTGCTGGAATATCCTCATTCGTGTGTTTTACACCTACCGGTTCCATTGCTTATTATTCCGCATTTATTATTCTCGTTGGAATATCCTCGTCTCGTGTGTTTTACACCTGACTTCCGGTTCCATTGTTTATTATTCAAAGATTTATTATTCATTGGATCATCCTCGCTTGTGTGAATTTCACCGACCGGTTCCGTTATTATTATTCTTACATTGAATAACTCGCCTATGCCAAGCAATCGCATTTATGGTGATTTCTTTTGTTATTCCATTCTTTATTATACCCAAATTGGTTAAAACTTCGACTTTCTATACTCCATGAAATTAGTAGAATATCCTCGATATTTGCGTTTCATCCAAAGATCTTTTCATGGAAATATTCTTCCGATCATTCTTGAATTTTACTCTACAAAATGAAGATTCGCTTGTTGACAATTTGGACGTTAATAATTCCTGGATAAAATAATTCTTGAACTTGTTTTATTGAATTATTATGTCATCATCATCATCATCCTCATGTTATATTATGTTATCTTTGCTTTACGCAAGATGCGATTGAACTTAGTATGATTATGACCGAGGATCATTCGGTATAATCGCCATTGTTATAAATGATGTGATAAAAGTCCTCGATGGCATGTAATGCGTTGATGGATAGTTTTTGGTATGATTATGACCAGGGGTGATTCTAATGTATAATCGTAACCATTGATAATTTGATGAAAATCCTCGATCGCAGAGTAGTACATGGATGATTAGATATTGTGGTTTATTCATTAAACCGAGTCTTAGTGATAAAAATTTATGAAAACCTTTTAAAACCTAAAAGACAAGAGACTTTATTTTCTACTGACTTTTTTAATGGATTGCATATTCCGTCATTGATTAAATTGGTTTGTCTATTGTATTTTATCGCTTAACAATCGTTGAAGGCTAATGATAATTTATTATGCATTATCTTAGTCATAATATTTTTATTTAGGCTAATTGAGCTCACCCTTTTTTTCTTTCACCGCTTTCTTCGTGAAATGAGAACATAAATTTTGACGAGTCGAGGGAACGAGTAATGGTCCCGAAGATAGCATTAGTAGTCCTCACTATTCTCGTGAAATAAAGTGATAATAATTATAATGAGGACTCCTTTTGAGTTTGTATAATATCTAGTAGACAATATTGTATTCAAACTCACGGTTTATATGTCGTATTATTATGTACACTTATAGCTTATTGTGAGACCTCGTGATTTTATCAATAAAGATTTAAATTTTGTCGAAATAATTTTTAATATTATGGTGTGAATTTAAGATAATATTATAGTTGTGGGTAGTATTTATAAATTTTGCAAAAGTATGCAAGTTGTTATAAAATATTCGCTTTGGTGTGGAATATTCTTTTTGTCGGGAATATTCGCATTTACTACCAATCATCAATGGACCCCACAACCAAGTATTGTCGTAGTTAGAAAATGACAAAATTATCTTTCTATAAAAAACAATGCAGAGGGTGTTACTCGTTAAAACGCTTGAACTAC
The DNA here is from genome assembly GCA_020205615.1 of Panax quinquefolius. NCBI lineage: Eukaryota > Viridiplantae > Streptophyta > Magnoliopsida > Apiales > Araliaceae > Panax > Panax quinquefolius. The sequence goes on along the minus strand of CM035172.1, from coordinate 19,148,547 downwards.
CCTAAGAGTAAAAAAGTACAAAGAATACGCCAGTAGTTGTATAAGAAAGACACGATATTGATTATTGATGCTTTACGTGAGAAGTCACTCACGGTATGCTCAATTATTGCTATAGTAATTAACGCATCATATCTCTTATATTATTGATTCAATTATTGTCACAAAGATCATCATCATATAATATGTTATAAGATTAAATCAATAATTGAGAATGACAAGTTATAAATGATTAATAATTGTTGAAAGATTAAATATGTGTTGATTAAAAATAAAATGATTTATGGTAATATTTATTCAATCCTTGATGTATATAAAGAGTCATTATGAGACATTTGTAGTAAGTTTGATTATTTTATGGGGGCTCATATGTCATCATCTAAGAGTCTCTTCGTCGATAGTAATTACTTTCGTCAATAGTAATTACCTTTGTGAATAGTAATTATCTTCGTCGATAGTAATTACCTTCGCCAATAAGTAATTACCTTTGTGAATAGTAATTATCTTCGTCAATAAGTAATTACCTTCGTCAATAGTAATTACCTTTGTGAATAGTAATTATCTTCGTCAATAGTAATTACATTCGCCAATAGTAATTACCTTTGTGAATAGTAATTATCTTCACAATAAGAATTACCTTCGTCGATAGTAATTACCTTTGTGAATAATAATTACCTTCGTCAATAGTAATTACCTTTACCAAAGTCCCGAACCACTTGTCGTTTCACATTACAGCGCCGAACCACTTGTCGTTTCACATTCTGTCATCGAACCACTTTTTTTCTTTTCACATTACTATTAAATCGTCAGCCACTTGCCTTTTCACGTAAGGTCTTAAGCTAGAAATCTTCTATAAATAGAGGCCTAGTGCTTCATTATTTTTCACTTAATTCACCAAACTCTGTAGAGAGAAACTATAGAGAGAAAGAAGAAAAGTATTCTCGCTACTTCACCTCGCCAATATTCAGTTCTTCTAAGGTAGGGAATATTATTTGTTGTACCCGTAAGGGGTGTTATTCTTTCTTATTCATGAAGAGAACTCGTTGTTATTCCATTGCTTATTATTCTGTTGGAATAACCAGTAAAAGTGGTATACCCTATACATAACCTCAGATACGCCAGATACCCTATACTTGGTGAAATCCTTATATTATTCCATTCTTATTTATTCTCATTGAATAACTCAGATCGCTGGAATACCCTATACTTGTTGATCTCCTTCATTATTCCATTCTTTATTATTCTCATTTGAATATCCTCGCTCGTGTTTTTACACCGGACTTCGGTTCCATTGTTTATTATTCCGCATTTATTATTCTCGCTGGAATATCCTCATCATGTGTTTTACACCTGACCGGTTCCATTGTTTATTATTCAAAGATTTATTATTCTTTGGATCATCCTCGCTTGCGGTGTGAATTTCACCGATCTGTTCCGTTATTATTATTCTCGTTGAATAACCTGTCTATGCAAGCACCGCATGCGTGGTGATTTCTTTTGTTATTCCATTCTTTATTATACTCAATTTGGTTAAATCTTTGACTTCTATACTCCATGAAATTAGTGGAATATCCTCGATATTTACGTTTCATCCAAAGATCTTTCATGGAAATATTCTTCCGATCATTCTTGAATTTTACTCTACAAAATCAGTATCATTTTGACAATTTGACGTTAATAATTCCTGGATAAAATAATTCTTGAACTTGTTTTATTGAATTATTATGTCATCATCATCATCCTCACGTTATATTATGTTATCTTCTACTTACGTGTATAGATGAACTTAGTATGATTATGACCAGGATCATTCGGTATAATCATGGCTTGTTATAAATGATGTGATAAAAGTCCTCGAAGGGCACATAATGCAGTGATGGATAATTTTTGTATGATTATGATCAAGGGTGATTCTAGATAGTCACGACCATTGATAATTTGATGAATATCCTCGGTAGTAGTCTGTAGGTGATTCGATGATGTGGATTATTTATTAAAGTGAGTCTCATTTATAACAAAGGATGAAAAACCTTTTAAAACCTATAAGATAGTAGACTTTATTCTCTACTTGACTCTTTTAATGGATCGCTTATTCCGTGCAGCTTAAACTTGTTGTTTATTGTATTTTATCGCTTAACACCGTGAAGGCTAATGATAAATTATTCGCATTATCTTAGTCATAATATTTCTTCTTGGGCTAGTTGAGCTCACCCTTTCTTTCACCGTTTCTTCTTGAAATGAGAACATAAATTTGACGAGAGCCTGGGAACCAAGTAATGGTCCGAGGGTAGCATTAAGTAGTCCTCACTATTCTACGCTGAAATAGTATGATAATAGTAGTTGTAAGACCCCAACTTATTATTAATGAAATATAATTTTCTCTATTTATTATTTTGAAATAGTAAGGGTTGATTTGATTAATGTGGATAGTTAAGGGTAAAATACGCAAATACTTCAAAATAAGCAAGTGGTTATAAAATATTCATTGTTGTTTGAGAATATTCGTTTGGTCGTGGAATATTCGTGACTCGTTGGAATATTCGCACGACGTACAAGCACCCATGTGTGGGCCCCATAACTAAAGCGATTGGATGAAGAAAACGACAAATATAAGTTGTTTAAAAATAACAACGTAGTTGTTACTGCTAATATCGTTAAAATACTCCTGTGGTTAAAACACAAGAAGACACCAGATTGCACCAATTATTGATTCTTACGTAAGAAGGCACTACTCAATAATGGTTACGAATTATCGCTCAAGATTTTTTATTGATTTAATAATTGTTGCGTTGATATTTTATATTGTTGTTGTTTCAATAATCACATTACACAAGATTTTTCATTATCGAAACAATAATTCATATTATCCTAATAATATTATTAGATAACATTATTGGCAATGTCTAGAAAGTTCTGCTCTAAGGAGAGGTTTGGTCACCTAATTGCGCCACCAAGAAGGAGAGAATTTTATCGAAAGCCCCTCTTCTTTAACCGCCCGTCATCACAATATCAGGATTCTCAGTAATATTATTTGTGAATAATTAATTATTGATTCATATGATGAGGAAAATATTGATTTTATGTGGATATAGATGGAGAAAATTTTAATGTGACAATTGTTGAAAATTGAAATTTTATCTTTTTCTCGATAAAATAATTCATTTAAATATATTATTATATTTTAATAATATAATAATGGTGATATTTTTACAACGAATGTGGGATATATGAGTATACGAGGAGGAAGAGTATTTTTGTTGCAATAAATGTTTAAAACATGTTAAACATGCTCAAATATGGGACCCCATTTATCGATCGAAATTTGATTATACCGTAAAATCGCCTCTGCTTGTGGATTTCGGTTAATTTCTATTTGGAATTTGGAAAAACTTTCTTCTGCAAAGTTGTAGAGAATTGAATTTCCTATAAAAACTCCCGAGATTCAATTTTCCGATGAAAGGGCTATTTATTATGAATTATTGAAGTTCAAGTTCAAATAATTGATTTTTGGAAGTTTAAAATATTTAAAATTAGAAAAAACGTTTTTCTTACTTTTTCTAGAATGTGGCATGGGTTTGATGGTCAAATCAGATTCTAGGTATGCATAGGAAATTTATATAATTATATTATTAATTTATTAAATTTTCTCTGCTTGTTGTTCTAAGCAATTTCCTATAAATAAGTGCTTAGGTTAGAATTGAAAATGACACCGTTAAATCCAAGTTTTCTCTCTATATTATCGAGCGTATTCTTGTGAGTATTTTGAGTATACTTTGAGTATTGTTAGACGGTCAAGTTCCTTCAAAGACTATATCCCAGATTCCAAATTAAGTACTAATCTTTCGAGGTAAGGATATTATTTTTTTCAGAATGATATTATTTCTTCAATATCATTATGTTGAAATATTGATCTCAAGTTTTTATCAAATTTGGAACTTTTGGTGTCTGAGAGTTACTATTCACGATATCTATTCACGATACTTATTCACTTAATCTAAGACTATTCATCGAAAAATAAAAAATTTCTCTTTTCGTCTAAAATATCTATTCTCGATACTAGCTTTTTGATCAGATCCATGTTTTGATCATTCTCAATTTTACACCACTATGATTATTTTTGAGGTATTTTTAAACATGGATAAAACAAAGTACTAATCCTTAATCCTTAATCCTCATCATTTTGTTTCACCGGATTCGCTTTTAAAAATATTTTTCATCATCCTCGCCTTAAATGATGATATTATTGAATATCTTTAGCCCAGAGTAAAAGATGAATGATTTTCAAGAATATCTTCGGTCGTGTAGTAAGAAGATGAACAGTGTTTAGATGAACACGACTTAATCGATGAATATCTTCGTCTCAGAAAAAGATGAATGAATATTTGATTCCGTATGTATATTGATTGATGTTACAGGATAAAAGATAGACGATGAACTTTTAAATTCATACATGTAAGATAGTAGTTTGCATTCTCTACTTAACTCTTCTAATGAATTATTATTTCAAATTATGAATATTGATTTAAAATTTGTTGTCTATCAGATTCTATTAGATTTTTCCCCTCGTTGAAGACTAACGGTAATTTGTTGTATATTATCTTAGTCATAATATTCTTTATCGGGCAAGTCGAGCTCACCCTTTTCCTTTTTGTTCCATTTTTCTTCTCGAGGAGGCGAGAATATAAATGAGTACTAGCCTGGGGTATGGAATGAAAGTTTTAGAAAGAGATTGTTTAGTAGTTCTCACCATTTTGTAAAATAATGTATCAATAAATGTGATGAGGATTTATTTGAGTATAGATATTGTCTGTAAGATAATATTTGTATTCAAACTCACGCTTTCTGGTATTGTAATAATAAAGTTGTAGTTGTTTCGTACCAGTATTGACAACTAGTAATAGGTGATGTATACCTATTTTGGGGGCGCCACAAATTGGTATCGTAGCTTAGGATATGATCTCCATGAGAGATCTGGGAATGTAACTAGGAGGGAGAGACGAGTAAATCCTTCGCTAGTGTGTCCTACCTAAGCTTATTTTTTTAGTTGGTCAAGATATAAGGATATTATGTGATATATTGATTTCCTTAATTAACCCTTGTTTTACGACAAGATTTGAGAATGTCGACCGAGAATATTAACAATGGAAATGAGACCGTGGAGAGGCTCAGACTCACCAACGAGGAGAACGCGTAACAGTCGGGCAATGTTCCTCCCGTGAACAACACCAATGAAAGAGATGATGAACGAGGGGATGTTTAGAAGCTTTTTACAGCTTATGCAAAATCGATTTAGGAGACTCGTGTTCAAAATACAGGAGGAAATGATAGCAATTCACGGTTGTCACAAAATGCAAGCGCTTCAAAGAGTCGGGACCACCGTAATTTAAGGGAAAGCCGATCCGATCACCATGGAAACACGGGTCAAACAAATTACCAAGATATTCGATGTCTTGGGATGCACTAAGAAAACGTAAGGTTCCATTCGCCACCTTTATGTTCCGTGGTGAGGCGGAGATCATCGGTGGGAGTCTCAGGAAGCGCACTCCATCCAAATTCCGCACTCAAAGATGTCTCGGGAGACATTTCAGAATTATTTAATGACAAATACTTTCCGGAAAGTGTTCATTATACGATGAAGGAAGTGGAGTTCATCGATTAGAACAAAACAACACGACGGTGTCTCAAAGACGAGGCAAAGTTTGCAGAGTTATCCGTGTTTGCACCTCATTTGGTGGAGAATGAGGAACGATGACGCGGATGTTTTTTTAGAGAGGTTTGAAACCCAAGATACGACAATATCTCATTTCTCATAAATTTTCTCTATTCGAGATGTTGTAGCAATGTGGCTCAATTATTAGAAATGCGATAACGAGTACGGCCAACCGAGGACCATAACCAGGATCGCATCGTAGATAAAGAACAACAATGTAATAATGATAACCAAATGAGAAAGAAAAGAGACGGACAAAATGGTAACCACTCCGGTGGTAATCATGGCCATGAAAATAGAAGAAGCGAAATCAAGAGGAGATTTTAAAAGAGGAGATTTAACAACGACCATGTGAAGACGATAAAGGCCAAAGAAAGAATCGGTTCTAAGGGAGGAGAACGACCACCCATCATATGCTACAAATGCGAAAAGAGGGACATATCACCAAAACCGCCCACAACAGCTCAAGGTATGCTATAATTGTGGAAAGGAAGGACATATAGCTCGAGATCAGACAAGAAATAAACCTAGTTCAATGGGGACGACGGTGACTCAAAAGATCGTCCCGTAAAAGTCAAAGTCAACGATTCCGGAAGAAGCGTTTGTTGTGATCGGTCATAAATGCGAGGAACCCAAACGAGGTGATCACGGTAAGCTATTTATAAATTCTCACTAAGTTTATACCTTACTTGATACATTTGCTACCCATTCATTTATCTCTCCGCATGTGCTCAACGCTTAAACTCGACCGAGAAATTAGACTTCGACCTATCTCGTGGAAACTCCGTTAGAGAAACTTTCATCACATCCACTCGCTTATAAATCTTGTTTGATTCAAGTCGGCACCATCACCTTACCGTGACCTTATCTCTTTAAAGATACTTGCTTTTGATGTGATTTTAGGATTGATCGTTAACTACTCATCATGCCAAAATTGATTGTTTTCGTAGCGTCATTAGTTTTCATATTCCTAACCAACCCGTTGTATTTAATTCAAGCAACTAAACCATTAAAATCAATCACCGCCATATCTAATCATAAAGCTATTCGCTTATCAAAAAACGGATGTCAAGCTTTCTTAGCCCATGTTATGGATTTGAATAAAGACACGCCAAATTTGAATAATATTCTGTTGTTATCGAATTTCCGACGATTTCAAAGAACTTCCCTGCCTACCCCGTAACGTGAAGTTGAATTCTTTATTGATCTTGAACTCCGCACAAAGCCCATTTCTAAAACCCCATATCGAATGGCTCCTATTGAACTTCAGAGTTAAAGGTCCAACTACAGAAATTGTTGGACATCGGTTTCATTCGGCCCCAAGACATCTCCTCGGGGTGCTCCTGCTTTATTTGTAAAGAAGAAAGACGGGAGTATGCGACTTTGTATCGACTATCTGAATCGAACCATATCACCATCAAGAATAGGTATCCTCACCTCGTATTGATTACTTGTTTGACCAAATTAGTAAGGGGCACAATTCTTTTCAAAATCGATCTTCGCTTCTCGATATCATCACCAAGATTAGAACCGAGGATATTCCAAAGACCGCTTTTTAGAACTCAAGACGGGCATTATGAATTCTTAGTCATGTCTTTCGACCGACTAATGCTCCTCGGGCTTTTATGGATACGATGAACCGAGTATTCAAGGAATATTTGGATCATTTGTTGTTGTTTTTATTGATGACATCCTTATATATTCCAAAAGTCGTGAAGATCATGAGCACCATTTGAAGTCGGTACTCCAAAGGCTTCGTGAAAACAAACTATATGCCAAATTAAAGAAATGCGAGTTCGCTTGAGGAAGTAGCATTCCTTGGGCACGCAATGTCAAAACATGGAGTATCCGTTGATCCCACCAAGATTGAAGCAATACAAAGTTGGAGCAACCAAGCTCATGATCAAGTACGTAGCTTTTTGGGCTTAGCCGGCCGGTTATTATCGAGATTCGTGGAAGGGTTTTCTCGAATCGCTACTCCATTAACTCAAATAACTCCTAAGGATACAAAATTCATTTGAGCGAAGAATGCGAGAAAAGTTTCCAAGAGCTTAAGAGGAGACTTATTTCTAAGACTGCTCTAACAATACCATCCGGTTCGGATGGATTTGTTATCTACAAATGATGCTTCGTGCAAAGGGTTAGATGTGTTCTCATGCAACGTGGGAAAGTCATAGCCTTTGCCCTCGCGACAACTTAAAGAGTTTGAGAGGAATTATCCTACTCATGATCTAGAGTTAGCGTGATAATGCTTTTTAAGCTTAAAGATATGGAGGCACTATCTATATGGGGAGAAAGTGGAGATATATTCGCACCATAAAAGCCTTAAATATTTCTTCACTCAAAAGAACTCAACACGCGGCAGCGAGAACGCTGGCTCGAGCTATTGAAAGACTACGACCACACTATTCAATACCATCCCGGAAAAGCGAACGTGGTAGCCGACGCGTTGAGTAGAAGATCATATGCAGAACGAGTGCGATGATGTCAAGTATACGACAGAAAGCAACCTTTAATAGAAAAGTTAAGGTCGCTCAAGCCACCGAATTTTGAGCCGATGCGTATGAAGAAGAAAGTACAAGAAGGAGCTATTCCTAAGCGAGAATTGATGAAGAAGGAATACTTGAGTCCACTCTAGACTTTGTGATCCTAACGACTCTGATTTGAAGTACAAGATTATGATGGAGGCACACAATACACCATTTGCAATCCATCCTGGAAGTACTAAAATGTATCGTGATCTTCGACATACATTTTGGTGGAACAATATGAAGAGAGAGATTGCAAAGTTTATGTGACGCCCCCAAAATTAGGTATACGTCACCCATCTTGGGTCGCCACTTACATGGTACATAAATTCAAATACAACTTACTAATATAATTGTCATGTACAATACGACATAAACTGTGAGTTTGAATACAAATATTGTCTACTAGATATTATACAAACTCAAAAGGAGTCCTCATTACAACTATTATCACACTATTTCACGTAATAGTGAGGACTACTAATGCTATCCTCCGACCATTACTCCGCTCCCGACTCGTCTCCAGCTTATGTTCTCATTTCACGAAGAGAACAAAGGAAAGAAAGGGTGAGCTCAACTAGCCCAAGAAGAAATATTATGACTAAGATAATGCGTAATAAATTATCATTAGCCTTCAACAAAGATGTTAAACCGATAAAATACAATAGACAACAAGTTTAATCGCAGCTGAATAAGCAATCCATTAAAAGAGTCAAGTAGAAAATAAAATCTACTATCTTTTATGATTTAAAAGGTTTTCATCAATTTTATAAATTTAGACTCAAATTAATGAATAAACCACAATATCTAATCATCCCTGCACCACTGGCCAAAGATTTTCATCAAATTATCAATGGTCATGACTATACCGAATCACCCCGGTCATAATCATACCAAAAACTATCCACCACCGCATTACAGCCATCGAGGACTTTTGTCACATCATTTATATCAAGCCACGATTATACCGAATGATCCTCGTCATAATCATACTAAGTTCATCTATGCACGTAAGCCAAAGATAACATAATATAACATGAGGATGATGACAATAACATAATAATTCAATAAAACAAGTTCAAGAATTATTTTATCCAGAATTAAGAACGCCCAAATTGTCAACAAGATACTGCTTTTTGTAGAGTAAAATTCAAGAATGATCGTAAGAATATTTCCATGAAAAGATATCGGATGAAACGCAAATATCAAGGATATTCTACTAATTTCATGGAGTATAAAGTCAAAGTTTTAACTAACCGGGTATAATAAAGAATGGAATAACAAAGGAAATCACCATGCATGCGAGATTGCATGATAAAAGTTATTCCAATGTAATAATAATAATCTAAACCAGTCGTGAAATTCACAATCGATGTGATGATCCAATGTAATAATAAATGCCAATAATAATAAACAATGAAATCAATTCCTGTAAAAACACACGCATGTGATATTCCAATGTAATAATAAATGCGAAATAATAAACAATGAAACCAGTCCTGCAAAAAACACACGCATGTGGATATTCCAATGTAATAATAAAGAATGGAATAATGTAAGAAGATCACCAAGTATAGGGATTCCACATACACAAAAGTTATTCCAATGTAATAAATAAGAATGGGATAATATAAGGATTTCACCAAGTATAGGTATGCCACAGATACAAAAGTTATGTATAGGGTATGCCACTTTTACAAAGTTATTCCAATGTAATAATAATGAATGGAATAATGTAAGTTCTCTTCATGAATAAGAAAGAATAACACCTTACGGCACAACAAATAATACCCTTTACCTTAGAAGAACCGAATATTGGCAAGGTGAAGTAGCGAATACTTTTCTTCTTTCTCTCTATAGTTTCTCTCTCTAGAGTTTCAAAGAATTCGTAAGAAAATAATGAAGGAATGAGCTTCTATTTATAGGAAAATAGAATGCATAGTAATTAATCCATGAACGGTCCCAGATTGATTTACTTTAATCTGACGGTCCATATTTAAAGCAAAATCTTTTAAATAAAATATAATATATTCTATTTATATAAAAAATTTTACTATGCAAACACTATGCAACACTATGCAAAACACTATGCAAAAATACTATGCAACACTATGCATAATAAAATATAATATATTCTATTTATGTAATAACTTTAATAAAGTATTCTATTTTATATAAAGATGTTTCGCTTTTATTACGTTAATAATACGAATAAAATAAAACGTCATTATCGCTATAATAATTCATATTATTAATCGACAATAATGGAATCAAACCGGTGACTTTCTCACATAAACATCAATAATCAATACCGCAAATTACTATGCAACCACACGACATCAGTATTTTTACTACCGAGTAGTTCAACAAGATTATCAACCAGTAAAACTTCCGCCGTTATTTCAATAAAATATTTTTGTCTTTTTCTCAATCCGACAATAATTCTGTTGTGGGGTCCACCAATGATTGAGCCGTTGCACAAATATTCCCTGCTAAACCGAATATTCCCCGACCAATCGAATATAATATAACCACTTGCATACTTTACAAAATTTATAAATACTACCCACAACTATAATATTATCTCAAATTCACACCATAATATTAAAAAATTATTTTGACAAAATTTAAATCTTTATTGATAAAATCTGGGGTCTCACATTTTATCTCAATGTGTTTAACTTGTCAACGTGTAAAGGCGGAGCATCTAGTACCTAAGGGTCCGTTGCAACCACTTGAGATTCCGAAATGGAAGTGGGAACACATTACCATGGATTTCGTTATTTCGTCTCTCCTACGGTTTCTCGTGTCATCAATGCTATTTGGGTTATTGTTGATAGATTAACCAAGTCTCGCTTCATTTCTTGCCGATACGGAGACTTATTCACTTGAACGCCTTCTTTAGTATGTGACGTGAATGAGATTGTGAGGTTGCATGGCATGCCCAGATCCATAGTTTTGGATCGTGACCCAAGATTCACTTCAAGATTTTGGGTTAGCTTGCAAAAAGCTATGGGCACGGATTTACGATTCGATTTAGGCATACCATCCTCAAACCAGACGGATAATCGAAAAAGGACTATTCAAACTCTTGAAGATTTATTAAGACTCGTGTCCTGAACTTCAAGGGCGCTGGGATAAGTATTTACCATTGGTAGAATTCTCCTACAACAACAGCTTATCGTGCAAGTATAGGTGTGGCTCCATTTGAAGCATTATATGGACGAAAGTGTCGCTTCTCCAAAGATGTTGGGACGAGGTGGGGTGAAGCAACATTGTTAGGGACTGAGTTAAGACGTATGATGACTTTTGGAAAAGATCCAAATGATTCGACAACGATACAAACCAAGACAAGATCGACAAAAGAGTTATGCGGATCTTCATCGAAAGGACGTGGAATTTAGTGTGGGGATCATGTATTGTCATGAAGTTGCTCCACGGAAGGGAGTTACAAGATTTGGGAAGAGAGGAAAGCTCAATCCACGATTTATCGGTCCATTTCAAATTCTCGACCGAGTAGGAAATGTAGCCTATAGACTCGCGTACCTCTCGAGTATGTCTCGTGTTCATAATGTGTTTCATATATCCGTATTTCAGAATATGTGAAAGACCCAAACCACGCTATTGAAGTTAGAACCGGACGAGATAGTCAAGACTTAACGTATGAGGAGGTACTGTCAAGATTTTAGATAGAAGGAGCATGTCCTACGCTGAAAGGTCATACCACAAGTTAAAGTTTTGTGGAGGAATCATGCTATAGAGAAATGACCGGGAATTGGAAACGGAAATGAAAGCGAGGTATCCTCTCCTTTTCAAACACCAGTGCACGTACGCCAATTTCGAGGAAGAAATTTCATAAGGAGGGAGGTCAGAAGACCCCAACTTATTATTAATGAAATTTAATTTTCTCTATTTATTATTTTGAAATAGTAAGGGTTGATTTGATTAATGTGGATAGTTAAGGGTAAAATACGCAAATACTTCAAAATAAGCAAGTGGTTATAAAATATTCATTGTTGTCGGGGAATATTCGTTTGGTCGTGGAATATTCAGATGATCGTTTGGGAATATTCGTGACGATTTACAAGCAAAATGTGTGGGCCCCATAACGAAAAAGCGATTGGATGAAGAAAACGACAAATATAAGTTGTTTAAAAATAACAGCGTAGTTGTTACCATTAATACTGTTAAAATACTCGGTGGTTAAAACACAGTAGCACACGGTATTGCACCAATTATTGATTCTTACGTAAGAAGGCACTACTCAATAATGGTTACAGAGAATTACCGCTCAAAGATTTTATTGAATTAATAATTACCGCGTTGATATTTTATATTGTCATTGTTTCAATAATTGTCATTACACAAGATTTTTCATTATCGGCTAATAATTCATATTATCCTAATAATATTATTAGATAACATTATTGGCAATGTCTAGAAAGTTCTGCTAAGGAGAGGTTTGGTCACCTAATCATGCGCCAAGAAGGAGAAATTTTATTGGAAAGCCCTCTTTTCTTTTGAACCGCCTCGTTGTCAATATCAGATTCTCAGTAATATTATTTGTGAATAATTAATTATTGATTCATATGATGAGGAAAAAATATTGATTTTATGTGGATATAGATGGAGAAAATTTTTAATGTGACAATTGTTGAAAATTGAAATTTTATCTTTTTCTCGATAAAATAATTCATTTAAATATATTATTATATTTTAATAATATAATAATGGTGATATTTTTACAACGAATGTGGGATATATGAGTATACGAGAGGAAGAAGAGTATTTTTGTTGCAATAAATGTTTAAAACATGTTAAACATGCTCATGGGACCCCATTTATCGACCGAAATTTGATTATAAATTGTAAAATCGCCTGCTTTATGGATTTCGTTAATTTTCTATTTGGAATTTGGAAAACTTTCTTCCGCAAAGTTGTAGAGAATTGAATTTCCTATAAAAACTCGCGATATTCGAATTTTCCGATGAAAGGGCTATTTATTATGAATTATTGAAGTTCAAGTTCAAATAATTGATTTTTGAAGTTTAAAATATTTAAAATTAGAAAAACGTTTTTTTCTTACTTTTTCTAGAATGTGGCATGTGTTTGATGGCTGAAATCAGATTCTAGGCATGCGTATGAAATTTATATAATTATATTATTAATTTATTAAATTTTCTCTGCTTTTGTGTTCTAAAGAATTTCCTATAAATAGGGTGCTTAGGTTAGAATTGAAAATGACACCGTAAATCAAGTTTTCTCTCTATATTATCGAGCGTATTCTTGTGAGTATTTTGAGTATACTTTGAGTATTGTTAGACGGTGCAAAGTTCCTTCAAAGACTATATCCCAGATTCCAAATTTAAGTACTTAATCTTTCGAGGTAAGGGATATTATTTTTTCAGAATGATATTATTTCTTCAATATCATTATGTTGAAATATTGATCCAAGTTTTTATCAAATTTGGAACTTTTGGTGTCTGAGTTACTATTCACGATACTTCACTACTTTCATTCATTCAATATTCAAGACTATTCATATTCATCGAAAAATAAAAATTTTTCTTTTCGTCTCAAAATATCTATTCTGGATACTAGCTTTTGATTGTATCCATGTTTTGATCATTCTTGAATTTTACACCACTATGATTATTTTTTTTGGTATTTTTAACATGGATAAAACAAAGTACTTAATCCTTAATCCTTAATCCTTGTCATTTTGTTTCACCGGATTCGCTTTTTTAAAAATATTTTTCATCATCCTCGCCTTAAATGATGATATTATTGAATATCTTTAGCCTTGTAGTGCAAAGATGAATGATTTCAAGAATATCTTTGGTCAGTAGTGCAAAGATGAACAGTGTTTAGATGAATATGACTAATCGATGAATATCTTCGGCCAGTGTAGTGCAAAGATGAATATTTGATTCCGTATGTATATCGATTGATGTTACAGGATAAAAGATAGACGATGAACTTTTAAATTCATACATGTAAGATAGTAGTTTGCATTCTCTACTTAACTCTTCTAATGAATTATTATTTCATTGCGAATATTGATTTAAAATTTGTTGCCTATCAGTATTCTATTAGATTTTTTCCCGTTGAAGACTAACGATAATTTGTTGTATATTATCTTAGTCATAATATTCTTTATCCGGGCTAGTTGAGCTCACCCTTTTTCTTTTTGTTCCATTTTTCTTCTCGTGAGGCGAGAATATAATGAGTACGAAGCCTGGGTATGGAATGAAGGTTTTAGAAAGAATTGTTTAGTAGTCCTCACCATTTTTGTAAAATAATGTATCAATAAATGTGATGAGGATTTATTTGAGTATAGATATTGTCTGTAAGATAATATTTGTATTCAAACTCACGCTTTTACTTGCAGTAATAATAAAGTTGTAGTTGTTTTTTGCATCATGTATTGACAACTCGTAATAGGTGATGTATACCTATTTTTTGGGGGCGCCACAAGAGTAATGAGGACTCTTTTGAGTTTGTATAATATCTAGTAGACAATATTTGTATTCAAACTCACGCTTATGTCGTATTGTACATACCTACGCTTATATTAAGAAGTTGTATTTGAATTTATGTACCATGTAAGTGGCGACCCAAGATGGGTGACGATACCTAATTTTGGGGCGTCCACGCTTATATTAGTAAGTTGTATTTGATTTTATGTACCATGTAAGTGGCGACCCAAGATGGGTGACGATACCTAATTTTGGGGCGCCACAATTTGGTACTGAGCTTAGGGATACGATCCCCGGCCGAGGTTTGAGATAAGAACTAGGAGGGAGAGATTTGGGAATTTCTTCGCTAGTATGACCTACCTAAATTTATTTGGTATTTAATTGGTCTGGTTGGGAGTATAGGGATAATATGTGATATGTTAATTAACCCTTTTTGTGACAAAGTGTTTGAGAATGACATCCTAAAATGCCGAGATAAGCAATGAAGCACATGAGAGTGTTGATTCAAATTCAAAACAAAAGGTAACGACCAACAACACGATAATAATCATATCGGTGGCAAAGGCTATCGTAACAATGATAACCATCGTGGGGGAAATTATCATGCTAAGAATGGTAACCACTTCGATGGGTAATCATGGCAAAGATAATAGAAGTGGAAATTGCAAGAAGAGAAGGTCATTTAGCTCAATTTTGTTGTGCACCAAAGTCAAGTCTAGTCTGACGGTGGCACCAAAGGTGGATATGGACAAAACAAAGTCGTTGGTTTTAGGAAGTGCATTTTTTATGACTTCTCAAAAGCGAGTAAACCGAACGGGTTAGCACGGGTTAGTTAATTATAAATTCATAAGTCTATACCTTATAAGATACCCTGTTCTACCCATTATTTTATCTCTCTTGCTTATGCTCAACGCTTAAATTTGACTCTCAGGAGAAGTTAGACTTTGACTTATTGGTTGAAACTTCGTTAGTAGGAGCCTTCGTTCACCGCTTACTATTTTTAAATCTTGTTTGATTCAAATAAACACTTTCACGCTGCTTCGTCGATCTTATCTTTTGAAAACACTTGCTTTTGATGTGATTTTAGGAATCAATTGGTTAACTACTCATCATGCTTTTCGTAAGGTTGTTAGCTTTTATATTCATAACCAACTCAATTGTGCGAATTCAAGTAACCAAACTACTAAAGTCAATTATTGTTATATCAAACCATAAGTAAAGAGCCCCGAACCTTTCGTTGTTGACTTCCTTGTGTGGAATGCACCGCCCAAGCTTCAGAGAGGCGACATCGTGAATGAAGATGGCAAGTTTATAGGTATCATTGTGAGGTGCTAACTAGGTTAAGGGATAGAAGTCACAGTTGGTATCAATGTGACGTACTATCCAAGTCTTGGATGAGAGTCACAGTTTTGAATGATATTTCTATTATTAATAAATTTCCTGGTGTATTCTTGAAGACTTCTTAGCCTACTTAGAACGTGAAATCGAATTTTGTATTGACCCCAGTACAAAAACCCATTTCTTAAACCCTCAAATATTTCTTCAACTAAAAGGATCTGTTTACGAGGATTATGATGAAAGTCATAATAAATGCATTGGACTAATGAAAATCATGGGTATATGAAGTATTAGTAAGTGTTATGATGAGTTATGTTGGTTATTATGTGAAAACATGAAAGTTTCTTAGAAATCACAAAGAGTTGAAAATCAGATTTTGGTGAAAAACGTAACATGAAATTCAATTGACCATATCTCCTATTATATTTTGAATTTTTGAATGTGGTCAAGTCCTAGAGTTAGATCTATGAGTTACCTAACTAATCCAAGTGGAATTACTGGAAAAAGTGTTGTAAATTTTTGTGTGGACTGATTTTAGCAAAGGAGTGCAAAGCTGTAAAAATCGAAAAAGCTGCTGCCATGATTTTAGAGGGGCTATTTCGGCCACTTAAATTATGAGAAAAATTCTGGCCTTTTGGGACATGAAGGTATATGGTATAAAAGTATCTCCTGTCCAAAAATGAGCTCATTCTCGACTTAAAATGAGCAAGTTATGACTATTTCAATATTTAGGTTTTTCCGATTTAAAAACGCTTATAACCGAGTTCTATAACTCCGATGACCATGAAATTTAAACTGGAAGCTCACGTTAACATGTGTAAGGTCCTGTCAAGATTTGGGAATTTTGGAGTTAAACTTGAGGTAGCTAATTTCTTAAGGAATTAATTAGAAATTGATTTTGAAAAATAGTAAATGAATTTTAAAATTCGAGAAAAATATATTTTCATTATGGGACTATATTATGCTAAATCCCAGAAAAGAAATATTTTGGGACAGATTTGGTATTTTCATGAAAATAGTTTAGTTACTAAAATATATACGAGTTAAATATGTTATGTGAAGTAACAAAGTTGAAAATAGGATTTTATGGCTTGTAGAATCCTATATGTAGTATATGCATATTTTGTTTTGAGGGATTTGATAATTGGTGATGATATCTTATGAGTATGGCATTTTGAATGATTAAATGCATTATATGATAAAGCGTAAACAATTGAGATAAATTATTTATAAATTTAAGAAGTGATTAAAATATTGTTATAATATTAATGATATTAGATTATAAGATTATTAAGTGATTGATAACATGGGGATATTCTTGAATCTCGGATAAATTATATTATAAATGTTTAATATTTATCCTTTATCTCATTTGATTGATTCTTTATATCATTATCCTCATGTTTATGTTATGATGAAAGTCATCTCGTCGTGATACTAATGAATACACTGTAGTGCATAGATGGATGGACTCGGTATGATTATGACCAGGGATTGTTCGGTATAATCATAACCGTAATTGAAAACACGATTATCTTTGGCACGTAGTTCATGGATAATTTGTGGTCGTGATACTAATAAATACACGATTATCTTTGGTCAGTAGTATCCTCATGGATAATTTGTGGTCGTGATACTAATGAATACACGATTATCTTTTAATGAAAGTATGGATAATTTGTGGTCGGATATCTAATGAATACATCGATTATCTTTGGTCAGTAGTAGTGCATGGATAATTTGTGGTCGCGATACTAATAAATACACGATTATCTTTGGGCGGTAGCATGGATAATTTGTGGTCGTGATACTAATGAATACACGATTATCTTTACCGTAGTAGTGCATGGATAATTCGTGTTCGTGATACTAATGAATATCCTCGGCCCAGTAGTGCGGGGATGATTCGATGATATGGATTAATTATCGAAATCGAGTCTCAAAGAATGAAATATTAATTCATGGATGTGGTAAAAGTCATCTTTGGTCGAAGGTGCATTGATAGACTTGGTATGATTACGACCAAGGATTATTCTTATAATCATGATCAGATTGAAAACACGAATATCCTCGCCAAAAGGTGCATGGATAATTCGTGGTCGTGATACTATTAAGTCGCTGGCCTCAAAGATTATTGGTTTTACAACAGATATCTTTAGCGCAGAAGGCAAAAGATGAATTGTTAATGAATATCTTTGGCGGATCACAAGATGAATTTAATATTTTTAACGATAAAGGTATTCAAGGTATCCTCACCTCTTATCATACCATACTGTATCGCATTCTAATTTCGAGGGCAAAATTTCATAAGGAGGGAGATCAGAGACCCCAGATTTTATCAATAAAGATTTAAATTTTATCAAAATAATTTTTTAATATTATGGTGTGAATTTGAGATAATATTATAGTTGTGGGTAGTATTTATAAATTTTGCAAAAGTATGCAAGTGGTTATATTATATTCGATTGGCTCTGAAAATATTCGGTTTAGCAGGAATATTCGTATAACTACTCAATCATCAGTGGACCCTATTAATGTAATTATCATTTGATTGAGAAAACGACAAAAATATTTTATCAAAATAACGACGAAAGTTTTACCGTGGATACCGCTGAACTACTCTCTAGTAGTAAAAAGACAAAGAATACGTGTGGGTTGCATAAGAAGACACTACCCGATTTATTATCGATGCTTATGTGAGAAGTCACCACTTTGATTCCATTATCATCGATTAATAATATGAATTATTATAATGATAATGACGCTTTTGTTTTATTCAGATTATTAACGTAATAAAATGTAAACATCTTTTATATAAAATGTATACTTTATTAAAATTATTCTATAAATAGAATATATTATATTTTATTACGTAGTGTTGCATAGTGTTTTTAGTAGTATTTTGTATAGTGTCAGATAGTATTTTTGCATAGTAAAATATTTTATATAAATAGAATATATGATATTTTATTTAAAAGATTTTGCTTTAAATATGGATCGTCCGATTAAAATAAATCAATCTGGACTGCTCATGGATTAATTACTATGCATTCTATTTTCCTATAAATAGTAAGCTCATTCCTTCATTATTTTCTTACTTAATTCACCTAAACTCTGTAGAGAGAAATTATAGAGAAGTTTATGAGAGAAAATCTATAGAGGAAAGAAGAAAAGTATTCTCGCCACTTCACTTTTCCAATATTCATTTCTTTTACAGGTAAGTGGATTATTTGTTTGTATGCACTTCGTAAGGGGTGTTATTCTTTCTTATTCATGCAGAGAACTTCTATTATTCCATTCATTATTATTCTCATTTAATAACTCCGTAAAAGTGGTATACCCTATACATAACTCAGATATGCAGAGATACCCTATACTTTGTGAAATCCTTTATGTTATTCCATTCTTATTTATTCTGTTGAATAACTCAGATACGCTTAATCCCTATACTTGGTGATCTTCTTCTCGTATTCCATTCTTTATTATTCTCGCTGGAATATCCTCAGATGTGTGTTTTACACCTGGACCGGGTTCCCATTGTTTATTATTCCGCATTTATTATTCTCATTGGAATATCCTCGTCGTGTGTTTTTACACCTGACCGGGTTCCATTGTTTATTATTCAAAGATTTATTATTCTCATTGGATCATCCTTGCTTGTAAATTTCACCGACCGGTTCCGTTATTATTATTCTGCTGGAATAACCTGCCATGTGAAGCACCGCATGCACGGTGATTTCTTTTGTTATTCCATTCTTTATTATACCCAAATTAGTTAAAACTTTTTTGAACTATACTCCATGAAATTAGTAGAATATCCTCGATATTCATGCTTCATCCAAAGATCTTTTCATGGAAATATTCTTCCGATCATTCTTGAATTTTACTCTACAAAACAAAGATTCTGTTGACAATTTGGACGTTAATAATTTCTTTGGATAAAATAATTCTTGAACTTGTTTTATTGAATTATTATTTCATCATCATCATCCTCATGTTATATTATGTTATCTTCTGCTTACGCACATGATGAACTTAAGATTTAGTATGACCGATTGCGGATCATTCTAAGATAATCATGGCCATTGTTATAAATGATGTGATAAAAGTCCTCAGCCATCAGAATGCATGTACGATGATGGATAGTTTTTGGTATGATTATGACCGGGGTGATTCTAAGATAGTCACGACCATCGATAATTTGATGAAAATCCTCGATCGTGGTACATGATGGATGATTAGATATTGTGGTTTATTCATTAAACCGTAGTCTTAGTGATAAAAATTTATGAAAACCTTTTAAACCTAAAAGATAGTAGAATTTTATTTTCTACTCGATTTTTAAATGGATCGTATATTCACCGCAGCTAAACCGGTTGTCTATCAGATTTTATCGGGCTTAACATCTTTGTTGAAGGCTAATGATAATTTATTCTCGCATTATCTTAGTCATAATATTTCTTCTTGGCTAATTGAAATTAACCTTTTCTTTTCACCGTTTTCTTCTTGAAATGAGAACATAAATTTTATTTAGTCGGGGAACTGAGTAATGGTCCCAAGATAAGATTAAGTAGTCCTCACTATTCTCGTAAAATAGTGTGATAATAATCAGAATGAGGACTCCTTTTGAGTTTGTATAATATCTAGTAGACAATATCAGATTCAAACTCACGCTTATGTCAGATTGCATACCCACGCTTATATTAAGTAAGTTGTATTTGAATTTATGTATCTACGTAGTTGGCGACCCAAGATGGGTGACGATATACCTAATTTTAGGGGCGTCATGCACTAATTTTCTTTTTTTTATGTCTATATTCAATAATTTATCTTTTTCTCTATAATTAAAATTATATACTCTCTCTGTCAGCTTTTAGAGTTACAGATAAAAATTAAAAAAATAATTATATAACATTAAATATAATATTAATTGTTTATAATACCTTTTACTATATATTTATCTAACTCTCTCATCCTTAACATTTTTTAATAAAGAATAATTTTTAAAAAATTATGATTAATTCTTCTAGATTATAAAACGTCAAATAATTTTTAAAAAAAGGCTTAAATATAAATTACTACATTAAGCTATTATTTTTTTCACTTCGGTGATCCACCTTTTAATTTTTTTAATTAGATGATTAAATTTTTAATTTTTTCTACTTTGATTTCAATTGAACTGCCATGTCACAAATTAATGACGTGGTACAAACATGTGTCATTTTAGTTCTGATGTGTCAAAAAAAATATTTTTTTATTTAATTATTACTCTCTCCGTCCTAAATTAATTGCTCAATTTTGACTTTTTAAAGTCAAATCGACTATTTTAAATTAATAATAAAGAATATATAAATATATTTCTAAAATCATAAAATTGGGATTAAGAATAAATCAGATATACTTTCTTTTGCTATAATCTCTTCACCTATATTTTAAAGAAAAATAAGAAAAAAGATTAGTTTTAAAATTCAGAATTTTGACTTTAAAAAGTAAAAACCGAACAATTAATTTGGGATTTTATAGATCATTTTAATTAAATAAAAGATAAAAACATAACAAAACATAACCTATACTAATTATTAAAAAGCAAAATCAAAATTAACCAATCTCCTCTCTTTTAATTCATCAGTGAGTTTCCAATCTTAAAATTTTTTTGCGCTCCTTTCATTCTTCGATTTCATTGTGGAAAAAAAGCCTCATCATTTGGGGTTTCAAATCTTAAAACTCAATCTCAAAAATCTTTTGCGCTCCTTTCATTCTTCGATTTCAAATCCAAATCTGATTTGCTCTCGATTTCACAGTAAAAGATGAAGACGGAGGCGGAGTGGAGGTGGAGTGGAGGAGGCGGTAGCGCGTGGTGGTGACGGAGGTGGTGGGATCTAGATGGATTCACTTTCTCTATCCTCACTTCATTGATGGCTTTCTTGAGAAAGCCAAGACATTGAATTCTTTCAAATTAGGATTTCAAAAAAAGGTAGAATGAAGGCAAAGATTGGTGATTTTCGTTGTTGAATTGGGTCTCAACTCTCAACCCAATTGCTTATAATAAATCTTAAATATATTTAGCTTTTCGTATTAATATTCATCTTTAGCTAGTAATGATGAGAGTTCAACAACAACTGAGAAAGAAGTGATTAAGTTTGAGTACTTGGATGATAGCGAGTGTCTTGGAGGAGCTTCTTGAATCAGAACAAAAAGATGAAAAATCAAACAAAGATCGAGTATTTTAAATGCACTTTTAATTTTAATTACTTCCTCCGTCCCAAATTAACTATTCAGTTTTGATTTTTTTAAATCAAATTAACTATTCTTAGAATTAATAATTAAGCATATATAAATATATTTCTAAAATTATAAAAATTAGGATTATTAATAAATTGTATATACTTTCTTTTGGTTATAATCTCTTCACCTATATTTTAGCAAAAATAGTAAAAGATTAGTTTTAAAAATAGTCAATTTAATTTTAAAAAATCAAAACTAAACAATTAATTTAGGACGGAGGGAGTATTATTTTTATCCCCTGTATCCTTTTTCGGTATTTTTTTTTTATAAATTTATTTGTTTTTATCTTCTTTTAATTCTTGCTAGATTTGAAGAGAAACATATATTAATTTGATAATAATTAAATAAAAAATTATTTCTTTTTGACACATCAAAACTAAAATGTCACATGTTTGTGCCACATCATCAATTTGTGACATGACAGTTCTGATTGAATTAAAGTAAAAAAAAATTAAAAAATTTTATAACCTAATTGAAAAAATTAAAAAATGGAACACCGAAATAAAAAAAGGGTAATAGTTTAGGATAATAATTCATATTTAAGTTTAAAAAAATAAAATCATCTAAAAAGTTTTAAAAAATAAAATCATCTAAAACTAGAATAAAAGGAGTACAAAAAATTTAAAGTATATCTCTTAAATATTATATCATTTTAATTAACATACATTTATTAAATTACGTCGGTTTGGCGATTCTTTTAAAAAATAAGTGGGAACGCACGTGATATTTTTGTAAATAAAAGAAAATCAGGTGGGACAATTCTCTTTTAATACTCCCTCCGTCCCATAGTTATTAGCTGATTTTCTATTTTGAGATGTCCCAATATATAGGCTACTTACTATTTATAAAATTTAGTTGGTTCATTGTTTTATTTTTATGCCCTTATAATAAATATCCAACCATTACTCTTTTTTTGAAGAAACAACATTCAATGTCATTATTTTTATCACCACATTTAATGTTGTTGTATTCTCTTTGGTTAAAGTTCTATGGTTATGACTTTAACGCGTCCAATCAATCGATAAGTTGAGAGTTCCCAAAGTGATAAGTAAGCGAGAATTAACTTATTCATTAATTCCATATTAAGGGGTATATGTGGAAAATTTATGTTAAAATTGCCACTAAACTAATTTTTTAAATTATGTGCAAAAAAAAATCAACTTATAACTATGGACGGAGAGAGATTATTTTGTTTTTAATTTTTTTTTAAACAACGTAATTTTAATAAAAATATATTATTTAAGAGTTATGCTCTGTATAATTCAAAATCATAGAAATAATTCACTAATACCTGTGCTACAAGATTTGGTGGTCCCCTAATATTATATTTAAGCTATATATATATAAGGATAAAATTTAAAATTATTTTATATATTCTTAGTAATTTGACTTTTTTAATTTATGTAAAATTTATTTAAGTTGGGAAGGAAGGGAGTATATAATTAATTATAATATCAAGGAAAAAAATAATACTCCAATTATTTATAGTATACTTATAATATTTCTTATGAAACTCCAATTATGGTAAATACAAAAGCAAAGAAAATAAAGAGGGAAAAACTAGGATTATATGTGAGAAAAGAAAAAAAGACGGAAGGAGAGTTAATTTGTCGAGGGAGGAACGGCTTGGCCTCTGGCCTCGTTTCATCTTCTTCATGGAGACCTTACGTTCCTCCCTTCCTGTACACAAGTAAGTTACAGAATAATAAACGGATAGAAGGAGGAGTGAGAATTATTATATTAAATTAAATAGAAACCGGACAAATTAACAACTTCCCATCGAACACAATTGTCTTGCCGTATATTCCCCGTGATCATCACAATTTCTGGTCATTGATGGCAAACTGCCTCCCCTATTCCATCCTCGTCTCTCCTTCCTCCGCCAAATCCATTTTCCCCGACTCCTTCGCCGGCTTGAATAAGCATCATAAATCCTCTCTCTTCAAATTCCGTGGCCGTGCCTTCATCTTCCGCTCTGACCAACGCCGTCACACTCTCACCCGGAGGCTCCGACACCTCGCGGCTAGCAAAGCCCGCTCCTCACGCACTCCGTCTCCCCGCTTTGTTGGCTCTCCCAGAGGCTCCGCCGTGGCTCCGCAGCCATTGCCTCTTCCCGATGCAGCGCATACATTGCCGCCGTCCTATAGCACGGTCAATACTCGTTTGCCGTTGCCCAAGACTGAGAAAGCGCCGACTCCTGCCAAATGTAAAAGAGAGAAGAGAGAACAATCCGATGCTCAGAGAAGAGATGCAAATGGCAATGGCGGTGCTGGATTTGCGAGGTAAATTTTTGAATATTTCAATGTTATTGCAACTTCGATGCATTAATTATTTCTATTAATCATTCACTTGCTTTTAAAGTTTTACAAGGGAACATGCTCAATATTTACTTGGTTATGTGTGCTTTTGATCTTGTTGTCTAGATTTTATTTATTGAGCTCATTTGAATTTGTTATGCACATATATACCTATATATGTGTGTGCTTCTGTTGTGTGTGTATATATGTAAATGGACAGGAAGTTACCTGAAAATTTGACAAGTCTATGTTATGGAATCTCTATAGCATCAAAAGTAAGTTGCATATTGATAAATGACTGGAATAATATTATGATTATGACATGACATTACACTGAAGATACATCTCTTGCAAAAATGTTTGCACAACTGTTCACCTTCACGGACAACTGGGGAATAGGCCATGCTGAAACCTTTTGTTTGGAAAGCCTAATTACCTACAAATTTGTGGGAAAATAAGTAAATGAAGAATAAAAAAATTGACATGACATAGAGTGCTTTAGTTGTCCCAGACATGAAACCTTAAAATTCTGGCACTTATATAATTTCCTTAAAATTAGCTTGCATTTTCAGCACTTTGTTTTGAATCAATGTTTAACAGGTGGCATGTATTTGCGAATAGTGTTTCTTATGTTTCAATTCAATTGGGTTGACACGGATGCTGTATATTTTGCCATTTGTTGACTCTATATTTGTCTCCCCTTGTTCTTGTATTTCAGGAGACCAGCTTCGCATGATTCTCGAAGGAATACAGAGCATGCTGATACTCTGGCGTCTAGGAGGTCACTTAGAAAACCAAATGGTACAAAGAAGTACATGCTCAACGTTCCTATCAGTATTCCAAGAAACCCTTTCTCAAGTCTTTCTCAAAGCCCACACAGAAGTATTTCTGATATTTTTACAACACACTACATGTCTCCTCCAGTGTTTCAAGCTTCGTATGCTTCAGAGCTGCCTCTTTCAGATATGACTCCAGGTCTAGGATTCTCTTATCAGAAGCCTTATGAGTCAATTGCTTTTAGTGTTGATAATTCATCCATCCATAGTTCAAGAGTGAGTTTCGGTCATAATGCCATAAGCCCTAATAGACCTGTTACACCTGTATCACCATTGCATAATAGATTATTAACTGACAATTCAATGGCACCACGTGAAAGTAACGGTCTTAATGCCATAAATTCTTGTGGACCTTTATCACCATGGCATATAACATTATCCACTGTCACTTCAATGGCACAACGAGAAAGTAATGCTCAGTCTAAGGTGCACCCGCATCCCTTACCACTCCCTCCGAATGCTGCCATTCTTCCTTCACAACCAGCTCCCAGCCCCAAAGTTACAGATAACCTGGAAAGTATTAAAAGTCGGTGGAAAAAGGGAAAACTTATTGGACGTGGGACATTTGGCAGTGTTTATGTTGGCTCCAATCGGTATGTAGAAATATATGCAATTTTTGATTTAGTTAGTTTTTACAGAGCATATCTAGTAATATTATTTCATTCAACAGAGAAACTGGAGCATTGTGTGCAATGAAAGAAGTTGAGTTAATACCAGATGACCCAAAATCGTCAGAATGTATAAGGCAATTAGAACAGGTTCTGCTTAATGTTTTTTAATATCTATATTTCTTTTGCAGTGTTTATACCTTTCTTTACACATGCTAAAAGTTTTATTGAAAAATTTGCTATGGTCCTACCTATCAAGCTATCATCGTATGCATGGTGAATATCACTGAATAACATATTTTAGGGACTCTAATATGTGATATTGTACTTGTTGGTCATTAATAGTCTATCTGATTTGAGAAATGAACTGAACTCTGTTTTTATATTTCCCGTGAAATAAGATATAATGCCACATTTACTTTTGACTTTTGTAGTGTCTTGTATTAGGCTATGTCCTCCGGTTCATATAAACTTCTGAAAATAATTAATTTGTTGTTGCTCTAACTCCTTTCCATTGTTACAGGAAATTAAAGTTCTAAGTCAGCTAAAGCATACGAACATTGTGTAGTATTATGGTAGTGAAATAGTAAGTGGTTTCCCTGTTGCACACGGATGTCTATTTTTGCAATAAGATCTACTTACCTATGAGAATGAGAAATTAATTTTATGAACATTCAGGTTGGTGATCGGTTTTACATATATTTGGAGTATGTTCACCCAGGTTCAATAGTTAAATATGTTCATGGCCACTGTGGAGCAATCACAGAATCTGTTGTACAAAATTTCACCCGCCACATCCTTTCTGGGTTGGCCTACTTGCATAGCACAAAGACAATACACAGGTACTACTAGTATTTCATATGTGATGGAGTTTTAGTATTCATGTACAAGAGTCAAACTCAAATACAACATATACTAGCAGTCTTCATACGTAATCACAAATCAAGAAAGATTGTTTTTTTAAACCTTTAGGATTATGAGGTTTCCAATTGATTTAAGCAACTTAATCGCACTGAATCGCAAGTTTGATGATGATAACATTATACAGGGACATCAAAGGGGCTAATTTGCTTGTTGATGCATATGGGGTTGTCAAGCTTGCTGACTTTGGGATGGTAAAACATGTAAGTTCTGAACTTATAATCATTAAAATCTTCAGTGGAAGAATACAAGCACTAATTGAAAACATTCATGGGCTAGCAAAGTATGCACATCCATTGGCAGTAACCGTGTGTTTAAAGTTAAGTATCCTCTTTAGCTAGGTAAAGTTTTCAAAGGATCAGAACCTAGGGCAGATGTGACAAGAGAGTTGATGGACCTTGTTTATTTGCATATCTTGATGAAATTATGTTTGTGCAGTAATTTGTTTTACTTAGATTTAATGTAGTGTACTTAGCCTATAGGTTTTAGGTCATTTTTTATGGCTTTGATTGCTTTTCTGCGTAGATCCTGGGTTATGCCCCTTGTAAGACGTCTTCTTATTTATTTTTTACAGAACCCAACTTTTTTGAAAATATTTGTCCTTCTCTAGTTAATAATTTAGTAATTGATGCTCCCTCTGTTCCACAAAAAGAGTCTCATTTGACTTTGATCCTAGTTAACTAGGTAAATCCTAAAAATTTAAACGTGGATTTATTTTAATTTTTGAGATATCAATTTGTGCTTAGTATACTTTTTAAGTAGTTTATAATATTAACTGTTGAGTTAATAAATATCAAATAAATTCACAATAATTTTTGAATTTTATGATTTTGCAAATTGAGTACGAAAAAAAAATCAAATTGACTCTTTTTGTGGAATGTGGACAGTAATATTTGCCCAAGAAATGGAAAAGGATAGCTAGAGAAGGATATTTGATGCAAGATAGTGCTACAGAACCTAGAACTAAGGTAAAATTAGACAGGACTTAAAATTATAGGATCTAGTGGGAGGAATACTGTAGGGAGTATGATGAGGTTGTTAGAATTGTTTGGTGTTAGAAATAGACTGATCAAGTCATTTAGTGGCCTGTGCACAGAAAACTGTGAGTAAGAAGGAGGAGAGGGGAAAAAGACTAGGCCTCACACCTAGATGTCTCATACATATTTAAAAGAATTTTTATTCATTGTACTCTGCTGAAAGCCTAAAACGTAGCTATAATCTATTACATTATATAGGAGAGACAAGCTTGGGGACCAAGAAAAATTGGAGGGCCAAGTTGTTCTTGAACGCTGTAAGCTCATCAAGTCACTTGTTCCCAGCCAAAATACATAACCAGGAATAAATAACTATCACAGCCCATGCTACTGCTCAACTGTCAAAACACCAAATGCACTTAGAAGGAAAAAGCCTAGTAAATGTAAAATACTACGTACTTGGTATTAAAAAAGATGCAACTCAGAAGTTTTCCATATAACTACACAAACTCTTGAATCTGGATTTCCTCGACCCTTACGATGCTCTAAAAAGTTGCAAGGAATCCTCTACATTAAATATGTCATGTAGCCCCTTTATTCTGCATCACACTACTTAACCCAAAACCCCAGCACTCCCTGGATATCACTATATGCCATTGGATGGTATGACGGCTAAGCCATCAACATGCTAATAGTGACAGATAGGGAAGATAGTTGTATCTTGATTGTTGACAATTATTTTGTGGCACGTAATCTTTGGTGTCTTTATCAATTGTTGGTTATATCTTTAGTCTTTATCATTTGGGGTATTGAGAATTGGTCTTGTTGCACAGATTACTGGACAAGAAGCTAATCTTTCTTTAAAGGGAAGTCCATACTGGATGGCTCCTGAGGTATGTTCCTGTTGCATCATCTTATATCTTCTGTTCTCTCTGTCCTTCCTTTCCATACTGACAACACTTTTCTTCCCTGCAGCTCTTACAGTCTGTGATTCAGAAAGATGCTAACCCTGATCTTGCTCTAGCTATTGATATTTGGAGTTTGGGATGTACTATTATTGAAATGATGAATGGAAAACCTCCTTGGAGCGAGTATGAAGGGGTAATCATTTACTGTTGCTTGATCTGCTTCATATATTAATTTGTACTTGAAAGAGATTTTCATTAATTGTATCATTCGAATCACATTGATTAGCTTCTTGCTTTGTTGTACTCTTTTTATGCATAGCATCACTGCCAATGATGGTGCTGATTGGAATGTTAGCCTACTTATTGCACAAGGATCCAAAAGAATATATTCCATGCAATTCCTAAATATATTTACATGTTATATATACGCAATAACTTTGATACCATTAAACAATCTGAAAATAAGGCAAAAAGAGGTAAAAAGGGTGGATAACAATTTTGGGGTGGAGTACATAGGAAAAGACTTGTGTCTTGAAATTTGTCACCATAAAAGTACAACAAAAAATTTTAGATATGGTAAGAAGTAGGAATGAAGGGGAAAACAAAAGGAAGTTAATTTGTTAAAAACTTGAATGCATGTTAAAAATATTGGATGAAGACGCAGACTACTCATTTGAAATATCCAAATAATAAGATGTTGAACCAAAAGTCAAATAATTGGGACTAATAATTATTGAAATGATTGAATGATTATGTCAGATGAGTATTGTTGCCCTGTGGAGCTGAATAGCTGGTTTCCCAGAAAGAAACACACACCAAATACATGTAAAAACGCAATCTTCCATTGTCTCATTTAACTGTCAATGCGGCACCTTGTATTATTTATGCCTCAGGCACACAACATATACAGAATTTATCTTCCATGCATAATCAGTGGATGACTGCTACAAACTTAGTTGTTATTATTTCATGATTTGCCTATGTGAGTACTATTCGACTTGATGGCATGATATCTAGTTAATCCATGT
The DNA here is from genome assembly GCA_020205615.1 of Panax quinquefolius. Taxonomy (NCBI): domain Eukaryota; kingdom Viridiplantae; phylum Streptophyta; class Magnoliopsida; order Apiales; family Araliaceae; genus Panax; species Panax quinquefolius. The sequence goes on along the minus strand of CM035172.1, from coordinate 19,118,638 downwards.
ATAGGGTAAAGTACGGTTTATGTGTCACTATGATTTTCTATCCATTTTGTTTTTTTCTCTGACCTGTGAAAGTGATGAAAACATGCCTTCGCACGGGCCACATGGCCCAAAATGTACTTCCTTTGACTTGCTGTGGTGGTAATTGTGACTGCAGTAGTATGTTACCTTATTCACTAGTTTCCTCTCTGTTATATAAGCTGGTTCCATATGTTTCTGTTACTACAGCCTGCAGCAATGTTCAAGGTTCTGGCAGAGACTACACCCATACCCGAATCACTGTCACCAGAAGGCAAATATTTCTTATGATGTTGCTTTCAAAGAAATCCGGCAGAAAGGCCATCAGCTAGCATGTTACTTGAACATCAGTTCATTAAAAACTAACATCAGCTAGATGTTTCATATCACACCCAAGCACCTTATGGGATGGAAAGAGACGGTAAGTCAGTAAATACATTTTAGCATTGCATATTTTTTCCTGGATCATAGTAGTTGCTACTGTAACATTTTTACTCTTTAACAGGATAAAGCACATCCACAAGCAAAGCATCCTCAAATTTTGCAGTATCCCAGTATCTACAGTTGCATAGAGCATAAAATGAAAATTTGCAAATAGGTAAGAGCTTCATCCCTATTGGTAATGAAGGATAAAAATAGAGAAGTGAGGAAGAGTGTTTAAACCTTAAAATACTTGATTCAACCACTTGCTGCCAACTGATTACATGAGAGGTATTTATAGATCAAAGGAATATGAACATACATAATTCTATTAATGCCTCCTACACTTTCAATAAAAACATACAATTCTCAAAGAGTCACACAAGAAATCAAAGAGACAAAACAAGGAACCAACAATTTCTTAGAGACAATTCATGAACAATCTAGAAGACTTTATTAATTTGGTTTAGTTTGCTAACAAGGTTTCCTGTAAAACAAATTTATTCTTCACTCCGAGCTTAGAGATTTGCCTTTTGAATACTTCTCCGGTAACAGGCTTTGTAAAAATGTCAGCTAGTTGCTTAGTTTTACAATACTTGATATTAATAATTCCATCATTCACAAGTTCCCTAAAGAAATGACATGGAATGCGAATATGCTTTGTCGTTCCATGAATAACTTGATTTTTGGTAATTGAAATTGTTGAAGTGTTATCACAAAACAAAGTTGGATTAGCTTCTTGTTTTTGCTTGAGATACTTCAAAATTCCTTCTAATCAAACTAGATGACATCCAACATGTGCAACAACTATATATTCAGTTTCAGTTGTTGAAAGAGCAACAATTGATTGTTGCTTTGAACTCTAAGAAATAGCTTCGCTTCCAATATTGAAAACATAGCCTGAAGTACTTTTGTTATCATCAATGCTTCCTCCAAAATCAAATCACTGTTTGTGAATTCAATAAGATTACCTGAAACTCCAGCTTCATAGAAAATTCCATAATCAACAGTGCCTTCCACATGTCACAAAATACTTTTTGTTGCTTCCTAATGTTCTGAATGAAGCTTCTCCATGAACTTTATAATCATACTAACAACAAACATTAAATTTGGCCTTAGATCACAAGCTTTCCTTCACCTTTCTTGTTTAACTTAAGTGCAGTAACACATGGAGGTGAAACAGGATTAACATTCTCCATCTTGAATTTTTTTTAATTTCCCTTCCATATCTCCCTTGGGAAAAAAAAATTCCCTTCAATGCCAAAAAAAGATGCAACTTGATGCAAAACAAATTTAGGGTGAAAGATTAATGAACAATAAATTAGGATTTAAACTCCATGTTTAACCACTAGGATCTCTCAAGTGTATCAATTCCACGTATCAACACCAAGAAGGATAAAAATATCTCTACGATAGGATACCTTTACGATATGAATAAAATAATTTACTTTAATACCAATAATCTGTAATCTAAATGACGTGTGGGGATTACATCACTATTTAAAAAGACTCAAAACCCTAATATTACTTGGGAAATAATAAAAGTACTAAACGACTAAAATACCCTTATTAATAATTCCTAATTACTAATTAATGTCCTAAATTCCCACTAATAAATAAAATACATAAATCACAACAACTACTTTTATACTCCCTCCGTCCCAGGATAAAAGTCTTGGTAGACTTTTCACGCATATTAAGAAGATGAATGAAATGACAAAATTGCCCATAATAATATGTCATTAATTATTTTCAATTTAGGTGAGAGAGTGACTTTCTAGCTATTCAATTCAAAATATTCTCTCTACTTATTAAATATGGAGAGAGAATTAGAATAAGAAAAGTATGAGATATTTAATACTACGGGCATAATAGGAAAAAATGTGTAAAAGTTTGGTTATTAAAGTAAAGTGGATATTTAACATGGGACTACCCAAAATAGTAATAAGGACTTTTATCATGGAACGGAGGGAGTATTAAACATAATAAAAACTCCAAATAATAAATATAAAAAATCTCTTCTTTGTTCTTAACATGGAGTCCCCATCACAACTCTCCCAATTTGGTTATGTCAAACTCTTGTTTCATTGAAACTTTGAAATAATTAAGTATAACCATATCATTGCCTATAAAAATGAGATCATCAACATAGAGTCTTGACACCATGAATCTTCCTTTTGAATAATCAATTTTGGTGTATAAAGTATTAAAGTATTCTTCTGATGACACTTTTGAAAGTCAATTCTTCTTAAAGTACGAATTAATGCGGCTATACCAAGTCCTTGGTGATTGCCTTAGACCATATAAAGCCTTCTTTAACTTGTAGACTTTATCTTATTCACATTTCTTCATGAAGCCAAGTGGCTGGTCGATCTCTTCCTCAAGAACCCCATTTAGAAATGTCGATTTGACATCCATTTGGAACAACTTCCAATTGTTTTGAGCTGCAAGTGATATAATTAAACAAAGAGTACCAAATCTTGAAATATGTGCAAATATCTCTTTAAAATCTTCTCCTCCTTTCTGTGCATACTCCTTTGCAACGAGCCTCGCATTGTACTTATTAACGGAGCCATTTGAATTTAACCGTCTTAAAAATGGTCTTTTGTTTGGTGGTAAACTGGCGAGCTCCCAGGTGCCATTCCTTTCAATAGCCATAATTTCTTCCTTTATGGATTGTTTCCATTTTTCTTCTTTTGCTGCATCTTCATGGGAGATTGGATCTGCTCCTACAAAGAAAGCAAAAAAAATAGTTTCTGCATCTACAAGCTATATAATATCATAAATGTCCTGCAAAGTCCTTGTCTTGATTCCTTCGGGACTACTACCAGAATACTCTCCTGTCGAGGAAGGTAGAGCATCAGTTGGGTTTAAGGATGGAGCATCTTTACTTTACAGCTTTTCAAATCCTCCACGAGCAATGGTGCCTCATCTGCAGTGTTTGTTTTAGCATCATTGAAAAATGATTTTTCATCAAATTTTACATCATTGCTAATAACAATTTTCTTTATTTTTGGATTATACAACTTGTAGCCTTTTGACCTTTCAATGTATCAATCAAAAATAATTTTTTCTGCCTTATCATCAAGTCACCACAAGTGCTGGACATTTGATTTTCTTCCATACCAAGCTTCATGAGGAGTGTTGTTTTTAAAAAAAAATTGGTGGTGACCTGTTGATCAAATAAACTGCACAAGAAACAACTTCTGCCTAAAATTGACGTGGCAACATTTTTCTTTTTAACATGCACAGACCCATGTCCATGATTGTACAATTTTTACTTTCGCAAACATCATTTTTTTGTTGTGTATAGCAAACTGTCAATTCATGCCTTATGTGATTAACTTTACAAAAATGTTGAAAATCATTTGAAAGATATTCCGACCCTTCATCTGTTCTCAAAGTCTTCAAGTGACAACCATAAAACTTTTCAACTTCTGCTTTAAAATTTTTAAAAGCTTGAAAACTTTTATATTTTTCATGAAGAAAATAAGTCCACACTTTTCTTGTGTAATACATGTCACGCCATAACTTGGAAACTTCTTCATTAAAAACAGCAAAACAATGTAAATTTCCCACTTGGAGTCGAAGTGGTAATAAATTATTCTCCGCCAAGCCAATCTTTGTCACAACCTTATTATTTTTTGACGGTACATAATTTATCATGAAAAAGTATATCAAATCCTTTTGGCAAAAGTTGTCGAGTACTTAGCAAATTGCTTTTTATACCTGGAATGAAGTAAACACCGTCATTTTTTCAAATTTTTCAGATTTTGTTTTGAAAGTGACTTCTCCAACTCCTTTAATTGTATAGGCTCTAACATCTCCAATTTTTATTTACCTAACATTTGACTCCACCAGGTTAGAAAATAAATCCTTATTCCCTGTCATACCAAACATGATTATCATTTTCTTGATAAACAATTAATAATGACTTTGAACAATCTTTCTCAACTGATTCATTTTTATGCACCAATCCAAATTCTTTTTTGTTAGATGGTGCAAATCAACATTCACTAATTTTGTGACCAGATCTATGATAATGAAAAAATTTAATATAGTATTTTCTCCCTCTTTGATTAATACAACGACCTCTTCCTCCTTATAATTATTTGAATACTCATTTGACTTTTCCTTAAAATAATTATTATTACCTGGGGAGGCCCTTCCATTGCCATAAAAGTTAGAGCCTCTACCTATGTTTCCATTGAAGCCACCTCTTCCACGTTCACGACCTCGACTGCGACCACGGGGAGCACCTCAGCCTCCTGTAATTTCAGACTTGAGAGCTTGATCATTAGAAGGTGAATTTCTTTGATTAACACAAAACTCATGCACCTTTAAAGAAGCCTGCAAATCTTACAAAGAAAATTTTGACACATCTTTGAACTTTTCGATAGCTACCACAATAAAATCAAACTTTTGTGATAAACTCCAAAGAATTTTCTCAACTACTTTTTGGTCTTGTAAAACTTCTCCATTGGTTGCCATTTGGTTAACAATTGAAGTGACTCTTGAACAATAATCAACAATAGTCTCATTTTCTTGCATTTGCAACTTCTCAAATTCTAAACGCAAATATTGAAGGCGTACCTTTTTTTACCTTTTTTCACCTTTATATATTGATTGCAAAATATCCCAAGCTTCCTTTGAATTTTCTGCCTTCGAACTTCTCTCAAAGATAGGCCTTTCAATTGCTTGATAAATTTGGAAGAGCGTCTTACTATCCTTCTCCCTTTTATCATTTAGGTTGTTTTTCTGGGCTTGTGACAAACCCTCTTCAGCTTCTGGTTCTTCATAGACATCTTCAATAATGTTCCACAACTTTAAGGACTTCAATAATACCTTCATATTGTGACTTCAATAATTATAGTCTTCTCCGTTGAAGCGAGAAATTAGAGAAATTAGATTGTTTTAATTTACCATCACGACGTTGCTTTGAAAATCAACAATTATTATGCTAAGCCTATGTTGCATACTTGTGGTGTTTCAAATAGTAATAGCTTCACTCAAGTTGAAGGCCGTGTTTTGTCTCCACCAAGGTTGAAAGTGGGAAAGTTTACCTTCCTCGTAATGGGCGCTGGAACTTTAACAATAAGAAACTGGGGGAGCCAACTAAGCAAAAGCCACAAGAAAAATTCCTTTTATTTCTCTTACTGAAGCTGTTAGACTCAAGCTCTTATACCAATTTATTAGTAATGGACGATAAAAATAGATAAGTGAGGAAGAGTGTTTAAACCTTAAAATACTTGATTCAACTCAGTTGCTACCAACTGATTACATGAAAGGTATTTATAGATCAAAGGAACGTGAACATACATAATTCTATTAATGCCTCCTACAATTTCAATAAAGACTTTACAATTCTCAAAGAGTCGCAAGAAATCAAAGAGACAATACAAAGAACCAACAATTTCTTAGAGACAATTCATGAACAATCTAGAAGACTTTATTAATTTGGTTTAGTTTGCTAACAATCCCATCGTTCCATCTCGCATCCCGTACCAAACCACACACTTAGTGCATTTAAAGTTAGAAGTTTTTCGTGATTGCCAACTCATGCATTGTCCACAATTCTTTTTCTCCAGTGAGACGGGCCAAAAATCTCATCGTGAAACTTCCAAATTGACAGCAACCCCCCCTCCGTCCCTACTCTTGTTCTACTCTCAATGTCTTAGTAGTTTATCTCCTTCAGGCTTTGTGCCAGAGCATAGATCATCCCAGCCCTTCTGCAACTATCCCTAGTTCTGTGAAACAGGTGGTTAGAAAACCATTCACAACGTTGAAGGAACTACCATCTTTTCTTAGATGTGGTTTAGAATCAAGACTTAATTCATTGACTTGGATTTCTTATCATATTAGCTTGGAGCTGGAGCATTAGGTTGAGAGAGAGATAGAGAGGAGGAGAAGATGGAGGAAGCACCTACAATTCAATCCATAGACAACTCCAGCAGCAGCAAAAACAACCTTCCAGATGATGATGAACAAGACAAACTTATCAATCAATGGTATATTAATTACCCTTTGTTTTTCCTGAACTCTTTATGGTAGTTGTATTGATTTTCAATGTGTAATTTTTTGTTTTGGGGGATAATTGTTTGGTGCTTGCAGACCAGTTGTTCTTGCTTCTACGATTGCCGGGACGGCTGGTGCTGCTAAACCTAAACCCTTTGTTCAGACCAAATTCTATAAGCTATTTTTGTTGCTTATGTATCTGATGTACTATGATTTGATTTCTTTTAGTGAAACAAATAGCTAGCGTTTGTTTCTTGTTCAACGATCCTACTGATAAAATATAATGTAATGAAAAGCAGTTGTTATTCTTTATAGATTCAATATTCCATAGTTTTCACTTTTCAGCACGGAAATGAGTCGATCACCAATTTTCTCTTTTACTGATTTTAAGTACATCATCAGGCAACCAAATTATTCTTTGGATAACCCTCTAATTATTACACTCAATCAAGACGCCGGAGTGATTGCAAGAATCAATATTTTTTTCTCTTTATTTAGCTAAAAAAAATTAATCTCGAGTTATATTGCTGATTTTTAGGTTTTATCAATGAAAGAAAGAGGATTAGGATCTCCATTTTTTTCCCAATACAAATTTAAATTTGTTACCGTGTGGGTCAATTTTATGTTAAGGGATCCTCTTTCCTGATTAATGATAATACTGTTCGTTTAGACGAAAATTAATTTGATACTCAAAATTTGAGAATCATCAATCAATACAATTTTAAAACAACAATTGTGTTCTATTTTGGCTGATCTGGTCAATTTTTCACCGAAATACGGTATGACTATCTTTTTTAGTATTTTGAAATTCTCAAAACATTTGGCCCGTATTTAATAAGTATTTTCTCAAATAATATTTTTTTTTACTTTGTTCATTTCCCTAATATTTAAAATTAAAAAAATAAAATCTTAACATTATTTACAAAATCAATGACAATAAATAATAAATTAAATATAAATAGAATTTCCTTTTTGGGTGACACATTACCTCTATCTACAAATAAAATAATTTCATGAAATCTATAAATACAAAATAAATAAAAAATTGTAAAAAAATAATATAAAAACCATTAAGGTCTCTAAGACAGAAGAAACTAAAATAAAAACAAATTAAATAAATAAAACATCAATGACAAGAGGACAAAATTAAAAACATGTTACAACTTATACAAAGAAATCAACTTCAAAATAACAATAAAATCACAATAAAATCAAATAGATTATTTCTCTTTCTTCTTGTACTTCTTTTTCTTTATCATACTTCTCTCTTTTCCTCCCCTTCTTCTCTTTCTCTCCTCTGCCTCGACTCCTTCTCTCTCTTCTCTCCTCTTCCTACGCCTTCTCTCTTTCTCCGTTTTGCTCACTTTCCTTCGACGAACTTCGAAGTGAAATACTCACAAGTAAAGGAGGAATTCGATACTTTCTTCGTGATTTGTTCTTGGAGTTTTGCATTAACATAACGTAAACAATAACCAAATTAGAATCAAACAGTCACTACACGACAACTATATATTAACAAAACTCTTTTCAGCAACTACAATATCAGCAAGTATCAAAATATATTAGCATGAGTAACCAAAACACAATAAGCAGGTTTCCTAAACCAGTTTAATCAACCTCTGTATTGTCAAAGAGTACTTAGTAACCAAATAAAGATATAATAGTAACCAAACCTTCGCTGGAGGGTAACTATTTTAACAAATACACATTAATCAGTGACCAAAATAGGACAACACCAGTTCCCAAAACAAATTCACAAGTAGGCATAAACAACTAAGGATTCCAAATTCTTAAAAACAATTAAAATAGCACACCTTAAGATGTTTTTGGCTCGGGGATAATATTCCGGCTATAAGCATCATCTTCAGCTTCATTCCCAACTTTGTTTGGTGTATCTTTAAAATCAGACTCCAAATTCAGCAATTGCTTAGGCTTCTAAGTAAACTGTCTCACTGATTTCTTATCCTTAAGAGGGGATTTGACCACTCCCTTCTTCCCCTGCTTTGGGGTCTTGACCACGTCAGCCTTCACCTTCAAATATTTCTTCACATTCTTAACATAACCATCCTCCCTAATTCTTTTCCTCTTCCCATCATTCTTTTTATCAACCATCCTCCCAACATTCTTCCATGAGAAACCATTCTATACAAAACCGCAATAAATCACAAACGGTGACAACTAAGAAAGAAGAAGATGGAGCGGCGACGACCACTAACAAGCCAAACGAAGCAGCGGTGTATGCAATATTTACTACTAGAGGCGGTACACTTAACTTAGAAAAAGAAAATTTTGTTTTCAAAGTTCCCAAATTAGAAAATAAGGATTTCTAATTGAAAGAGAAAGAAACGGCAAATGGGGTGCATGCAATTCAAATTATCAGCACAAAAATCAGAACAGTTACCATTTGAAAAATTGATGTGCCACATCAACAACCCATTAAAATACTCAACTAAATTAAAGAGATACCAAATGCACTAATTGTGTAAATAAAATATTAAAAATGTATTAATTCGGTAAATATATTCCGGATGCACTTTTGTTGCAATTTTTTTTAAAAAACAAAAAATTCATGATTAGGGGAAAAAAATGGTTGTTGAATTGGGAGGCCCATCAGGTATTTGATGGGTGCAGCTGATTACCGGCCTGTAATCCTTCATATTTGCTTAATTAATATGCACACTCGTTATTCATATTACTGGTTTGTGCCAACTTTATCCCCACCATTTTAACTGCATCAAGCCATCAATCAAATCTTGTTATATCCAAGTTGCCAGTATCAAAATCATTATATAATATATAACCTAATTTCACCACTGAACTAGTAGGCATACATATAATAAGTTAGTCACTTTCTTGTGCACAGATATGATATTTGATGAAAAAGTATGCTCGCTTTCAAATTCCACATAATAAAACTTGTGTGAAGATTGATAGATAGATAGATAGTATGTATCTAAGCTAGAAAGAGAGTAACAATATCTCAATGAAATCCAGTCAAATGTGTGATCCTAATCTGCAATCCACTAATTTACAACTAGCTGTTATTTAGATGAATACCTCATCCTGCACTCGAGATTTTTTTTTTAAAAAATAAATAAATAATTCAATTAGAATTTATTTAATTTCAATTGTGGAACTGTAACAAACTTAGCTGAGGGAGAGACATCTATAGTGGCTCTACCATTATCAAGAAAACGCAATGAACTTACCAGTTGCATCATACATATCCTTATGTTTTCTCTGTTATAAATTGCTTCTACTTATCGTGCACTCCTTGAGAAATTCTTTCTTCTTTGGACACTAGAGATATGAATCCAAAATCCTATAATCTTTCAATTGTTTCTTTGATTTTCCTCCTGTTTCTGGGTCATTTTGTAAACAGTCAACTTGATTATAAGTTTTATGATGCCACTTGTCCCAACTTGACAAAGATTGTAAGATATAGTATCTGGCCAGTCATTGCAAACGATACTAGAATGGCTGCATCTCTTCTGCGCCTTCACTTTCATGACTGCATTGTTAATGTAATCAGATTGTTTCATTTACTTTATTCTTTTTTTCAGAAAATTCTACACAAGCTTTTTTACAAACTTCCTCCCCACTAATCAACAAAACAAAAGAAGATTCATGCAGTTACATTTTCTCCGAATTTGTATGTTTAAGACCTCTTAAAACCATCTTCAAATTGTTTAGGAATATAATCATGTAATGAGCTCATTGGCTAACGTAATTAACGGGTACAACTTTTTCGTAATTTGAATGTCAAGTTCTCGGCCAAAACTGACTGTCTATTGCTTTTAAATTTTTGGTGCATAGGGATGTGATGCGTCTGTGTTACTTGATGCTACTAGCGCATTCACTAGTGAGAAAAATGCATTTCCTAATCGGAATTCAGCCAGAGGTTTTGATGTTATTGACAAAGTAAAGGCAGATGTGGAGAAAGCTTGCCCATCCATTGTTTCTTGTGCTGATATATTGACTCTTGCAACCAGAGAGGCTATTTATCTTGTAAGAAACTTGCTTGAACGTACATCATTTTCAGTGGGATTTATGTTTTGTCCCCCTTCTGTTTTTCGTTGAATCACAACCATTTATTTTTAAGGACTCTTCAAATTTCTTAGGTAGGAGGGCCCTATTGGCCAGTCGCCATAGGACGTCGTGATAGCCTTACAGCAAGTGAAAGTGCAGCTAACAGTGATATTCCATCACCATTTGAGCCTTTAGAAAACATTACTGCTAAATTTACTTCTAAAGGTCTACAGTTAAAAGACGTGGTGGTGCTCTCAGGTAAAGATTGCTCGTTTTTATTGCTTTATTTGTCATATTTTATTGTCACTTTATGGAACTAAAATCACTAAGGTATAAACAAGTCTATCTAAATACCTTGATTATTATTTTTTCACCAGAATTATATCTATCTGATTTGTTTCTTTTTCCCTCAAGTTGTTGATTTACAGTATTTATACCAATCATTCTTGCTTAATGTTTTATGAAGGCGCACACACTATAGGCTTTGCTCAATGCTTTACATTCAAGCAAAGGCTATTTGATTTTGATGGTTCCGGCAATCCTGATCCATCACTTGATGCAACACTTCTAAGCAGTCTTCTAAATGTATGTCCAAATCAAGATGTTTCTGATACTAACCTGGCTCCACTGGATCCTGTGACAACCAACAAATTTGACAACAACTATTACAACAACGTCGTAAATAATTCAGGGCTTCTCCAGTCAGACCAAGCTCTTATGGGGGACAATAGAACTGCTGCCATGGTTATCAACTACAGCAAGTACCCTAACCTGTTCACCAGGGATTTTAGATTTTCCATGATGAAACTCAGCTACATTGGCGTGCTTACAGGTCAGGATGGGCAGATAAGGAAAAACTGTAGGCTTGTTAACTAAAAAAGCTATAAATCTAAAGGAAAATGCTGAGTCAACATATAGCCAGCATATAATAAAAGCCCAATTGATGGTATTCATGGGGTGTCATTTGTGTTGAGTTGACTTTATCCCGCCTCAGCACGGCTTGTGTCTAAACTATGTTAATTAAATTTAAGTCTTGAGGTTGTTTATATGGAAGGCATTTAGGTAAGCTTGTGGCATATGAAGTCGTATGTTACACTAATCTGATGTATAAATAATTCCATTTGACTCCAACTCCATATATAAAAGTAGATGATAATTTTGAAGCTTCATACAGAGTCCAATCACTCACTCCAATGAAAAACAATTATCTGCTTGCACACAGATATTAGTGCCAGATTGAAAGTTTGCTAAGGTTAGAGAAAACAGAACAGTTCAACGAATAAGATGAAGAGGAGATTTTAAAAAGAATAACAAATGAAAAAAATTAGATATATCAAAGGGAATAAATCAGGAGAAAAATATCCCAACAAAACTGAAGAAAAAGAATGGTCATTTTTGACAGAAAACTTCCCAATTATGGGTTTGCACCATTTTTCCTATGGTTGGTCCACCAGCTTTCTTTCTTCCTAAAGCACCATGTCAGAGTGAGTGAGATCTTGGGCGTTGGTACCCTGACGCTGGCTTCTTTAACATCATATTCTAATAATACTAATCCTAGGTTGTCACACTTTATTGCACAATATGTAGATAAATCCTTAGCCAACTAACATATCATGCGAAAAAATCATGTTATCTGCGCTACAATTTTTTTTAATTGAGCGAAAACTGATGGTTTCTTTTCCCTTACTGATTTTTGCTTGCCATCACTACTTTCTGATACATGTATTAGTTGTGGTGGACTCCGTTGACATGCGTCGTCTAGTAACTTGGCTGGAGCATTAGCCATCTCTGAAACTTCTTCTTCTTCTTCTTCTTCCTGTTCTCTTGTTATTTCATCCTCAGTTTTGTTTTCCTCCGATTCGTTTTCCGAGTAATAAAGTTTTTTAAATCTTTTCAAAGCCAAGTCTCGACTTTCCTGAGCAGAAAGTCTTTGCTCTGTGGTCACAGAAACTCGCCAGTCGTTGAGAAAAGTCTCTTCATCAGCTGCTCTTGTTAATGCATTATAGTCTTCCAAAGTGAGTTGGACTGTTGTATTGTCCTTCTGTGACCTATTAATATGATGAAGTGCTTCTGATGCAGATGCACCAAAAGCTTCTAATTCTAGCCTTAACGCTCTATAATTTTGTTGCAATGCATGAAGAGTTTGTCTCCTCATCCGCAGGACTTGTTTCAGTTTTGACCTTTCACGGCGTTGTTCATCTGTTTCCATCTTGATCCGTTCTATCTCTTCACGTGTTTCATCCAAAGCGTCGTTTATTTGGTTGATCATTTTTCTGGCGTTGAGTTCTTCCTCCCTTTCAGACTCGATGCTCGTTATGGTGGTTTGAAGTTGTGATTCAAGCTCTGTGACGACCGTATTAGGCATAATTGACCGGTTTTTTGCAATCTCAACGCTTGCTTGTAGCTTTACAAGCTCATCAATTAGATGCCGGGAGTCTAACCATGATTCTATGGCATCATCCTTCGCTTGCTTAAGGTCTTCCTTGGCCTTGTATAATTCTGCCATCTTAGCCTTCAGTAGAATGCTACTACAAGCTCCTTCCATATATCTTGCTTTACTCGAAAAGCTTTCTGTTCTTAGATCATGATGGGACTTCATTTATTCTTCCATATATTTCGGATATAGGTTAAGATTGTGCATAACGTTCTGATGTTTAAGGTATAACTTGTGCTGGTGTTGTTGTCTATATATAAATATGCTTGTTTTTTTTATGGTGGGTGTCTCGATCATTCTATAGAGTATAGGGTAATTGCTGGAAATGATTTGTGACACTTGTTTTAGAATTATTCAACTCGCTTTGTTTTTAACGGGTCTTTTGTTTAATTCTTCTGGGATTTTCAAGTCGAACGGCAGGCAGGACACAAGAAGCCAATAATACAGCTACACTAATGTACATCTTCATTCTTTGCCAAGGTTATGCACAGACTTGATCAAACCAATCTTCAACCCAAAAACAAAAACAAAAAGATTAAATTTAAATGACCTGAATGCGCAGCAACAATTAAATTCTACAAATCACTACTGGAACTGATTTATACTTCATGGAAGTTAGTCATTTGGCTGATGTGATCTTGAATTTTTGCCAGTGTCTTGTTTCATTCCATTTTATTTCTGATTGTTATTTGTTTGAGATTCAGTGATATGACTTATACCCTACGGAAATTTTTATTAACATAAATAAATCAAGTTGCATCACTTATATTCATGGGAAAGATACAACCAAGCAAAAACGAATCACTGCCTAGCTAGTTTTGGCGCTCTTATTGTTATTAGGGAACAAGAGAAATAGAACAGAAGGTTAACTGTAATTTTTCAGAGATACCTCTAGATCACCAGATTGGACTAACTGCCTAACCGGAACTTCCTTTCATCCGAAAGTAGCTTGGCAAAGCGGGTTAGAGCATCAGAATTAGTACCCTCTCCCACCACTGCCTCAAACAAGCCAGTATCAATATTTACCCTCGATACTGGCTTCTGTAACAGCTTATTTCCTGTCTCAACAAGCGCCTCCATATTCTTCTCGGTAGCAATATCAACTGAAGATGTATCACCCGTCAAGTTATCATCCTGAATACGAAGATAATTCTTTTCAGCGCCAAGGGCTTGAAATAGGGAAGAAACCTGAATGTCAACCATATCACCGCTTGCAGCACCATAAACGTTGAGCAATGGTGTGGAACCTTTGTCATATACCCAGTTGAGCAAGCCCCAAGTAGAAACTATGCTTGCATTATACTTCTCTTCTTGCTTGGCTGCACCAGTGCCAAGAGATAGGACTAGCATTCTTTTTGTGTCCATCGGTTCGATATCAACAAATTGAAAGTTTCCCTTCAAGATTTCGTTAGTAATGTGTGTTATAGCCACCTGAGCCTGACGATTAAATTTAACAAGCATCTATAAGTTAGCTAGCTAAAATCAAATTTTATTTATGAACTTTGATATGGTCGGCTAGTTAATTACCGGATTGTTTGCAGCAACCCCGCCATCAATGAGATCAAAACTGCGTATCCTCCCATCTTCATATTTAGTCTCAAAGTAGTGTGCGGGAAAAAAGGTAGGAGCTGCAGATGTGCCTACACAAACATCCGATAGAAGTGCATTCTTGGAAGTATTTACTTTTGCCTGTACAAAAAGTTTTCAAATAATTAGGCACGCATACATGATACTATAATAGTATAAAAAATGACATTACTACTATTAGCTAGTAATTTGAATTGTAGGAATGGATCATCAGCGCCATACATCATCAGTAGAAAAGATTATTGGCTGAAGGCGCTTGATGTCAAAAGTTGGGACGATGACATCCGTAAGAGTCTGGTTCATGGTGATGTTTCCTAATAATTCCTTTGTTATGGATCTCAGGTACTTCCCATCATACTTTGGCCCTGTTGCAGAGGCAATCAAATTCCTAATGGACTCCAGGAAGCGTGGGTTACTGAACAACACAAATTAGTTTCATCAGTTATTTATTTTTGACAAATCTTCAGCTATTTATGTAAAAGTAATGAAAGAGAATGGAGGCCTTGCACATATTTTAAAGATAATAACCGGCGGGTGTACCTGTTTTGCGGGAAGATCTTGGGTCCGTGCTGGAGGTAGAAGTTGGTAATGTCTTTAGCAGCAAAGAGAGGGCGGTTGTCCTGATTTGGAGCCGTTAGCATTGTAGTAACCAGCCCACCCGTACTTGTTCCAGATATCACGTCAAAGTAATCTGCAAGTCTTGCACCCGACCCATCCACTTCCTATATTACATCAAACCATAGATATCAACAAAAAATAAAGAAAAATCCTAAAATTCAATATGAAATAATTTAAGCCTTTTGAAAAAATGAATATGGCAGGTAGTTTAACTACTTCTTCTTTAGTTTGTAGTTTACAATATTAATTATAGTTGTTTGTACTAAAATCAAATAAATTCATTTTACTTTAATTTTGCAATTGTTGACTTACCTGAAGCTTGGATTCGAGAAAGGCAAGAAGGGTGCCGGGGATGATGCCTCTAATGCCACCTCCATCGATGCTCAGCACTGTCACAGCCTTTCCCTTTGTTAGAGTAGCAGCTGCACATTCAAGTGTAGTTACCAAACTAAGTAACAGTGAAATGATCAAGACACTTCTCGTCTTCTGCATATTTTTTTCTTACAACTCCCTCTCTATTTGTTAGCCGTCATGCAATGTCTCTGTATGTTGATTCTGTGCTAGGTTTTACATTATGCTTGCAATTCGAACTATATTATAAAAGTAAAAAGCTGATTTGTTTGCAGGATTCTTGTGGATTTAAAAAGATGAAGAAATGAAAAACTATTCAATACGATTATCACATGGCTTTAAACAATCCATTTTATTTTTCCTTTGGACGTGTATCACATGGTTATTTATATTATATAATCTGAATTTTAAATCTTAACAGCATATTAAGATAATATAATGACATAATTATATGCCGCTAGCTAGAATCATCTTTAATAATAAATTGTTTGTTTGATGCAGATAAGTTATTGTATTGCACGCATATTGTGCCAACTCAATAAAAATTCGATCCGATCTACATTGTTGATTGTTTTTAAATATTTTTGGTTAAATGCAAATTCAAAATAAAAACTTTCCCATCATGAAATTGCAAACAGGAGTTAAAATTCTAGATCTTAGATAATGTCAACTTGTTGCTCTGACCTTTAAGATTGTTTTGTATACGTCTCAAGAAACATATTGTTTTTAGTGTTTCTTTTAACTCGAGACAGTAGAACTCAATTGGTTGTCTCCAAAATTTTATAAAGGAAACTGACAAGTGTCGCTATAGAGTTTATAGCGATGTTTTTTTCCGTCTTATACATCTATAACGACACTTTTTATGTGAAAATATCAAAAATTATTGTGAAAAATATCAAATTCCATCTATAAATCCTTTCTAGACACTTGTCACAGCCTCTACCCCTCTGCCAAGGTGCACGGGATCGGTTATAAAAGAATAAATGTCAAAAGGATTAGCTAAGAATGAGAACAAATATGAATATAAATTCTAGCTTTGTTTTGAAAAAAAATTGCAAAATTTACGGATATTAAGAATTTGTTTTTGTTTTACGTATAACCTTATAAATAAATAAGTTGTTACGATACACTAATAAAATTATAATATATAATGATAAACTTAAAAATATGGGCTCATTTTAAACTTATATAATTGGGAGGGAGGGAGGTTATAGACAATAAGAGATGGGCTCTTTGATGCTGCGTCTACTATAAATGTAGCGTGGGTTGGACCAACTCTGCTCGACATGAAAATGTACTTACACAACCCCAATTACTATTAGGAGGAGTGGTTCAAATAATTTTTTGATTCGTATTCTTCAACAACTTAAATACATAGCGCGCTACGCACCTGGCCTACTGTAAAATCTCCCCGCCATTTCTCTTCTCTACTTCTTCGTCTAACACGCCATTGCAAACTTCCTGGAACCGGAAGGCTATAAATTCTCGGTCAGCTTACTTGACAAAGATTCAATTTCACTTTCCGGCCCAAACCCACCTCGTCACTTCCGTTCAATCTTCAATGACTGATTCCAATTCTAGGTCAGACTTCAATCTCTCCTCTTCCCCTCCCCACTCTCTGTAACTGTGTGATATCATATATATATACTAGTGATAACCCGTGCTTGAAGGTACTGTATTATTCAAAAAAAATAAAAACAAATCATGAACACAAAAAAATGAAACACTGAATATGCACACACGTTAAACTAAAAGACTAAATTAATTCTTAAGAAACCCGCACTTTCCATACATACTCCACAAAGCATTTAAATGAAAATTCTTATGAAGACAAATTTCAATAAATAAATAAATAAATATCCAACTTTAATAGTCAAATTCTCATAAATTTAAACTAAGTTTAACTACATTTCAAGATTTGTTTTTTATTATTTATAAGCCTTTTTGATTGATTGTAACGTTTTAAATAGTAACTTGAAAAAATTATTGTTTGCTTGTTATAACAACTCTTTCTTTTTGTCGCTCGTAGATGGGTATACAATTTCGCAGAGCCGTAACTTGATACAAAAAATGATTGCAGGTCGTTATATAAATTTAGGATTAGCTCAGCAACAAATTTAAAAATAAAGAACCAAGACAAATAAGAGAGAGGGAGAAGTCAAACAAATAAGGTGACGAATGAATAATGGTTAAGTTATATGGTTAATTTTATAACTTGCTAATGTAACAGATTACAGGATCAAGTCTTTATAAATTTTCATCCATAGATATATGGATGACCCGTGTAGATTCCTTCATTAGATCAATCAAATAATGGTAAACAACTATAAAAGTACATGCAGAAACAAAATATTTTAAACCAACCAAAGAAAAAACACATCCATCTAAAAGGAAGGCACAAGAGCATACAGATGAGGTCACCCACAAAAATCTTTTCCAAATAAGGGAAATAGGATAGGATGAGGGAAAGTAAACTTGTAGTCTTACTTTGACCAATTAGGTAAAATGATAAGGGCTCTAACCGGGACATGTCAATAAAAGCATATAATCTCAAGCCAAAGAATTTTAAAAACAATTGTTCTCCTCCTACCCAAATCAAAAAATATAAAAGATGGAAAACAACAAAAATTTACAATTTCAAATCACATGTATTCAAACAAATTCAAAAAAAGGGTAAATTCCAGCTAGCCCAATTACTCGATATAATTGAAGTAGCAGTAAAATAAGAAACATCAACCAAACATAAATTTTGTTAGCTTAAGAATATGAGCAATAGAAGTAATAACAAGATAGAAAAGCTTAAATTTTTCATGCCTTGAGACACCAGAGAAAACAAACATCCACCCAAGGAGGCATAACACATCCATTTGACTCTAAGATGTAATTTTGTTTCTTTCATTTTTTTTTGGAAAGTCAGAATCAACATAATGACTACACCCAACAATCAATACAATTCTATTTATTGTTTTAAAAATAAAGAACACCCATAAATCCATTTATCAAAATAAGAAAATTGAACAAAAAATAATAACCACTAAAAAGGGGAAAAGAAATGACTCAAAACTTTTCAATCAAATTTCTGTTAGTTTATTCTATTTTCTCAGCTACCAAACAAGCCCAAAGTTTCAATTGGTATTTCTGATTAAATACATATAATAACAGTGAAGGTGGCATTAAATTATCATTTACTTACATAATTTTTTGTACACTCCATAAATATTCATAAAAAATTGAAATATACTCCTATCAATTAACACTAATTGTATTATAGACAAATTATTTAATATAAATAAATATTTAACTTAAAATTATCTAAAATAATAATAATAACTTTTATCATAAGATATATAATATAATAATTTTAAAATATTTACACGGATGCATAAGATAAATTTAAATTTTAAGATAATAAGAACTCTTCCACTTTGCTTCCTTCACAGATACATTAAATATGCATTCAACCAATAAAAATATAAAATATAAAATTGTTATTTTTTACTCTTTATTTTAATTATAATCAGATAAGAACGGAGGGAAAAAGATTATACACCAATCTAAGACTCTTATATTTAATTTTTTATATTACATTTTACTAAAAGCAAAATTAAAAAAGTTTTTAAAAAATCCAAAATTTTCAAGCTCTCTTTGAAGAGAGAAGCTAAACCGGTGACAACCACCTTGTCTCCTCTGTCGCAGTTCTTCGGTTTGACCGCCAGAAGGATGCAATCACCTCCGACTTCTCATCATTGCCGGGACTTTTCTCCGTCGACGACAGAACATTGTTTGTTCTCCATTTTCAATTGCTCCAGTCTCCTTGACGGCGTTGTTTGGAGGAGTGGTTCAAGAAGCCGACGTATCTAAAAATCGATTAAAATACAAAAAATACAACATTACCTAAATAGTATTTGCAACCTAAAATCACTTATAAGACTTATCAGTCAAAATAAAATAAGACGGATGATAGCTTTTAATGAAACTTTTCACTTGTGGAGCTATAGAAAGATGTTCTGGAAATTTTTTTTTAAGCTTATATGTATACATAGCAATTTAAATGCCCAAGGTTTCACCAAATATTATAGTTGCATTGTAAAATACTATTGTCAGAAGCACATCCTTTAAATTTCCAAACCATCTTAAGTGCACTTTTTCAAATAGAAAGTGATTTATACTACCACAAAGCTCACCAAACGGGCCAACTCGACAAAAAATTTAGACATTTAATAATCCCAATAATCCTGAAATTAAAACAACGAAATGAATTAATTTCAAACTTAAAGTGGAATATTAGAAGCATTCAAGTGTAGGGATGATTACATTTTCAATGTAGATTTAGAGTTATAGCAATCACCAAGGAAGACATAGTAAATATATAAGTAAATGCAAAGACCACCCAATCATAGGAAAAAAAAATTCATTAATCTTTAAGAAATAAAATATCAATTTACTGTCCTCACCGTGGAGATTGTCCCTTAATTTAAATTGTCCAGCTTCAACATTTTTCTTCGCAAATGGCATAGACTCATACTTTCCATCAACTTTCCGTCCGTCGATCAGTAAGTAAAACACCATCCTCCCCATTTACTCTATAAAGTAAGCCTGCACAAGACAGAAAATGACAACAGTTTCTAATACGTACTTCCAAACTTCATAGCCTTATGATACAAAAACTAACTTTGTTTAATTTCTCCATTATGGAGATTGTTGTGGGTAATACTACCAATCCTCAGCGATGCTTCATCTCCAGTGTCTCCAGGCACATTCTCTAAAATGTTCAGGAATCCATTGCTCTGACCCAAAGGTCTCTATAATGCAATTTTGACAGACACCTCATAGTTAAATGAAATTTTCTTGTCACAGAATATAACTGTAGTGATATTTCTCATCTTCTTGAGAAACAGAAGGTCCAACATATTATCATTCACAAAGATAAAATCAATACAAGAAACGCTCACCTGCCTACAAAGCTTCAACTGTTCAAACAAATTTTCATCATTATCACTGTGCTTGAAGGAAACATCTGGCAGTCCAACTGCTGCCTTTTCCTTTGAAATTGTTACAGTATTTCTTTTTTTATGTTGCTCAGCAAGGCGCTTCTGTTTAGCCTCATTTTCAATTCGTCTTTGATACTCCAAAGTTTCTTCAAGCTTTCTTTCCTCTACTTCAAGCTCAATTTTCCTCCGTCTAAATTCTTCATGTTGATTTAAGTCAATGCCACCCCCACCAACAACAGTTGCAGAATCTAGATGATCTCCATCACATGCAACTGTCGAGGAGCTGCAGATAGACAAATATTGACAATGCATTATATGATGTCATATTTGAATGTATGAAAAATCCACATCTATTATGGAAGGACTGCCACTTAAATGTCAAATTTTGAGAGAAAGGGAGCATACATCAATTCAGCAGTCTCGTGATGAAGAAGCTCATTGCTATCAAACACCTGCAAAGAGATGTAAAATAATTAAACCTACATAATCACATTATACATAAATACCAGTAAATAAGACATTGAAAAGACTAATTATACATTTCATACTTTTAAATCCTTGGTTTTCCTGTGGTGTCTTTATTATTCTTCTTTTCCTTAGACTTCTCATGCAGATGTCTTGAATTATCAATTTCCGCACCACTACCCTTTTTAGAATCTAAAACAAGTTCTGCTAAAAATGCTTCTTTAGCAGCATCAGATTTCTCAGTGGCATCTTTTTCTGCTAGACCCTCCAGGCGTGCCTGGAGAAGAAGAGATTAACACATGTTAATAAAGTATTTCAAGACGAAGATCTAACCGAAAATAAGCAAAATCATACACCAAAAATAAGCAAAATCAGACACTATTTCTTTTAAATTTGTTTTTATGAGTAACCCATAGTCACTTTTAATCAAAAATCCTAACACAAGCTAAGAAAACACAGAAACACACCATAGCAACAGATGAAAATATCCCAAATCTGTAGTTGTTATAACTAAGTCAGCTATTAATAAATGTGTAAAATGTGTATAGAAATAAAGAAACCCACATCAATTTAAACCTAATCTAGAACACCCAGAACCATCAATCAAGAAAAATAAACAAAAAAGCTAAATGAAACCAAGAAGAAAGAAGAAGAACCTTCTTTAATGTGCCAGAGTAAAGCCAACCCAGAAAGTTGTAACACAGATTCAGATCAATTTTAGAGTTCTAAAGTCAGATCCCCAAATTTTTGTCGACTGGACTGAGAAGAAAATGTTAAAATCTTACAACACAGACTTATGATCCAAAATTGCAAATTAAAAACTGCATAATCCGACATACCTTTTTGAGAATTCAACATGTCCTTATTCTTGCAATCAGCTTTGCACCAGAATATTCGATTAAAATAGTAGTAACTCCTCAACCAATCAAAATTTCAAGCAGTAATTCTTGCAGGTCCACGTCTTTATCATCTATTCGAATATTTAACGACTTCAAGTCCACGTCCTTATTCTTGCAATCCTGCGACTCCCTAGCTTACTCTGAATCGAACACACAATTCATCAACACAAAGACTACCGCCAGTTATTTGTGGAAAAAAGCAGAAAATAAACAAAAAAAGATTATATAAATGATTAATATGTCATCAATACCATATCTCAAGTCTCTCTCAAACACACATAGGCACAAAATATACTACTACTACTTACTTCAAACTGATCCATTAAAAAATAAATTCTAATCTATCACAATAATTTTCGCAAATCAAATTACTATAAATATACGCAATTATACACAAACACAGATAGCAAACACCACAGGTCTAAATATATAACAACATTATATTCCATAATTTTGCAATCAAATAACAAACCCCCTATTTCATTAGCTAATATACAAAAAAATCAATAACTAATACCCAAATCTTCTCGGCAGACCAAATAAATAAACCTACAGAGTGATTGATTTGTAAATTAAAAATATATATCGTATTAGGGTATGGACCTGATTTGGGTAGAATTGTTTCGGTAGTTGTCAGTAGCTTTGAAACGCAGGATCTCAATCTGTTGTTCATGGCTATGGTGGGTCGGTTTGTTATCGTAGAGAAAATGCGAGAAATGAGAACAAGATAAACCCTATTTGTGACGCCCCCAAAATAGGTATATGTGACGCCCCCAAAATTAGGTATACATCACCCATCTTGGGTAGTCGATATACATAGTGCAAATTTAAATCTGACTTACTAATATAAGCGTAGGTATACTGATCTGACATAAACCGTGAGTTTGAATACAAATATTGTCTACTAGAGATCATACAAACTCAAAAGGAGTCCTCATTACAATTATTATCACACTATTTCACGGAATAGTGAGGACTACTTATCTTATCCTCTCGGACCATTACTCCGTTCCCTACTTGTCCCAAATATATTCTCATTTCTCAAGAGAACGGTGAAAGAAAGGGTGAGCTCAACTAGCTCAAGAAGAAATATTATGACTAAGATAATGCGTAATAAATTATCATTAGCCTCAACAAAGATGTTAAACCGATAAAATATAATGAACATCAAGTTTAACTACATTGGAACCAAAGAATCTATTAAAAGAGTCAAGTAGAAAATAAAATCTACTATCTTTTATGATTTAAAGGGTTTTTCATTACTATTATAGTTTGAGACTCGGCTTTAATAAATATTCCACATCATCGAATCACCCTCGCACTACTACTAAGGATATTCTTTAGTATCACGACCACAATTATTCATGCACTACGGGCCAAGAATATTTGTGTATTCATTAATGGTCATGATCATGCCAACAAGCGTCCATCAATGCACTACGCTACCACCGAGGATTTTTACCACATCATTTGTAACATTACTACCATGATTACATTAGAATAGTCTCTAAATATAATCATACCAAGTCCATCTATGCACTACATGAGCCACAAATGACTTTCAACATAATATAAACATGAGGATGATGACAATGATATAAGAATTCAATAAAATAAGTTCAAGAATTAATTTATCTAGGAACCAATAACATCCAAACTGTCAACATGATCTTCGCTTTGTAGAGTAAAATTCAAGAATCTTGAGAAGAATATTTTCATGAAAGGATCTTTGGATGAAGCCTTGAATATCGAGGATATTCCACTAATTTCATGGAGTATAAGTCAAAGTTTTAACCAACCGGGTATAATAAAGAATGAAATAACAAAAGAAATCACCATGCATGCGATAGCCTTACAGACAGCAGTTTATTCAACGAATGTAATAATAAATAACGGAACGGTCCGGTCCCAAAAACGCATGAACAGGGATATTCCAATGTAATAATAAAGAATGGAACCGGTGTTAGTGTAAAAGCGCATGCATGTGATATTCCAACAGAATAATAAAGAATGGAACCAGTCCCATAAAAAATGCATGTGATGTGATGTTCAAATGAATAATAATAAAGACGGAACCAGTCCTGTAAAACACATGATAGGATGTTCCAATAGAATAATAATAAAGATTTTAATCAGGTCCTGTAAAACACATGCATGGATGTTCTAACGAATAATAGAAGAATGTCACCAAGTATAGGGTGAGATCATGGCGTATACGAGTTATTCCAACAGAATAATAAGAAATGGAATAACAACAGCTTCTCTTCATGAATAAGAAAGAATAACACCCCTTACTTTTGGTAGGAGATTGAATCTTTGCGAGTGGTGTAGTAACAAAATACTCTTCTTCTTTCTCTCTTATTCTCTCTATACTTTCTCTCTATATAGCTTGAATGAATTAAATGAAAATAATGAAGCACTAGGCCTCTATTTATAGAAGATTTCTAGCTTAAGACCGCCATGTGAAAAGGCAAGTGGCTTGACGGTAGGTGATGTGAAACGACAAGTGGTTCGGCGCTTGTAATGTGAAACGACAAGTGGTTCGGCGCAGAATGTGAAACGACAAATGGTTCGACGCCTGTAATGTGAAACGACAAGTGGTTCGACGTCTGATAAAGGTAATTACTATTGACGAAGGTAATTACTATTCACAAAGGTAATTACTATTGACGAAGGTAATTACTATTAACGAAGAGACTCTTAGATGATGACATATGGGCCCCCATAAAATAATCAAACTTACCACAAACGTCTCATAACAAACTCTTTATATACATCAAGGATTGAATAAATATTACCACAAATCATTTTATTTTTAATCAACACATATTTAATCTTTCAACAATTATTAATCATTTATAACTTGTCGTCTCAATTATTGATTTAATACTATAACATATTATACGTATGATAATCTTGTGACAATAATTGAATCAATAATATAAGAGATATGATGCATCAATTCTCAGTAGCAATAATTGAGCATAGCTGAGTGACTTCTCACGTAAGCATCAATAATCAATATCGTGTGCTACTATACAACTACGCGTATTACTGTACTTTTACTACCGGGTAGTTCAACAGTTTTAACGGTAACACCTCTGCCGTTATTTTTATAGAAAGATAATTTTGTCGTTTTCTAACTACGACAATACTTTCCGTTAATAGGGGTCCACTAATGATTGAGTAGTCAAATGCGAATATTCCCGAAACAAAAAGAATATTCCCAAGCCAAATGAATATTTTATAACAACTTGCTTACTTTGCAAGATTTATAAATATTACCCACAACTATAACATTATATCAAATTTATTCCATAATATTCAAAAATAATATTTATAGAAAATTCATCTTTATTTATAAATGTTGGGGTCTTACAGTATACATCACCCATTCTGAGTTGTCAATACATGGTACAGAAACAACTACAACTTTATTATTACAACATATAAACGTGAGTTTAAATACGAGGATATTGCCATCTGAATGATATCCACACGCAAATAAATCTCCATCATAATTATTGATACATTATTTTACAACAATGGTGCGGACTACTAAATAACTCTCTCTAGAACCTTCATTCCATACCCCGACTAGTACTCGCTACATTCTCGCCTCCTGAGAAGAAAAATGGAACAACAAGGAAAAGGGTGAGCTCAACTAGCCCAAGAATGAATATTATGACTAAGATAATATACAACAAATTATCGTTAGTCTTCAACAGGAAAAATCTAATAGAATACAATAGACAACAAGTTTTAATTCAATATTCATGAATGAATAATAATTCATTAGAAGAGTTAAGTGCGAGAATGCAAACTACTCTCTTATGTATGAATTTAAAAGTTCATCGCTCTATCTTTTATCCCCGTAATATTAATCAATATATATCTGAAATCAAATATTCATCTTTGCACTTTCTGAGCCAAAGATATTCATCATTAGTCATGTTCATCTAAACACATGTTCATCTTTGCACTACTACGCCAAAGATATTTATCGAAAATCATTCATTTTTGCACTACAGAATGAAGATATTCTATAATATCATCATTTAAGACCGAGGATGATGAAAATATTTTTAAAGAAACGAATCCAAAGAAACAAAATGACAAGGATTAAGGATTAGATTTGTTTTATCTATGTCCAAAAATACCTCAAAAATAATCATAGTGGTGTAAAATTCAAGAATAATCAAAACATGGATACAATCAAAGCTAGTATCCACAATAGATATTTTGGGACGAAAAGGAAAATTTTCATTTTTCGATGAATAGTGTCGTGATCGTGAATAAGTCTTAGTATCGTGAATAGTAACTCAGACACCAAAAGTTCCAAATTTGATAAAACATCGATCAATATTTCAAAGATAATGATATTGAAGAAATAATATCATTACGAGAAAAAAAATATCCCTTACCTCGAAAGATCAAGTCTTCTAAATGAAACACAGAATATAAAGCTATGACTTGAACTTGCATAGTATAACAATACTCAAAATATACTCAAAATACTCACAAGAATATGCTCGATAATATAGAGAGAAAACTTCGATTTACGGTGTGATTTTCAATTCTAACCTAAGCACCCTATTTATAGGAAAATCTTTAAACACCAAAGCAAAAATTTAATAAAATATTAATATATATTTATTAAATTCTTACGCACCCAAAATCGATTCAAACCATCACCACCAAGAGTGACTCACCTTGCCTAACTAAAAAAAAAACGTTTTTCTTATTAAAAATATTTAAAACTTCAAAAATAATTATTTGAAGCTTCAACTTCAATAATTCACAATAAATAGCCCTTTTATCGGAAAATTCAATCTCACGAGTTTCTATAAGAAATTCAATTCTCTACAACTTTACTGTAAGAAAGTTTTCCAAATTCCAAATGTAAATTGAATTCGAAATCCATAAACCAGACGATTTTACAAGCTATAATCAAATTTCATTCAAGAAATGGGGTCCACCGACATGTTTAACATGTTTTAAAACAATTGTTAAACAAAAAAATACTCTTCCTCCTCATATATTCATATATCCCACATTCATTATAAAAATATCATCATTATTATATTATAATAATATAATAAAATATTATTTTATCACAAAAGATAAAATATCGATTTTCAACAATTGTCACTTTAAAAATTTTCTCCATCTATATCCACATAAAATTAATATTTTCCTCATCATATGAATCAATAATTAATTATTCACAAATAATATTACTGAGAATCACAATATCGACAACCAGGCGCCTCAAAGAAAGAGGGCTTTCGAATAAGAATTTCTCCTCATCTTGGCGCAAGCAATTAGGTGACCAAACCTCTCCTTAGGCGAGTAACTTTCTAGACATTGCCAATAATGTTATCTAATAATATTATTCGGATAATATGAATTATTGCTTCGATAATGAAAAATAATGTGTAATGACAATTATCAAACAACAAAGAATATAAAATATCAACACAAAGAATTACTAAATCAATAAAATAATTGAATAAGAATTATTCGTAACCATTATTGAGTAGTGCCTTCTTACGTAAGAATCAATAATTGGTGTAATACTGCAGTGTCTTCTTGTGTTTTAACCAATTTAGTATTTTAACAAAGATAATTCTGTAATAACTACGCCTGTTATTTTTAAACAACTTATATTTGTCGCTTTCTTCATCCAATCGCTTTTCGTTATGGGCCCACACATGGTCATACTGATCGCATTTAATATTCCCCTCTAACAAGATTTAATATTCCTCGACCAAATGAATATTCCCTAAACAATAATGAATATTTTACAACCACTTGCTTATTTTGAAATATTTAGCATATTTTACCCATAACTATCCACATTAATCAAATCAACTCTTACTATTTCAAAATAATAAATAGAGAAAATTAAATTTTATTAATAATAAGTTGGGTCTTACAACCTCCCTCCTTATGAAATTTCGTCCTCGAAATTGACGACGACGTACTGGTGTTTGAAAAGGTGAGGATACCTCACTTTCATTTTCGCTTCCAATTCCCGTCATCTCCTCTATAGCATGATTCCTCCACAAAACTTTAACTTGTGGTATGACCTTTCTTAGCGTAGGACATGCTCCTTCTTATCCAAGATCATGACGGTACCTCCTCATACGTTAAGTCTTCTACTATCTCGAATTTGTTCTAACTCTATAACGTGGTTCGGTCTTTCACATATTTACGAATACAGATATGTGAAACACATTATGAACAACACGAGACATACTTTGAGGTAACGCGAGTCTATAGGCTACATTTCTTACTCGGTCAAGAATTTGAAATGGACCAATAAATCGTGGATTGTAACTCCTTCCATGGAGCTAGACGCAACAATACGTGATCCCCAATACTAAATTCCACGTCTTTTCGATTAAGATCTGCATAACTCTTTTTCGTCGATCTTGTCTTGCTTTAGATCGTTGTCCGAATCATTTGGATCTTTTCGGTGAGTCATACGTCTTAACTTCGGGTCCCAACAATGTTGCTTCACCCACCTCATCCCAACATATTGGAGAAGCGACACTTTCGTCCATATAATGCTTCAAATGGAGCCACACCTATATACTTGCACGATAATCGTTTGTTGTAGGAGAATTCCACCAATGGTAAATACTTATCCCAACCGCCTTGAAGTCTAGGACACGTAGTCTTAATAGATCTTCAAGAGTTTGAATAGTCCTCTCTCGATTGTCCGTCTGCTTTGAGGATGGTATGTCGAATCCAATCAGAATGCGCTCCATAGCCCATAGCTTTTTGCAAGCTAACCCAAAATCTTGAAGTGAATCTTGGGTCACGATCCAAAACTATGGATACTGGCATGCCATGCAACCTCACAATCTTATTTACATATATACTAGCAAGACGTTCAAGGGAATAAGTCTCTCGTATCGGCAAGAAATGAGCAGACTTGGTTAATCTATCAACAATAACCCAAATAGCATTGATGCCTTGAGAAACCGTAGGAAGACCCGTAATAAAATCCATGGTAATATATTCCCACTTCCATTTCGGAATCTCAAGTGGTTGCAACGGACCCTTAGGTACTAGATGTTCCGCCTTTACACGTTGACAAGTTAAACACATTGAAATAAACTTTGCAATCTCTCTCTTCAAATTGTTCCACCAAAATGTATGTCGAAGATCACGATACATTTTGGTACTTCCAGGATGGATTGCAAATGGTGTATTGTGTGTCTCCATCATAATCTTGTATTTCAAATCAGAGTCGTTAGGGACACAAAGTCTGGAGTGGACTCGAAGTATTCCTTCTTCATCAATTCTCGCTTCTGGAATAGCACCTTCTTGTACTTTCTTCTTTATACGCATCGACTCAAGATTCGGTGGCTCGAAGCAACCTTAACTTTTCTATTAAAGTTGGCTCTATCGATATACTTGACATCATCGCACTCATTCCTCAGATATGATCTTCTACTCAACGCGTCGCCTACCACGTTCGCTTTTCGGGATGGTATTGAATAGTGTGGTCGTAATCTTTCAACAACTCGAGCCAACGTCGTTCTTAGCATGTTGAGTTCCTTTTTGCGTGAAGAAATATTTGAGGCTTTTATGGTCCGAATATATCTCCACTTTCTCCCCATATAGATAGTGCCTCCATATCTTTAAGCAGCAAACGATCACGCTAACTCTAGATCATGAGTAGGATAATTCCTCTCATACTCTTTAAGTTGTCATGCGAGGCATAAAGGCTATGACTTTCCCACGTTGCATGAGAACACATCCTAACCCTTTCGCTTGAAGCATCGTCAGATAACAAATCCATCTGCACTGGATGGTATTGTTAGAAACAGTGCCGAAATGAGTCTCCTCTTGAGCTCTTGAAAACTCTTCTCGCATTCCTCACTCCATACGAATTTTGTATCCTTCCGAGTTAGTTGGGTTAATGGAGTAGCGATTTGAGAAAACCTTCCACGAATCTCCGATAATAACCAATTTAAGCCCAAAAAGCTACGTGCTTGATCCACCGACTTGGTTGCTCCCAACTTTGTATTGCTTCAATCTTCACGGGATCAACGGATACTCCATGTTTCGACACCACGCGCCCAAGGAATGCCACTTCCTCAAGCCAGAACTCACATTTCTTCAATTTGACATATAGTTTGTTTTCACGAAGCCTTTGGAGTACCAGCTTAAAATGGTGCTCAAGATCTTCACGACTTTTGGAATATATGAGGATGTCATCAATAAAAACAATAACGAACTGATCCAAATATTCCTTGAATACTCGGTTCATCATATCCATGAAAGCCGCGGGAGCATTAGTCAATCCAAAAGACATGACTAAGAATTCATAATGCCCGTCTCGAGTTCTAAAGGCGCTTTGGAATATCCTCGATTCTAATCTTCACCGATGATATCCGAATC
The DNA here is from genome assembly GCA_020205615.1 of Panax quinquefolius. Lineage (NCBI taxonomy): Eukaryota > Viridiplantae > Streptophyta > Magnoliopsida > Apiales > Araliaceae > Panax > Panax quinquefolius. The sequence goes on along the minus strand of CM035172.1, from coordinate 19,088,396 downwards.
GAAGATCGATCTTTGAAAAAATTGTGCTCCTTGTAACTAGTCAAACAAGTCATCAATACGAGGTAGAGGATACCTATTGTTGATGGTGACATGGTTCAATTCCCGATAGTCAATACAAAAGTCGCATACTCCGTCTTTTCTTCTTTACGAATAAAACAGAGCACCCCCCGAGGAGATGTACTTAGGACGAATGAAACCGATGTCCAACAATTCACGTAGTTAGACCTTTAACTCCTCGAAGTTCAATAGAGCCATTCGATATGGGGTTTTAGAAATGGGCTTTGTACCGTGTTCAAGATCAATAAAGAATTCAACTTCACGCTACGGGGTAGGCCGGAAGTTCTTCAAGAAATACGTCGGGAAAGTCAATAACAACAGAATATTATTCAAATTTGACGTGTCTTTATTCAAATCCATAACATGGGCTAAGAAAGCTTGACATCCGTTTTTCAATAAACGAATAGCTTTATGATTAGATATGATGGTGATTGATTTTAATGGTTTAGTTGCTTGAATTAAATACATAACAAAGGTTGGTTAGGAATATGAAAACTAACAACCTTACGAAAACAATCAATTTTGGCATGATGAGTAGTTAACCAATCAATCCCTAAAATCACATCAAAAGCAAGTATCTTTAAAGAGATAAGGTCAATGTGTAAGGTGATGGTGCCAACTTGAATCAAACAAGATTTATAAACGATTGGATGTGATGAAAGTTTCTCTAACTGAGTTTCCACGAGATAAAGTCAAAGTCTAATTTTTTCTTGAGTCAAATTTAAACGTTGATCACAAGTAGGAGAGATAAATGAATGGGTAGCACCGGTATCTAGTAAAGTATAAACTTCACAAGAAGTTATGATTAGCTTACCGTGATCACCTCGTTTGGGTTCCTCGCATTTTGACCGACCACAACAAACGCTTCTTCCAGAACCGCTGACTTTGACTTTTCTCGACAATCTTTTGAGTCACCGTCCCATTGAACTAGGTTTCGCTACGTCAATCCCGGCGATATATGTCCTTCCTTTCCACAATTATAGCATACCTTGAACTGTTGTGGGCGCTTTGACCGATATGTCCTCTTTCCGCATTTATAGCATATAATGGGTGGTCGTTCTCCTCCCTTAGAACCGATTCTTCTTAAGACCTTTGTCGTCTTCACATAGTCGTTGTTAAATCTCCTCTTTTAAAATCTCCTCCCGACTCGCTTCTTCTATTTTCATGGCCATGATTACCACTTCAGAGTGGTTACCATTTTTGTCCGTCTTTTCTTTCTCCATTTGGTTATCATTGTTTTGTTGGATTTGTTATCTCCTTATGATCCTCGATTGTGGTCCCTCGGTTGGTAGTACTCATTATCTCGCTCTAATAATTGAGTCATGTTTACAACATCCTCTGAATAGAGAAAATTTATGAGAAATGAGATATATTGTCAGATCTTGGGTTTCAAACCTCTCGAAACATCCGCGTTATCGTTCCTCATTCTCCACCAAATGAGGTGCAAACTGGATAACTCTGCAAACTTTGCCTCGTGAATCGAGACACCGCTATGTTATTTTGTTCTAATCTGATGAAATCCACTTCCTTCATATATGACGAACACTTTTAGGAAAGTATTTGTTATTAAATAGTTTCAAACGTCTCCCAAGACATCTTTGAAGCGGTTTGGATGGAGTGCGCTTCATGACTCCCACCGATGATCCGCCTCGCCACGGAATATAAAGGTGGCAAATGGAACCTTCGTTTCCTCCGTGCATCCCAAGACATCGAATATCTTGGTAATTTGCTTGACCCATGTTTCCGCCATGATCGGATCGCTTTCCCTTAAATTCGGTGGTCCCAACTCTTTCGCCACGTGATGTACCGGTGAATTGCTATCATTTCTCCTGTATTTTTTGAACACGAGTCTCCTCGTATGATTTTGCATGAACTGCAAAAAGCTTCTAAACATCCCCTCGCTCATCATCTACGCTTTTCGATTGGTGTTGTTCACAGGAGGAACATTGCCACTGTTAGCACGCGTTCTCCTCGTTGGTGGTACAGACGTCTCCACGGTCTCATTTCCATTGTTAATATTCTCGAATCGACATTCTCAAATCTTCGTCATAAAACAAGGGTTAATTAAGGAAATCAATATATCACATAATATCCCTATATCTTGACCAACTAACAAATAAGCTTAGGTAGGACACCTTAGCAAGGATTTACTCGTCTCTCCTCCTAGTTCTATTCCCCGATCTCCGCCAGAGATCATATCGCTAAGCTACGTCTGAATCAGGACGCCCACAAAATAGGTATACATCACCCATTCCGAGTTGTCAATACATGGTACGTAAACAACTACAACTTTATTATTACAACATATAAACTGTGAGTTTAAATACGAGATATTGCCATCTGATAGAAGACCCCAAATTATTAATAAATGAAATTTATTTTCCTTTATTTATTATTTTGAAATAGTAAGGGTTGATTTGATTAATGTGGATAGTTATGGGTAAAATACGCAAAATATTTCAATAAGCAAGTGATTATAAAATATTCATTATTGTTTGGGGAATATTCGTTTGGTGCGTGGAATATTAAATGACTGTCGAGAAATATTAAATGACGGTATATGCGTCTTTTATGGGCCCCATAACGGAAAGCGATTGGATGAAGAAAATGACAAATATAAGTTATTTATAAATAACTTGCAGTACGTGGTTATTCTGGATTAATCTTTGGAATAATACGTTGGTTAAAACACACTAATATGCGTTGTTGAACAAGAAGACACAGTATTGCACCAATTATTGATTCTTACGTGAAAGGCACTACTCAATAATTGTTACGATAATTCTTGTTTAGTATTTTATTTTATTGATTCAATAATTCTTTGCATTGATATTTTATATTCTTCTTTGTTTGATAAATTGTCATTACACGATATTTTCCATTATCGACAATAATTCATATTATCTGAATAATATTATTAGATAACATTATTGGCAATGTCTAGAAAGTTCTGTCTAAGGAGAGGTTTGGTCACCTAATTGCGGCGCCAAGAGGAGAAATTCTTATTGAAAGCCCCTGCTTTCTGGAACCTATGCAGTTGTCGATAATGTGATTCTATAATATTATTTGTGAATAATTAATTATTGATTTATATGATGAGGAAAATATTGATTTTATGTGGATATAGATGGAGAAAATTTTTAAAATGACAATTGTTGAAAATTAATATTTTATCTTTTTCTGATAAAATAATTCATTTAAATATATTATTTTAATAATATATTAACGGTGATATTTTTACAACGAATGTGGGATATATGAGTATACGAGGAGGAAGAGTATTTTTGTTGCAATAAATGTTTAAAACATGTTAAACATGTCGGTGGACCCCATTTCTTGACTGAAATTTGATTATAGCACAGAAATTGTCCGTATGTGGATTTGATTCAATTTCGCATTTGGAATTTGGAAAAACTTTCTTCTGCAAAGTTGTAGAGAATTGAATTTCCTATAAAAAGTCGCGAGATTCAAATTTTATGATAAAATGACTATTTATTATGAATTATTGAAGTTCTGAAGTTCCGAAATAATTGATTTTTGGAAGTTTTATTTATTTTATTAATAAAACATTTTTTATATGTTGTGGGCATATTTAACATGTGCATGGTGGCTGAATTCAGATTCAAGATGTGGGCGTGAATTTTGTTTATATATAATATTATTATATTCAATTTTACGCTTTTGGTGTTAAAGCGATTTCTATAAATAGGGTCTTGGGTTAGAATTGAAAATCACACCGTAAATCAAGTTTTCTCTCTATATTATCGAAGCGTATTCTTGTGAGTATTTTGAGTATACTTTGAGTATTGCTATACTGATGCTGAGTTCAAGTCATAGCCTATATCCTGTTTCAACTAAAGATCTGTCTTTTCGAGGTAAGGGATGTTATTTTCTTCTCAAATGATATTATTTCTTCAATATCATTATCTTTGAAATATTGGTTGAAACTTTTATCAAATTTGGAACTTTTTCATGTGTCGGGATTACTATTCATGAGTTCTTATTCATGAGTTCTTATTCACGAGTTACTATTCATGAGTTCTTATTCACGATTACTATTCACGAGTACTATTCATGAAGCGTGAAGATGTTTTTTGTGGAATTTCTATCTTTTGGTGTCCAGAGTTACTATTCACGATATCTGACTATTCACGTATCTGACACTATTCACCTAAAAATGAAATTTCTTCTTCTTTGTCAAAATATCTATTCGGATACTAGCTTTGATTGTATCCATGTTTTGATCATTCTTGAATTTTACACCACTACGATTATTTTGAGGTATTTTTGGGCGTGGATAAAACCAAGTACGAATCCTTAATCCTTAATCCTTGTCATTTTGTTTCAACGGATTCGTTTCTTTAAAAATATTTTTCATCATCTTTAGCCTTAAATGATGATATTATGGAATATCTTTGGCTGTAGTGCAAAGATGAATGATTTCTGAAGAATATCTTTGGCCCGTAGTCTGAAAGATCGAGCAGTGTTTAGATGAACATGACCAATCGATGAATATCTTTGGCTGTGTAGTGCAAAGATGAATATTTGATTCGGATGTATGTTGATTGATGTTACAGGATAAAAGATGAGCGACGAACTTTTAAATTCATACATAGAAGATAGTAGTTGCATTCTCTCACTTAACTCTTCTAATGAATTATTATTTCATTACGAATATTGGTTTAAAAACTTGTTGTCTATTGTATTCTATTAGTTTTTTTCCTGTTGAAGACTAATGATAATTTGGTGTATATTATCTTAGTCATAATATTCTTTTCTTTGGGCTAGTTGAGCTCACCTTTTCCTTTTTGTTCCATTTTTCTTCTCGGGAGGCGAGAATGTAAAACGAGTACTTGAGTCGGGGTATGGAATGAAGGTTCTAGAGAGAGTTGTTTAGTAGTCCTCACCATTTTGTAAAATAATGTATCAATAATTATGATGGGGATTTATTTGCGTGTGGATATTGTCTAGATGGCAATATCTCGTATTTAAACTCACAGCTTTATATGTTGTAATAATAAAGTTGTAGTTGTTTCGCATCATGTTTTGGCGACTCGTAATGGGTCGATGGAATGGACCTATTTGGCGTGTCACATGCATACACTCCACACGCAATGGGTTCATAATTATTGATGGATTTTATGGACCTACTAAATAACTCTGGGGTTCATTTCATACCCCCGACTAAAGACTTGCTACATTCTCGCCTCCCCGAGAAGAAAAATGGAACAACAAGGAAAAGGGTGAGCTCAACTAGCCCAAAGAAGAATATTACGACTAAGATAATATACAACAAATTATCGTTAGTCTTCAACAGGAAAATCTAATAAATACAATACACAACAAGTTTTAAATAAATATTCGCAATGAAATAATAATCCATCGGAGGAGTTAAGAGAGAATGCAAACTACTATCTTCTATGTATGAATTTAAAAGTTCATCGCTCATCTTTTATCCCCGTAATATCAATCAATATATATCCGAATCAAATATTCATCTTTGCACTACAAAGCCAAAGATATTCATCACTGGTCATGTTCATCTAAACACTGCTCATCTTCAAGACTACGCCAAAAGATATTTATCGAAATCATTCATCTTTACTACAAGCCAAAGATATTCAATAATATTATCATTTAAGACCGAGGATGATGAAAATATTTTTAAAAAAACGAATCCAAATAAAACAAAATGACAAGATTAAGGATTCAGATTTGTTTTATCCATGTCCAAAATACCTCAAAAATAATCATAGTGGTGTAAAATTCAAGAATGATCAAAACATGGATACAATCAAAGCTAGTATCCACAATAGATATTTTGGGACCTAAAAGGAAAATTTTTATTTTTCGATGAATAGTGTCGATTCGTGAATAAGATCAGATATCGTGAATAAAGTACAGATACGTGAATAAGAATCTCAGACACCAAAAGTTCCAAATTTGATAAAACTTCCGATCGATATTTCAAAGATAATGATATTGAAGAAATAATATCATTACTGAAAAAAATAATATCCCTTACCTCGAAAGATCAAGATTTCTAAATTTGAAACAATCAAATATAAAGCTATGACTTGAACTTGCAATCAGATAACAATACTCAAAATATACTCAAAATACTCACAAGAATACGCTCGATAATATAGAGAGAAAAACTTCGCTTACGGTGTGATTTTCAATTTAACCTAAGACCCTATTTATAGAAAATACTTAACACACTAAAGCGAAAAAATTAATAAAATATTAATATATATTTATTAAATTCCTACGCACTCCAAAAATCGATTCAAACCATCACCACCAAGAGTGACTCACCTTGCCTAACTCAAAAAAACGCGTTTTTCTTATTAAAATATTTAAAACTTCAAAAATAATTATTTCTGAGCTTGAACTTCAATAATTCACAATAAATAGCCCTTTTATCGAAAAAATTGAATCTCATGAGTTTTTATAGGAAATTCAATTCTCTACACTTTACGGAAGAAAGTTTTTTCAAATTCCAAATAAAATTGGCCAAAATCCATAAACTAGACGATTTTACTGTTTATAATCAAATTTCATCGAAGAAATGGGGTCCATCGACATGTTTAACATGTTTTAAACAACTTTGCAAAAAAATACTCTTCCTCCTCATATACTCATATATCTCACATTCATTGTAAAAATATCATCATTATTATATTATAATAATATAATAAAATATTATTTTATCACAAAAGATAAAATATCGATTTTCAACAATTGTCACTTTAAAAATTTTCCATCTATATCCACATAAAATTAATATTTTCCTCATCATATGAATCAATAATTAATTAGTCACGAGATAATATTATAGAATCACAATATTATTGACAACTGTGCGCTTCCTGGAAAGAGGGGGCTTTCCAATAAGAATTTCTCCTTCTTGGCCGCAATGAATTAGGTGACCAAACCTCTCCTTGAGATGTAACTTTCTAGACATTGCCAATAATGTTATCTAATAATATTATTCAGATAATATGAATTATTAGCTTTAATAATGAAAATCTTTGTAAATGACAATTATTGAAACAACAAAGAATATAAAATATCAACGCATCAATTACTAAATCAATAAAATCTTGAATAAGAATTATCATCGTAACCATTATTGAGTAGTGCCTTCTCACGTAAGAATCAATAATTGGTGCAATACCGGTAATCTTCTTGTGTTTTAACCACCGAGTATTTTTTAATGATTAATTCTTGAATAACTACTGCTATTTTTAAACAACTTATATTTGTCGCTTTCTTCATCCAATCGCTTTTACATTATGGGGCCCACACGGTCATTTACTGTTTGTCGTCTGAATATTCCCCGATAGCGATTTAATATTCCTCGACCAAACGAATATTCTCCTAATAATAATGAATATTTTACAACCACTTGCTTATTTTGAAATATTTGCGTATTTTACCCATAACTATCCACATTAATCAAATCAACCCTTACTATTTCAAAATAATAAATATAGAAAATTAAATTTCATTATTAATAAGTTGGGGTCTTACACTATTTTCTCTCTCCTCGCCTGTTCTTTGAGCCGAAATGCCTCTTCTTCTGTTAAAGAGGATAGATTTTTGAAATAATGATGTTGAATTGGGGGAAAATGAGAGATATATTAGTGAGCGTTTGGGGGAATTCGAAGCCTCAGCTCTGATGTGTGCAAGAGGAGAGAGAGGGTTTGAAATTTGAATAAGTGGGAATGAGAGAGTGCCGCTGACTTGGAACTTTTGATGGGACATTTGTCTATTTTCTCTCTCTGCTCTCTTTTATATTATAGATATATATATATATATATATATATCACAAAGTTCTGGCTGGGGTCAAATGCTGATTTTCAGGTCCAATGCAGGGTTTGATTATTTCCAAAAAGTTGGGAAGGAAGGGGAAAAAATGAATTTGTGGAGTTTCTAATATTTTATACTGTTATTTTAGGTTTTAGAGAATACGATAAACAAAAATTCAATCGGAGATGAAAGCTTTTATGATAAAGGATTGTTCTTTTTGTGCATGTGCTTGGAAATAGTGGTGGTAAAGTGGAGTCTGCTGGGTCGGATTATGCCGAGGTTATTGTGATACGTCATGGTGAGACAGAGTGGAATGTTGATGGTAGAGTTCAGGTCTTTTTTTTTTTTTTCACTTTTTCCTTGAACTAAATTTGACATCTTTGATTAGGTTTATTGACTACCCTGGTTCTTTTTAAAGTGTTTAGAGTAACAACTGTCTGCTAACTAAATTATGTATGAAACAGCAGAGTTTATGAAACTATGAATCCCAGAATTAATTTTTTTATTGAGAATTCTCTCAATGCAAATATATAAACCTTATATGAAATGGTATCATTGTTTTCTTTTTAGAGGTAGATTAAGTAAAATAACTTAATTTAAGCATAGGAGAGGCAAACCTCATATTGGGAATTAACATCACATGCTTTTGAACCAAAATAAGCAACAATACGGATCAATCCATTTGAAACTTTTTTTTAAAATTTATAAAATTATATTAAGTTATGAAAGAAATATCATCTCTCTAAAACATTTTATATTCATTCTCCAATTTTTTAGTGACAAAATAATTTTTTAATATCGCAAGTAAAATATTAATCTGTAATACTATAACTTAATATTTTTACTTTTTTGGTTAAGGTAATTATAGTATAGTTAGTAATACTAGTACAGTAAGTTTTTGATTCACAATTAAAAAAAAAAAAAAAAAAAGGACGCGACACTTGGAACAATGAAAGTCGTCTTATGAAGTTCCTGTCATTCGTCACAGAGCCCTCTTGTAGTTACCCACTAGTTTTATCATTGTCTCTAATCTGTATCAAACACAAATAGTTTCACCGCACTGATCTCTTCACAATCTGGACAAAACAACAGGTAATTATATACTCTGAAATTTCCTTTATATATATACACATTCGTTTGTAAATAGCTAGACAAAGAGGAGAGAGAAAGTAAATAAGATGGGAATTAAAAAGAGGAGGATTTGTAATTTGTGGTGTTATTGTGAGAGAACAGTATGAATATTCCACCGGAGTTTTAGGAGCATGAGAGCCAATACTTACTGGGCCAAGCACAGGATCATAACGAAATAAAGTAATTTTTTTTTTGTTTATGGATCAGCGAGTCAAATTAAATCAGATCCATTATTTGCCTCATTTAAAATATTGATCCAACGAATCAAATATCACAAATTATTGGATAAAAGGAGGTGGAGCTTTGATCCACAAAACTAGACCAGAGCAAATCAAATCAGGATCAAGATTTGGCTCATTTACAGCCCTAGTACACATGATGGTTTAATATATATATTCAATGTAAAATCTAGAAACTGTTGTCCTTTTCCCCTATATCATTTAACTTTCAAGTGGGGATCCTCTTTAGGAGGATAAATGAGTTTAGAGAAAAAGAAAAAATACCAAAAGAGATATCTGATATTAGATTAAAGTTGTTAGTTATTACCCCTTGCTAACCGTTCTTTTTCTTAAATGTGTTTATTATTCCTTTCATACTGAGTGTTTAACTGCATGATTTGATCTCAAGAAATTCTTATATGAACCCCAGAGCCCAAAGGTTCGTTCACGTCAAGAAATTATTATTCCCTTGCAATTGGGCCTATATTTATAGGAGCCACTTTTGTGCATTATTGATTTCTGCAACATGTAATTATGAGTTATTTTTGTTTAATCATAGAATGTAATCAACGGCCTTCGGCTTAGTTGGTGTACTAGGCCCCTTGCTAACAAGAGGTCCTGGATTCAACCCCTCTCCAAAAAATAAAAAAATCATAGAATGTTTTGTTCTTATGGTTTTTAACTCGCCTTTGAGAAATACCTCTTTTGCATAATCTATGCTGTCCATCTCCTTATATTTCTCTAATCACACATTCCTTTGGAAACCATTGACTTAATAGAGTTGATGCTTGAGTTGTATGATCATTCTCTTGGGGTAAAGATTTAGCATTTTGTTGTGATATCAATGGTTGGCATTCTTTACAGAAGGATAATCCAAGCACTAGGTATGGAGGGTGTGGTTCTTTTCAGTTTAACTATTTTCTTATAACTTGGGATGTTTTATTTCACAAATCCAAATGTTTCCCTCCCTAACCAAGGAACAAGAACATTAGCTTTGGAACTTTATCATATCATACTTATGCTTTTCTTTCAGGTTATTAAAGATCCAGACCTGCGGGAAAGAAATTTAGGAGATCTTCAAGGTCTTGTATTCCGTGCAGCAGCCAAAATCAATCCTGAGGCATATCAAGCTAGTGTATCTCACAGGAATGATCAAGAAATTCTGGTAAGTTCTATGCAAAGTACTTATGAATATGTGATCTAACCAAAGTTAGTTTTGATTTTTAGTTTTGATTTATAGTTTTGTCAGCCTACTCTGGTTTTTATGGAGGTAAGTATACATTTGGAAACAATGTAATATTTTGGCTAAACTAGGTCTTGCTTGCCCCAGTTTAATAAATTTGTCCTTATACTCTGGGCCAAAACCTCTGCTTGCTGCTCGGTGTTACTTGCATGAACCAAATCGATGCTAGCATAGGCATTGGTATGCCCATATGTTGTCAGAAATTTAAGCATTTACCCCGCCTTGAATTTGATCCTTGCACCATCTCTGAGCATAGAGGTTAGCTGGTCAGGATTATGGAGTTACATATATGGTAGTGTCGAACAACGTGTCAACTTTTTCTGTGGTTTGTGAATATGGTTTCATTAATAACCAAAAGGAGGTGAAGCCTCATGTACACAAGGAGTATAATGAAAAGCATTGCGCAAAAAACATATCTAAGATTCTGCAAGAAACCACACAAAGTCCCTGTACCCCAGCTAAAGATTAAAAATGCAAGACTGGTAAGACTAAAATATATACATACATCAATTACCTATGTCCATGTTCCCAAAAAAAAAATAATGAAAGCCAAATCGGAACCAAGGAAGAGACCTCGTTTGACCAAAAATAAGAGACGCGTCATTAAACACATCACTCTAGGTACTGATAACTCAACAGCTTTAAAGTTGGTATGCTGCAACAATTTGGTAATTTCCAATTTCATACTGAGGTTTATATTAGGAAGCCAACTTGGTCATTGCAGAAGAGGGTGGTATTATGCTAGACTAAGATTAGGTTGTGCTGCTATTTGTCCCAGCCTATTGAGTCTTGATCCGCTTATATTTCTTTATATCCAAAAGTTATCTTCTTCAACTTTCGTTGTTTTGTGTCAGATCAGAAACAGTTGTTTTTCCTCATATTATGAAATATATTTCTTTACACTTTTGACAATCTTATTTTCATAATAGGCGTTGCTCATAATGAAATTGATAGTTGTATACATAATTTATGATCATTTTGTTCCCATAGCAGGAGAGCGAGTTGATGTTGTCACTCATGGCGGTGTCATCCGAGTACTTCACAGGCAAGCCTCCCCACATAGTCCATCTGTGGGGAAGGTATTGAACACATACATCTCTCAATTCGTGAAGTTTCACTTGTATGAATGGACCATAAAGCCTGGGGCGATGTTAGTCATCTTAACCAAACAGGATTTCTGGAGTCTGGCTTAGGTGGGGACAGAACTTCTGGCTAATTCATCCTCCCAGCACTCAACATTGGTATTACTAGAACCTTTATTTGATGAAGAAAAAAGTGCAGGGGACATACATATATCATCTATAACTAACTACAAGTGCTTGCTGTATAGTTTATTTGTAAATTACTCTTTTCTCCCGAGTCTGGACATTAGTTTTATCAGAAACCTATATTTGTGGGCATTTGTTGCATATTAAATTTTCAATTACTACTACAGCTTTAGCTTAGTTAGAGGAATGCAGCGAACATACTCTTTTGGTTAATGATTCTCCTTTCAAATCAGTGTAATTGTTAAAGTAGCATGTGCAACAGCAGAGGGTTCCATGGAAAGTGGGTGAATTGACCAACTGCTGGCAGCATCACATGGCTTGCATATAATGGGGATTAGTGTTTATATTAATTAATTAATTAATTAAAATCTGTGGCTGATTCGAAATTGCTTTGGATGAGAACTCTTGTTAATTTGCTATCTCGTCGTCCAGCCTACCTGCCAACAATTTATCATCTGAAAGCTCTCTCTCTCTCTCTCTCTCTCTCTCTCTCTCTCTCTCTCTCTCTCTCTCCTCTGCATCCGCTTCACAAAACATACTTTAAAAATCACTTCATTCAATGCTTATGGTTTAGTTCAAGATTATACAAGTTGTTGATGATTATTGATAATGATTGGCCATGGTAGTTGGTATCCAGGAGCACTACCAAACAAAGTTAAGCATGCATGCGTGCCAACCAACTTTGGTTTAATTATTTTTATTTCTCACAAACATGTTTACACAATTTTTATAACTCTTTATAAGAATAAGATTCCTTCGACTCCAAGCAAATGGCTTTAAAAAAAAGAAAGAACGAACTAGATAATATGGTAAAATATTAAAGGTTGTTATTGTGAAAGATTTTTATTATAACGTTTATTGATAGAATTATAAAATTAACTCATTATATTAAACATATCATAAAAATATTATCAATTAAATTTATCTATATAAATATTAACATGTAAGATTGTAATATATATATAATTATAAGACGTTTCAATGTCTTATCTTGTTTGTTAGTAGTTTCGTTTTAAGATGCTTTTATATTTCCAGATGCTCTTCTCTATGATTCTTTTGACTTTAAGCCCACTTTAATTTTGACTTGTTCAAATGTACAAACACTCATCATCCAACTCATAATATACCCAAAAGAGTCTTTAAAACATAAAAGGGAGGGATTTCATTATTTATTTATTTACTCTGTTATTTAATTTGAGTCAAGAGTCAAACTTTAGCTGACGTATATCTCTATTGCAATTTGCATAACAATACGTCATTATGGAATAGTATAGCACTACTATATTGTTCTCTCAATAATAAGAAAAAAAAAAAAAGGACTAATTTTATCTTTGACTTTATTTTATATATTTTTCGGAGATGTACAGGTACGTTAAAAAAACTATACTATTGAAAATAATATTTACAAAATGCATTAAAAATATTTTATATTTATCAAGTCTAAACATTACTACTATTCTCTCCGGCCCTTTAATATAAAGGCGCTTTTGTAAATTTTTTTGTCTTTTAATATATAACGCTTTTAAAATTCCAATTAAGCGTTAATTGATTAGTTTTCAATATTATCCCAAATATTAAATATAATTTTGGTTATCTCACTATTTTTTGTCCAATAAATAACAATTTATTTTTTCAATATAAATATAATATAGATATTTGATATTATATTTAATACTATATAATTATTTTCTTAATAATTGCGTACAATTCTAAAAAAAAAAATTATATTAAGGGACGGGGGAGTCCTATGGTAAAAAAGAGGGGTCAAAAATCGGGTGTGATTCTTATCTCTTGGATAGAAGGAATACATGTGAATGACAAATGCCTTCTTAATTATTTGACGTTTTAGAGGTGGACACAAGAATTAAGATAATGATTAGAAAATATTAAATATAGTACTTAATTGTCAATAATACTCTTAAATCTTTTGTAGGGATAAGGATAGAGAAAGAGTTTAAAGTATCAAAAAATAGGCAGAAAGTAATGAGGGATAATTTTGAAAAATTTGTTATTAATTCTCTTAGATTTGAATAAACGTCAAATAATTAAGGACAAATGAAAAACTCTAAAACGTCAAATAATTAGGACGGAGAGAGTATAAATTAGACGTTCTTCCACTAATTGTTGTCCTATTTACATTATGTGCAAAGGTGTAAAAATGTTTTCGATGTCCAACGTGCTTTTTATATTTTATTTTTTTGTCCAAAAGTATCCTTAACGTTACATTTTTTGAGTCGTATGTTCCCCTGCCGTTAAAATAAATTCAACTAGACAAACGGATGTGTTAGGCGATTGACATGTGGCAAAAATAAAATTTAATACTACCTCCGTTCCTAAAAGATTGTCGTTTAAGGTTTTTGCACTTGAATTAAGAAAGTATTATTTACCAAGTAAAATTTATTTAAAATTCCATCACTACCCCTTTATGGAAGTTAAAAATTATTAATACAAGTGATAGAATTTCTTGGGACAATTAGAGAAGGTAGGGGTAATATAGAAAAGTAAATAATTTATTCTCCTCGAAAGTTGTAAACGACAAATATTTTAGAATAAATTTTTTCTTCTAAAACGACAATCTTTTAGGAACGGATGGAGTAATTACTTTTTATTCTCTTCTCATTCGTCTCTCTCTTTTCTCTCCCTCCCATCTCTGATCCTCTATCTTCTCCCTCTTTTGAAATGGTGGAGCTAGATATATAGACTTCTAGATCTGTTTATGGTTAGAAAACACAAAGAAATGTGATCTTCAAGCTCTTTTAACTGCTCCAACAAGCATGTCTCTTTCATCCGAAACTCCCACACAACCTCCCTCAACACAAGAGGGCTAATACTTAATGAAGGGTTCTTCTTCAATGTGAAGGAAACAAGGTGTTTAAACATAGCAGTTGTGACAACCCCAAAACAGGTCCAATCCAACCAACTCATTCTGAGTCGCCAAATACATGGTACAGAAAACAACTACAACTTTATTAATACAATTGTCGTGCAAGATACGACAACACTTAAACTGTGAGTTTAAATACAAATATATACCAATCATGACTCATGTCCCAACCGTGACAAGACCTCATAATGACACCTTACATAAAGGTATAGTCGAAAACTGTTTTAGAAATTAGAATCTTTGGGAAGTGCTCAAGGAAACCTTCGTACATGGGAGGCCATGAATGATAGATATCATATGCCCACAGAATTATCCTTGGTTGACCCAATAGACCCCAAAGAAAAACGGGAAGATTACTATCACATTCTTCCCAATGGTGAGTCTTCTCTTGACATATCATTATCTCCACTGTCTCTAATTGGGAATTAAACTCCAAACAAACACCAAGATTATATAGGTAGTGTTTGTAAATATATTCAGCAAGTGGATGAGCACAACCCTGTCTTATGATGATACGAGGTTGTATGTCATTAGACATCTTGTATGATAGTGGCAAAACACCCTTCCAACGTTGGGTTCGCTTCACCCTATTTGATTCAACAAATATAACTACTAAATGATGACCATCGTTCTATTCCCTCATACCCCGCTACGACCCAACTACACTCAGATTACACGAAAGGAATTGTGAAGCAAAAGGGTGAGCACAACTAGCTCAATAAAAGAATATCATGACTAAAAATAATTAAATTATCAATAGCCTTCATCAATAATAAATCGAGATTTAGAACATATGGTAGATGATAAAATTTCAACCATAGTTGCAGCGGAATGAGCAATCTTTTAGAAGAGTCAAATAGACCATAAAATCTATTATCTTCTCCATGTTAAAAGTCCACCAACTGTGACGCCCCCAAAATTAGGTATACGTCACCCATCTTGGGTCGCCACATACATGGTACATAAATTCAAATACAACTTACTAATATAACTATCGTGGTATAATATACGACATAAAATCGTGAGTTTGAATACAAATATTGTCTACTAGATATTATACAAACTCAAAAGGAGTCCTCATTACAACTATTATCACACTATTTCACGTAAATAGTGAGGACTACTAATGCTATCATCCCAACCATTACTCCGCTCCCACGACTACGTCCCGGCTATGTTCTCATTTCACAAGAGAACAAAGAAAGAAAGGGTGAGCTCAACTAGCCCAAGAAGAAATATTATGACTAAGATAATGCGAATAAATTATCATTAGCCTTCAACAGTTGTTAAACCGATAAAATACAATAGACAACCAGTTTAATCAGCAATGAATATGTAATCCATTAAAAGAGTCAAGAGAAAATAAAGTCTACTATCTTTTAGGTTTTAAAAGGTTTTCATAAATTTTTATCATTAAGACTCAGTTTAAAGAATAAACCACAATATCTAATCATCCTTGTACCACGGTCAAGGATTTTCATCAAATTATCAATGGTCATGACTATACCGAATCACCCCTGGTCATAATCATACCAAAACTATCCATCACTGCATTACAGGCCACTGAGGACTTTTATCATATCATTTATAACAAGCCATGATTATACCGAATGATCCCTGGTCATAATCATACTAAGTTCATCTATGCACGTAAGCCAAAGATAACATAATATATCATGAGGATGATGACAATGACATAATAATTCAATAAAACAAGTTCAAGAATTATTTTATCCAGGAATTAATAACGTCCAAATAGTCAACAAGATACTGTTTTCAAGAATGATCAGAAGAATATTTCCATGAAAAGATACTGGATGAAACGCAAATATCAAGGATATTCTACTAATTTCATGGAGTATAAAGTCAAAGTTTTAACCAACCGGGTATAATAAAGAATGGAATAACAAAAGAAATCACCATGCATGCGGTGCTTGTGATGACGAGTTATTCAATGAGAATAATAATAACGGAACCGAATCGTGAAATTCACACCAAGCGGGATGTTCCAACGGAATAATAAAGATGGAACCAGGATCCGGTGTAAAACACACGAGATAGGATATTCCAATGAATGATAAAGACGGAACCAGTCCGATGTAAAACACACAGGTATGGATGTTCCAACAGAATAATAAAGACGGAACCAGTCCTGTAAAACACACGCATGCGATGTTCCAATGTAATAATAGAAGAATGTCACCAAGTATAGGGTAAACCACGTATACAAGTTATTCCAATGTAATAATAAACAATGGAATAACAACAGTTCTCTTCATAAATAAGAAAGAATAACACCCTTACGAATACAACAAATAATATTCCCTACCTTAGAAGAACCGAATATTGGCGAGTGAAGTAGCGAGAATACTTTTCTTCTTTCTCTCTATAGTTTCTCTCTAGAGTTTCGATGAATTAAGTGAAAAATAATGAAGCACTAGGCCTCTATTTATAGAAGATTTCTAGCTTAAGACCGCCAGTGAAAAAAGGCAAGTGGCTTGACGATTTGGTGATGTGAAAAGAAAAGTGGTTTTACGTCAGAATGTGAACGACAAGTGGTTCGGCGCTTTGTAATGTGAAACGACAAGTGGTTCGACGCTGGTAAAGGTAATTACTATTGACGAAGGTAATTACTATTCACAAAGGTAATTACTATTAACGAAGGTAATTACTATATCGAAGATAATTACTATTCACAAAGGTAATTACTATCGACGAAGGTAATTACTATCGACGAAGGTAATTACTATTGACGAAGAGACTCTTAGATGATGACATATGGCCCCTCATAAAATAATCAAACTTACCACAAATGTCTCATAATGAGACTTTTTATATACATCAAGGATTGAATAAATATTACCACAAATCATTTTATTTTAATCAACACATATTTAATCTTTCAACAATTATTAATCATTTATAATTTGTCGTCTCAATTATTGATTTAATACTATAACATATTATCTGAGATGATATCTTGTGACAATAATTGAATCAATAATATAAGAGATATGATCACGGCAATTCTCAGTAGCAATAATTGAGCATAAATTTGAGTGACTTCTCACGTAAGCATCAATAATCAATATCGTGTCTACTATACAACTACGCGTATTCATTGTACTTTTTACTACCGGGTAGTTCAACGGTTTTAACGGTAACACTTCGCCGTTATTTTATAGAAAGATAATTTTGTCGCTTTTCTAACTACGACAATACTTCCGCTAATAGGGTCCACTAATGATTGAGTAGTCGTCTTAATATTCCCCGACAAAAGAATATTCCCCACCAAACGAATATTTTATAACAACTTGCATACTTTGCAAAATTTATAAATACTACCCACAACTATAATATTATCTTAAATTCACACCATAATATTAAAAAATTATTTCGACAAAAATTTAAATCTTTATTGATAAAATCTGGGTCTCACATCTCCCTCCTTATGGAATTTAAGCCCTCGAAATTAGGGTACGATACTGTATGATAAAGAGGTGAGGATACCTTGAATACCTTTATCGTTAAAAATATTAAATTTATCTTCGCAATCCTACCAAAGATATTCATTAACAATTCATCTTTGCACTATATAGGCCAAAGATATATAACTCAGAAAACCGATAATCTTGAGACTCGACAATAATAAGTATCACAACCACGAATTATCCATGCACTTCTTGGCCAAGGATATTCGTGTTTTCAATTACTGATCATGATTATACCAGAATAATCCACAATCATAATCATACCAAGTCTATCAATGCACTACTACCAAAGATGACTTTTACCACATCCATGAATTAATATTTCATTGCTGAGACTCATCTCAATAATTAATCCACATCATCGAATCATCCCTGCACTATAGGCCAAGGATATTCTTTAGTATCACGACCACAAATTATACATGCACTATGTGCGAAGATAATCGTGTATTCATTAGTATCACGACCACAAATTATTCATGCACTACTACCAAAGATAATCGTGTATTCATTAGTATCACGACCACAAATTATCCATGCACTACTACCCAAAGATAATCGTGTTTTCAATTACGGTTATGATTATACCGAACAATCCTCGGTCATAATCATACCAAGTCCATCTATACTACAAAAGCCATGTATGACTTTCAACATAATATAAACATGAGGATAATGATATAAAGAATCAATCAAATGAGATAAATGATAAATATTAAACATTTATAATATAATTTATCCAGGATTCAAGAATATCCCCATGTTATCAATCACTTAATAATCTTATAATCTAATATCATTATAACAATATTTTAATCACTTAAATTTATAAACAATTTATCTCAATTGTTTACGCTTTACCATATAATGCATTTAATCATTCAAAATGCCATACTCATAAGATATCATCACCAATTATTAAATCCTCAAAAATATGCATATACTCTATATAGGATTCTCTAGCCATAAAATCCTATTTTTCAACTTTTTATTTTCACATAACATATTTAACTCATATGTTCAGTAATTAAACTATTTTCATGAAAAATATCAAATCAGTCCCAAAAATATTTCTTTTCTGGGATTTAGCATAATATAGTCCCATAATGAAAATATATTTTTCTCGAATTTTTAAATTTATTTACTATTTTTCAAAATCAATTTCTAATTAATTCCTTAAGAAATTAGCTACCTCAAGTTTAACTCCAAAATTTCCAAATCTTGACAGGACCTTACCCATGTTAACGTGAGCTTCCAGTTTAAATTTCATGGTCATCGGAGTTATAGAACTCCTAAGTTATAGTGTTTTTCATCGGAAAAACCTAAATATTGAAATAGTCATAACTTGCTCATTTTAAGTCGAAATGAGCTCATTTTTGGACAGGAGGTACTTTATACCATATACCTTCATGTCCCAAAAGGCCAGAATTTTTTTCATAATTTAAGTGGCCGAAAAAGCCCCTCTAAAATCATGGCAGCAGCTTTTTTGGTTTTTTTTTTTTGCAGCTTTGCCCTCCTTTGCTAAAATCAGTCCACACAAAAATCTACAACACCTTTTTCAGTAATTCCACTTGGATTAGTTAGGTAACTCATAGATCTAACTCTAGGACTTGACCACACTCAAAATTCAAAATATAATAGGAGATATGGTCAATTGAATTTTATGTTACGTTTTCACCAAAATCGATTTTTCAACTCTTTGTGATTTCTAAGAAACTTTCATGTTTTCACATACCAACCAACATAACTCATCATAAAACTTACTAATACTTCATATACCCATGATTTTCATCATTTCTATACTTTTATTATGACTTTCATCATAATCCACGTAAACAAATCCTTTTAGTTGAAGAAATATTTGAGGGTTTAAGAAATGGGTTTTGTCTCTGGAATCAATATAAAATTCGATTTCACGCACTAAGTAGGCTAAGAAGTCTTCAAGAATACACCGTAAAATTTATTAATAATAGAAATATCATTCAAAATCATGACTCTCATCCAAGACTTGGATAAGACGTCACATTAATACTAATCATGACTTCTATCCCTTAACCCGGATAAGACCTCACAATAATACCTATCAAATTGCCATCTTCAGTCACGACGTCGCCTACAGAAAGTCTGGCTTCGGTGCATTCCACACAAGGAAGTCAACAACGAAAGGATCGAGGATCTTTACTTATGGCTTGATATAACACTGATTAACTTTAGGGTTTGGTTACTTTGAATTTGTATAACAGGTTGGTTAGGAATATGAAAGCTAACAACCTTACAAAAAGAATAATGAGTAGTTAATCAATCATTTTCAAAAATGTTATATATGATAATAAAATCAATATAATCAATACATAGTTTTAATCTCCAGAGTAATATTCATAAATCAACTATAATTTGGTTAGAAAAATAAATCAATTTTGTAGTGAATAGTACCCGTGAATAGTAACTTGTGAATAGTAACTCGTGAATAGTAACTCATGAATAGTAACTCGTGAATAGTAACTCATGAATAGTAACCCCGACATGAAAAAGTTCCAAATTTGATAAAAATTTCCAACCAATATTTCGGCATAATGATATTGAAGAAATAATATCATTTTTGAATAAAATAACATCCCTTACAATCCCGTACAATCTCTTACTATCCCTTACCTCAAAAGAAGCGATATTTACATTTGGAATAACTAACGAATCAATTTGCAAATAGTATAGCAACACTCAAGATATCAAAATACTCACAAGAATACACTCGATAATATAGAGAGAGAAATAGAGAGAAAACTTCAGTTTCTGGTGTGATTTTCAATTTTAACCTAAGCACCCTATTTATAGAAAAATGCTTAGAACACCAAAGTAGAAAATTTAATATAATAATATTATATTTATAAAATTTTCTTACGCACACTTTTAACAACTGATTTCAGCTAGTTTCAACCATCAGTGGGCCCCCCAAACATAACAAAAACGTTTTTGTTATTAAAATTAATTAAAACTTTCAAAAATCAATTATTTCGGAACCACGGAACTTCAATAATTCATAATAAATAGCCCTTTTATCAGAAAATTCCAATCTCTCGACTTATTATAGGAAATTCAATTCTCTACAACTTTGCGTAAGAAAAAAATTTTCCAAATTCCAAACGAAATTGAATCAAATCTACATACGAGGCGATTTTATAAAAATTATAATCAAATTTCGGTCAAGAAATGGGTCCACCAACATGTTTAACATGTTTTAAACAACTTTTTAAACAAAAAATACTCTTCCTCCTCATATACTCATATATCACACATTCATTGTAAAAATATCACCATTATTATATTATTAAAATATAATAATAAATTATTTTATCGTAAAAGATAAAATATCAATTTTCAACAATTATCACTTTAAAAAATTTTCTCCATCTATATCCATATAAAATGAATATTTTTCTTATCATATAAATCAGTAATTAATTATTCACAAATAATATTACAGTATCACAATATTGACAACCAGCAGCTTCCCAAGAAGAGAGGGCTTTCCAATAAGAATTTCTCCTTCTTGGCGGCGTAATTAGGTGACCAAACCTCCTTGTATGTAACTTTTTAGACATTGTCAATAATGCTATCTAATAATATTATTCAAATAATATGAATTATTGCTTCGATAATGGAAAATACTTGTAAAGTGACAATTATTAAAACAACAATGAATATGAAATATCAACGCAATAATTATTGAATCAAAAAAAATATTGAATAATGAATTCTTGTAACAATTATTGAGTAGTGCGCTTTCACGTAAGAATCAATAATTGGTGCAATACCGCTGCCATCTTCTTGTCAACAACGCATATTCTTGTATTTTAACCATAGGGTATTCCAACAATGTTAATCTTAGTGAATAACTACGCCGTTATTTATAAACAACTTATACTTGTCGTTTTCTTCATCCAATCGTTTTCCGTTATGGGGCCCACAAAAGGCTGCGCCGTCGTATGAATATTCCTCGTCAGGAAGAATATTCCACGACCAAATGAATATTCCCCGACAGTAATGAGTATTTTATAACCACTTGCTTATTTTAAAAAAAATTCATATATCACCCTTAACTTTAAACTTTTATCAATTTAACCATTTACTGAATAGTAATTATAAGAAAAAAAATTGAATACTTTTATTTCATAAAATTCGGGGTCTTACAGCAGTGCATTAAATCATCCGTACAAAAATGAAAAATCTACTCTGTAATTGAAGAGAAGAAATCTACCAAAAGAGGGGAGAGGGGAGAGGGGAGAGGGGAGAGGGGAGAGGGGGGGGGGGGGAGGGGAAACCCTAGCAGTGAAATAACTCCACTCATAAGCACAATCAAAATGAATCAAATGGGTTCAAGATTTACAAATTCAAATCCTCTCACTCCTATCTTCCCCATCGATTCTTCCAGAAAAGCCTCTGACCGCTTCGGATCCATGGATTATAAGGAGAGGATGGTGTTAGGGTCGGGTTTGTGGCCCCAGAAGTGAATGGTGGTTTGGGATGGGAGGAGAGGCCGACGGCAGAGAGAGAATAGTTGAGGAATTTGTTGTATATGGAGACGAAACTCAAGTAAGAGGCCACCATTTTTTGGTTCTTTGAATGTAATACGCCATTTTTGAAAATGGAGGAAGGAGATGGGAGGGAGAGAAAAGAGGAACAAAAAAGGAAAAGGATTAATTTTTAAAAAAGTAATCAAAATACAACTTATTTTATTTAATTAGTTATTTTGATTAATTAACAAAATAATTTGGATTTTAGTATTTTTTTTTATTTTGATTAAATGATATATGTTGTTTTATTTAGAATATATTTATATTTAAGCCTTAATTAATTTACGTATTAATTAATTTTAGCAAATCTTCCATGTGTCATCCACGTCATCGAGGTTGTAACCTCGTTTGTCTAGTTGAATTTTTTTATAACGGCAGGGGCACAGTTGACCTAAAAATTGTAACGTTAAGGGTATTTTTGGACAAAAAAAAGTATAGAGAGCACGTTGAACATCGGGATAAACATTAAGGGTATTTTTATCCATTTGCCCTTTACATTATTAACTATCAAGTAGGATGGAGGGAATATTTTTTTTTGCATTAATTTCTTGTTTTTTGACAAATCGTGGGAACAATATAAAGAAAAATTCATCAATTCAATTATAAAGAAAGTTAAGAGGATATCTAATTTATTCAAAATTAAATTCAAATTACAAATTTTCAAGATTTAAGCATTAAAATAAAACAATTGTGAAACAACCACGATAGACATATCGCATTCTGCATCGTGTATTAAGATAATTAATAAATGTGCAATCACTCATATATCTATATCCTTATACAAAATTAACTCTCTATCCTATCCGAGGCCCAAATAGAGAAAAATAAAAAGAAAAAAACAAATAAAGAAAATTGACTCATTTCTCTTTGTTTATGCCGGGCAACAAATCCTATTCGTTTTAGGATATTATTATTTTCTTTTCATGTTTTTTTATTCACATCTTTCAAAAGTAGATAAAAAAGAGAGTTTCAAATGTAAGATTGTAGTAAGAACAATTAATTGAAATATAGGATTGAGATGTCTATTTGGCTTATGCTTAGCACAAATTGTGTGAGAAAAGAAAGTGATTTAGAAACATTAGAAGAACTACCGGAATAATATTTCCAATTTGGATCTAAAGTCGACCGGGTCGGGTTTTTCAACCAATTTCAGCCGAAAATTGAATTTGGGAGGACATTATGTGAAATTATAAAATTGATATAACGAATATGTAAGTTCAATTAGTTTGAGGATCGAATTGTGAAAAGGGTGAAACTTGGTAACAAAAGCGTATTTTGTCCTAAATGAGTGTTTCTCTTGTTTGGTGGAGTACTTTTCAGATGATTGGAGAAATGTAATGGAGTTTTCTCAGCTGGTATGGGACCGGCCAGGAATCATGGAGTTTCCCGCTCAATCCATATATATACAATATATATACCACCTTTTTCTTCTTTTGGAATTTGGATTAAATATTATTTCAACAAAAATTATGGCATCCATCGGGGTTGCAAATACAATTCATTTGTTTGACTCAACCACATGCTTTAAATAATCGAAATATGTAATTAAAGTTGTATTTGATTGTATCTTAATGGATCTTAACAACTCATCTACTAATTATCAAGAGATTCTTTGAATAGTTTAACATCGTATTTTTTTTGAAACAAAGAGGAACCAATTATATTAAATCGGAAACGAGAACATCGAAAATAAACGGAGGAGGGACAGGACCCCACTCCTCCGGACCAGACTGTAAACCAGCAGCTTTGGCTAACAAATGCGCTGTTTGGTTGGCTGATCGTCTAGCAAAATAAATACTACTATTATTCAAAGCCGAAAGAGCATAAGAACAATCTCGAGTAATCAAACCAAACAAAGAGAAATCCGTAGTTCGATGGGTTAAAGCTTGTTGAAGAACCTGACAATCAGTTTCCATCACAACTTTGGAAAAATACGAGCCTTAAGCCAACCGGGGCCTCTACAAGAAAGGGCTTGAGAGAGTTGGATCTTGAGTACAATTTAATAAACCATTCTTAGGCATTGCAACAAATGACCCAAATTCATCCCTAATAATCCAACCAAAACCCACCTTATTCTCGACTAGGAAAAGAGCCGCATCAAAATTACACTTAACAAATCCGACGAAGGTCGCACTCAATTAAGATTACGAACTGATTAGAATTCACTCGATGAAGTGTAGCAATGAAAAGCTTGCCATTATTGGTGTGGATCGTCACCAACAAGCAAGCAAAACAGATCCTTGCTTTTGATTCCAAACCACATCGTTTCGAGCTTGCCAAAGAGACCAAAGCACCATTGCAGCTGCCGAAACAAGGTCGAAAGATAGGGTCTGCAGTAGATAATTAAACCAGGAAATGAAGTTTGGTTGAGGAGGAAAAATCAAACCACATAAGGATCCTATCCACACTTGTTGAGCAAATGGACATTGAATAAAAAGATAAAAGGTACTCTCGGAACCGCCATTACACATCTGACAGACATTGTGTACCTCCACTCTTCGATTAATCAACTGAGCCATGGTAGGTAACACGTCTAAACAACAACGCCAAATAAAATTACGAACCTTAGGAGGCACATTCAGATTCCAAACCTGTTTCCAACTAGAAAAATACTGCTGGGTAGCCGAGGTGGGCAAATGACAGGTTAAAGCTCGATAACCTGATTTCACAGAAAATATGCCTTTCTTCTCAAGCTTCCATTGCCAGATATCCCCAGTTCGGATATGACTAAGGGGAATCTTTAAAATTAACTCAACATCCCTGGGCAGAAAAATGTCTTGAACCAAATCTTCCTCCCATTCCTTGTCATTCTCCTTCATAAGTGATGCCACTGAAGCATCCTTTAATCCCTGAATCACAGGCGTCTCAACATACGGATTAAGAGCATCCGGCAACCAAGGAGAGGTCCACAAATTCGTGTCATTGCCATCCCCTATCCGCCGAACTAGCCCTTCCTTTAGCAAGGATTGCCTCGCAAGAATGCTACGCCAAATGAAACTCGGATTAGACCCTAAACTTGCACATAAAAAGGAGCAATCTTTGTAATATTTGGCTTTATATAACCTAGCAACCAATGAATTAGGGAAATTGAGCAAACGCCAACCTTGCTTACAGAGTAACGACAAATTGAATTCGTGTAACTGTTTAAAGCTTAAACCCCCTCTACTCTTGTGCACACATAATTTTGCCCAACTTAACCAACGAATACCATTATTACATCGGTCCCGTTACCCCACCAATAGCCATTCATCAACTTCTCTAAATCATCACATAAGCCAAACGGCAAAAGGAAGACACTCATCACATAAGTAGGCATAGCTTGTGCTACACTCTTCAAAAGAATTTCCTTTCCCGCCCTTGAGAGAAATTTCTTCTTCCAGTCCCCAATTCTTTGCTTCATTTTCTGCTCCACAAACGAAAACACACCCTTCTTACTCCTGCCAACCAGAGAAGGCACACCCAGATAATTACCCAAATTCATAGTCTCTCGCACATTCAAAACCTCACATACATCCACTCTACTACTCATTGAGGAATTGGGACTAAATAGAACATTTGATTTTTGAAAATTAATTATCCGACTGAAGCGACCTCATAAACAAACCAGATAACCATTAATACGCCGACTTTCCGTCTTGGTAGCGAAAGAATAACGAGATATCATCTACAAAAAATAAATGAGAAATCACCGGAGCCCGAGTGGAGATCTTACAGCCGTGAATATGCCCCCTAATTGCAGCATCACTCAAAAGGGCAGAAAGACCCTCAACACAGATAATAAAGAGATACGGGGAGAGAGGATCCCCTTGTCGGAGTCCCCTTTGAGGAATAATTGGGCCAATACTTTCGCCATTCTGCATAATAGTATACTGAACAGTCGTCACAAAAAGCATCAGCAAACGAACCCAACGAACATCAAACCCCAATTTTAGCAACATTTGCTGTAAAAAATCCCACTCAATTCGATCATAAGCCTTGGACATATCTAGTTTTAAAGCCGCTTCACCTTGCTTTCCCTTTGTTTTCCTCTCAATATGATGTCCACATTCAAAGGCTACCATGATATTATCGGTAATCAAACGATTTGGAACAAAAGCACTTTGAGTCTCAGAAATTACTTGCTGCAAAATACATTTCATACGGTTAGCAAGCATTTTAGCCATGATTTTGTAGACCACATTACAAAGTGCAATAGGACGGAGATCACTAACAATTTCAGGGTTTTTCTTCTTTGGAATAAGAACAACAGATGTGGAATTAAGATCATTCTTGAAAGTCGGCCAATTCAAGCAATCAGAAACAAAAGGCGTACATCCTCTCCAACCGTGCCCCAAAAATTCTAAAAAAAACCTGGATCCATGCCATCCGGACCCGGGGATTTATCAGGAAACATTGAGAAGAGAGCAGATTTAACCTCTCCAGGATCAAAAGGGCGAATTAGTTCCAAATTTTGTTCCACTATAACTCTGCGCCGAACCTTCCTTAGAACCACATCGCTACTACAGCCACGAGTCGTAAACAAATCAGAGAAGAAGGAAAAAATATGATTTTGTAAACCCGACTGCCAATCCAACCAATTACCAAAAGAATCACGGAGGCGGGAGAAGGAATTCTTCTTCCTCCGAGCAGAAGCAAACTGATGAAAAAATTTAGTATTAGCATCACCAACCGCAAGCCAATTTTGCTTTGCTCTTTGACGCTAAAAGGCTTCCTTCTGCTCAAGAAGAAAATATAAGAGATAATTCTGCTCTTTATATTCATGGAGCGACCTATCATCGCGAAGAGGCTTCAAGTCCCGTAACCGTTTCTTGCAGTCATCAATATCCTTAGTAAATTTGTGAAAAACATCTTTTCCTCACTTCTGTAAATGAGACCTACAAGTTGAGATCCTAGCCTGTAAATCCAGAGAGCCCCCCAAAGCCCAACCTTCTTCAACAACACGACCACAATCGCTATCCCGAAGCCAAGCACTTTCAAAACGAAAACGCTTAGCTCGATGCCGGAAATTAGACGAAACAAAATCAAGCAACAAAGCCGAATGGTCCGACGAATAAGTGGCCAAGTTACGACTTAAGCGACTCGAAGAAGAACACCACAGAGAATTAGCCATAACTCTATCCAACCTCTCTTCCACCCAATCAATCGAACCCCGACTCCTCTCCCAAGTGTATTCATAACCCTCCATCCCTAGATCATAAAGCCCACAGTCCGCAACAGCAGAGGCAAAACCCCTGATAAGAGAAGCAGGGTGAGGGAGCCTCCCTTTCTTCTCTCTTTGACAAATCAAATCGTTGAAATCCCCCATAACGCACCATGGTTCAGAAGATTTACTACATAAGGACCGCAACAAATCCCACGATTCCTGCCTTTGCCTCCTTTCTGGGAAGCCATAAAAACATGTAAGGCGCCACCGCCCTAAGCCAGAGACACATACTAGAACATCTATATATGTTTTAGAGTAACTAATAAGCTGAGCCATCTTTTTGTCTCTCCAAAACAGAGCAAGCCCACCACTTAACCCAATACAATCAACATAAAACAACCCTTCAAAACCCATACGAACTCTGATTTTTTCGACCTGAGACCGACCCACTTTCACCTCCATTAAAAACACAAAACAAGGCTTTTTACTAGACACAAGGTCCAGTAATTCTTGAACTGTCCGTGAGCTACCCAAATTTCACGGCAGGCTCCAACTAATGGTACTTTCATTGGACTAAAGGGCTCGAACACCAAAGGCTCGCCAATTGCAAGTTTTTTGAAACATTTTCTTCCCCAATTTGCATACTTTCCCCCAAACTACTTTCCCGAGTCTCCTCTTCTTTCCTTCTACGTTTTGAGTCTAGAACAATAACCCCTTCCTGACAACCAGTCTCCTCCTTACCTTCCTGATTTCCCGCAGCACAAATCATCGAAACTGCACCCCCCCTTTTTGGTAACTGAATTAGCAATAATCTTACCATAATTCACACCCCTCACCCCGCTTTTCCGCCCATCACGCACCAATTTTGTCGTAATATTCGGCTCAGAATTCTCCCTCAAAATCATCATCAATGCCTTCCTTAATGGGATCATGCCGACCACCCTCATCACCCTCCACTAACTACCATGCTCCGATGGAGGAACCAAAACGACGTTGAGGAGCCCGAAGCCAAGAACCGTAAACTTTAGAAACAGGACTATCATTATCTTTATAAGAATCCGGACAAAACTCTTCATTATGACCAAGAATACCATAGTAAAAACAAAATATGTTGAGCCGTTCATACTTGAACGTAACCCACACCCACTCACCACCCGCCTTCTTCAACTTCATCTTCCGTTTCAGAGGATGCCTGACATCCATAGCCACCCTGACTCTCATATAACTCTTCCAAAACCCTCCAAAGTTATTAGGATCCGATTCCACAAAAACCCCAATGTAATTGCCTACATGTTTAGCAACTTTCTCCGACATAAAACCACAAGGCAAATCATAAACCTTAACCCAAAATTCGATTGTAAAGAGAGGCACTTTTGCAGGTTGATCACCCACTTGAAACCTTTTACACAACAAAGGCTGATTCTCAAATGACCAAGGACCCCCCTTAATGACTCGTTGTATATCTCGTTTATGAAAAAACTGAAAAAGGAATAAGTTAGGCTTAATCGTTTTTACCCGCATACCTTTAACCGGCCGCCAAACTGCCGCCATGACATTCTTTATGGTCAAAGACTTAATATTCTTATCAGTCAGAAAACGACCAACAAAAGCCCATCGTAGATCCACCGCTTCACCGTCATCCTCACCATCCGAATTCATAATCTCAACACCTCCTTCCTCCTCTTCCTCCAAAGTAATCTGAGCACAAGCATCCTCAATCTCAGCCAAGTTGCTGCTGGAACTCGTCATACGTGGGTTAATGATTGGAGAATGCAAGCAATAGAAAAAGCAATAAGGATGACGTAGGAATTGTCAAAAGAGACAAAGAGAAAAAACCCTTTCAAAGAGAAAAGATATCTTAACTATTAATATAAATATATAAACTATTAAGAGACCTTAAATAATGAACTGTTAAAATACTATCAAACACCATATAAATATATCCCCGGTGGTTCAATTGGTAGAAGAATACAATACAACTATTATTCAGATTGTCAAAAGAGTAACTAGTCAAATCATAAAAAATATTAACAAATTGATGATTTGTTCTGTGTTTTCTTTTTGGTACGAAAGTGGAAACACCATTATTTGTTGACATTTTGTTTTGATAAGAGGTTATAGTATTTTAGTGAAAAAGTCACTTGTTTTTTATTTTCAAATTTTGAAATTTGATGGGATTATGTTTAAGTTTAACGAACATTACATAGTTTACGATTATAGTAATTAAAATTAAATAAATTTTGAAAATTTATAAAGTTCAACTTCAATTAGCTCTTATACAATGTTTAGATTGAGAGAATAAAATAGAAAATGAAATTAAATAAAAAATATAGTGTATTTGATGATCATTTTAATAGAATAAAAATTAATTCCATTCATTTGTTTTTTTATTCTATACGGAGAGAAGATGAAATAGAATTCATTCTAACAGAATGAATGTATGTGATAATTTTTTTATTATATTTATATGACAACACCCACCAACAAAAACATACACTTAAAATATCTTAAAATCATTTTATTTGGTCCCTCGATCTATTCCTTCTATCCAATTGCATCATTACATTTGTGCTCTCTAGAACACTCTACATTTTATATTTCTAACACATTATTACACTTTAATATTTCTAACGCATTATTACTTTTATTTTAATTGATTGATTATTATCACGCCACCACTATTATATTTGTAGTCAATGGTAAAATTAAATTTGAAAAATAATATTTTTCTTAAAAGTTGTTCTTTTATTTAATTTTGAAACAAAGGGATCTGAGTAGTATTTAATTAGTATATTGATTGACCAGCAATAGTAGGATTTATTGCTTTAATATATATATAATTATTTATTTAGTGATAATATATTCTACTTCATGTTGCACACCGGAATTGTTCATTTTCTTTTATCATTATCCTCCTTGTAAGAAATATACTTCTCCGCAGCCAGCCCAGAATGTGTGAATCACACCGCACCGGTAACGGTTTAAGATTTTTTTATATCAAAATTGCACCAATCAATTTATATTTTGAAAAATACCGATTTACACCAGACAACGATTAAAAAAAATTGACTTAATTTTTATTAAATTAGTTTAATATTTTTCCAACTTACATTAAAGTAACATTCATTAAAATAGCACAAGAAATAGTAACAAGCAATATAATAATATATGTTTAGTTAAAATTAAGATAATATTGTTATAATTTTAATATTATTATTTAATATATATATATACAGATATTTTAAATTAACTTTTGATATGCGAAAATAAAAATAATAAAAATACATGTTTGAGTGACTTTATAATTCTATATAAATACTATATAAAAATAATAATACTAGGAAATATAGAGATATAATTATAATAAAAAGTATATATAATGGTTTGAGGGTCACTGCACCATTGATTCAATTGCACCGACGGTTCAATGGCACATACTAGAATTCTACCACATCGGTCTAATTTTTTGACAGATAGGGATATATTAATAATACACTTGATTAAACTTAATTATTAGATTTAACAAATAATCAAAAACTCAATTAAAAGTGATTATGACATAAATATCCTTATTAATCACATAATTTACATTTATTTTATAATTTTGTAACTTTTTTTTTGTTTGTCGACATATTTAGTTCAACTAAAATAAATCATTGTACATAACGAAGTATTTATTATTACAAGTTTAATTTGTTATTAACGACATACTTAAAAATTTGTACTTAAGAATTAAATAAATTATGAATTGTTATTTAATAAACATATTGAATTTTTAATATAATTAACTGAGTAATACATAATTAATTAGTTCGATAATACTTTGATAATTGTTGATTGTATTTGATAATAATTATATGAGTGAATCATTCAACTAAAAGTAGTAAAATATATTTTTTTGTAAAAGATTAATATTAGAAAAAATATACACCAAACATAACAATTATCGATAATTACATAAAATATTTTATGACAAGTATAAATGATACAATATGACAATTTTCTGTTATCAATAATTTATATTTATATATATATATATATATATTTATCGGATAAAATATAAATGATTTTGTGAGACCCGGATTTTATCAATAAAGATTTAAATTTTATTTAAATAATTTTAATATTATGGTGTGAATTTGAGATAATATTATAGTTGTGGGTAGTATTTATAAATTTTTACAAAAATATCTGAGTGGTTATATTATATTCGATTGGTTTAATATTCGGTTTAGCGAGGGAATATTCGTCTACAATAACTTTCAATCGTTGGTGGACCCACATAATGAAATTATTATCATTTGATTGAGAAAGCGACAAAAATATTTTATTAAAATAACGGCGGAAGTTTTACCGGTTGATCTTGTTGAACTACTTCCGGTAGAAAAAATATACGATGTCATATTGATTGCGTAAGACACTACGGTATTGATTATTGATCTTTTATGTGAAAGTCACTCAGTTTGATTCCATTATTGTTTATTAATAATATGAATTATTATAGCGATAATGACGTTTTGTTTTATTCAGTATTATTAACGTAATAAAAGCGAAACATCTTTTATATAAAATAAATCTTTATTAAAGTTATTCTATAAATAGAATATATTATATTTTATTGTCGTAGTATTGCGTAGTGTTTTGACGTAGTATTGCGTAGTGTTTGCGTAGTAAAATATTTTATATAAATAGAATATATTATATTTTATTTAAAAGATTTTCTTTAAATATGGATCAGATTAAAAAGTAAATCAATCCTGATAGTTAATGGATTAATTCTTATATGCATTCCATTTTCCTATAAATAGAAAATTCATTCCTTCATTATTTTTTCTACGAATTAATTCATTTGAACTACTGAGAGAGAAATTATAGAGAGAAAGGTATAGAGAAAATTATAAAAGAAGAAGAAGAAGAGTGATACTCTTACTTCACTACTTACATATTCATTCTTTTTACGGTAAGAAGTGTTATTCTTTCTTCTTGAAGAAACTTACATTATTCCATTCATTATTATTACATTGGAATAACACTTGTAAAAAAGTGGCATCCCCTATACATAACTTTGTATACGCCAGATCACTATCTTTGGTGAAATCATATGTTATTAATTCTTATTATTCATTGGAATAACTTTGTATCTGTGATTTACTATACTGGTGACATTCTTCTATTATTACATTGGAACATCCTGCATGCATGTTTTCTGGCACCTGACCCAGTTAAGCTTTTTATTATTCTGTTGGAACATCCTCATGCGTGTGTTTTTTACACCTGACGCTGTTCGCTCTTTATCATTCTGTTGGAATATCCTATCACGTGTGTTTTACACCGGATCTGCCCCATCTTTATTATTCTGTTGGAACATCCCTTGTGATTGTGAATTTTACCTAACCCTTGGTTAGTTATTATTATTCATTGGAATAACTGCTTGCACAAGATCTGCGTCGTACGTGATTTCTTTTGTTATTCCATTCTTTATTATACCCAAATTGGTTAAAACTTTGACTTATCTACTCCATGAAATTAGTAGAATATCCTCGATATTTGCGTTTAATCCAAGTAAACTTTTCACCTTTAAATATTCTTCCGATCATTCTTGAATTTTACTTTCTGTAAACGATATTATATTGACAATTTGGACGTTAATAATTCATGGATTAAATAATTCTTGAACTTGTTTTATTGAATTATTATGTCGTTGTCATCATCCTCACGTTATATTATGTTATCTTTTTTACGCTACGATGTAGTAGATGAACTTGGTATGATTATACCAGGGATCATTCGGTATAATCGTGACTTGATATAAATGATGTAATAAAAGTCGCCGATTATGCAGAATGCACATGATGGATAGTTTTTGGTATGATTATGACCAGGGGTGATTCGGTATAGTCGTGACCATTGATAACTTGAAAATCCTCGGCCGCCAGTGATGCGGGGATGATTAGATGTAGTGGTTTATTTATTAAGTTCTATCTCGCCGATAAAAAATGATGAAAACCTTTTAAAACCTAAAAGATAGTAGACTTTTATACCTACTTGACTACTGTTAATGGATTCTTTATTCCATTGCAGCTTAAACTTTGTTTATCATTGTATTTTATCGGTTTATAATTTGCTCGCTAATGATAATTTATTCTGCATTATCTTGGTCGTAATATTATTTCTTCTTTGGTTGAATTTCACCTTTTTTTTTCACCGTTTTCTCGTGAAATGAGAACATAAATTTTAGACAGTCGGGGAGCAAGTAATGGTCCGGAGGATAAGATTAGTAGTCCTCACTATTCGTGAAATAGTGTGATAATAGTTATAATGAGATTTCCTTTTGAGTTTGTATAATATCTAGTAGACAATATTTGTATTATTTCATGCGATTTACGTCAGATTGTCACCGGCAGTTATATTAATAAGTTGATTTGAATTTATATCTAGTA
Source organism: Panax quinquefolius (assembly GCA_020205615.1). Classification (NCBI taxonomy): domain Eukaryota; kingdom Viridiplantae; phylum Streptophyta; class Magnoliopsida; order Apiales; family Araliaceae; genus Panax; species Panax quinquefolius. The sequence goes on along the minus strand of CM035172.1, from coordinate 19,054,135 downwards.
TAAGTTAGCGGCCAAAGATGGGTGGACGATATCCTAATTTTAAGGCGTCATGATTTTGAATTTTTCGCTAATTCAATAAATTATATGGTAGTCCAAAGTTTGGAATAAATCTCACCATCCATCTATTTAATAAAATACTGAACGATTTTGAATTTCCCGCTTCACTCGATAAATCATCCTATTGTCTAAGTTTTGAGGCTGCTTCATATAATCTGGAGAGTGCAGAATACATCTAAGTATATATATATATATATATATATATATATATATATATATATATATATATATAAAGACTCTCTCAAGGTCGTGTATGTTTTACTATATTTTATTTTTTTAATAAAAGTGTCTTATATTCTTACAATCTTAATAATTTATTTAAAACTTTCAAATTTATTAAAATTATGTTTGGAATGGAGCCGAGCTTAAAAAATCCCTTGAGTTATCAAAACAATCAATACAGATTTCCGCCACGTGGTTAGTAATAGTACAGCCTGGACCACTCACCGGTGAAGATTAATGATCTTTAATTATGTCCATTATTTAATTATTTAAATTTCAACTGGACACTGATGAGATGATCATATTTTGTTTTTCGACAAAAGCTAACTCATCGTTGTTTCCTTTTTATCACCTTCTACAGATCCCTATTATCCATCTTTCTCTCTCTTCACCGCCACAGACAAAAATTCAAGTAAACCCTAGAAAACAAAAACATAGACAAAACAAAACAGAAACATTTCAATCAAATCACGAATCAGAATTCCTCACCATGCTCTGTTAAGTATACTGTGAGCTTGGGGAGGCAAAGGAGTATTACCTAAACCCCCAATAATGGGAATTTGCAATTCCAAACCCTCCCCAGAACCCAATCTTTCAGATCATCATGACGCTATTCCGGCCAAGGAGAACCATAGTCCAGCTAAAGCCATCCCTAAACCATCTGATAATGTTCCAAACCATACGACTGACCAGCCAGAGACGAAGAAGAAGAAAGAAGAAGCGGAAGTAGGTAAGAAATCTCCGTTTTTTGCGTTTTACAGTCCGAGTCCGGCGCATTTTTTGTTCTCTAAGAAGTCTCCGGCAAGCTCCCCGGCGAATGCGAGCTCCAATTTGACGCCTAAGCGATTTTTCCGGCGGCCTTTTCCTCCGCCGTCGCCAGCGAAGCACATTAAGGCTGTGTGGGCGAGGCGGCACGGCTCCGTGAAGCCTAATGAGGCAGCGATACCAGAGGGGAACGAGATTGACGGCAGTGCGGGTTTGGATAAGAGTTTTGGGTTCTCAAAGCATTTTGAGAACAAGTATGAGCTTGGGGACGAAGTCGGGCGAGGTCATTTTGGCTATACTTGTAAGGCGAAGTTCAAGAAGGGCGAGCTTAAGGGACAAGAAGTTGCTGTTAAGGTCATTCCAAAAGTAAAGGTTCGTCATTTTAACTCTTAATTACTCTTCTGATGTGTAATTGTGTTGTAATTTGATCAATTATGTGTGATCTGTGTGATTTATCGAGTCTTTAGCCAATTGTGTGCTTGAGAGATCAGATCTGTAGGTTGATATTAATTTCTGAATTATGAACTGTTGATTTGGGAAGATAAACAGGTGTTGGTCTTTTATTTTGGTTGTTTTGACTAATTTGATGTTGCACAATTTTTTTATTGCAAGAAAGGCTCTTAAGTAACATAGTAGAGTAAATTTATATGTTTCGTATGGTTGTAGATGAACTTAGTCACACAGTTGACATCAAAATAGTGGAAATAGTCTCAATTTTATTCGTTTAATGGTTAATTATGGAGGTGATGACTGATGAGGTAATGAAATGAAAGGAAGCTAGCGGTTGCTTTTGACAAATTAACACCTTAACTGTTATGGGTGGTTTTTGATTGGCCAACCGGAAAAAACTGATTGGGTAGTTAATGTGACAGTGTAAATCTCCAGGTAAAGTTAAATGGAAGATGATATACATATCAAAAAATTTGCGTAATTGTTGCTGTACTTTCTCAGTATGCAACACAGGAGATGCTCCTGAAGTTCTGAAACTATAAATCGGGTGGTCCATCTTTATAATGAATAGTGTGACATGCTCATGAAACCCAGGATTCTTTGTATTTTAATGTTTCTGCGTTTGTGTTCACGCTGCCAGGTAAGGCTGTAAAATGAGTAAACAGTTCGGGCTCGATTCGTACTCGCTCGACTAAAAGTTCGATTCGAGCTCGACTCGAAATATAAATGAGTCAAATACGAGCACATTTTAAAGTTTGATAAATTACTCGAACCTCTTCAAATTATAATTTTCTATTGATACTCGGATCATATTCGTTGAAAAAGTCCAAACTGCTCGGGCTCGATTCGGAATCGTGCTCGACTCGGTAGCTAAATGAGCTTCAATCAAATCTTATTTTATACTCGATAAATTTTGTTAACCAAATCTGAGCAACTCAATACTCGGATCGACTCGGTTCGTTTACACCCTTACTGCCAGGATCTTCTCCCACAAATTGGGCACTTAGCTCAAAACTGATCCGTATATTGGAACCAATAACTGACACATAATACATGGTTTTTTGTATCGCTGAACTGCTAGCTGACTATGTATTTGCAGAACCAGGTGGAATTGGCCGTTGCGCTCTAGGCAGTACTGATGGTTTTCAGTTTTCTGTAAAAACCTTGGGGCATCCCCTGAACTTAGTACTTTAGGTAGTACTGTAGTATGAAAATTTCTTTGGCATATGAATAGTGGTGCTTCGGTATTCAATTCTTTGTTGTGTTTTTGAGGGCTATCAGTTCAGGAATAACAGGATAGTTACCTTAGCCAATAGCTTCTTGTTATTATATTTATGAGTTTAAGTTGTAATTTTTTTTTATCAGGATAATTTAGCTCACAAAATTTATGAGGAAAGTTGTTTCTATAAATAAAAGTAGGACTGGAGGAAGTCATAAATTTATCATGCACTAGTTAATGAGTCAGCAGTTATTTAGTATCTGTATATCTATTGTGAAAGGAACTACAGCTTTTGTAATAGGATTTATTTGGAAGTCTGCTTGATCCTAGAACCTATGAATTCATTTCAGTGCTTTAAAGAGAGTGTTTTATTCAATCAATGCCAATATTTGTTCTGTATTATGTTGATGGTTGATGATTTTGATTTTTTGATGGCTGAATGAAATAATTATGAGATTTCTTGTTTGATGGTAAAAGTATATTAAGATAGTTCAAATTGCACACTCTTAGGCAGTATACAATCTTTAAGATTATTTTTTTGTTTTATGTGGTTTAAATTTTATCTAGAAACTACATTCTTTCTTCAGAAGGCAGCATTTATAATACTGGTAAACCAGTAGATCTATTGGGGCCATATTATATTTTAGTACATAAAGTCTGTCAGTATTTCCTTAAATTGCATTATGTTGTTGGTCCTTATTTGCAATTGGGTATCCCCTTTTCTGTCCTTTCCAGATGACCACGGCCATAGCCATTGAGGATGTGAGAAGGGAGGTGAAAATTTTGAGAGCATTGACAGGACATAACAATCTTGTGCAATTTTATGATGCATACGAAGATCATGATAATGTCTACGTTGTGATGGAGTAAGTTTTCCATTTTTAATTAAAAAAAATATAAATTTGTCTCAGTTCCATGGTAGTAGCTGTAGGTCGTAAGATCTGATTTCCTTAGCAGTGGTAATGTTTGGATATTCTCTTTTCATCTGTTGAGATTTGAGAACATTGTGAACTTTTCTTTATTGAACTAGCTGCTGCTATTAGATAGAGAATGAATATCCTGACCAGAAAGAAAGAAAGAGAGAGACTTCTGTGATCCCTTCCTGAACCAAACAAGATGCTATTACTAAGCACAGAACAATTTTTAATTTTATGTTTCGTGCTTATTTATTTATTTATTTATTATGCCATGTTTTAGATTTTTTTCTTTTTTACGTTCTATCCTTTTTTTTATCCTTTTTTTATCTATGCTGTCTTTGTTTTATCTCAACTAGTTGGGATAAAATTCGTTTCTGAGTTGTGTTGAGTCATAATCCTACTCCTACTAGTTTGGGATAAACTGCTTTGTTGAAGTGACTTTAGCCAAAATTTTAATTATACCGAGGACTGACAAGTCTATTCTTCTTTTCTTTTAGTTTGACCTAATTGGTGATAGTGAACTCTTAATACAATTTTCAGGTTATGTGAAGGAGGGGAACTTTTGGATAGAATACTTTCACGGTATTTATGTTACTGCTAACTACACTGTTACTTTGGATCCTACCAAAAGGGTCTTTAGTTTCTTCAGCAGCTCATGGCATATGAAATGGTTTTATCTTTGTCCTGCAGGGGTGGAAAATACACTGAAGATGATGCTAAGGCTGTGATGATACAAATATTGAATGTTGTTGCATTTTTTCATCTGCAGGGCGTGGTGCACCGGGATCTTAAGCCAGAGGTGAGATATATCTTGTTACTTGAGCCAATTATATGTGCATTGAATTTAAAATGCAGGATAGTAGCATTGCAATAACTGTACGACTGTCACTCTTTTATCTATTGGGTGGAGGAGGGTCCTTTTTATTTCTTCAGTAGCCAGTTGTCAAGCTTTATGCGCTTCTTGATTGGTGGCATGCACCCTTTTGTAAATTTTAGGATATGGAAAGTTTGAGAGAACCTCGATTTACAAGCTTGGTCATATTATTACATCTATACATATAAAAAAGATTCTGTATTGACGTGAAACTTGAGATTTCTTACCAATTTGGTCTGGAGCACTATGATAAGAATATGTTGGTGCAGTTATTTTGCAATGAATTCTACAGATCAGGCTATATATTATCTTCCACACAACCCCCAAAAAAAAAAAAAAAAAAATTTTTTTTTGCCTGCTCTTTACTTTTTAAAGAGTTAAAGCACCAAGTACTCCATGAAGAAATCTTGCCTCCTGATATTTTATCAATTCTCTAACTCTTCTGTCAGCAGTATATGCTATTAATAATTCTACAGATCTGGCTATATATTATATTGTATGATGTATTTTTACTGTTATTCATATCTTTTGTTTTTGTCTATATTCATGTGACTGTAGCTACTTTCTGGAACAGAATTTCTTGTTTACGTCGAAGGATGAGGACTCACAACTGAAAGCCATTGATTTTGGACTGTCAGATTTTGTGAAGTCAGGTACCCTCCCCCTCCCCCTCCCCCTCCCCCTCCCCATCCCCATCCCCATCCCCATCCCCCTTCTCTGTCAGTTAATCATCTTAAGTGGTTTGCAGATGAAAGGCTTAATGATATTGTTGGCAGTGCATACTACGTGGCTCCTGAGGTTTTACATAGATCTTACAGTACTGAGGCTGATGTCTGGAGTATTGGTGTTATATCATATATCCTATTATGTGGTAGCCGTCCATTCTGGGCTCGAACCGAGTCTGGGATATTTCGAGCTGTTCTAAAAGCTGATCCCAGTTTTGAGGAACAACCTTGGCCTTCTCTATCTTCCGAGGCAAAAGACTTTGTCAAACGTCTATTGAATAAAGATCCAAGGAAAAGAATTACTGCTGCTCAAGCCTTGAGTGAGCGTCTCATCTTTTCATAATTAAGTCCTTAGCTTTTGTTGTATATGTTCCCTGGAGTGATACAAAAAGTGTTCTTCTGCAGGTCATCCATGGATTAGAAATAGTAACGACATAAAAGTGCCACTGGATATACTGATATTCAAACTCATGAAGGCTTATATGCGTTCATCTCCTCTTCGGAAAGCTGCTTTACGGGTATGTAATGTATATGGTGCTACTTTGAAATAAATTATTTTATTTCTATTTCTTTTGGCTGGTTTTCCATAATCTCAAGTTGGGGTTTCTATTGACACCTCCATGTTCATCTTTCACTCTCTCCTTCTGCAAGTATTTCTAAGAAGTGGCTTGTGTCTGCAAAACTTCATATACACTTTACTATAAATTATGTGTGCTATTTTGGTTCATATGATTATTCTGTAGAATCTGACAGGGTCACTTGAAGGTCCACTTTGATTTGTGGCTGGACCCTGATATTTTTCCATGTGGGTTAACCTAATGATGAATATTTCAACCAAACTTTTCAAATAAGTTGATGAATAAATAAATTTAGTCCAAAGCGGTCATCTGTTAGTTACGCTCGAGTAATCTTAATACTCTGATGAAAATTTATAAATTTGAGAACTTTCATGTCCAATCCAGACCTCAGTAAGGCTGTATTGTATAGTTTTAGTGACTTCATAATTTATTTTTGTAGCAGAATTCTTGCGAATTCTTATTCCTCATGTTGTTCCTTTGTTTCACATTTTGATGCTTTATATTCTTTCAGCACATATTCTAATAGCTTCTCTCTCTTGAGGGAAATTTGGCAGGCTTTATCGAAAACATTGACTGTAGATGAGCTATTTTATTTGAAGGAGCAATTTGCGCTGTTGGAACCAAACAAAAATGGGTCCATATGCTTGGAAAACATCAAGCAGGTCAGTTTCTCTCAGAATATTTAATGTCAGTATAACATTTGTTTTGAATGTTTCTCTTACAATCTATTATGATAGATCAGGCCTTGATGAAAAATGCAACGGATGCCATGAAGGAGTCCCGGGTGCATGATTTTTTAGCATCAGTATGTCCTTTTACTATTATGAGGCTGGCTTTCAATTGCTTATCCAATTACAAATAAAAATTGATAGCTGGGCTATCTAGTAACTTCCATTTATTTAAACTCTTTATTCCTCTGTATGCCAGCTTAATGCACTACAATATAGGCGGATGGATTTTGAGGAATTCTGTGCAGCAGCTTTAAGTGTCCATCAGCTTGAGGCTCTTGATAGATGGGAGCAACATGCTCGTTGTGCCTATGAACTTTTTGAGAAGGATGGTAACAGGGCAATTGTCATCGAGGAATTGGCTTCCGTAAGTTGCTTTCTTCTCTTTAGGCAATAACGCAATTTGATATTTTTAGGAAATTGATATTTCCACACATAGGGCCCACATATTAGCTGATGTGTTGAATTTTTAGTAGCTAATATGTGGGCCATATGTGTGGAAATATGAGTTTCTTTTTTGTATCATATTGTAAACAAATGTGAGAGTTCTTGTTTCTTATTACGCTTTTGTGTGGAACAATAATTGCTATATGCTCTACTGTCCTCGCATACCATGCTGGATATGAGATTAGCTTCTAACAAGCCTAATGCATGATATTTTGGAAATATTTTTTCAGGAACTCGGCCTCGGTCCATCTGTCCCTGTTCATGCCGTCCTACATGACTGGATTAGGCACACTGATGGAAAGCTTAGTTTCCTCGGTTTTGTGAAATTGTTGCATGGTGTTTCTAGCCGGTCACTTGCGAAAGCTCAATAACACCGAGACCATCTCAATTTCTACTTGTTTGTTGTTATGCAGGCCTATAAAAGTATACAGACGAGGTGGTTAAGATTCTCCCTCTTCCGGGAATCATTTTTTCAGAGTTACACATCCACAAATGTGTTGAAATCCCGGCTCATGGCATAAGCTTCATCACCAGGCAAACTATTCTGGAATGTTCATAGTTGTGACCCTCGTGCTGTTTCAACTATGACAACCGTGGTGTCTCATTGTAAAGCTGTAGTTAATTTTGTGTTCAATTGAAGATGAGAATATTTCTCAGCTGATTACTGGACTCTTTATACCTGATAAATTCCGACCATATTGAACCAGAGTGACACGTCTGCATTTGCCTTTTATCAAATCCTATGTACTAGTTTAGATCACTGCCCGATTACTAGTCATTTACCTCTAAATCTGAATGAGGACTTCATTACGAGAAGTGATCTGAATGGTTGTCATTCCTCTGGAAATTATTCTTAGGTGTTTGTATTAAAGGTTCAACACTAATATTATTGATGGGACAGGATGCCCAATTCTCCCCATCAGTTGAGCAAATCCTAAGAGATCGAGACCATTGCCATATTTGTGTGTTTTGCGCTGCAAATTGTTTCAGTTTCTTTGGGGACATCAATGGCATGAGTAATGCTATATTGCCATCAAAGGCCGTGAGGCCTCCTTTGCACCCAAAAAGAGAGAGAAGAGGCTCTGTTGCCAGGGTAAACTAGCCAGTCTTCTACCAAAGAGGGCTGAATTGGTGATCAGTGCATACTAGTAACATTTTTAACAGTGGGAGCTTAACACGTATCAGGCATTGCTTGATAAGTTATATGAGCCCATAACAATGAGTCGACACAAGAAAATAGAAATGGGTTTATGGAAATTGTGCACAAATGAGTTGAAAAATGCAAGAAAATTGTTCTATCGCTTGAATTATTATTAGTCTTTATTACTATTTATTATGTGGGTTCTATTATTTGTGGTTTTTTGGACAGGTTTCATATATTCACACTAATACTCTTTATATATGAGTATGTTGATAAAGATATTATACTACTTATATTTGAGTAAAATACACTAACACCCCTTGTAGATAATTATAATAACAATCACTATCCTTTTAATTTTTAAGTAATAATCAAGACTTCTCTACAATACACAATATATATATATATATATATATATATATATATATATATATATATATATATATATAACATTCACTACCCCTAGTGTGATTAATCAACTAATATTCAAAATATATTTAATATAATATCTAATACACCCTTCAAGTTATAATATTTAATTTATCTACTAAATATAAATTTGTATATTATAATTTTTACTTAACTTGATATAACTAATTAAATTATGAACTTGTGCAATAAATAACATAAATGTCAACAAATAATAAATATTCATTTTATCAAGAAAATAAAGTTATACAATTTTTGCTAATTAAATTTCTCAAAGATTAAAATTTACTTGATATATATTTAAATATTTTTTTTGTAATTAAAAAGTAAAATTTTAATACCCATAAAAGTATAAATTAACGCATAATAAAATTAAAATTATTTTTTTCAAATATTAAAACTTACGTAAAACAAACTTATTATTACATAAATCTAATCTTATTATTCATATAAAAATATTAAAATTAGATCAATTATTTTTTCATTTATTTAACTAAACATAAATCACACTTGAACATAATTAAAATCGCAAATGTTGTTAATTAAAAAAGAAAAAAATATATTAAAAAAATCTTTTATAAGATAGAGGTAGTAATAAATATTATAATATTGTCTTTTATTTAACATTATACAAAAACAACACCAACTTGTATACTAAAAAATGTAATCAAAATCATAAACATCCCAAATTTTGACATATACTCAAGAAAATTTAACATATAAAAATCATAATATGAAACTATGAATTCAAATAATTTTTTTGTTATTAAACACAAAAACTAAGCTATCAACATACTCAATCACTATAATTAGAATAACTCCATCAATAGTTTAATTTAAATTTTTTAATATTTGTATCACTTATTCAAAACTATGTGTTAATTAAACTAAATTAGTTTTTTTATAAGTTATCAAAAATTTAAATGAGATATTATTAATTACAAATAAAACTATAATTAAAATGTAGTGTAATAAAAAAGATAATTAAACATAAATATATTATTTAGGAATTAAAATTTGATAATATACAAGGGTAAATATGTAACTTTATCTATTTAGTTAATCCAAAAAACTTGCAAAGGTACTAATTATTACTTAAAAAATAACTAAAGAGAAGGTGAGTATTATTATAATTATCTAAAAAGAGTCCCACTGTATTTTACACTCTTTATATTTTGTATCTTAATTTTTCATGTTCTTTGATATTTTAGACAATCATCATTTATAAGTAAATTTTAAATGAATTATATATTACTACATCAGTTTCAAAAAGAGAGTTCCATTTTGACCTTTAAAAATTATTTTGAATTTAAAATTTAAAATTGATTTAACTTCACTTAGGTTCTGAAAATAATAGTTTTTGAAATTAATAGTACTTTATTAATATTCCTTCTGTACTTAAATATAAGTCATTTTAACTTTTCTAAAGTTAATTTGCCAATAATTTTAATTTATAAATTATTAGGAAATTATTTTTAATTTAGACAATACAAAATATAGTAAACTAAGTGTTGTCGTTTAAAATATTTATGATTTTCAAAATAAATTTAATAATATATTTTAGAACATTGGTGGTAATTTAAAATTGTACGGACTAACAATTAAATTCGGAAATATTCTTCTTTTCTTAGTCTTATTTTTATTAATGACACAATATACTCAAATTTATAAAAATATTATTATTATCATGCAGTCATAATTAAATTAATTTCTAATTATATTTATGTATATTTAAAAAATATATATTAATTTTTTTAAAATTTACAAATGAGACGTTCAGTTCAGCACAGGTCTAGTGGAAGAATCACCCAATGATGACCCAAGTACTTATTACAGCCCGTGCCCACTCACGAATTCTTCACTTATTCCGCTGGGCTTCCACTTTTCAGTCTTGAAATGCTTTTGCCTTCGTGCAACGATGTCGTTTAATTATCCAGGAACTTTTTTTTTTTTAATTTTAATTTTTTTAAGCTCTTGAATTTCTTTAGCTTTGATTGTTGAATCCAAAAATAGGCGCTAGTATCTGGAATTTGATGATATCTCATCCTTCAATTGTTTTTTTCGATCTTCATATTTTTCTAATCAATTTTACAATTTCTAAGTTGCTTTGACGATAGAGAGATGAGTGAGAGGAAGCGTAAAAGGCGCGCTTTCATTTCAATCTCCTCCGACGACGAAGAAGAAGAATTAGTATCAGGATCAGATGATGATGTGGAGGATGATAATAGTAGTGATTGTTATGAACCTGATTGCCACGATTTCGATGACAGTGTAGTTAGCGCTTCAACTTCCCGGTAGTTTATATCACCAATAACATACGAGTATTGTTATACTATTTTTTTTATATTATTTTATTGATTGATTCAAACTCTTGTGCGGAGTTTGATAGTGATAATGATGAGAGTGAATCGGATGGAGAGGATTCTTCTTCTGATAATGATAACGGTAAGGCTAACGACGAGGAGAAGGTTGAGGCTATCTGCGACAGAGTTATCCGCCTACTCAGAGGTTAGCTTCCACCTCCTCCATTTTCATTTGCTTCCTTATCTTTATTCCTTACCTTAATGCTTACTCATAGTTTGGCAAGTTTCGGAATCATTGCTTCTATAGGAAATGTGCTACTGTCATTTGTTTTAAAAAATAATTATTGTGCTGTACTGATTCATCTTTGCGATTTAGCTGCTTTAAAACTGCTTTAATCAACTTTTGTAAGTTTTGATTTGATGACCTAATAGTAGAGGAGAAGAATTGTCTGTTTCATATCTGCAGTTTTAATTTGTGAGTGTAGCTTAGGGTAGGGTTTCTTCTGCAGCTAAAATTCCTGTTGATTTTTAGGCATGATTCAGGAATACCATAGTTCTTGAGCTCAATTTAAGCTTTGACACTCATAGCATAAATTAAGACATGGATATCAGTTAGACTGTTTGGCATATGATCTACCTATAAAATCTTTGATCAAAAACCTTCCATATGAATTTGAACACTTGAAAGCAATTTTGCCAAGTTAATTATGTTCAAGAATTGTTTTGTGTTTTACAGAAGGGAGTCACTTACAAGAGTTAAATCTAACTGAATGCAAAACTTATTTGCAGAAGCTTGAGTTAAGATTATCAGGGACCAAATCAGAGTGCGTACAGAGAATCAAAGAGCATTGGAGGTGAGTTTTTTCATGCAAAAATAAGGTGTGTTGCATTGTTTTGTAGTTAAATACTCTACTGACATTTACAAAAAACCAAAAGAAAATGACTAAATGAGAATAGTCTACTTAGGTTTTTGTGGATGTGTTTATATCGTTTCTTCACATTTGATGGTTTAGTGTTGAGACTTTAATTTAATGTTGAATTTGTATGATTGTTCCTTTTCGAATCTTGATTAAGTTTGGATCTCAAAGTCCTAATTGGAAACATTTGGCCTTAAATTGAAGGATTAATCCAGTTAGGATTACAATGATAGGAGTTAGAACCTTTCTCCTGTTGAGATTAAGTGTTTCGTTTTTCCCTAAGGAAAAAGTTTTGGTCTTGGGAATATGTTACTCAAGTCTTATGAGTTCAAGTCATGCAAATTACATGCGCCATAGCAAAAGTTGTGTAAATTTTGTATGATCATTAACCTAGGATATTAAATACGTGACATGTTTTAGCTAGCATTATTTCAATTCTACGGATGAAATATGAGGTTAATTTTTGGGATTGAGCTCATAAGTTTACATTTTGTATATCTAGCAGAATACATAAATTTTGTTATGACGTTCGAGCGATTCAGCTTATTCTTTAATCTTATTTTCCTTCTGTTACTCTTTTTAAGCAATGTGTTTTCTAAAGCATGACCTATATTCAGGGTTAAAGATGGAAAAGGTGAAGCGCAATATCCCAGATCATCCTTCAACATCAACTGTACTGGTATAGTTAGCCTTTTTGTTGTTCTTTTAACTAGTGTTTTGCTCAAATCCACTTTGTGACTTGTTTTCACTTCTTTTTCTTTGACTTTTTGACTTGAGCAATTTGTTCCAGGTGATGTCTGCAAAGGAGATGTTGTTTTGTTCACTCAGAAAGTATACCAGAAGTAATAACTCCTTCCTGTGATGAAAAAAATATAACTCCTTCCCGAGATGTTCTTTTATATTATATACACATTTTCTGTTTTTCCATTCCATCTAAAAAATATTCACCTTAATTTTTGGTATAATTCCAAACAGGTTTGACAAAAGGACTCGTAGTGGAAATGTTGTGGGGAAGAGAACTATTGCAGGAAGGATTGTTAAGGAAAGTTATGGTGCAGCCAAACAACAACACACATTCACGGTGAGGCCGAGTCAGAGGCCATTTCACCATAAATCATCTCAGTTGAATCAAAGTATTGAAGTTGATAAAGGAAAGCGCGTTCACCAACGAAAGAACGCCCCATTAAAAAATGTGCGGTTAAATGATCGCCATAAGAACTTCCTTCCTCTTGGACAAGTGAATATGAAGCAATCTACAAAGTCAAGACCTAGTACATCTTACCGGAGGGATCAAAACTTCACTCAGCCCAATGAAGTTAGAGATTCCACATTTCAATCGTACTGTCCCCAAGACTTTTACCACTCTCAAAGGGAATTTCAAAACCAAAGAATACTATTAAGCTATCCTTTTGAAAGGGGGTCTACTTCATCTATGATGAGGTTGCCTCATTCCAGGCCTTATGTAGACTATTACACAATGCCTGTATCAGAACATCAAGGGCTCAGTCATGGCAGTTATCCCCACTATGCTTACTCAAATCCTATCCACGAATCCAGGGCGAGGAACTTTAGTGGTTTTCCTAGATTGATGGACACCTACAGACCCCTTCATCCATTGCCCTACAGGACAGAGACGTATGGACAAAGAAAGCATGGATTCTAAAGTTTTTTCTGCATGATCTTGAAACTGTGTTGTTTCTTTCTTTTACTCCCTGTGCAGTAGTATAATTTTTTCAATGGAAGTGGCTTTGTTAGTGAAAATTTTGTGGGCAATATCTTTGTCTTTCTATGAAGCTGGAACTAAAGAAGATGATGATTGAATGATTTGGTGGTACAAGTACAACGGTGTGTACTTTTGTTGCATTGCCCAATATATTTACAAGTCTCGATGACTTTCTATAAAGATATGCTTGATTGTTGTAGGTCATAAACAATATTCTCTCGTTCTCTAACCATATTTATATATGCTTGTACTATTGTGCTACCATTTATTAAAAGTGGCTATGTTAAATCTTATTAGCAATGAAATGCTGATTAGTTGGTTATTATTTTCATCATTATGAACAGGTACTACTCGATAATTACAACTTATGCGGAAACAATATGGCTTAATTAGTTCTTTGTACATAAGAATAAGAAGAAGCACCTGTAACCTGTTGTGCGCAAATGGAAATGCAAGAAGAAGAATTGCAGATTTGTATTATTTTATACTACATGCTTGCTCTTTGATTGATGATAAGAGCTAAAATTCAATTTTCAGATACACAGCATTTGGCATTATTAAAGCATTCACAGAACATACATGAAAAACTTCCTAAATGAATCGTAGATTCCTCTTCCGACTGGAAACCTCAGAAATTACATTATATGTTCACATCTTATCATAGTTTTCATTGCTAAAGTTTATACAATTGCCCAAAAGAAAAAAAAAAGAGAACCTAATAAATGAATTTCCCTTATCGTGTAATCTTCCTAAACCAATTTTAACGAACCAATCACCACACCCCAAATCCAGTTTAGGCAAATTTATTCTGTCCCACGGTATGTACTCTTTTATCTCAGCAAAACAGAACTGCCATCCCAACAACTTTGCAGATTGAAGGTTCATAGCTTCAGATACAGGCAATGACATCTTTCATCGGTCTATCAAATACCTAAAGCTGAAATCATACGGCATTAGTTGTACTAAATGTGAAAGGGGCTCTCTTCCTCTTCTCTCGAGACATCTAACTGTTTCGTTTCTGAGCTCATCAGGTTGCTGGAGGCATACCCAATCTTAGAATTGCATTATAGGAAGGAAAGAAAACAAAAGTATGAAAAGGTAAATAAACTTAATTGAATATTTAACCCTGGCAAAATAATACAAAGGTTCGCCCAACTTACAGCAGGAGAAGACCAGCTTCCACAAGAGAGGGCAAACGTAACCAAGGGTTCGGACCAATCAAATCCAAATATGCTGCAAGCCTTCATCTCATTGGTTTTCTCAGATTTTGCAGAATGCTATTGAGAACACAGATCAAGGTCAGAAAATAAGCCTTTGTCCTAAAAAACGACTACTCCCTGAAAAGGGTTCTCCATTCCCAGTGTGAGGAAACAACTTTTCTAATAAACCTGAAGAGGATAAGACTCACGTGTTTCAAGTGATAAGGCAGCCTCAGAATAAAATGCTCTATTGTGATTGCATTTAGCAAATGTCCACCCACACTAATTGTTGCCTGGTGGAAGCACATTTGAAGCTTAGTCATAGGCTTATTGTTGATGACAATATTAGCAGCTTTATATAGGAGGGTAAGACCCTAGTCCATAAGATAATTTAGCTGTAAATATGGCCTGTAAATTGGTTATAGTTCCAAAGATAAAGATATCTTTCATGATTTCATCACAACAAAAATGAGACTACAAATAAATTTAGAAGAACAAGTAGCGTAAAGATGAGTCCTTGGATATTGATACTATGCCAATTGCCACATGCTAATACATTGAGACTGATTCTTTTTGAGGACGTCAGGTTTGAGTTCAAGCAGATGCAACAATGCATTTGTCCAATATGACCAGTCATTGAATGGGTGGATGAAAAATCTGAAATGAACTAGTTATTAGTAGTTAACTGTAAAAGATGAGAGCAATATATAATATCTTGCCTTTTGCAGAAGTGCGATGACCATTTCAGGAGTCTTGGGTATCCCATGCTCTAGAAAAGCCTGAAAGGTTGATAATTAAATTACATTACATGCATTTTGGATCAAAGATTTGGTCAAGTAACTTGAGGCTAGAGAAATTTTAAGCCTTAAATGTCCAAATGCCATTAACTATTACAACATTAATTGACAGAAAACCTCTTACATTCATCATGCAGGAATTGTAGGTGTTTATCCAGAAAGCGAGCTTCTGTTGATGGGTTAGACCCTTTAAACTGACAGAGGCTAGCTTTCCAAAGAGGAGCCTGAAAATTAAAGAAAAAATATAAGACTTATAAAGCTGATACATGAATAAATGTAATTAACCAAGAAACGTACTTTAATCTGTGGATCAGAAATGACGCATTTGTTTTCCGTTTGAAATCAATTGAGCAAGCTTCATTTGCAAAAAGATCATTATAAGGGCCTATATCTTTTGTTCTTGATTTTGAGCAGATACCATACGGATCCTGAAACTCAGTTTCCCAATTGTTCTCATCAAAAGCCAATGCCACAACAGAGGAAAAAATCTCCGATTCCATTGTTTTTCTCTTTGATGTGCTTAACCTAAAAAAGATGCTAGACAAGCACTTCAAGACATCCTCAGAAATTTTGTTCGCTCACTGCTTTCAACTTCCAAAATTCTGTCAAATGAAGAACCAGAAGAGTTCTCGTGTTCTTTCCTGCTCTACTAATCTGCACTGTACCACAATAAGTACAAGTGAGATCAATTTGACAATTAAGGGGGCTACTATAGCAGCTGCGTCATAAATGAAATGAGTAAACTATAATTGTAAGGTGGTATATACCTGCAACTTTTGGGAATCCACACATTTTTCAGCATATTTAGGTTTAACCGGTGGTCTCTTTCCTGGGGTTCGGACTGTTGGGGTATTCTTCTCTGGAGATTGCTTATCATTAGCTCATGATCGATTCTCTTTTCCTAACCCATCTTCGAAAAAGGAATTGGATTTCTTTAAAGGTTGTCTGCCATTTAATGGTCTATTAGAGCAATGCTCCACTTGATCAGAGACATGATCAGAGGATAATAGTTTTCTCCTTGAAGCAGTCCTCGAAAGAGAGGGTAAAAGCCTTGCCTTGAAAGAAGTATCCAAATTCACTTCACTTAGGGACAAAGACCTTGAATGCTTCCCTCTTGAACTGGTAACTGGAGGATCAATAGAATTCTCTGTACTCCTCCAGGAGGAAGTGTAAATAGCTTCCTGATAGAGACCTTGACTAAAATCCACAACCTGTTCTTCAAGCCTAACAACCTCCTCTTCAAGCACAGCTACTTCAGCTCCAGTGTCTGTATTTCAAAATATAGTATTCCATATAAATTCCAAAAACTGTGGTTATCTCTATACATAATTAAGAATTGGGAAGCCTGATTAGGATGTTAATTCATCTGGGTATCACCCAAGTTTGCATTTGGTCCTCTTAGTTAAATTATTGTTGCAATTAGTCCTTTCAATTAAAGCATCTTAAAATTTTGGAGTTTGTTGGAAAAGGGAAGAGGAAAAGGAGAATATTGATATTGAATTAGAATAGTATACTAACATGTTGAGGGAGGTAAGGAGGAAGACGAGGTAAAGCTCCTAAAGGTCTACTGAAAGCCCTCTCCAGAGCTCTGTGAACATTTTCTTCATGTCTTAGCTTCCTCTTTAGATTATCAACCTGTCAATCCAAAAAAATAATAATCAACATTTGGAGAATTGGAGCTTAAATAAATGACGGAACAAATAATGGCTTATGGGGAGAAATAGAAATACATCTTGTAGCAAGGCCAGCTTTCTTTCTCTACTTGAACGCGGTCGATTCACGGTGGGCTTTTGGGTACCATGTGATTTGCTTCCCTGAATTTCCATGCTCTTGTCCTGTTTTATACAACATATTCTTTGCTTGCTGGAGAGAGGGATAGAGAAACCCATTTCAGATTTAGATCAAAAGTGTCCACAGTAAATAATGGAACAGATTTGAACTTTTTTCAAATACAATGTTGGGGAAAGTACGTATTAGTAACTTAAATAAGAGCAGTACTTGCAATTGAAGACCCAAATCAAATTGCTAATTAATAGATAAAGACCATTTTTGCTATCTTTCAAGAAAATCATCAAAGAGCCCATCTTGAATCCATAACGATTACTAATAAGTAATATCACCCACCGCCTCATAAGTCATAAGCCATAACGGAACGAAATTGAATAAGAGTACTAGTGCCTGATAATAAAGGAAACAAAATTGAGAGGGTGAGCAAAGAATAAGATTGCATGCATGCATGTGTTTGTACTGTACCATCTACAGCCTACAGCCATGCATAAAAATGACTCTTCCAGTAACACCGGCATGTTGCGGTTTGTCTCATGAATTATTGAGAGCTCAAATTGGGCCTGGGACCACTCAGTTTATCAGCCTCAGAAAGATCTGGTAGATCAGGCCCCCAACTCCACATACTCGGAAAGATTATTCAAGCTTTTATTTTCCAGCAAACTACTTAATTACTAATACACAATATATATATATATATATATATATATATATATATATATATATATATATATATGCACGTCTGTTTGTCTAAGTATTATTTTAAAAAAAATATATTATTCCGTCCAATCCAATCGACTTTTGCCAACTTTTCTTCTAATTCATCGCAAAAGATTTGAGACCCCTTAGCATTACCCTTTCTTCTAAATAACAATCAAGCTAAACCAAGGTAATACATTTATCATCTTTATGATCAGGTTTATTCGCTTCTCAGATCCAATTAAAAAATATGACTGGGCTTAGAATCCTTTTTTGGGCCTGGAACTTATTAGCCCAATTTACTAATTAACCCAATTTTATCCACTCCCCCCGATGCATAAAACACCTTAAACGAGAATTGTTAAATCCACAATATTTTTTATTATTTTCATAACAAAAGTGTCGCTGTAGATGTATAACGACGGTGAAAACCGTCGCTATAGGATCTATAGCGATACTTTTGTTATGAAAATAACATTTTCTGTTGTGGATTTAACAATTCGTCCATAAATGAAACCCATGTATTTTTTTAAAAAAAAATAAACATTATGATTTATCTATATATTGTTTTTAATTAAAAAAGTTATTATTAAAAAAAGAAGTAGTCCTAGCGGAACTTTTGATATTAAATATCATTTTCTATTATTCATCAACGAACATATTATAATCTATTTAAGTAGAGTTCTTTTTATCAAAAAGGTACAAATTAAGAATTGGCACACTCGAGTGACTCACTTGCAAAATTATTAATCGAACCGGCCACCCACGGGATTTTGTCGCAATGTGCTACGAAAACCTAGACTAGGACTAGAGAAAAGTCTAATATAAATTTAAATAATACTATTATCACATAAAAATAAGTTACGTAATGTTCATATATATATGATATCTTTGCGCGGGTTCTACGTATGCCGGATGCGATCCATGATGTATGCGTGTGATGATATAAATATCATGTGATTCTATTTTATATGATAATGTCATTGTTATATAAATTTATAGAGAAACCTTTAAAAAACACAACAACTTAGACTGCCTTTGCCAATTAAATTAAATAATGCTATCTTTGTCTTTAGTTAAATTAAATATATGAAGTGCAATACCGGTACGAAAGTGGGGTTAAACAGTAATGATAATTAATGACTTAATTAGCTAAAACTAACTTAACTACCACTACACCTAGTTATATTAATATGTGGGGGTAACTTTACTTAATTACTACAAATCTAAGATTCCATCGAATAATCGTACGGAAGGGTTTCCTTACTTTACACTTTACAATAAACCGTGGTTCAATTCATTTGGAGGATTCAAGAACGGCAACTCACATGCACCTCAACCATAAATTCAAAATCCAATGGAGCATCCAAGGCAAAAACTGGAATAAAGTTTATAGAATTCTAAAGATTAATGACTACTTGCATATATGGAAATTGAAATTATATATTACTACCTTCGTCCCATAATAAGTGTTTTTTTAGCTAAAATCACACATACCAATACACAAGTTAAAATGACAAAAATACCCTTAATATATTTTCTTTGAAGTTGAAGAGTTAATGAATGTCATTTAATTGTAGTGATAGTAAGATGCAATAAATACCATTGAATGCATAAGGGCATATATGAGAAAATATTGCAAAAATTGTATTGGAGTTCTAACACATCACTTATTTTGGAAAAAACTATTAAGCTTAAAAAAGCACTTATTGTGGGACGGAGGTAGTACGATCCAAACAAATGTCGGGTTCAGACCTCCAGTTTTAACCATTTTACATGAGAATGATTCATAACATGTACTCCCTCCGTCTCAAGATAAAAGTCCTTATTACTATTTTGGGTTGTCCCATGTTAAATGTCCACTTTCTTTTAATAACCAAACTTTTACACATTTTTTCCTATTATGCCCGTAGAATTAAATATCTCATACTTTTCTTATTCTATTTCTCTCTCCATATTTAATGACATTATTATGGGCAATTTTGTCATTTTATTCCTCTTCTTAATATGCGTGAAAAGTCCACCAGGACTTTTATCCTGGGACGGAGGGAGTATTTGTTATAGATCAAAAATAGGCATACATCATCTCTATCATTCAATTAATATAGGAACCAACAGG
Organism: Panax quinquefolius; assembly: GCA_020205615.1. Classification (NCBI taxonomy): domain Eukaryota; kingdom Viridiplantae; phylum Streptophyta; class Magnoliopsida; order Apiales; family Araliaceae; genus Panax; species Panax quinquefolius. Next base: position 19,034,041 of record CM035172.1, on the reverse strand, counting down.
CGAGATTAACTCGTTGTCAGCTATTAATAGTAGCGGATGAAGCTGAAAATAGTACCGACGTCCGTTAGCTATAATTAATAGAAGCGGATAACAAAAAAAATAGTACCGTCATCCGCTATTATTAGTAGCGGACGTCAATTAATCTCGATCGTTCTATATTGAATGATAAAGATGATACTTTATGTCTATTTTTAATCCATAACAAATACTCCCTCCGTCCCAAGATAAAAGTCTTGGTAGACTTTTCACGCATATTAAGAAGATGAATAAAATGACAAAATTGTCTATAATAATGTCATTAAATATGAAGAGAGAATTAGAATAAAAAAAATATGAGATATTCAATGCTACAAGTATAGTAGGAAAATATGTGTAAAAGTTTGGTTATTAAAGGAAAATAGACATTTAAAATAAGACTACTCAAAATAGTAATAAGGACTTTTATCATAGGATGAAAGGAGTATATGTTATGAATCATTATCCATATATAAACTCCATTACCTAGAGTAAAATTGAAATAAGCACATATTGACACATTGTTCTTATGGATTTAACTAGAACAAGAGTGCGCATTCATCCATTCCATTTCCATCTCGTCTAGTAATAATTTTATCAGGCAAAGTAACCAAGACTCTGGGAAGATAATACAAATGACACAATATACTCATGTTTATTACTACAATCTTAATATTATATATGATATCTCTACTATATTAACCACTCATATTATTTTATATAGGAGTGAACATGTAACAAAATTATCAATGTTTTATAGACATCGATCTTAGGCGTCTAAGTTTTTCTGTTTTTGTTTCTAATTATCTTTTATCTAACCAACTTAAAAAAAGAAACCATATATTAACAATCATCCTCATGATCAATCCAATAGCAACACATGAATATGATCTACGTACACCATCCATTTACAAACACTACGGTCGTAATTTAAATTAAAAAACTATACCATATAACATTATGGTAAGAGACTTGTCTATCTCAACATTATAAGGGAGTTGTATTTTTAAATTATGGCCGCCAAATATTCTATAATGAATGGTGTGAGATGTGGTGATCATATAAAACCTTATATCCATCACTTGCTATGCATCAATTCTCTCTCTCTCTCTCTCTCTCTCTCTCTCTATATATATATATATATATGGGATCGGATCAATCAGATACTTTTTCTTTATTCATTATCTCATTCACTTTTTAGCGACGGTTTTGATTAATATACAATGTCGTTTCATACTTTTTAGCGACGCTATATATGTTGTCCGTCGCTAAAGTATGAGACGACAATGTATTATCAAACCGTCAGCTAAAAAAGGGTAAGACGGTGAAAAAGAGGAAGTGATGACACTCGATCCTTACTCTATATATATATATGTTAATGGAAGACTCCCAAATGTACACAGTTTACGATCGTAGAGTTAAATCACACAACGATAGGATCGTTGAGTAATCACTCTATGTTTCTATGTTAGTAGAGTGACTACTTTACTACCGGTCAGTAATTACTATATGATCGTAGAATAACTTAACTATATGGTCGTAAACTGTGTATATTTAAATTTTGCACAACTGTGCAACTCAATTTTTTTTAATATATATATATAATATATATTTTGAAGACATAAACGAGGAGAATGTCAACTCACTTTCAATTTGGGCCAAGCAATTGAGATTTCTAGGCCTACTGAACTGAAAAGAATTGGGTACAAGAAAAATATAGCAATTAAGTTTTTGTCCTTCAGCTTCAATTGTTTTCCGTGCTTACTTTAGTTTGTACATGTCCCTAATTTTGGTTTATAGAACCAGAAAAATGAAATGTGTATTATAAAGACGTAAATTCAACCCAACTTGTCAGGAAGGATAATATTATGTTGGGAGTTATTATGTATTTTTCAATCCCGATCTTCACCAGGCACACGCTTCAAACAAAATTTACTCTATTTTAATCTCATGACATGTACACAGCGAAGACCATATATAGTGCATTTAATTGTCATGATATCGATTCCTAGCTAATTATAACAGGAGCAAGAACAAAATAATTTCTAGGACCGGAGCTAGGATAACCCAAACGCGTTGAGATCTTGAATTTTTCAATGCATGGAGCCATGGACTATGGAGGGACCGATCTTTATGGGTAAATAAATAATACTCCACCTAAATTTCCCCATGCATGCATGGGCTTGGAAAAGTTTAGTACATGGGGAATGCACTCAATTAATATATATACAAAGAGATTCCTTTTATTGGTTATATATATATATATATATATATATATATATATAACACTTCATTCTCATCCCTTCTGTTTTAGATTAAGAACATGCGCAGTTTTACACAGATCTATGGCAAAAATTCCAAAAAGGTCGCAGTCTTTTTCATCATCGATCGCCATCAAGTTTTTTTTTTTTTAAATTAAATGAAAACTGTGTTCTATATATAATAATTAGCTAGATAAATGAGTTGATTATCTCGAATCTGTTCACTTCTTTGCAAGTATATCCATTCACACTATAAATTGAGAGAGAATTACAAGGCACTTCAATAACTTAATGCATGGGTAACAATTACAAATATGAATTACTTGAGAGAGACCCTAAAGAATAGAAGAAGTTGACGAGATCGATCAATTATTAACAGAATGACCTATGCCCGGGCTGTGTCCCGGTGTCGTGGGCCTAAAATCATTCACTTGTTCCATCTTATTATTATTTGAAGTAGTAGTAGTAGCAGTATGCTCTTGGGATGAATCAATTGCAATGGTAGTACTCGCATCCTTTGTTGCTTTCAAACTGTTCTTATCATCATCATGATGCTTAGACTTCAAATGCCTTCCCTCAACACATATAAGTTCATGACATAAAATCAACACTAGAAGAAAACCAAAAGACTTTGCCATATATATGTATATAATTTATAGTATATGTATATATATATATATATATATATATATATATAGAGAGAGAGAGAGAGAGAGAGAGAGAGAGAGAGAGAGAGAGGGAGATCAGAGATATTTTTATGAGGCTTAAAGAGGGAGTTAGTTTGTAAGACTCTTTATGCAACTGTAGTATTTATATAGGAAGGGCATGTGAATAGTGCCCAGAGTAGTGGGAAGATTCCATGGAGTAGCATAATATAAATTAATGGAGAAAGATATACAATAGCAGTAGAATAGGAAAAAAGTGGAATTGGACGGTTTGTTTTAAGAGTTTAAGCCCAACCTCTCATGAAGGAAAAAAGTTTATGTGCACCACTATCTATTATCTAGGTACACTCTTTGCGATCTAGTTGTCTATATTCTGGCTCCCATGGCCCCTGCCTTCAAGTATCAGTTTTTCCAATGGTCTCAATTTCATTGCATATATGGCCATAATACTGCTATACAAACTGGTAGCTAGGTTTCTATAAGACTAAAACTTCTTTCATTCCAAAAATTAGATATATATATATATATATATTAAAATTATAAAATAACGTAAAATTTTTTAACATGCCATTATTTATATTCTTGATGATAATGCATGTGCTATCGTGTCATCACTACTACATTTCTAGCAAATGTTAGAAATGTATTTGAAAAATAAAATTTTACATATTTCTAGCTATATAGCCGAGTCACGGCCAAAAAGGCAAAAAAAAAAAATAAAAAAAAAAAAAAAAAAAGGTAACTAAATTATATGTAGACAGACCACTATATCAAGGTTCCTAACTTTTAATCAAATATATACTGACCCTAGATTTGCTTGGTTCTCAGCAAAAAGAAAGGGATGAAAATAAATATCGTTTCCTCGTGTGGATATTGCGTAGGGGAAATGAGGAGAAAGAATATACTGGTATGACTGTGACACATCCTTTTCCTCCAGTATTGGTAACAAATTAGAAACGCGAAGTATGTATATCGACGTACATATATACTACCTTCATTCCTAAAAGATTATAGTTTAAAGTTTTTACATATAGATTAAAAAAATATCATTTATCAAGTAAAATTTATTTGAAATTCCATCACTACCCCTTTATGGAAAGTTAAAAACTACTAATATAAATGAAGAGAATTTCTTTGAATAAACGGTAGTAGTAGATGAAAGAATATAAGAAAAGAATAATTTATTCTCCTGGAGTCAAAATGACAAATATTTTGAAACAAATTTTTTTTTCTAAAACGACAAACTTTTAAGAACGGAGGGAGTATAAGACTTTGATTCTTTGATTGTTTTGTTGATTAATTAGCTACGTCTTCAAGACCTAATTAATGATAATATTCAAAACACCAAACCAAAGAAAATTATAAATAACAATGTAGGTGTCCACATGGAAAGAATTTTTATTGAATTTCAGATATTCATAAAATTTAAAAGCCTCAGTTAGGTACATATTTTAATGCCAACTTGACTGGAAAACCTAACAACCTAGCTAGTTATAGTCCTCCTATATAAGGCCTTAATTATACCGTACAAAACAAAATGAAATTAGTGAGATCTCTTGGACCGGTAGTAGTCCACATTCATCATCATCTTTATTTTTATTTTGTTGATCAAAATGGTTTATCACCTTCCAAAGAAGTCAAGGGCTAGCTGCTGCTGCTGCTGCAGCATTATTATATATAGTTTAACTTATAAAACAAACAGATACTCTTTCTTCGTCCTTCCCTTCAATTCCAAGTTCCACTAACCATCGCAATATATATAGTAGTCTACTGTACTTAATTGGACGGTTCCGGTGAGGCTAGCTAGCTAAGCTTAATTACTTTTCTTTAACTTTTAGCGGTTACACAAACCCAACTTTACAGTAGAGATCGACCCCTACTTGACCTTTCTGCATTCCAAACCTAACATTTTATAAATATTAATTAGCCATATATATATATATATATATATATATATATATATATATATATATATATATATATAATGAATGATCGTCAGATACCCCTTTATCTTACTTTATCCGCTACCACCTTTTTTTTCGATGAGCGGTTATACAATCAACCGTCGTCTATACTTTTAATGACGGACAACATATAGCGTCATTAAAAGTATAGATTTACTTATTGTATTTAATCAAACCGTCGCCAAAGGGGGTGAGCACATGTAAATAAGATAAGGGGTATGCACTTGATCCGGACCGATATATAGCAAGGATCAAGTGCATGCCCCTTATATATATATAATATTAGTAATCCCTCACTTCTGCTATCAATATTAGTAATCCCAACCAAGTTATTCGACTACAACTAACACCAGAAAATTACCTGTCATGGAAGGCACATGTACTCCCACTCCTACGTGGAAACTCTCTACTCAAGTTCGTTAATGGTTCCTTTCCTCCTCCACCACAAAGATACAAATGAACCGCACTCAGATCACTACTACAAACCGCATACTATAACTCCAATCCGACACTGCGCAGAAAATCCAAAGATACCAAAGAAGTGGTTTCAACAAGATCAAAATCTTTTGAGCCTTCTAATTTCTTCATTGAGGGAAGATATAATACCCCTCATTCTTGATGCCCAAACTTCTCGACAACTATGGGTTATGCTTGAGCACGCATTTGCGTCCCCATCAACTACTCGCATTGTTAATTTACACCTTCGACTTCAAGAGTGTAGACAAAATGATGACTCTGTCTCCACTTATTTCTACAAAGCCAAAGGCATTTGGGATCAATTAACAGCAGCTGGTAGGCCTATGGCCATGGCCGACTTCCTTGTCATTCTCTTTAAAGGAATCCGCCTGGAGTTTCACAATGTCATGAACTCCATTGATGCTCGTGCTACCCTTATTGATTTTACAACTCTTCACAGTCTTCTTCTTAACTAAGAACAGCTGCACCAGAACATACTTAGCCATAACAGCGCCGTTGTCCCTTCCACTGTAGAACCTTCTTTCAACCCAAGTGCTAATTTTGTTCAGAAAAGTACTAGGCCTCGAAATGGTAACAACTCATCCAGGCCTAACAATGGGAATCCGAATCATAACAAGGGGAGGAACTATACTGGGAATAGTACTCAGAATAATTTTTGACGCAATCAAGGGTTTCGTGGACAGCATGATCGGAGTACCAAATGTCAAATTTGTTTTCATTTTAATCACATAGCAACAACTTGTGATCAACGATACAACCATGCCACTCCACCTAGTGCTAACACAACCTCGTTCTATCAGTCAACCACTCTTATAAATGCTTGGTTCCCTGATACATGTGCTACCCATCATGCCACACCAGATATTTCTTCCCTCAGTCGCTTTGATACGTACAATGGGTCTGATACTCTTCAAGTTGGTAATGGTAATGGCCTTGTATTGCTCATGTTGGCTCCTCTTCTTTCCTTACTCCACAATCCTCTTTTCAACTTAATGATATATTGCATGTTCCCTCACTCACAAAATCATTATTATCTGTTCAAAAATTTACTTCTGATAATAATGTCTTTTTTGAGTTTCATCCTAATGTTTTTCATGTGAAGGATCGCAAGTCGGGGAAAATCCTCCTTTCAAGACCGAGTAATCATGGGTTGTATACCATCTCCAACATCAGTTCTTCAGCCACTCCTTCAGTATTTCTATCAGCTAAAGTGTCTTCTAGCTGTTGGCATAGTCGCCTTGGCCATCCACACACTCGTGTTCTTCAGCAAATAATTGGTCGTAATAAATTACCCGTGTCAGTTAATAAGTTAGCTTTATGTCATGCTTGTCAGTTAGGAAAGTCTTCCAGACTTCATTTACCTTTGACACATCATAAAGTCCATTCTGTTTTAGATTTGCTCTATAGTGATGTTTGGGGTCCCTCTCCCATTCTGTCAACAGAAGGGCATCGTTACTTCGTTATTTTCATTGATGTATATTCCAAATATATTTGGTTTTATCCAATGCAATATAAGTCTGATGTTTTTCCTATTTTTCAAAAATTCCAATTGTTTGTTGAACGTCAATTTAATTGCAAAATTAAATCAATTCAAACTGATTGGGGTGGTGAATATCGTACGCTGCATACTTTCTTTGACAAAATAGGTATTTCACATCGGCTTTCTTGTCCACATACACATGAACAAAATGGCATGGTTGGACGCAGAAATCCTCATATTGTTGAAACTGGACTCACTTTGCTTGCACACTCGTGTGTTCCATTTAAATTTTGGACTTTTGTTTTTGACACAACTGTTTTTCTAATTAATCGTATGCCTTCTTCTGTTTCTATGAATAAATCCCCTTATGAATGCATTTTTACTCAGTCTCCTGATTACTCATTCTTAAAAGTTTTTAGCTACTTGTGTTATCCTCTTCTTCGTCCGTATAATCGTCACAAGGTTGATTATCGTTCTACCCCTTGTCTTTTTTAGGATATTGTTCTTCTCACATGGGTTATCGTTGCCTTGATTTGAAAATTAATCATTTTTACATTGCTAGGCATGCTCGATTTAATGAAGACTCTTATCCCTTTTCTACCATTATATCTTTTCCTCACACTAATCCTCAGCCAATTATACCCAGTCATCCTTGGGTATTTATATCTCCTGCTTCAAGTTCTGCTTCAGCCCAATCTATACAGCATGCACCTCAATCCAGACAGTCTACGCCCCTGTCTGCTTTCCAACATGCTTCGTCTGCTACCTCCATACAATCTGTCTCAACCTCACCTCCAGATACAACTCCTATTCGGACTGCCCGTTTGAGTGATATTTATGCTCGTACTGATCTTATCTTTGATGCACCCTCCCCACAGAATGGGCTGTCAACATCAACAGCCATGGATTCTCCAAAATTATTATCCTCTGCCTTTAATACTGTCATTTCTCCATCTTCCAATTCGGCCTCCGATTCACAAGTTTCACAAGTAATGACTCGTTCTATGACTCGTCGACTTGGGGATTTTCCACCAACCTTTTAAACTTAGTTTTGGATCCTCATTTCGAGCCAACATGTTTCTCTCAAGCAAATCGTCATCCTCATTAGCGCAAAGCGATGGCAGATGAAATTAATGCATTGTTGACTAATGGTACTTGGACTCTTGTTCCTAAATCTACTTCCATGAATATTGTTGGCTGCAAGTGGGTGTTCAAAGTTAAAAAGAGGGCTGATGGGCAACTCGAAAGATATAAAACACGTCTTGTTGCTAAGGGTTATCATCAAGCAGAGGGTTTAGACTACTCTGAAACTTTCAGTCCGGTTGTTAAGCCTACTACCATTCAGGTGATTCTTTCTCTAGCTATTTCTAAATCTTGGAAAATTCGACAACTGGATGTTAATAATGCATTTTTACATGGGACACTGTCCGAAACAGTCTTTATGCTTCAACCACCTGGATTTGAGGATCCTAATCATCCTCATCATGTATGTCATCTACATCGTTCATTGTATGGTCTTAAGCAGGCACCCCGTGCATGGTACTCACGATTATCTATTTTTCTCATACAATTGGGTTTTGTGATATCTCGTTCTGACACATCAATTAATGTTCATATTTAATGTTGGATCAATACATTTAATTTTATTGGTCTATGTAGATGACATTATCTTGACAGGAAATTCTGATGAGGCTATCGCTGACCTGATTCTTGTATTAAGCCGTGAGTTCTCTCTTAAGGATCTGGGTTCCTTACATTATTTTCTAGGCATGAAAGTTGTTCCGTTGCGCAATGGAATATTACTTTCACAACAGAAATATATATCCAAGATATCATCCAGCGGGCATCTATGTCCAACTGCAAACCTCTTCGTACACCAGCCTCTGTTGATGTTCGTTTGACAAATACAAAACAGGTTGCTTTCTCTGACCCTACCTTATATAGATAAATAGTGGGAGCTTTACAGTATGCCACTCTCACTCGTCCCGATTTGTCTTATGTTGTCACTAAGGTTTGTCAATTCATGCATGCTCCTAGCGAAGAACATTGGGCAGCTGTCAAACGCATCTTACGTTATCTCAAATCGACTTCGGCTCATGGTTTATCTATTGTTCGTTCTTCTAATCCTATAGTTTTACAGGCATTCATGGATTCTGATTGGGCAGGTTGTGTTCGTGATCGTAAGTCAACAGGAGGATTTGCTATTTACATGGGTCCTAATCTTATCTCCTGGTCATCCAAGAAACAACGCACTGTTGCACGCTCATCTACTGAGGCTGAATTTAAAGCGCTTGCTGATGCTTCTGCTGAACTTGTGTGGTTGCAATCATTGTTTGGTGAACTTGGCCTATTTCTCAAAGATCCACCAATTCTTTGGTGTGATAATATTGGTGCCACCTATCTAGCCGCCAATCTTGTATTTCATGCTCGTACGAAGCATATCGAAGTTGATTTTCATTTTGTTCGAGAACGAGTTGCCAAAGGCACTCTCCTGGTACGATTTGTCTCTACTAATGATCAAATAGCAGATATCTTCACCAAGCCTCTCCATTCCACACGCTTCACTTTCCTTCGAGACAAGCTAACAGTTAGTTCCCCGCCACCGTCAGCTTGCCGGGGGGTATTGAGTCAGTAATTGAGATTGATCTCCTATCCAGCTTGGTCTCTTCTCTTCTATTCAGTTTGAACTCTTCTCTCCAAGATAGTTTGGGCTCTTCTACTTAATTTGAAATTCCTACAAAGATTGTTATGTGTAACAAATAGATGTCTATAATCTAATATAGTTTGTATTTCAAATTTATAGTTATCTTGTAATTGTTGTAATCACTCTTATCCTATATATACAACATTGAACGGCAGCACTCATTGAGTGAATTGATTCTGCCATAATTATTTCATTATAATATATATATATATATATATATATATATATGCCAAGATTCTTTTGCAGTTAAAGGCAAGATTGGACTCGTGAAGTATCAAAAGGTGGTTCCCTAGATTAAGGAGCTAAGTATATTATCTGTTTTTCTCCTAGTACAATATCTTTCAAATTATAAGATTATTATTAATTTTTTAATTAAAATTAATTTTAAACACTTTCAAATTCATGGTATGAATTTATGCATTTAATTTAAGTCAATAGTCTATTATGAATATTATAAAAATTATCTAAAAATACTATTTATAAAATTTATTATTTTCAAAATTTAAATAAATAATTTTAATATATTAAATTTAAAAATATTTTAAATTGACTTTTAGAAAGTCAATAATTAAAAAGTATAAAATTAGTATTGATTAATTAATTATTCCCAGACAAACTCTAGTGGACCCTAATTTGCTTGATTAGTTATAGTTAGTAGTAGTATCTTCGGTCCAATCTTTTGATTCCTTTGTGATATGTTTTTATTTAGTTGTCTGACCTTTAATGGGGTTGGTGAATTAATATAATTTTAGATCGCGATAGCTGCTTGTTCAATTGTCGGTTTGAAAGTTCGGTTGCAGGTGTGTCCTGCGGATTGATTATCTGTGGACTTAAATACAAAAGTTTTTATTTTTATATATTTTGACGTTTTCGTTCATGAATTTAGGTCTTAGTCAGAATCTTCATTCTTCTGTGAAGGTATAATTAACTGTTACTGCAAATTTGTGCCATTGAATCAATTTTGCATTATTAATTATTCATTAAAAGATATAACTTTACATGCACAAGAGATATTTACACTCAAATACACTCAAATACATGCACGTCCACGTCTAATATATATGGAGTATTAATTAATATATATTCCATATAAGATTTCATTACAGATTAAGAGAGTCTTACTTTCTTTGTATTTATCATACTTTTTTAAGACACAAGTAGTGTTAATGATCATGCTAATATTAACCGCTGGAAATGTAAATTAGCTAGATAGATATATCAGTACTCATGAAACATTCTCCAATTAGTGTTGCTAATTGGTTGTGCATGTATAACTATATATCAGCTAATTAGTATTGCGTTGATCATTACGGTACTTGTTGTGCGCCTAAAAATCACAAGCAATCAGCCAGGTATATAGTATAAACGACACATTTAATTCTTTAAAGATCAATGGCGGGATTTATTTTTATCCTTGGCCGGCATGGATGTACGTACATTGAAACAAGGCGGACGAACAAACACCCATGCATGATAAGGCTAGCTGTTATAGCTAAGCTCGATCTTAATTTCAATAAAACAGATAACTTTTTTTTCTCTTTGAAAAATTCTTCCCCAATAAATCACTTCATAGAATTAAAATATTTAGGCCGACATATATAACTCATATATATACCTTGTGGTACGTGCAATTTTGATGTTCAATGCATGAAATAATTGTTGAGATGCATGCAGCTTGAATATTATATAGTTGACACAAATGGAAGAATCATGCATAAGTAAGATTTTGGGCTAATTAATACCTAACCTCATGGATGGCACAAGTTAATTAAGTGGATAAACTGACGAGACAATTGTGCATTTTAATTTTCAAATTGACAATTTTCTTTTTGTGAATTAGTTCTTCCAACGTAGCTGCCTGTGATCGAATACTCATCATCATTCATATATATAAATTAAATAAGAGAGAGGAGAGAGATCAAACACTTGAAGGTGGAAATATTTCATTAAAATCCAACAGGAAAGAAGTTGGTTAAGACAATATATATTGCATACAACAGAACGTTGACAAGTGGAAATACATTAATTTACAGAATCACGCTTCAATCTAAAATTGAAAACATAAAAATAAACAAACCACGTACGACATGGCAGAGTACAACCATGCAACTTGAATACTTTTTTTTTTTGGGGGGGGGGGGCGGTTAAATTGCCCTAATTAACCAGCTATTTACGAATGGAATGGCCAATGCCAGGACAATGACCAGGTGTTGTTGGTCGAAAAGCATCTATATCTCCTTCCGTCGTTTGAACTCCATGGCTGCTAGGGCTTTCAACATTTATTTTACTGTCTTTTGCCATCATTTTAACAGGATTCACACGCATCAATTTTTTTCCAAGCTTCACCTTTCTCCCTTGGATGCCAAGAACTTCGTTTGCCAAGACTAGTACTAGGAAAAACAAACAAATTCTGCTAAAGTTGGCCATAATTAATTAGGAGATGGTCGAAGAATGGGTCTTTGAATTAAGAGCTAAACTCTTATATATAGAGAGTTTAGTGTCACTCAGAGAGAATATTGTTCAAGAGAAACAAGAGAGGGAGAGATCTAGGAGTAGTAGTTTTTGCACTGATTCACAGAGCGTAGCATGGTATTTAAGGAGTGAAAAAGGTGAATGCATGTGATTGATGGAGGTCCCAAAACATGAGGAAGATTCCACAAAATGAGATGCAAGCCTGCAATTAAAGATTAAGAAACACATATAATGGTGGGTGGACAGCATGTAATATGTCCCAACTAGGGCATTGTCTAACTATAATTACACAAACATGTATTCAACAACTATATAGGCAATAGCTAGCCCTAGCCTTATTTGAAAGAACATTGAAGTAACATTTCCTTTATATATTTCCATTCCCCCTTTCGAATTATATACTCCCTCCGTCCCATAGTTATAGGCTGATTTTTCATTTTGAGATGTTCCAATATATAGACTACTTACTATTTATAAAATTTAGTTAGTTCATTGTTTTACTTTTATGCCATTATAATAAATATTCAACCATTACTCTTTTTTTGAAGAAACAACATTTAATGTCATTATTTTTATCACCACATTTAATGTTATTGTATTCTTTTTGGTTAAAGTTCTATGATTATGGACTTTAACACGTCAATCAATGAAGTTGAGAGTTCCAGTGTGATAAGTAAGGAGTAATCAACTTATTCATTAATTTCATATTAAGGGGTATATATGGAAAATTTATGTTAAAATTGCCACTTAAATTGATTTTCTTAAACTATGTGCCAAAAGAAATGCCTATAACTATGGGACGGAGGGAGTATGTGTTAATTAAATGAAAGTTCCATTAATACTATTAGATAGATGTTGAAATGTCAATGTTAACAAAAACTTTTTTGAAAAATGTACTTGAGTTTGGGAAAGAGTTTGAAAATACCCCATTGATTCAATCTGATCAGTTTAGAGAGACATACACTTGCACGGTTAAAAATCTCAAGTTCATATATATACTTCCAGACTTCTCAGAGATAAAATTACACGGTGTGTCGCAGGATTTTCATATTTTATTATACTCCTAAAAGAGTATCATTTGTATTATTTGTTCACAAAAAAGTCCAGTTTTTAATTATAATAATATAAATAACACAATGTCCTAAGTTAATTTATTTATGATACCATATTAATGAGCTAACAATTAATTATTTTTATGAATATATATATACGGTCCGGATCAAGTGCATACTCCTTATTTTACTCACCCGTGCTCACCCACCTTTAGGCGACGATTTCAGTCTATACTTTTAGCGACGCTATATGTTGTCTGTCACTAAAAGTATAGACGACGGTTGTATGACCGAAACCGTCGCTTAAAGAGAGGTGAGCACGCGAATAAAGATAAGGTATGACTTGATCCTCATATATATATATATATATACTATCCGTCTCTAAAGTCACTCCTTAAAAAATGAACCAAAGATTTAACTGTCGTTTTTGGTGTCATGGCGACGGTTCGATCCGTCACCATAGCCATATGAGTCTTTGGCGACGGGTCGAAACTGTCGCCATAGACACCAAAAGACGCACATTCGCCTTTTTTGCTTTTTTTAAGCCTCGCTTTTAACCTCTCCGATATATATATATATATGGAACAGAAATACATACTTAATATTTACAAATATGATTCTTTTTTGTTGGAGGGAGAAAATGTGTGTGTATATATATATATATATATATATATATATATATATATATATATATATATGCACTGAAGATAAAGAACAAATTGGTACTAACTCAATTCACCAGCCACATGTTCGAAGAATGTGGTGAGAGATTCTTCTGGTCCTCTACTTCTCCCGTGCTCTTGGGCAGATCATATAAAATTAGTAAATGAACGGCACTCCTTGATCTGAAGAGAATATATATATATATATAGAGAGAGAGAGAGAGAGAGAGAGAGAGAGATTGATTCATAAATAACATTAGCCATGAATATTATTTCATCTCATTTATCTTTCACCCTCCGTAGAAAATAGAAATATCTATCGACCAAAATTAAAGAGATTTTATACCTTCCGGTTAGAGAGTTTAGAGACCCGGAAGGACAAAACTTTAGTTCCCAAAGTAAAAGCAATGCAAAATGTCAAATTTGTCCCCAAAATTAAGCATCAGATAATAGAAAAGCAAGCCCTTCCGGGAGTAAGACCTCCGGAAGGTTTAAATACATATATAGATCAAACAAATGGATACTTGTGTATGGTGGACCTAACTAACATATATATAACCAAAAATTATTATTATTATTATTATTATTGCTGAAAGAGTTTCATTTCAATATTTATATAATACGATTTTCATTCAAGTTGGCCACTACTATATATTAATTGGAGACTAAATATATTATCAACAAATTTTAGGTATAGAATAGTTGCTATAAACTTATCTCTCTCTCTCTCTCTCTCTCTCTCTCTTTCTATATATATATATATATATATATATATATACGATCCGGATCTTAAAACTTACCTTTATCTAACATACCTTGCATACCTTCTTTAGCTTACCATTTTGATCGAACGATTTATTAGGTGCTGTCATTATATATAAAAACCGTCTTTAACTTTTAGCGACGAAACAACATATAACGACGAATCGAACCTATAGCGACGGATCGAATCGTCGTCAATCCGGTTAAATCGCTAAAGGGAGATATGCAAGGTATGTTAGATAATGGGTAATCTTAAGATCCGCATCTATATATATATATATATATATATATATATATATATATATATATATATATATATGATATATTGATCAAGTCATCTACTTTATTTTATTTATTTTTCGTCTTCCTTTCATTTAGACGATGGTTTGATTATATTCAATCGTAAATTCATACTTTTAGCTGACGCTATATGTTGTCTGTCGCTAAAAGTATGTATTTGCCATTGTATGTATGATCAAACTATCGCCTAAAGAGGTGAGCACGAAGTAAAATATAAGTGATGACTTGATCCTTGCTCTATATAACAATTAACCACCAAAACTTAATGACATACATGATTTATAAACTAATTTTGAGATCTTTTTATAAGTTTCAAATAAGTTTTACTTGAAATAATTAAGAGAAACAAATCATTCAAAATTTATACTCAGAGCACCAAAAATTATACACGGTTCATTAGTTAATAAAAAGACAGAAACTACTCGACAAAAATGATTTTATTTTCAATTGAAAATCAAACAACCCAAAAACAAAAACTCAATCAGACCAAACAAACAGTAAAAAAAAAATTCAAACTTGAATCAAACAATCCTTCACAGTTCACACGCTGATGAACATTCAAAATCAAAAACTATACAAAAAATACTTCTAAAATTTTAACAAGCTTTAAAACTAAGACGGTTTTTATACTTGTATATAGAATTGATTTATGAAAAAAAATTGCCTCTTCTAAATTTGCCTCTTCTATTAATTTGCCTCTTTAAAATTATTAATTTACATAATTTCCATGTCCCTATACTTATATAAAAAAAATTCAGTAGAGACAAGTGCTTATTCTGCTAGTTAAGTAGGTCCACCACTCTATAAGGTTGACTTTGTTAGTTTGCAAAAAGTGTTTCCAATGGCAAACAATTCCAGCTATACACGGGTTATTATTTACGTGCAATATAAAATTTAAATGTAATGGACTTTTATCTCTGTTTTTGAGTTTTGAACAGAAAAGAAAAGAATAGAAAACTTAAATTAGAACAGAAAAAAAAAATAAAAACTCAAGTTTTCCTTTTCATGTTGCTTTTGAGTTTTAATAGAAAAGAATAGAAAATTTAAAATTGAGGATACGAAATGTAATTTAAAATTTATTATATTAAAAGTTGAGGATAATATAGAATTATAAAAATATTAATTATTCAAATTTATTTTCCGTTCAAATCGGTACTAATTTTGGATGGAAAACTTTAAGCGAGAAAAATGGCAATGTTTTCTATCTATTTCTTTTCTTTTCCTTTTATTAAAAAACTCAAAACATAAGAATTGAAAAAAAAAATTAAATTTTTCGTCCATTTCTTTTCTTTTCTGTTCATTTTAAAATTCAAAAACAGAGTGTTAATTCAGAAGAATTTCTCTCTTTTAATTCGTCAAGTTGGGTTAGGCCAAGTAATGTGGTAGCATGTAGCCTAAAATTATTTTTAATTTGATTTAATTTAGGAACAATTACATTTTATATTACATTTTAAAAATAATTACAAATAATAGTGCATTCATTAAATATTTACACAATTAATGCATTTAAATTTTTATTTACATTATTAGTGAATAATAATTATCCCTTTACAGTTAATTATTATTTTTTATTAAAACACATTCATATATGATGTACATCCACATATTTATAGTGCAGTTGGCAATGGACAGTGAAGCCAAAAACGATCCACCGCCAAGCGTGGATGCCGCCGTCTGCGCTAGCACAACCGCCGCATCAAAGTCACGGTCGTACACCTGGCCTTTGCACGCGCAGCAGAAGAGCTCCGCTCGATCGACGTCCACCGCAATGGCAAGTGCATACCATGCAGTAGAGAATGGGATCACCGTAGTCTGTTCCGCAGAAAATGATGGCCCTGATAGATCCATGGTAGTCAACGATGTTCCTTGGGTCATAACCATTGCTGCCACCACTATTGATCAAGATTTGGAGTCGGTCGTTTTGTTGGGTGGAAACAAACTGATAAAGGTAGGAATATATATATATATATATATATATATATATATATATATATATATATATGACTCATCCACAAAGAACCGGTTCTTTATAGTCACAGACTGCAACAACCCTTGACGACGTAGAATTACGAACATGTAAAACATATAAAAAAAAAAAAAAAAAAAAATTCCAACCGTAAGAGCCTCACTACCAGCAAAAAAAAAAAAAAAAAAAAAAATCCCAACCTGTAGCCTCCTCTAAAACACAAAAAAAAAAAAAAAAAAAAAAAAATCCCAAGTAAGAGCCTCTCTGCCTCACAAAAAAAAAAAAAAAAAAAAAAAAAAATCAAGTAGTAAGGCAGCCTATCAAACACAAAAAAAAAAAAAAAAAAAAATCCATAGCAAATGTTTGTTTTTATAAAACAAATGTTTTTATTTTTGTTATAAAATATAGCAAATGTTTATTTATTTTATAAAAAATGTTTTTATTTTTGTTATAAAATATATTATAAAAACATTTGTTATAAAATATTTGTTTTATAAAATATTTTTTTTATTTTCAACAAAAAAATAAAAAAAAATGTTTTATAAAAACAATATTTTATAACAAATGTTTTATTTTTGTTATAAAATATATTATAAAAACATTTGTTATAAAATATTTGTTTTATAAAACATTTTTTTTTTTTTTACAAAAAAAAAAAAAAATGTTTTATAAAAACAAATATTTTATAACAAATGTTTTATTTTTGTTATAAAATATATTATAAAAATATTTGTTATAAAATATTTGTTTTTATAAAACATTTTTTTTTATTTTCTACAGAAAAATAAAAAAAATGTTTTATAAAACAAATATTTTATAACAATATTTTATTTTTTGTTATAAAATATATTATAAAAACATTTTGTTATAAAATATTTGTTTTATAAAACATTTTTTTTATTTTCATTCAAAAAAAAAAAAAATGTTTTATAAAACAAATATTTTATAACAAATGTTTTTATATATATTTTATAACAAAATAAAAACATTTTTATAAAATAAACAAACAAACATTTGCTATATTTTATAACAAAAATAAAAACATTTGTTTTATAAAATAAACATTTGCTATGGATTTTTTTTTTTTTTTTTTTTTTTTGTTTGCAGAGGCTCTTACTATTGATGATTTTTTTTTTTTTTTTTTTTTGTGTTTGCAGAGGCTCTTACTGCTGGAATTTTTTTTTTTTTTTTTTTTTTTACATGTTTGCATGTCGTCGCATTTACGTCCAAAAAGGGTTGTTGCAGACAAGACTATAGCAAAGAACTCTTGTCGTGGATGGAGTCCCTATATATATATATATATATATATATATATATCATCAATAAACCTTCTTCTTAATTCACACAAGACTGATCCTCATCCTCGATTCTAAAGTGTTCATTTGGGCAAATGCATGCATGGACATTATCCTTGTTCCCTTGGTATGAAGGTAACCAAACTTTTATATCAAGGGAACAAAACTTTCGTATCAAGGTAACCAATGCATAGCCACACCTGCAGGTTTTTTATAGTGCAGTTGGTAGCCAAACATTCATATATACCAAGGTAACCAATTTAGTGTTATTAGATTACTAATTTATTTTGAATATGATGCAGTTGGTAGTCAAACCTTTAAGCAGTTGGTTATTGTGACGCCCCTAAAATAGGTATACAACACCCATTCTGAGTCGTCAAATACATGGTACAGAAACAACTACAACTTTATTAATACAACATAAAAACTGTGAGTTTAAATACAAATATTATCATCTAGACAATATCCACACTCAAATAAGTCCTCATTATAATTATTAATACACTATTTTACGTATAAAGAGGACTACTAGAACAACTTCTAGAACCATCATTCCACACCCCACTAAGTACTGCCACATTCTCGCCTCCCGAGAAGAAAAATGGAACAACAAGGAAAATAGTGAGCTCAACTAGCCCAGTAAAGAACATTATGACTAAGATAATATATGTGACGCCCCCAAAATTAGGTATACGTCACCCATCTTGGGTCGCCACTTACATGGTACATAAATTCAAATACAAACTTAATTATACATCCGTCGTGTAACATACGACAATACATAAACCGAGAGTTCTAATAGGAATATTGTCATTTAGACAATATCCATACTCAAGGAGTCCTCATTACATTTATTGTCACACTATTTAATGTAATAGTGAGGACTACTAATGCTATCTTCTGACCATCACTCTTTTCCCCGACTCGTCCCAAATATATATTCTCATTTCAAGAGAAACAATGAAAGAAAGGGTGAGCTCAACTAGCCCAAAGAAGAAATATTATAACTAAGATAATGCGAGAATAAATTATCAATAGTCTTCAACAATGTTAAACCGATAAAATACAATAGACAAAACCAGCTTAATCTGCAATGAATATGAAATCCATTAAAAGAGTCAAGTAGAAAATAAAATCTACTATCTTTTAGGTTTTAAAAGGTTTTCATCAATTTTATCACTAAGACTCATTTAATGAATAAACCACAATATCTAATCATCCATGTACTACCACGGCCAAGGATTTTCATCAAATTATCAATGGTCATGACTATACCGAATCACCCCCGGTCATAATCATACCAAAAACTATCCATCACCGTGCATTACGTGCCACCGAGGACTTTTGTCACATCATTTATAACAAGCCATGATTATACCGAATGATCCCTGGTCATAATCATACTAAATTCATCTACGCACGTAAGCCAAAGATAACATAATATAACATGAGGATGATGACAATGACATAATAATTCAATAAAACAAGTTCACGAATTAATTTATTCAGGAACTAATAACGTCAAAATTGTCAACATGATACTGCTTTGTAGAGTAAAATTCAAGAATGATCAGAAGAATATTTCCATGAAAAGATACTGGATGAAACGCAAATATCAAGAATATTCTACTAATTTCATGGAGTATAGAAGTCAAAGTTTTAACCAACCGGGTATAATAAAGAATGGAATAACAAAAGAAATCACCATGCATGCGATAGACCAACAGACAGAGCGAAAGTTATTCCAATGTAATAATAATAACGGAACCAAAGTCAGTGAAATTCACATCGACGGGATGTTCCAAATGTAATAATAAATGCGAATAATAAATGATGGAACCAGATCCTGTAAAACACACGACATAGGATATTCCAATAGAATGATAAAGATTTTAACCAGGTCCCAGTAAAACACATGCATAAGATGTTTCAATAGAATAATAGAAGAATGTCACCAAGTATAGGGTAAACCACGTATATGATTATGTATAGGGTATGCCATGTATCTGAGTTATTCCAATGTAATAATAAAGAATGGAATAACAGAGGGATTTCACCAAGTATAGGGTATGCTGCCAGACAAAAGTTATTCCAACAAAATAATAAAGAATAGAATAATGTAAGTTCTCTTCATGAATAAGAAGAATAACACCCTTACGGGTACAACAAATAATATCCCTTACCTTAAAAGAACCTGAATATTGGAAAAGTGAAGTAGCGAATACTTTTCTTCTTTTTCTATAGTTTCTCTCTAGAGTTTCAATGAATTCGTAAGAAATAATGAAGGAATGAGCTTTCTATTTATAGAAAAACCGAGGTGGCTCTTGGTCTTAACGAAGGGTCAAAATGACTCTTGGTAATATCAAGAGACAACTACTATTTGCGAAGGGGTAATTAACCCTTGGAACAATCAAGAGGCGCTTTAACTCTTGGTAATATCAAGGACAACTACTATTTCATGGGCGGGGGGTAATTAACCCTTGGAACACCGAAAGAGGCGCTTAACTCTTGGTAATATCAAGGACAACTACTATTCATGAAGGGGTAATTACTATTTACGAAGGTAATTACTATCAAGAAGGTAATTACTATCATGCGAAGGTAAATACTATTGACGAAGGTAATTACTATTCACAAAGGTAATTACTATTCACAAAGGTAATTACTATTCACAAAGGTAAATACTATCGATGAAGGTAATTACTATTCACAAAGGTAAATACTATTGACGAAGAGACTCTTAGATGATGACATATGGGCCCCCATAAAATAATCAAACTTACCACAAACGCCTCATAATGTACTCTTTATATACATCAAGGATTGAATAAATATTACCACAAATCATTTTATTTTTAATCAACACATATTTAATCTTTCAATAATTATTAATCATTTATAACTTGTCGTCTCAATTAATAATATAACATATTATACGATGATGATCTTGTGACAATAATTGAATCAATAATATAAGAGATATGATGCAACAATTATCAGTAGTAATAATTGAGTATAATAAAGTGACTTCTCACGTAAGATCAATAATCAATACCGTGTCTACTACTATGCAACCACACGACATCTTGTATTTTTACTACCGGTAGTTCAACAATTTTAACGGTAACACCTCTGCAGTATTTTTATAGAAAGATAATTTTGTCGCTTTCAACTACGACAATACTTCCGTTATGGGGTCCACCATCGATTGAGCCGTCGTATTTAATATTCCCCAACAAAAAAATATTTCCCACCAAACGAATATTTTATAACAACTTGCTTACTTTGCAAAATTTATAAATATTACCCATAACTATAACATTATATCAAATTTATTCCATAATATTCAAAAATAATATTTATAGAAAATTCATCTTTATTTATAAAAGCTGGGGTCTTACAATATAGAACAAATTATCGTTAGTCCTCAACAGGGAAAAATCTAATAGAATACAATAGACAACCAGTTTTAAATCAATCTTCGCAGCGGAAATAATAATTCATTAGAAGAGTTAAGTAGAGAATGCAAACTACTATCTTCTATATATGAATTTAAAAGTTCATCGTCGATATTTTATCCCTGTAACATCAATCAAAATATATCTAGAATCAAATATTCATTTTTGCACTACAGGCCAAAGATATTCATCAGTTGGTCATGTTCATCTAAACACCTGTTCATCTTTACACTACGGGCCAAAGATATTAATCACCTCATCATGTTCATCTCAACACTGCTCATCTTTTTGACTACGGGCCAAAGATATTCATCAAGAAATCATTCATCTTTGCACTACAAAACAAAGATATTCAAGAATATCATCATTTAGGACCGAGGATGATGAAAAATATTTTAAAGAAAACGAATCCAGAGAAACAAAAGAACAAGTATTAAGGATTCATACTTTAAATAATCCAAGTTCAAAAATACTTCATAAATAACCGATTGAGTAAAATTCAAGAATGAAGATCAAAACATAGATCCAATCAAAGATAGGAATCATAATGCATAATCTTGGACACGTAAAAGAAAATTTATTTTTTCGTGAATAAGGTCGATTTCGTGAATAAGTCTTGATACGTGAATAGTAACTCAGACCTCAAAAGATAGAAATTTCACAAAAAAAAAATATCATCACGCTTCGTGAATAAGTACTTGTGAATAAGAACTCATGAATAAGAACTCGCTGAATAGTAATTAATTGTGAATAAGTAATACATGAATAAGAATCATGAATAAGAACTCCTTGACATAAAAAAGTTCCAAATTTGATAAAAATTTTCAACCAATATTTCGGCATAATGATATTGAAGAAATAATATCATTTTCAAGAAAATAACATCCTTTACCTCGTAAAGAATAAGATTGACTGGAATACTCGGATATAGTCTTTGAAAGAACTTGCAGACCAGATAGCAATACTCAAAGTACTAAAATACTCACAAAATACGCTCGATATTATAGAGAAAGAAAACTTCAGTTTCTGGTGTGATTTTCAATTCTAACCTAAGCACCCTATTTATAGGAAATTGCTTAGAACACCAAAGTAGAAAATTTAATAAAATATTAATAAATTTATATAAATCATACGCAAACTTGGAAATTCTGATTTTAACATATTTTGCAACACATGTGCCCACCAACCAACCACAAAAACGTTTTTCTTTTAAAACAAATTTAAAACTTTTAAAAAATAATTATTTCAGAACTTCAGAACTTCAATAATTCATAATAAATAGTCCTTTTATCAAAAAATTTGAATCTCTCAATTCTGTATAGGAAATTCAATTCTCTACAACTTTGCAGAAGAAATTTTTTCCAAATTCTAAATGTAAATTGACCAAAATCCACAAACCAAGCGATTTTACAAGCTATAATCAAATTTCAATCAAGAAATGGGGTCCACCGACACACAAAAAATATGTGTTAATCATTTAATGCAACAAAAATACTCTTCCTCCTCCTCATATACTCATATATCCCACATTCATTGTAAAACTATCACCATTATTATATAATAAAATATTATTTTATCGTAAAAGATAAAATATTAAAAAAATTTAACAATTGTCACTTTAAAAATTTTCTCCATCTATATCCACATAAAATTAATATTTTTCTCATCATATAAATTAATAATTAATTATTCACAAATAATATTACAGAATCACAATCGCAAAACTGTGACGCTCCTCAGAAAGAGGGGCTTTCCAATAAGAATTTCTCCTTACTTGCAAGCGCCTTGATTAGGTCACCAAACCTCTCCTTGTATGTAACTTTCTAGACATTGCCAATAATGTTTTCTAATAATATTATTCAGATAATATGAATTATTGTCTGATAATGAAAAATACCGTGTGTAAGTGACAATTATTGAAATAACGAGAATATAAAAAAAATCAACACAAAGAATTATTGAATCAATAAAATAAAATATCGAATAAGATTAATCAGTAATAATTATTGAGTAATGCCTTCTTACGTAAGAATCAATAATTGGTGCAATACTGCAAATATCATCTTGTCAACGCCAGACATCGCTGTTTTTAACCACCGGGTATTCCAACAAGATAATCAGAATAACTACGTCGTTATTTATAAACAACTTATACTTATCTTTTCTTCATCAAATCGCTTTCAGTTATGGGCCCACAAAAGGTCAAGCTACCCGCATTTAATATTCCCTCGACAAGAAGAATATTCCACGACCAAACGAATATTCTCCGACAACAATGAATATTTTATAACCACCTGCTTATTTAAAATATTTGCGCATTTTACCCATAACTAACCACATTAATCAATTCAACCCTTACTATTTCAAAATGATAAATAGAGGAAATTTAATTTCATTTATTAATGATTTGGGGTCTTACAACCTCCCCTCCTTATGAAATTTCATCCTCGAAATTGACGTACGCACTGTGTTTCAAAAGATGAGGATACCTCGCTTTCATTTCCGCTTCCAACTCCCGTGTCATTTCCTCAATAAAGATGGTTTCTCCACAAAACTTTAACTTGTGGTATGACCTTCGTACGTAGCACATGCTTCTTCCTATCCAAAATCTTGATAGGTACATCTTTATACGTTAAGTCTTCGGCTATTTCGTCCGGTTCTAACTCAATAACATGGTTCGGGTCGTCCACATATTTACGTAACATCGATATGTGAAAAACGTTATGAACACGCGTCATACTTGGCGGTAAAACGAGTCTATAGATCACAGTTCCTATTCGATCTAGAATTTCAAATGGACTAATAAATCGAAGGTTTGAGCTTTCCTCATATCGCCAATTCTCGCTTTTGGAATAACAACTTCTTGTACCTCCTTCTTCATATTCATCACCCGGGTGTAGCTTGAACGCTTTTAACTTTATCGATTAAAGTCTGGTTCTACTTGTATATCATCACGTGAGTCCCTAGAGTCTTTAACTCTATATCTATCATTTGTAAGTTATATGAAATGGGTCTTTGACAATATCGCATTCGTATCAGATACGATCTTTTACTCAACACGCCGCCTACCACGCTCGCTTTTCCAGATGGTATGGTCGTAACATGTGCCAAATGAGTCTCCTATCGAGTTCTTCAAGCTCTTCCCACATTCCTTGCTCCATTCGAATTTTGTATCTCTACGAGTCAATCTGCGTTAATGGAGTAGCGATTCGAGAAAATCTTTCAACAAAATCTTCGATAATAACCAAATTAAGCATAAAAAGCTACGATTTTAGATTCATCGACTTAGGTTGCTCTCAATCGCGACTCATATCCCAATCTTGGATAAAGACGTCACAATGACACTTATCGCTTTACTACCGCACGAATATGGCGCCCCTACGGAGTCAGCGCTTTGGTGCATTCCACAAAGGAAGTCACCAGATAAAGGCTCGGTACCAAATTCTATAGTTGAATTTTTAACTCCCCGAAGTTCAATAGAGCCAGCCATGATTTTTAGAAATGGGTTTTATACGGGGTTCAAAGTCGATACAAAATTCAATATCACACTTTGGGAGTAAGCCAAGAAATTCTTCAGGAAATACATCAGGAAATTTACTAACAATAGAAATATCATTCAAATCTAACGTATTTTTGTTTAAGTCCATAACATGGGCTAAGAAAACTTGACATCCGTTTTTCAATAAACGAATGACTTTATGGCTTGATATGAAAGTGTTTGACTTCAATGGTTTGGTTTCTTGAATTCGAATAACAGGTTGCTTAGGAATATGAAAACTAACAACCTTACGAAAGCAATCAATTTTGGCATGATGAGTAGTTAATCAATCAATCCCCAAAATCACATCAAAAGCAAGTATCTTTAAAGAAATAAGGTCAACAGGTAATGCGATGGTGCCAACTTGAATCAAGCAAGATTTATAAACAGTGGATGTAATGAAAGTTTCTCATAACGGAGTTTCAACAGATAAGTCAAAGTCTAATTTTCTCCGGAGTCAAGTTTAAACGTTGAGTATAAGCAGGAGAGATAAATAAATGGGTAGAACCGGTATCTAATAAGGTATAAACTTCGTAAGAATTTATAATTAATTAACCCGTGCTAACTTTGTTCGGGTTCCTCGCATTTTGACTAGTCACGAAAAACGCTCTTCCAGGAACCGTTGACTTTGACTTGTCCTAATGACCTTTGAGTCACCATCCCCATTGGATCTGGTTTCGCCCACCGTCATAATCTCGAGCGATATGACCTTCTTTTCCATAATTATAACATACCTTGGAAGGTTGTGAACAGTTTGGGCTGATGTGTCCCTCTTTTCCACATTTATAGCATTCGACCGGTGGTCGTTCTCCTCCCTTAAAACCAGTTGCTACTGGTGTTGACGTCTTCGCAGTGTCATTGTTGAATCTCCTCTTTTTAAAATCCCCCCCGACTCGCTTCTTCTATTTTCATGGCCACGATTACCACCAGAGTGGTTGTCGCTCTTGTCCAGTATTTTTCTTTCTCCATTGGGTTATCGTTGTTTTGATGATCGCCACCAAGATATGATCCTCGTTGCGGTCTCTTGGTTGAACGTACTTTCATTATCCCGCTTCTAATAATTGAGCCCCCTATTGACAACATCCTAATATAAAGAAAATTTATGAGAGATAAGATATTGCCGAATCTCGGGTTTTAAACCTCTCAAAACATCCTCGTCATTTGTTCCTCATTATCTACCAAATGAGGTGCAAACTGGATAACTCTGCGAACTTCACCTCGTATTGGGACACCGCCATGTTGTTTTGTTCTAGTCTAATAAACTCTACCTCTTTCATATACGGAATACTTTCGTGAAAGTATTTTTCGTTGAAAAGTTTCAAACGCTTCCCAAGACACGCGGAAAGTCACGGCAGGTGGTACGCTTCACAGACTCCCACCAGTAATCTGCTTCGCCACGGAACATAAAGGTGGTGAATGGAACCTTCTGTTCCTCCGTGCATCCCAAGACATCGAATATCTTGGTAATTTGCTTGACCCATGTTTCCGCCGTATGATCGGATCCGCTTTCCCTTAAATTCGGTGGTCCTAACTCTTTGAATCGCTGCGCGGTGACAAGTCGCGCGCATTCTATCATTTCCACCCGTATTCTGTACACGAGTCTCCCTCGTCTGGTTTTGCATGAACTACAAAAAGCTCCTAAACATCCCGTCGTTCATCGTCTGCTCAATGGTGTTGTTTACAGGAGGAATATTGCCTTCCTGTTGTACGTTCCCCTGGGTGGTGATTAAAGGTATTTCCACGGTCTCATTAACTCCACCGTTAATATTCTCAGCTGTTATTCTTAAATACTGCCATAAAATAATGATTAATTAAACAAATTAACATATCACATATTAACCATATAGTTCGACTGACCAACAAATAAGCTTAGGTATGACATACTAGCGAAGGATTTACTCGTCTCTCCCCTCCTAGTTCTATTCCCCGATCTCCGCCAGAGATCATATCCCTAAGCTCTGATACCAACTATGACGCCCCCAAAATAGGTATACAACACCCATTCTGAGTCGCCAAATACATGGTACAGAAACAACTACAACTTTATTAATACAACATAAAAACTGTGAGTTTAAAAACAAATATTATCATCTAGACAATATCCACACTCAAATAAGTCCTCATTACAATTATTAATACACTATTTTACAGAATAGTGAGGACTACTAGAACAACTTCTAGAACCATCATTCCACACCCCGACTAGTACTCGCTACATTCTCGCCTCCTGAGAAGAAAAATGGAACAACAAGGAAAAAAGTGAGCTCAACTAGCCCAGTAAAGAACATTATGACTAATATAATATAGAACAAATTATCGTTAGTCCTCAACAGGGAAAAATCTAATAGAATACAATAGAAAACCAGTTTTAAATCAATCTTCGCAGTGAAAATAATAATTCATTAGAAGAGTTAAGTAGAGAATGCAAACTACTATCTTCTATATATGAATTTAAAAGTTCATCGTCGATATTTTATCCCTGTAACATCAATCAATATATATCTAGAATCAAATATTCATTTTTTTGCACTACAAAGCCAAAGATATTCATCACTTGGTTATGTTCATCTAAACACTGCTCATCTTTGCACTACGGCCAAAGATATTAATCGATCAGTCGTGTTCATCTCAACACTGCTCATCTTTGCACTACGGGCCAAAGATATTCATCAAGAAATCATTCATCTTTGCACTACTGTGTCAAAGATATTCAAGAATATCATCATTTAGACCGAGGATGATGAAAATATTTTAAAGAAAACGAATCCGGAGAAACAAAAGAACAAGTATTAAGGATTCGTACTTTTAAATAATTCAAGTTCAAAAATACTTCATAAATAACCGCATTGGAGTAAAATTCAAGAATGAAGATCAAAACATAGATCCAATCAAAGATAGAATTATAACGACAATCTTGGACACGAAAAAGAAAATTTAATTTTTCCGTGAATAATTAATAAATGATTCGTGAATAGTCTTAGTATCGTGAATAGTAACTCAGACCTCAAAAGATAGAAATTTCACAAAAAAAAAATCATCATCATGCTTCGTGAATAAGACTTTCGTGAATAAGAACTCATGAATAGTAACTCGTGAATAAGAACTCATGAATAAGAACTCCGATACTTATGAAAAAGTTCCAAATTTGATAAAAATTTTCAACCAATATTTTGGCATAATGATATTGAAGAAATAATATCATTTTCAAGAAAATAACATCCCTTACCTCGTAAAGAATAAGATTTACGATTTGGATCTTGGATATAGTCTTTGAAAAAACTTGCAGACCGTATAAAGAATACTCAAAGTACTAAAATACTCACAAAATACGCTCGATATTATAGAGAGAAAGAGAGAAACTTGACTTTAGTTCAGTGATTTTCAATTCTAACCTAAACACCCTATTTATAGGAAATTGCTTAGAATACCAAAGCAGAAAATTTAATAAAATATTAATAAATTTATATAAATCATACGCAAACTTGGAAATTCTGATTTCAGCATATTTTGCAACACATGTGCCCACCAACTAACCACAAAAACGTTTTTCTTTTAAAACAAATTTTAAACTTTTAAAAAATAATTATTTCGGAACTTCAGAACTTCAATAATTCATAATAAATAGCCCTTTTATCAGAAAATTCGAATCTCGCTATTTTTCATAGGAAATTCAATTCTCTACAACTTTGCAGAAGAAAATTTTTCCAAATTCTAAACAAAAATTGACCAAAATCCACAAACGGGCAATTTTACAAGCTATAATCAAATTTCAGTCAAGAAATGGGGTCCACCGACACACAAAACATGTGTTAATCATTTAATGCAACAAAAATACTCTTCCTCCTCATATACTCATATATCTCACATTTATTATAAAACTATCACCATTATTATATAATAAAATATTATTTTATCAGAAAAAATAAAATATCAATTTTTTTTTAACAATTGTCACTTTAAAAATTTTCTCCATCTATATCCACATAAAATCAATATTTTTCTCATCATATAAATCAATAATTAATTATTCACAAATAATATTACGTAATCACAAGATCTTGGCAACCAGCCGCTTCTGTGGAAAGAGGGGCTTTCCAATAAGAATTTCTCCTTACCTTCTTGGCAAGCAATTAGGTGACCAAACCTCTCCTTGATGTAACTTTCTAGACATTTCCAATAATATTTTCTAATAATATTATTCAGATAATATGAATTATTGCTCCGATAATGAAAAATACTATGTAGTGACAATTATCAAATAACAAAGAATATAAAAAAATCAACGCATCAATTATTGAATCAATAAAATAAAATACCGAATAAGAATAATTCATGTAACAATTATTGAGTAATGCCTTCTTACGTAAGAATCAATAATTGGTGCAATACCGCAGCGCTTCTTATCAACAACGCCAGACATCGTGTTTTTAACCAACGGTATTCCAACAAGATAATCTGTAATAACTACTGGCAAGTATTTATAAACAACTTATACTTGTCGCTTTCTTCATCCAATCGCTTTTTGTTATGGGCCCACACAATAAATCATGCTACCGTCGTCGCATTTAATATTCCCCGGTAAGAATATTCCACGACCAAACGAATATTCTCCGACAACAATGAATATTTTATAACCACCGCTTATTTAAAATATTTATGCATTTTACCCATAACTAACCACATTAATCAATTCAACCCTTACTATTTCAAAATGATAAATAGAGGAAATTTAATTTCATTTATTAATGATTTGGGGTCTTACAACCTCCCCTCCTTATGAAATTTCATCCTCGAAATTGACGTACGTACCTGGTGTTTCAAAAAGATGAGGATACCTCGCTTTCATTTCCGTTTCCAACTCCCAGGTCATTTCCTCAATAGCATGGTTTCTCCACAAAACTTTAACTTGTGGTATGACCTTCGTACGTAGCACATGCTTCTTCCTATCCAAAATCTTGACAGGTATATCTTCATACGTTAAGTCTTCGGCTATTTCGTCCGGTTCTAACTCAATAACATGGTTCGGGTCGTCCACATATTTACGTAACATCGATATGTGAAAAACGTTATGAACACGCGTCATACTTGGCGGTAAAACGAGTCTATAGATCACAGTTCCTATTCGATCTAGGATTTCAAATGGACTAATAAATCGAAGGTTTGAGCTTTCCTCATATCGCCAATTCTCGCTTTTGGAATAACAACTTCTTGTACCTCCTTCTTCATATTCATCACCCGTGTGTGTGTAGCTTGAACGCTTTTTAACTTTATCGATTAAAGTCGCTTCTACTTGTATATCATCACGTGAGTCCCTAGAGTCTTTAACTCTATATCTATCATTTGTAAGTTATATGAAATGGGTCTTTGACAATATCGCATTCGTCATCAGATATCGATCTTTTACTCAACACGCCGCCTACCACGCTCGCTTTTCCGTGATGGTATGGTCGTAACATGTGCGAAATGAGTCTCCTATCGAAGTTCTTCAAGCTCTTCCCACATTCCTTGCTCCATTCAATTTTGTATCTCTACGAGTCAATCAAGTTAATGGAGTAGCGATTCGAGAAAATCTTTCAACAAAATCTTCGATAATAACCAATTAAGCATGTAAAGCTACGTATTTCGATTCATCGACTTAGGTTGCTCTCAATCGCGACTCATATCCCAATCTTGGATAAAGACGTCACAATGACACTTATCAGCTTTACTACCAAGACGAATATGGCGTCCCCTACGGAGAGTCTGGCTTCGGTGCATTCCACAAAGGAAGTCACCAGATAAAGGCTCAGGTACCAAATTCTATAGTTGAATTTTTAACTCCTGAAGTTCAATAGGAGCCATGAGATTTGGAGTCTTACAGTTGTCAAACTTTCAAACCAAGGTAACCAATTTATACTGCATGTATGGAGGTAGATTGGTTACCTTGGTATAAAGGTTTGGTTACCTTAGTATAAAAGTTTGGTGATCTTGGTACGAAGGTTTAGTTATCAATATTACATTACACATCACTTTCTTATCTCTCTCTTTTCTATGCAATGTTCTTATTTTCTTTTGAACATGAAATTAAAATTGGAATTTCCGGACATGAAAAATTTTTGAAAAATCAAATAGCCATGCTTCTATATCCAGTTGTTGAAGTTTGACTAATATTTTCTCTGCGAGTCCACTGTAATATTCGAAGATGAAGGTTTCTACTTGAGGTGGCTCGCACTGATTACAATAATGACCAATGCTCGCTTCTCTTCGTTAAGAAAGGAAAAGTTTGTAATAAATCGGGTTTTATTTTTATGGTTTCGGATGTACAAGTAATTTGTTTTGTTTGGGCTATTGGATTTACTGACTTAGAGTAAGTGAATATTTTGAATTTGTTTTTGTTGTTAAATCTCAAATATTTGAATTTGAATTTGAATTATTATTAATGAGAATTATTTTTCCTTGATTTTAGGTTCCTTATTAATGTGAATTATACTATTTTTGTAATATAGGTCCTAATTACACTCTTTTTCTAATTATTTTATTGATGTACTAATGATGTAATTATTTTCTAATTGTTGTAAATTTCTGTAAAGAACCCTTTAATTTAATAGAAAGTGTATAAACTAACTAGTCTAATTGCTTTAACAGGCCCACATCACTACACCAAAAAGATACCCTTAATTTTCAATGTTTATTAATGTTGTTAGATATGTCTAAGGTCATTATTAATTTAGTTAAGAAGAAGAGCCGGTGGAAGTTAGCTATATTAGATGGAATAATAAACATTAGGATGCAGAAATTATATATAGTATAGACTTAGGTGGGCACAAAATATAGAGTGATATGTTTTTTCTATGGAGGAGTGATTCGAGTGAGAAACTAAAAAGCTTTAGACAAGTAGAAAAGAAATGAAGCAAGCTTTAATTTCTTAATTCCTTTCTAGATTATTGGGCAGAATCTAAAATTTTTATACACAAAAACAATTCTATGATTTAATTATGAGTCCTTTGGACATTTTTATTGGATATGTTTATTGGATATTTTCAGTTTTTTTTTTTGCTTGTGACTAAAAAAATGTATAGTATTTATTCCAACAAGAATTTTTACAAAATATAATGTTTTAGGTGTCATTTGGATAACCATATTTTTGTATATGTATCCAAATTACACCTAAAATGCTATATTTTATAAAAATTCTTGTCGGAATAAATATTATACATTTTCTTTAGAGTCGCAAGCAAAAAAAAAAAATAATTAAAAATGTCCCATTTTCCTGTCCAATAAATCGGTCGCCAAGACTTACTGTTTAATTATCCTCTAAACTCTTTTTTCTTCCTCATCCATCAATACTATTATTATTTATTTTGTTTTCTTTATAATTCTTTTTGTCAGGTTTCTAGTTATAATCATGGATTTATTCATACCATCGCAATTATTTTGGAATATACTGTATTATATATGAAAAGTGTAATTGAGTTGGGAATGAATTCTTGGCAGAATTATACTTTCTGTTAAAAAATGTCCAAGAATAATCTAAACTCAACGAATACTTAATTAATGGTGATATTGAATTGGTGAATTAATAAAAATAAAGGAAAAATAAGTGAAATTAATGGAGTTATAAACTAGGGGGAGGAAAATGAATGTATGGGGAACTTGAGGAGCAAACTGAAATTACTTTAAATTGAAGGAAGAACCGTTAGAAACGACCTCGTTCCCGTGGAATGAAGTGAAGCATCGATGGGGCGACGGATGATCTAGGGTTTTCTCGATTTCATGTGCTATTTTTTCTTTCTTTCGATTCTCTGTGTTTTATATATGAAACTGATAGTGAATTGTTCTTATTCGTTTGCTCAATTACTTTTCGTAATTCAATTTTTTTTGTTCAAATTGTTTAATACATATAAATCTACATGTTCGCTGGTTACTCTCTCAGTCACAGAGAATGGAATTGAAAAAAGTGATGGACTTTCTTTTGATGGAAAATGTTTTGAGTTGGCAGGCTTGAAACTTTTCCCCCATGCACTTGGAAATCTTTCTGCTAATCTCCGACTAATAATTTTAGTTTTTACATAGGTGAACTTTTCCAGTTAAACTTGGGTATTAGGAAACTAAGAGGACTACTTTTATTGGCACGAGAGTGGGTAGTGTACGATGTCATGGGTCCATATATAGGTTTGACTTGAGATCGAACTTTAAATTGACAAGTGCTACTACTTTTATGCTAAGGATGGATTCAAAATGAGTTAATGCATTATTTCATATATATTCAAGATTATGCATGGGAATTAATAATAAGAAACTGGTCCTCAAACTATAATAAACAGATCTTCGAGCTAATTTTGGTCAAGTTTTTGCATGGAGTCTGATTCAGAACCAGATACAATTTTGGAAGCATAAATCAAATGAATAATCTTCCAAAATACTGAAGCAAGTATATTATAATATAGTTTTTCCAGTCCTAATATAAATTATTTGGAAACCTTAAGAATTCGTCTAATTTTATAAGAAGTTTTGACTATTTTGGTCACCAAAGTTGACCATTAATTCGGAATCTTGGCAAAAAGTCGGCTTTAGATCTGACCACCATCAGTTCTAAATTTAGTGACAGAGATCACTACAACACATGTAAACACTTTCACATTACCGAACTTGTATTTTATATACCTTGGCAGATGTATTCCTGGGACAGTACTGACATCTTTAACTAAAACAAATAACAATTGGCTATAGTGCTTAACGAATACTTCTTCTTCATGTTACTATTTTTTATTTTAATGATAAGTCATGTTTATGCCATTAAATTGTGCATTGAAAGGGCAGAAATAGACACAACATATGTGGGCAGATGGAGTTGATATATTTAATTTACATAACAATCCAAATTTATTTTATTTTACATCAAAGTTTGCAATGAATTTAGGAGGGGCTTCTACTACCAGGAGAGACATCATGGTTACAATACTTGATCTACGAGTGCGACTTAATTATACATACAATCAGCAACAAACTCCTATGTAGGTTTATACATGTCTATGCATTTGGCTCCGCCTTTTTGTTCTGAAAAGAATGTCCAATACCGGGGCTGTGGCCTGGTCCTGTGGGTGGGAGATCATTTATATTTCCTGCAGTGGAGTGGTGAACACCAGGACCATTACCTGCCCCCTTTGGTTGAATTTCAACATTGTGTTCGGCATACGAGTGCCCAATACCAGGGCTGTTGCCTGGTGTTGTTGGTGGAAAGTCATCTATAGGTTTTTCAACTGCAGAAAATCCCAGACTTTGAGTGGGTGGTGGTGGGAAAATTTCTCTCGTTCTTACAACTGAATTCTCCACAATTTGTCTATTATCTGCAAATGTCACTTGTACATTACGTTCCTTTCTGGTGGGGGTTTTGTGTGAGCTAATAGTTCTGCTGCTATGTTTTCCCAAGTTCCCTTCATCTTTAATTGGATGAATTTCTTGTTTCTTCGTAGACTTTAGTTGCCTTCCTTCAGTAAATAAAATATCATGGCAGGCGATTACTACAAGAAGAAATACCCAAGTGTAGAATGGTTTTATGTGGGCCATATATAACAAGGTAAGAAAAAGATTTTGTGTATGTTTAAATTGGATGTTCTCCCTAGCCCGGAGTTTATGAGAGGGGGGGGGGCTTGGAGAGAGAGAGGGGAGTGGAATGAATGGAATCTTGTGCCTCCATCGGTATTTATAATCGTGGGGATCATATAATGCAAGGATAGTAACCACTCAAATTCATTAAAATTAGTCTAAATATAAATTTTGACGGATCACATTATTTTGAGGCTCCTCTTTGAATGATGCATGTCTACCTAATGAATGTTTTTATTTAAATTTATTTATCTTACTTTTTTAGCGTATCTTGCATTCTTGCTACTGATATTTTTCTCCTTTTCTAATCCATTTGGTTCAATCCTTGCTACTCTAATCTTGTATCTTTCACTTCATCCGTCTCAATTTGGGTGTCATATTTCAAAACTGTGTTTGCACGGATATTAAATGTACCAACGACATTTTTAATAATATTGTTTATATATATATATATATATTTTCTTTTTCTTCTAAAATACATTTTAGCTGCTGAAGAATAATTCAGGAAAAGCCTACGTACATCAAGAAATATTATATTTAACCAAGATATTTGAGCGCCTTAAAATTCAAGCTGAAATCATGATTCCTAAGTCGATGGTCTTATTATGACTTAGGAAGATTTTTACTATCTTTATCATTTTCTGTGTATTCAATTGAAAAGTGTTTTGTTTAAGATAAATTATGAAAGTAGGTAGTCAGAGTAGCTGAACAATATATTATCAAGAAACACATAACTATTGAGTCCTGTAGGCTGAAGATCCATCTTTGACTGCATAATGACCTTTCATTGTGCTGGAACAATGCTTTATTGTTTGAATTTTGTAATTGTAATAATATTCGGCAAATTGAATGAGAGTTAGATTTTTAGCTTAGAAAATATCAAAGATGAACTTAATTGTCTTTAGCATCACCACCACCACCAGAATGCACCAAAGTCTGGGATGCTCCTGTACTTCCCACTTAGCATGTATATTATTTTATATGGTTGATTCATATGCAAGCTTCAACATCACAGTTGTCAAATTCAAGTGAAATACGTCTGTCATGTAGTTTGAGTATTGTTTTTTTAGGTATGCACATTCATTTTGAATTAATGATAATACTTGGCCGCTGAAAGGTCAAGATTTCACAAGAGATATACTTAATATTTTGTAATACACCGTTGTTTTGTTTTTCCCTCTATGTATATGCCATTGTATCTCTTTAAAATGACATTGTGATCAGATGTTTACAGAATCATATATGGAATCTGTTGATGGACATTAAAAAATATAATTCATCTATGTTGAGCAAGCTATACTGCACTAAATCTAATAGACTTGACATACCAATATAAATATTATTATTATTATTATTATTATTATTATTATTATTATTATTATTATTATTATTATTATTATTATTATTATTATTGCTATTTTCATGCTATAAGAAAATTGGTATCTTCTTTGCATGTGCCATGCATCATCTTGTACAAGAATTTTAACATCTCAGAAGTTATTAGAACTTCATAGTGTTATTCAAGTCAAGCTCTTCTTAAATCTAAAAAATTTCAAGAAGGTAGACATTCTTGAGGAAATTTTAAGACCAAAATTATCCCCTCAAATTGTACACTTGTGACGTTTTCGTCCACGAGTCTAAGTAGTAGCTAAAACCGTTCTTCAAGTTGCAATTAGTAGTGCAAAACTGTCCCATTTGGTTAAGTTTTACAGTCCTAGTAGGAATAATTTTGCACTACTAATTGTACCTTGAGGGAGATATATGCTATTAAGTTAAACCCAAGGATGAAAATATCACATGATCACAATAAGCACATGGGAGTGTTTGCATTTTAGTCTTATTTTAATAACAATCAGACAAAAATGAAGTGTGAACCTTTTTTGAAATGTTGATAATCATATTCCAGTTTCCTCTGTTTTTGTTCGGCTGCCTTTAAAAGGAATGAAAATGAGTAGTACTCTGGACCATTTGATTACTCTGAGGTAGGCAGTAGAAAATATGTTAGTATTTCTTTTGTTGCTTGACATTTGCTTTGTTAGTTGGTATTGATTGTAAAAAAAATTGATGAGAGATTTGTATATTTAGTTTCACAATATTTTTTGTTTTGTTGGCTAGCTATTTTTGGAGTTTTGTTGCTAATTGAATCTAGGTGCGGTAGAGTTGATTAATATTCTCCCCAACAGTTAGAAGCTCAAAAGGCATACTGCACATGTGCATGCACTTAAGGAGGAAATGATTTGTAATTACCTGAAACACCGACCACTAATGGAAAAGTAAATTTGATTAGTAATGGATGGTTTACATAAATAGCCGCCATTAGACCAAATTGCAGTAGCATAGAGTAAAGATTTGATGGTATCCTTTTCGAGGCTTATTCAACATTTTTACCCCTATTTGTGGAGTTTTTACTTGCATTATTAATTGGGTTGACTCTCTTAAAGTTGGTCTCTTCATGATTTCTTATTGAATCACTCACAACCTGCCACCTCATAAAGTCATGGTAGTCTTTTTATTATGTTGTAATCTGGTAATCTTATGGTCCAGTACATAAAACAAACTGAGACTAGGTTGGGGAAGTAATTGCTGAAAAAAAAGAAGGAAAAGTAAAAATAATATACTTCTTCTTCTTTGCAGATCAAAGAACTGTTATAAGGTAATGGGAATTTACTTTAGTTAAAACCAATATGTTACGTAAAATTTATGGACTCCCAATTCTCTACCCCACCTAGATACGAGTTGATCTTAGGTTTATTTTGTTTTGCATGATCACTCATAGTGCCAAGTTTTTTCAATTAGCAATAATTTTATGAACTTTGTTGTCAAGAAGCGAAAAAGGTCAATCGAAATGTATCAATGTCACCAACCCCGGAGGGTCCCTACCCTCTTCTCCGTACCAAACTAAGTTGCTAGTAATGTATTTTATTAAAGTCAAATGAATTAAATCATGACCTCCCGGGTGCTGTGCCTCTTATTTGTCCCTCCATTCAAAGTGGAATTTAAACTAATTTTTTTTCTTCTTAAAGGGCACTGCATGGTTGGCTCCTAGAGCTCCGGAAGACCTCTACAGCTTTCTCCACTAAGTTCTTAAAAAGGAGAGATAATAATACTATATTAGAGAAGAAAGATTATTTGTCGTTTGCTAGGCTAGGCTAGGCTGTGGTGAACGGCCATTTTTAGTTGTGAAACTTGATGCTTATTATATAATGTCAAGTTGCTGAAAAGCACGGCCTGATAGTGACTTTGGTAGGACGGCGAAGGATCTTCCTCGTGCCTTCAGAATCTTAATGGTTCAAGATATTGCATATTTCATTGCACTGTAGTTCAGCTGTAGTGAGCTCTTGAAAAACATGCATACTTTAATTCGTTGGCTCGAGAATGGTAGGAAGATATTTGAACTCAGTTATTATAACAATCTGAAACTAAGCATGAAAGAACTTCTGAAGAATGATTTGGTGTGATAGAAGTACTTGCCATAGGTACTTGGAAATAAAGGGTGAGTGCCATATAGGAAGGAGATACAAGTTGGTACATCTGGAGTGCTCTTTGATGCCCTTATAATGATAGTCCAGCTCAACGAATTACTCTTTATATTTTCACGTGAAAATATGATATTTCTATATGGGTCTCGCATGGATGTAGAACCCACTCCCTATTCACGGAGATGTTGCTAGAATATTTAATTAGATAACTGCTAATGTGGATTCTTGAGAATGAGAATATTAGTTAGAAAGTCGCACTTCTAAATAAGTTAAGTGTTGCACTGTGGGGTCAATTGACTCTACTGGAAAAAATAAGTATTTTATAATGTAAGGTAAATTTTAAAATATTAAAATTTTATATATAAATTGACCTCCACTAAAAATTTATAAATTTTCTATTATACGGGGCCAAATTGAAAATTTATAACTTTATCAATCAAATTTTAACCACATATGACTCATATCCTCTCAATATATGTATATCTCTCTATAATATTTTAAACTAAATAATAATCTAATTTATATTATTTTGAAAATAATTAATTAATTAATTACTTATGAATAATTGTGATTAAAAAAGTCTATTACGAGTCAATGTAGTGTATATATACCATATATTATTACTTGTTATATTGTCATTGTAATATTGTGTGTGACCCGAATCCCGCTAAATTATTTATAGCTTAGTAATAATTTTGACCTCACTGAATATTATTTCTGGTTTACATGGATTTAAATTAACTTTAGATTTTAGGATTTAGACATGGCTCTTTATTCGTGAAGTTGAAATGGCTGTGGTTATAAAGATTGATAATTTGAAACTTGCTGAAACTATAATCTCTCGCATCAAAACAAAGTTCACCCTTGCAGTTCAATATTTAAATTCCATAGGCTACTCTGTTCATTAACTCTTTGATTTTCATGCTTCAATATGGTAGCCAAGTAGGAACCCAACAGAAAAATATAGAAGTGGTTAACATAAAGTTTATTTTGAGGTAAGTTTGGTCGATTACTATATGAATCTTGACAACACGCATGCGAGGTTGTATGTGTGTGTCGATTCTATAATCCAATCAATTAACTTACCAAAAATATAACTTCATGCTAATTAGATCCGAAAAATATCATTCTTCTTAGACCATGTGGACATACGTGCTGCACATCAATCAATGTGAATTTGACTCAAATTAGTCATTTAATCCATACTTGTGGGGGATGCACGGATAATATTGTCTTGCTGAACAAAGTTAAGCTTTCTATTTGACATATAAACTTACTAGGTTATTGTGCTCACTGCTCGTTATCAATTGACTTTGAGCTCAAGGCTTTTACAAGATTTGATTCACGCACTTGAGACTAGCTTTAGACATACATATAGAGAGAAACTAGGAGTGGAACTGAAGAAATAATGAGAAAATATAACGGAATAAAAGATTTAAGTTAGAGTTCATAAAGGATGAGATTTCATGCCAAAGGTGTTCGAAAATGCTGATTATTACTGCCATTCAATTCTGGTCTTATGTAATAGTTGACCAATTTGAGATTGCAATCCTGAAATAGACAGCTTAGTAGATAGTAAGAGTATGAAATTCTAGCCGCATTAGATTTTTTATTTTTCGAATTTTTCTCGACATGCTTCCATATGGTGTAATACTTATTGGGATTTATATTACATTGCTCGTATTAAACATATTTAAGGTGAACAAAAAGTTAATAAACTCAAATTCGTTTGTCACATTGCATCCACTAGCACATATATAGAATTATGTACAAACAACAATTGAGAATTTTATTACATGATAAATACATAATATATGGTTCATACACGCAAGTCATTATTTGCACAACGAATGAGATGCACAACGCTGAACATTTTAAATTTTTTACATATGATCGATGGGCATGTTTACAAACAAGGTTTCCCTGGCTCTAGTTTTGAATGGAATGTCCTACTCCTGGGCTGTGGCCTGGTGTTGTGGGTCTAAAATCAACCACGTGAGCTGGTGGTGGTGGTGGTGGCTTGCCTAAAGCCTGACTTGGTGGCATAGGTGTCATAGGTGCTGATGGCACAGCTTCATTGGCATATGCTGTTTTATTTACGCTCTTACTAACAATCTGTTTTGGCTCTTTTTCATAGACTTTGGAGTAGGAGTTGTGTTTTGGGACATCATCTTTCTTTTCGAATTTCAAATGCCTCCCCTCTGTGGATGCAATCTCAAGGGAGAGAGTCAGTACAATGAAAAGAGTAGCAAGGAGTAACTGTGTTTGAGCCATGGAGAGAGAGAGGTAGGAAGAGAAAGGGAGGGATCGAATTAATGGCAGATCGATAAGCAATAGAGGGAAGCAAGATGCTAAAATCTCTTTGATCTCTAGGGTATTTATAGTGCTGAAAGAGCTATTTGAGTGAACTCAGGTCCTCCTCAATCCTCACCAGTTGGAGAATTTTGAGATACAATATTTGGAGAGATTAGGTCGGCTAATTTCTTTTTTCCATCTCTAAAAAGTGAATACCCTTGTGTTTTTTGCATGCCCCATGCAACCTTTTATTTTCTTCATTCTTTTCCTCTTTTATGAAACGACAGTTACAGGTGTGAAGAAGCCAGATGGAGAGAATTTGAATGCTGACTAAACTAATATTAGTCCATCTGTTGGTCAGAGCTGAAATCAATGAGGCCACAGCCTAGCCTAGCCTAGCCAAGGTTAAGTTAAACTTGTAATTATATATATGGTGGGGTTAGTGTGCAATGTAAGGCTAATATATATAATATGCTAACTCGCGAAGAGGTTGAAGTACTCTATTATGTAAATTAGCCGAGTTGTTTGTGTAAAAGAATTGGAACCGTAAGACCCACTATTGAGGTTATTAATTTAAACACTTTTCTTTAGTTTTTTCTTATTGTTTTGTCCTTCTCCACTTGGTTCCTTCACATAAAATGATATGCTTGAAGTCAAACGAGGTCACCTTTCCAACTAACACCGCTGATTTTCTTGTGGTGTAGAGCTTGGGTCGTCTTTAGAGTTCTAAGTGCTCACTGTTCGCCAATAACCAGTCATGGTTTTTGCCTGCTAAACCGAACTTTAATTTTGTTGGTATTATTAGTGCTATTATTTTTAGCCGCACAGCACCGTTCTTCTCAACTTTCCTTTTTTTTTTCTTATTGCTCTTGCCTAATGGTTGGAATGAAATAACGAATTGGGTTTAGCTTTCCCCGTACCCTTTCCTCCATTAGTGAGCAGATCAACCATTTTCATTACTAGGAATGAACTGTGCATTCACTGGTGCAAATCGTTGGATTTGATAGTTAAAATCAAGAATCGGTTGATTTGATGTACAAAGTGTTCGGAACCGCGATGTCGCTAAGAGGACTGACTGTCTACAAGCTGGAAGCCCGCCCATGTCTACTTCATATTTTGATTATGCACCCAACTATTGGTAGAAAGGCCCATAGAAGCTCGATGACGACAGTTCTTATAATCAAATGGGGGCTCGAGGGATTAAATTTATATTTCAGTCCAGTAGTACCCAAGGGTCAGAAAAATGTGGAAACAAACAAGGAGGCAGGAGCACAATTACTTACTTTCCGAATGAAAGAAAGCTCACCAATCATGTAGTTAATGATTACATTTCATTACACGATGAAATTACAAAAAAGATAGAAAGTACATGAAAAACAAGTACCTGGAAACCCCTAACCTAACCATGATATATAGTATACAGTTTCTATACTTTCAAATTAAATGCGGATAAAGAAAAAAGAAATTAAGCAGGATACCGCATGCCATGTGAAGGAGAAAAGCACTAAAATTAACGATGGCATTGACAAGGTATTTATCTGTGTCAGCTTTGACAAGTAAGGATTAGATTAAAAAACCAAGGACTAGTTAATAATAGTCTACAGACTCTGCACTAAGAAATCTCTCATAAGTTGTTCCCCTGAGTGTTTTGTTAACATCCTCCCAGTTCTTAATGTGCTCCCACAATGGTCCTTTGTGTATCTTAACCTGACGGCTTGTCAAGTTCATCCGCGGCAATCCTAGAAACTCTTGAACATCTGCCAGTTTCTGCATTTTAACATGTAAAGAAATGATAATCGTAAGATAATAAGCTTCCAATGAGATCTAAATGGAATGCAGTGATACAAGATTATTTATGATATTCATAAAGTAACTAATCATGTTCAAAATCTGGATATTGATCATGAATTATTGTCAATTATTATGAGTGATAGCCAAGGAAGTTAAACAAGCTATGACATCAGACTTGGATTTAGTTAACCAGTGACTCTACTTATGGACTACAGCTAACCACCTAAACAAAATGTGACTCTGTAATTTTTCTTATAAAAATAAACTTGATGAAGATATTTCCACAATTTGCGTGAGAATGTTAAGAATTAAAAAGAAGATTGACTCAACACTTACGGTGTGATTCTTAATTAGATCCTCATAGTAAAGAACGATATGCCGAGTGCTGCTAAAGTATTCCATTGCCTTTATGGCTGTAGACTCCATTTGTTTCAAATCCATCATCAATGATGTTGAATTGATAGTTGGCTTGTATCTTGAAAGTGTGTCAGCCTATAAGAAGTAAAAAGAATAGTACTCAAGAACATGTAACTACACACACATGAAAGAGAGAGAGAGAGAGACCTCCACAGGTGAGTGTACATGAGACTTATGGGTGCCATTCAATAACTTAGCATACTGATCATACGAATTTGCAAGCACTGAAACCATTCGACGCAGAGTATTTCTTCTGAAAAGAAATATTGCAGAAACACCCCTGCTATTGAAGTATTCTACAATCTCTTTATGGTTCACCATCAATCCCTGCATGAGTCGTGAGCAGCACTGTTAAACGAGCTGCAGTTTCTGTGACGCCCCCAAATTCGGGTACTTGAAACCCTTATTCAGTGCTCACGATCTAAAACTTCCAGAATATAATAAGCATAAACTTAGTAAAGTTATTACATCAAAGTTTCTCTAATCCCAGGTACGTAAACCTTTAAGCATTTATTACATGATAGTTTAATATTTACAAATATGAAAACTATCTATTACAACAATCTTCAGCTATTCTCCTATTTTTCCTTTTCCCTTGTCTTTTCCACCTTACGCTCGAGAGTCTGCTTTCAAATTTGAAAACATTTAATAAAACAAGTATGAGCATTTAATTGCTCAACAAGTAATAGCATTCTTTAAAGCTTAACAAGAAATAAATGTTTTCTTTGAAGCATGCTTTGACAGTGAATCAAAACTGTAAAGCAATAAATCTTGAATCATTCACATTTCTGAAATATCATAACAATATTGAATAACTGAGAGGTTTTAAGACCATGAACATATTTTTTGTAAGACCCCAACTTTTATAAATAAAGATGAATTTTCTATAAATATTATTTTTGAATATTATGGAATAAATTTGATATAATATTATAGTTGTGGGTAATATTTATAAATTTTGCAAAGTAAGCAAGTTGTTATAAAATATTACGTTTGGTCTAATATTCTTTTTTGTCGGGGAATATTCGTATTTACTACTCAATCATTAATGGACCCCACAACGGAAGTGTTGTCGTAGTTAAAAAATGACAAAATTATCTTTCTATAAAAATAATGGCGGAGGTGTTACTGTTAAAAGCTGTTGAACTACCCTAGTAAAAAAATACGATGTCTGGCGTAGTTGTATAGTAGAAGACACGGTATTGATTATTGATGCTTACGTGAGAAGTCACTTATTATACTCAATTATTGCTACAATAATTCTTCGCATCATATCTCTTATATTATTGATTCAATTATTGTCACAAGATCATCATATAATATGTTATATTATTAATTGAGACGACAAGTTATAAATGATTAATAATTGTTGAAAGATTAAAAATGTGTTGATTAAAAATAAAATGATTTGTGGTAATATTTATTCAATCCTTAATGTATATAAAGAGTCTCATATGAGACGCGTTTGTGGTAAGTTTGATTATTTTATGGGGGCCCATATGTCATCATCTAAGAGTCTCTTCACGATAGTATTTACCTTCGTCGATAAGTAATTACCTTTGTGAATAGTAATTACCTTCCTCGATAGTAATTACCTTTACTGAAAGCGTCGAACCACTTGTCGTTTCACATTACAAAGCGCCGAACCACTTGTCGTTTCACATTACAAAGCGCCGAACCACTTGTCGTTTCACATTACTGTCGTCCGAACCACTTGTCGTTTTCACACATTCTGATGTCGAACCACTTTTCTTTTCATATCACCA
The DNA here is from genome assembly GCA_020205615.1 of Panax quinquefolius. Taxonomy (NCBI): domain Eukaryota; kingdom Viridiplantae; phylum Streptophyta; class Magnoliopsida; order Apiales; family Araliaceae; genus Panax; species Panax quinquefolius. The sequence goes on along the minus strand of CM035172.1, from coordinate 18,989,637 downwards.
CCGCTCGAAGCCACTCACTTTCATACGGCGGGTGCTAAGCTAGAAATCTTCTATAAATAGAGGCCTAATGCTTCATTATTTTTCACAAATTCATTCAAGCTTTAGAGAGAGAAAGTATAGAGAATAAGAGAAAAGAAGAAGAGTATTTTGTTACTACACCTACCGCAGATTCAATCTCCTACCAAATGTAAGGGGTGTTATTCTTTCTTATTCATGAAGAGAACTGTTGTTATTCAATTGCTTATTATTCATTGGAATAACTTGTATCGCTGTTTTACCCTATACTTGGTGACATTCTTCTATTATTCTCGTTGGAACATCCCATGCATGTGTTTTACACCGACACTGTTTCCGCTTTTATTATTATTCTGTTGAACATCCATGCTCATGTGTTTTTACACCGGACCGGTTCCGCCTTTTTATTATTATTCGCTGGAACATCCTGCATGCGTGTGTTTTTACACCTACACAGTTCCGTCTTTATTATTATTCCATTGGAATATCCTCGTCATACATGCGTTTTACTGTGGGACTGGTTCCGTTATTTATTATTCATTGGAATAACTCACTGTCTAAGATCTATCGCATGCATGGTGATTTCTTTTGTTATTCCATTTTTATTATACCCAAATGGTTAAAACTTTGACTTCTATACTCCATGAAATTAGTAGAATATCCTCGATATTTGCGTTTCATCCAAAGATCTCTTTTCATGGAAATATTCTTCCGATCATTCTTGAATTTTACTCTATAAAACAAAGATCATGTTGATAATTTGGACGTTAATAATTCCGGATAAAATAATTCTTGAATTTGTTTTATTGAATTCTTATATTATTGTCATCATCCTCATATTTATATTTTTTGAAAGTCATCTCGTGGCACTGTAGTGCGTAGATGGACTTGGTATGATTATAATGAGGATTATTATTGTAATCATGGCCGTAATGTTACAAATGATTTGGTAAAAATCCTCATTGGCCCGTAGTGCATTGATGGACGATTGTTGGCATGATCATGACCATTAATGAATACACAACTATTCTTGGTAGTAGTAAATGAATAATTGTGGTCGTGATACTAAAGAATATCCTCGGTCGTAGTGCGAGGGTGATTCGATGATGTGGAATATTTATTAAAGTTTGAGTCTCAAATATATACAAATGATGAAAAACCTTTTAAATCATAAAAGATAGTAGATTTTATTTTCTACTTGACTCTTTAATGGATTCTTTGGTTCCACCAGTAGTTAAACTTGATGTTCATTATATTTTATCGCTTTAACACTCATTTGTTGTAAGCTAATGATAATTTATTACGCATTATCTTAGTCATAATATTTCTTCTTGAGCTAGTTGAGCTCACCCTTTCTTTCACTTTTTCTCTTGAAATGAGAATATAGCCGGGACGAGTCGAGAAGCGAGTAATGGCCCAGAGGATAGCATTAGTAGTCCTCACTATTCGTGAAATAGTGTGATAATAATTGTAATGAGGACTCCTTTTGAGTTTGTATAATATCTAGTAGACAATATTTGAATTCAAACTCACGATTTATGTAAGTATTGCATACCTACGCTTATATTAAGTAAGTTAGATTTAAATTACGTACCATGTATCTGACTACCCAAGATGGGTGATGTATACCTATTTTTGGGGGCATCACATTTTTCTTTTCTTGAAAATGTTCAATCAGAAATATTATCAGATGAACCGTCTTAACTTACGAGCACGTAGGGTGATCACCCTTTATGCCTGTGATTGATCAATACTATCTTTCCGAACAATTTTCATGTTCTACATCACCACTCCCAGTCTGATAAAAAAATATCCCATTTAAGGGTATGTTCATTCTCGCTTTTAGATTCCAACTACAACAATATATAGTTAGACGACTTAAATCATGGCACAATAATATTTCAAGACTTAATATAAAGAAATTAAAATATTTTACATCCGTGTCAGCCGTAAGGAATGGCTCGAGACTTCTTTCAAACCTCGCCGCGCATATTGAAAATTTCTTGATAATACATTACTCAATCTTTTGAAGTCGATTGGAATAAAAGGTTATTCAACCTTATAATATTCATAAATAATGAGAAACAATTGAAATTAGAGAACATCTACATATGAATAATCTCAAAATACTTGCTCAATAAAGAGTAAGATTTAGATATCTTGCCTTATTTGTAGACTATTTGTACAAAATTTCAAACAACTTGTGTATTCTCACGGATCCTACATAATTGTTTGCATTCACCATCATGTCACCCAATAACCAAATCATATAGCTTGTAAAGTTCACGTATTACATAATCACGGTGATCATACTTTTAGTTTATATTCTCATATTTGAGATATTTACATTTTTCAAATATCTCATTCATGTCTTTACAAAAGCCTTTTCTTCCTCATTATAGGTTCTCATCATAATTTACATTTTATGAACTTTTCGTGATTTTTAAATCATCTCTCTTTTACTCCTTTTGTTTGCTAAAAGTGTACTTCAGAAACTTCTTTATAAACTTAGACATTCAAGGTGAATACCTAAAATATTTCATGGGTTAAATATGATTGTTTATTATGAGGATAAAATTTTTAGTTCCCAATTAGATTGTCAAACTTAATCGCTTAATCTAATTGTGTTTCTTAGTTATGTTAAAATAACTCTCGTTGGCCAAATATATATTACTTGCAGCCTTTATTGTTGCTTTGACAATTTTCTCACATACTTCAATTTGATTTAGCAACTTCTTATTATTTTACTATATTATAGTTGTTTATTGTTCTTTTGTTTTCTCTTCCATTCCCTTTTAATCTTGCCCACACACTATAAAGGTTAAAATTTTCAACCAAAAGGGTAATCTAAAACTGCTCTAGCAGTCTATTTTTGTTAACTGCTAAATATATATATATATATATATATTCAATCATTAACTTTAGTTGTAACTCATGTGTTTACTTGTATATATACTATGCTTTCTATTCAAAACAACCACACCAACTGTTTTAGCACAATAAAATTAGTTCAATATCTTAGCCACAAAAAGAGCAATCAGTAGAAGATCAGATACCCAAAGAAGTCTTTGTGTGTCGTCTAATAATCGTCTTTGCCAAAGAATAATTTTTCAACTCAACGGTCCACTTTGTGGCCTTATCGCTTTTAGTTCGTATATTAATTTAAAACAAACTTTAACTATGTTATACATATTATATGAGACTTTGTTTTTAGAAGTTGTAGCTAGTCCATTCTAAATTCATTACACAACACAAAACAGTGTTCCACCATGGCCGGTTGTAAATTTTTTTTTTAAACTTTGTACCCAGGGTAGGTTTACACCAATTTTAGGTATAATAAACAGAGTATATTGAAATATTTTAAGCTTATTAAACCCCCACCCCATGACAGTCTTTCTATACTGCCCAAAACAGAGTGTTCAATAACTTGACATACTAGTCTAACTTTCATTCTTAATTAAAAATTGAGCTTTGTTCTTGCTTGACCTACTTAAACCCTCAAAATAGCATCACATATAATTAATAAATCAAGCTCCAGCTCTAATTCTACCAGAGTTCTGCCTTTAGAAAAATAACGGTTCATTTAGAGCTTTTATCAAACATGTGAGCTGCATAGTTTCAAATTATCCTTTTCATAGCCATAGTTTACATTATAAACACATTATTCTTCTTAATGTTCCAGAACCCAACTTTACTCTTTGTTTCTAAATTCAATCCTTAACAATCAATTTCACAGATGAAACATGAATGCACAAATTAACTGCTTTTGTTCTAATTTACAATAACCCACTTTTGCTTCAATACTAACATCGCAACTAACAAAAACTTATTGAAATAATTCACATACCTTTCACTTGCTTGCTTATAACTTCTTACTATTCTACGCAACTTAGTCCCAAAGAAATTGAAGGATATAATGAAACTTTCAAATTATTTTCTTGTACCCTACCAAAATAAATACTGAAGAGTTCTATGGGGTAACTTAATTGTGATTAGATGGAGAGGAATTCGGTATTTGCCTTAGTAAGGAACGAAATTAGTTGAGAGGAAAGACAGAGAATTATTGAGAGCCTTTGCTTTAAATAATGTTATTCTCTCACTTCCCCCACATTATAGCTTAATCAATTCAGAAGTCTATTTGCATAATACAAGGACAACTCCTTCTTGCCGTAGGCTGATCCGGCTAAGTCACCCCTAATCTCATTACAGCTCACGCTTACCTTCTGATGATCTTGGTAATCCATAAGACCATGTTTGGTTTTTTTTCTTTTATATATTCAGCCTTAGCTTTATAAGATTATTACTATTTAGTTACACAAAAAGTACCAGTGCACACATTTAATAGTATTGCTACACAGTATAATTAAAATATTAGACTGCATTTTATCAAAAATCTTTTCTGTCTAGACAAAAGTTATTCATTAAATACATATATTTTAATAAACTTGATTTCTTTTCTTTTAATCACAAATTGCTTCTCTTAATTTATTAAATATAATAAATTTTTATTATTATCCTTATTGTAAGACCCCAACTTATTATTAATGAAATTTAATTTTCTATTTATTATTTTGAAATAGTAAGGGTTGATGTGATTAATGTGGATAGTTAGGGGTAAAATACATAAATATTTCAAAATAAGCAAGTGGTTATAAAATATTCATTGTTGTTTTGGGAATATTCGTTTGGTCGTGGAATATTCGTATTATCGGGAATATTCGCATATACTACAGCCTTGACCCATGTGGGGCCCCATAACTGAAAGCGATTGGATGAAGAAAACGACAAATATAAGTTGTTTAAAAATAACTGGCGTAGTTATTCTGCATTAAGTCTTTCGTTAAAATACTCGGTGGTTAAAACACAAGAAGATACTTCCAGATTGCACCAATTATTGATTCTTATGTAAGAAGCCACTACTCAATAATGGTTACATGTAATTACTGCTCAATTATTTTATTGAGTTAATAATTCTTTGCGTTGATATTTTATATTGTTGTTGTTTCAATAATTGTCATTACACAAGATTTTTCATTATCGAAGCAATAATTCATATTATCTCAATAATATTATTAGATAACATTATTGGCAATGTCTAGAAAGTTCTGCTCAAGGAGAGGTTTGGTCACCTAATTGCACGCCAAGAAGAAGAAATTCTTATTGAAAGCCCTCTTCCTGGAACCGCGGGTTGTCAATATTGTGATTCTGTAATATTATTTGTGAATAATTAATTATTGATTCATATGATGAGAAAAAATATTGATTTTATGTGGATATAGATGGAGAAAATTTTATTGTGACAATTGTTGAAAATTGAAATTTTATCTTTTTCTCGATAAAATAATTCATTTAAATATATTATTATATTTTAATAATATAATAATGGTGATATTTTTACAACGAATGTGGGATATATGAGTATACTGAGGAGAGGAAGAGTATTTTGTTGCAATAAATGTTTAAAACATGTTAAACATGTCTGGTGGACCCCATTTATTGATTGAAATTTGATTATAAATTGTAAAATCGCCTGTTTGTGGATTTCGGCCAATTTCGATTGGAATTTGGAAAAACTTTCTTCGCAAAGTTGTAGAGAATTGAATTTCCTATAAAAACTCATAAGATTTGAATTTTCTGATGAAAGGGCTATTTATTATGAATGATTGAAGTTCAAGCTCAAAATAATTGATTTTTGGAAGTTTAAAATATTTAAAATTAGAAAAACGTTTTTTCTTACTTTTTCTAGAATGTGGCATGTGTTTGATGGCTGAAATCAGATTCTAGGCATGTGTAGAAAATTTATATTATTAATTTATTAAATTTTCTGCTTTCTTTGGTGTTCTAAGCATTTTCCTATAAATAGGGTCTTAGGTTAGAATTGAAAATCACACCGAAAACTGAAGTTTTCTCTCTATATTATCGAAATTTATTCTTGTGAGTATTTTGAGTATACTTTGAGTATTGTTAGACGGTGCAAGTTCCTTTCAAAGACTATATCCTAGATTCCAAATTAGAAGTACTAATCTTTCGAGGTAAGAGATGTTATTTTCTTCTCAAATGATATTATTTCTTCAATATCATTATGCTGAAATATTGGTTGGAACTTTTTATCAAATTTGGAACTTTTTCATGTCGGGGTTACTATTCACGAGTTACTATTCACGAGTTACTATTCATGAAATTACTATTCACGAGTTACTATTCACGAGTACTATTCATGTAAGCGTGAAGATGTTTTTTTGGAATTTCTATCTTTTGGTGTCTGAGTTACTATTCACGTGATACGACCTTTATTCACGATATCGACATTATTCACCAGAAAAATAAAATTTCTTCTTTTTGTCCAAAATATCTATTCGGATACTAGCTTTGATTGTATCCATGTTTTGATCATTCTTGAATTTTACACCACTATGATTATTTATGAGGTATTTTGGAGATGAAATAAATTAAATACTTAATCCTTAATCCTTAATCCTTGTCATTTTGTTTCATTGGATTCGCTTTCTTTAAAAATATTTTCATCATCTTCGCCTTAAATGATGATATTATGGAATATCTTTGGCCTGTAGTGCAAAGATGAATGAATTTCAAGAATATCTTTGGCACGTAGTGCAAAAGATGAACAGTGTTTAGATGAACACTGACCAATCGATGAATATCTTTGGCCTCAGAGTGCAAAGATGAATATGTGATTCCGTATATATATTGATTGATGTTACAGGGATAAAAGATAGATTTATGAACTTTTAAATTCATACATGGAAGATAGTAGTTTGCATTCTCTACTTAACTCTTCTAATGAATTATTATTTTCACATGAATATTGATTTAAAATTTGTTGTCCTATTGTATTCTATTAGATTTTTCCTCGTTGAAGACTAACGATAATTTGTTGTATATTATCTTAGTCATAATATTCTTTATCGTATAGTTGAGCTTACCCTTTTCCTTTTTGTTCCATTTTTTTTCTCGTGAGGCGAGAATATAGCAAGTACGAGTCTGGGTATGGAATGAAGGTTCAGAGAGAGTTGTTTAGTAGTCCTCACCATTTTTGTAAAATAATGTATCAATAAATGTGATGAGGATTTCTTTGAGTATAGATATTGTCTGAAGATAATATTTGTATTTAAACTCACAGCTTTACTTGTTGTAATAATAAAGTTGTAGTTGTTTTTCGCATACCATGTATTGACAACTCGTAATGGGTGATGTATACCTATTTTGGGGGCGTCACGGTTGGTATCAGAGCTATAAGAAAGAGCCCCCAGCCTCTCATTTGGTGACTTCACATTGATGGGGATGCACCGCTTGGACTCTCCGTGGGGGCCTTGGTTTCTTGATGGCAAACCGATAGTACCATTGTGAGGTGTTGTGGTTGAAGCACCATGAGGAATCACAGATTGGTATCGAGCTTAGGATATGATCTCCATGCGGAGATCGGGGAATAGAACTAGGAGGAGAGATTAATAAATCCTTCGCTAGTGTGTCCTACCTAAGCTTATTTGTTAGTTGGTCAAGATATAGGGATATTATGTGATATATTGATTTCCTTAATTAACCCTTGTTTTATGACATATTTGAGAATGTCGAATGAGAATATTAACAATGGAAATGAGACCGTGGAGACGCCTCAGACTCACCAACGAGGAGAACGTGCAACAGTCGCAATGTTCCTCCCATGAATAACACCATTGAAAGCGATGATGATGAGCGAGGGATGTTTAAAAGTTTTTTGCGATTCATGCAAAATCGCATTTAGGAGACTCGTGTTCAAAATACAGGAGGAAATGATAGCAATTCACGGTTGTCACAAACAAGCGAAAGAAGTTGGGACCACGAATTTAAAGGAAAGCGGATCCGATCATGGCGGAAACATGGGTCAAACAAATTACCAAGATATTCGATGTCTTGGGATGCGGGAGAATGTAAGGTTCCATTCGCCACCTTTATATTCTCGAGGCGAAGTGATTACGTGGGAGTCTCAGAAGCGTACCCATCCAAATGCACTTCAAAGATGTCTTGGGGAGACGCTTGAAGCTATTTAATGATAAATACTTTCCCGAAAGTATTCGTCGTATGAAGGAAGTGGAGTTTATTAGACCGGAGCGAAATAACACGACGGTGTCTCAAGACGAGGCAAAGTTTGCGAGAGTTATCCGTGTTTGCACCTCATTTGGTGGAGAATGAGGAACGTGTGACGCGGATGTTTCTTAGAGGTTTGAAACCCAAGATACGTCAAGATCTCATTTCTCATAAATTTTCTCTTTATTCAGATGTTGTAAAAGGGCTCAATTATTAGAGCGAGATAACGAGTACTACCAACCAAGAAGGACCACAACCGAGGATCGTACCGTAGATAGCGATCAATGTAATAATGATAACCAATGGAAAAAAAGCAGACGACAAAAAATGGTTACCACTCTGGTGGTAATCATGGCCATAAAAATGAAGAAGCGAGTCGGAGGAGATTTTAAAAGAGGAGATTTAACAACGACTATGTGAAGACGATGAGTCTTGTGACAAAGAATCGGTTCTAAGGAGGAGAACGACCACCCATTATATGCTACAAATGCGGAAAAGAGGGACATATCACCAAACCGCCCACAACAGCTTCAAGGTATGCTATAGTTGTGGAAAGGAAGGACATATCGCCGAGATTGTGCAGTAGCGAAACCTAGTTCAATGGGGCGGTGACTCAAAAGATCATCCCGAAAAAGTCAAAGTCAACGATTTCGGGAAGTGCGTTTGTTGTGGATCGGTCATAATGCTAGGAACCCAAACGAGGTTATCACGGGTAAGCTATTTATAAATTCTTGCGAAGTTTATACCTTACTTGATACCTGGGGTCTACCCATTCATTTATCTCTCCTGCATGTGCTCAACGCTTAAACTTGACTCGGGAGAAATTAGACTTTGACCTATCTCGTGGAAACTCCGCTAGGAGAAACTTTCATCACATCCACCGTTTATAAATCTTGTTTGATTCAAGTTGGCACCATCACCTTACACATGACCTTATCTCTTTAAAGATACTTGCTTTTGATGTGATTTTAGGGATTGATTGGTTAACTACTCATCATGCCAAAATTGATTGTTTTCGTAAGGTTGTTAGTTTTCATATTCCTAACCAACCCGTTGTATTTAATTCAAGCAACTAAACCATTAAAATCAATCATCGTCATATCTAATCATAAAGCTATTCGCTTATTGAAAAACGGATGTCGAGCTTTCTTAGCCCATGTTATGGATTTGAATAAAGACACGCCAAATTTGAATAATATTCCCTGTTGTTATTGACTTTCCTGACGATTTTCGAAGAACTTCCCGATCTACCCCGTAACGTGAAGTTGAATTCTTTATTGATCTTGAACTCGCACAAAAGCCCATTTCTAAAACCCCATATCGAATGGCTCCTATTGAACTTCAGAGTTAAAGGTCCAACTATAGGAATTGTTGGACATCGGTTTCATTCGCCCCTAGTACATCTCCTTGGGGTGCTCTGTTTTTATTCGTAAAGAAGAAAGACGGAGTATGCGACTTTGTATCGACTATATCGGAATTGAACCATGTCACCATCAAGAATAGGTATCCTCACCTCGTATTGATGACTTGTTTGACCAAATTCTGAGGGCACAATTCTTTTCAAAAATCGATCTTCGCTCGGATATCATCAAATTGAAGATTAGAATCGAGGATATTCCAAAGACGCCTTAGAACTCGGTATGGGCATTATGAATTCTTAGTCATGTCTTTCGATCGACTAATGCTCCTACTGGCTTTCATGGATATGATGAACCGAGTATTCAAGGAATATTTGGATCGGATTCGTTGTTGTCTTTATTGATGACATCCTTATATATTCCAAAAGTCGTGAAGATCATGAGCACCATTTGAAGTTTGGTACTCCAAAGGCTTCGTGAAAACAAACTATATGCCAAATTGAAGAAATGCGAGTTCGCTTGAGGAAGTAGCATTCCTTGGGCATGTGGTGTCGAAACGTGGAGTATCTCTTGATCCCAAGAAAGATTGAAGCAATACAAAGTTGGGAGCAACCGAAGTCGGTGGTCAAGTACGTAGCTTTTTGGGCTTAATGGTTATTATCGGAGATTCGTGGGAAGGGTTTTCTCGAATCGCTACTCCATTAACTAAGCTAACTTTCGAAAGGATACGAAATTCGCTTTGGAGCGAAGAATGCGAAAGAGTTTCCAAGAGCTTAAGAGGAGACTTATTTCTAAGACTGTTCTAACAATACCATCCGGTTCGGATGGATTTGTTATCTACGCCGATGCTTCGAGCAATGGGTTAGGATGTGTTCTCATGCAACGTGGGAAAGTCATAGCCTTGCCTCATGACAAACTTAAAGAGTATGAGAGGAATTATCCTACTCATGATCTAGAGTTAGCAAAGCGTTGCTTTCATTAAAGATATGGAGACACTATCTATATGGAGAGAAAGTGGAGATATATTCGGACCATAAAAGCCTTAAATATTTCTTCACTCAAAAAGAACTCAACACGCAAGCAATGACGTTGGCTCGAACTATTGAAAGACTACGACCACACTATTCAATACCATCCTGGAAAAGCGAACGTGGTAGCTGACGCGTTGAGTAGAAGATCATATGCGGGAATGAGTGCGATGATATCAAATATACGCATAGAGCCAACTTTAATAGAAAAAGTTAAGGTTGCTCAAGCCACCCGAGGCGAGGAATGATGTATGAAGAAGAAGAAAGTACAAGAAGGAGCTATTCCTAAGCTAGAATTGATGAAGAAGGAATACTTGAGTCCACTCTAGACTTTGTGTTCCTAACGACTCTGATTTGAAGTACAAGATTATGATGGAGGCACACAATACACCATTTGCAATCCATCCTGGAAGTACTAAAATGTATCGTGATCTTCGACATACATTTTGGTGGAACAATATGAAGAGAGAGATTGCAAAGTTTATCTCAATGTGTTTAACTTGTCAACGTGTAAAGGCGAGCATCTTGTACCTAAGGGTCCGTTGCAACCACTTGAGATTCTCAAATGGAAGTGGGAACACATTACCATGGATTTCGTTTACGGGTCTTCCTACGGTTTCTCGGGCATCAATGCTATTTGGGTTATTTTGATAGATTAACCAAGTCTGCGCTCATTTCTTGCCGACACGGAGACTTATTCACTTGAACGTCTTGCTAGTAGTATATCGTGAATGAGATTGTGAGGTTGCATGGCATGCCTCAGTATCCATAGTTTCGGATCGTGACCCAAGATTCACTTCAAGATTTTGGGTTAGCTTGCAAAAAGCTATGGGCACGCAGTTTTACGATTGATTCGCATACCATCCTCAAACGGACGGACAATCGAAAAGGACTATTCAAACTCTTGAAGATTTATTAAGACTCGTGTCCTAGACTTCAAGGGCGGTTGGGATAAGTATTTACCATTGGTGGAATTCTCCTACAACAACAGCTTATCGTGCAAGTATAGGTGTAGCTCCATTTGAAGCATTATATGGACGAAAGTGTCGCTTCTCCAATATGTTGGGATGAGGTGGGTGAAGCAACATTGTTGGGACCCGAAGTTAGACATGATGACTACCGAAAAGATCCAAATGATTCGACAACGTATACAAAAACGGCACAAGATCGACAAAAGAGTTATGCGGATCTTCATCGAAAGGACGTGGAATTTAGTGTAGGGATCATGTATTGTTGCGAAGTTGCTCCATGGAAGGGAGTTACAAGATTTGGGAAGAGAGGAAAGCTCAATCCACGATTTATTGGTCCATTTCAAATTCTTGACAGAGTAGGAAATGTAGCCTATAGACTCGCGTTACCTCCGAAAGTATGTCTCGTGTTCATAATGTGTTTCACATATCCGTATTTCGAAATATGTGAAAGACCCAAACCACGTTATTGAGTTAGAACCTGACGAGATAGCCAAGACTTAACGTGTGAGGAGGTACTTGTCAAGATTTTAGATAGGAAGGAGCATGTCCTACGCCAAGAAAGGTCATACCACAAGTTAAAGTTTTGTGGAGGAATCATGCTTATAGAGGAAATGACCCGGGAATTGAAACGGAAATGAAAGCGAGGTATCCTCACCTTTTCAAACACTGTGCGTCGACGTCAATTTCGAGGACGAAATTTCATAAGGAGGGAGGTTGTAAGACCCCAACTTATTATTAATGAAATTTAATTTTCTATTTATTATTTTGAAATAGTAAGGGTTGATGTGATTAATGTGGATAGTTAGGGATAAAATACGCAAATATTTCAAAATAAGCAAGTGGTTATAAAATATTCATTGTTGTTCTGGGAATATTCGTTTGGTCGTGGAATATTCGTATTATATCGGAATATTCGCATGACTGCAAAGCGACCATGTGTGGGCCCCATAACCAAAGCCGATTGGATGAAGAAACGACAAATATAAGTTGTTTAAAAATAACTACAGTAGTTGTTATTCAAGTTAATCTTGTTAAAATACTCTGTGGTTAAAACACAAGAAGCATTACCAGTATTGCACCAATTATTGATTCTTACGTAAGAAGGCACTACTCAATAATGGTTACGATAATTACTTGCTCAAATTTTATTGAGTTAATAATTGTCAGCGTTGATATTTTATATTGTTGTTGTTTCATAATTGTCATTACACAATATTTTTTATTATCGAAGCAATAATTCATATTATCTCAATAATATTATTAGATAACATTATTGGCAATGTCTAGAAAGTTCGCCTAAGGAGAGGTTTGGTCACCTAATTGCGGCCCAAGAAGAAGAAATTTATTGAAAGCCCCTCTTCTCTGAACTTTCTCGTTGTCAATATTGTGATTCTCGTAATATTATTTGTGAATAATTAATTATTGATTCATATGATGAGAAAAATATTGATTTTATGTGGATATAGATGGAGAAAATTTTTATTGTGACAATTGTTGAAAATTGAAATTTTATCTTTTTCTGATAAAATAATTCATTTAAATATATTATTATATTTTAATAATATAATAATGGTGATATTTTTACAACGAATGTGGGATATATGAGTATACGAGGAGGAAGAGTATTTTGTTGCAATAAATGTTTAAAACATGTTAAACATGTCGGTGGACCCCATTTATTGACTGAAATTTGATTATAGCTTGTAAAATCGCCCGTTTGTGGATTTCGGTCAATTTCTGATTGGAATTTGGAAAAACTTTCTTCTGCAAAGTTGTAGAGAACTGAATTTCCTATAAAAACTCGCGAGATTCGAATTTTCTGATGAAAGGGCTATTTATTATGAATTATTGAAGTTCAAAGTTCAAATAATTAATTTTTGGAAGTTTAAAATATTTAAAATTAGAAAACGTTTTTCTTACTTTTTCTAGAATGTGGCATGTGTTTGATGGCTGAAATCAGATTCTAGGCATGTGTAGAAAATTTATATTATTAATTTATTAAATTTTCTGCTTTGGTGTTCTAAAGCGTTTCCTATAAATAGGGTGCTTGGGTTAGAATTGAAAATCACACCGAAACTCAAGTTTTCTCTCTATATTATCGAAACAGATTTCTTGTGAGTATTTTGAGTATACTTTGAGTATTGTTAGACGGTCTGCAAGTTCCTTTTCAAAGACTATATCCTAGATTCCAAATTTGTAAGTACTAATCTTTCGAGGTAAGGGATGTTATTTTCTTCTCAAATGATATTATTTCTTCAATATCATTATCTTTGAAATATTGGTTGGAACTTTTATCAAATTTGGAACTTTTTCATGTCGGGTTACTTATTCACGAGTTACTATTCACGAGTTACTATTCATGAGTTCTATTCACGAGTTACTATTCACGAGTACTATTCATGAAGCGTGAAGATGTTTTTTTGGAATTTCTATCTTTTGGTGTTCTGAGTTACTATTCACGATACTCAAGACTATTCACGATATCTGGCATTATTCAATCGAAAAATAAAATTTCTTCTTTTTGTCCAAAATATCTATTCGGATACTAGCTTTGATTGTATCCATGTTTTGATCATTCTTGAATTTTACACCACTATGATTATTTATGAGGTATTTTGGAGATGAAATAAATTAAAATACTTAATCCTTAATCCTTAATCCTTGTCATTTTATTTCAATTGGATTCGCTTTCTTTTAAATATTTTTCATCATCTTCATCTTAAATGATGATATTATGGAATATCTTTGGCTTTGTAGTGCAAGATGAATGAATTCTCAAGAATATCTTTGGCAGTAGTGCAAAGATGAACATGTGTTTAGATGAACACGACTAATCGATGAATATCTTTGGCCAGAAATGCAAAGATGAATATGTGATTCCGGATATATATTGATTGATATTACGGGGATAAAAGATAGACGATGAACTTTTAAATTCATACATGGAAGATAGTAGTTTGCATTCTCTACTTAACTCTTCTAATGAATTATTATTTCATTGCGAATATTGATTTAAAATTTGTTGTCTATTGTATTCTATTAGATTTTTCCCTGTTGAAGACTAACGGTAATTTGTTGTATATTATCTTAGTCATAATATTCTTTATTGAGCTAGTTGAGCTCACCCTTTTCTTTTTTTGTTCCATTTTTTTTTTCTCGGGAGGCGAGAATATAAAGCAATCTGAGTGGAGGTATGGAATGAAGGGTTCTAGAGAGAGTTGTTTAGTAGTCCTCACCATTTTGTAAAATAATGTATCAATAAATGTGATGAGGATTTCTTTGAGAGATAGATATTGTCTGTAAGATAATATTTGTATTTAAACTCACGATTTTACTGGTTTGTAATAATAAAGTTGTAGTTGTTTCGCATCTACGTATATTACAACTCGAGAATGGGTGATGATATCTATTTATTTTGGGCGTCACACTTATCATAACACCATATCACATATTACACCGTACATGATAATATAATAACACATACTTAAATAAAAATAAAAATTTATCTCAGAAAATTCTTATTTTATTTACTTAAGGAAAAAATGCGATTCGCTACAGTTTCTCACAAAGGAACAACATTAAAATTGAAGCTATATAATCAGTTATTAGCAAATATTTAACAAACCACATAACAATAAACTGCTCCCAAAAGCTTAACGCATAGGGTTACCAACTTAGCATAAGAATCGGAAGTACCTCTAATCAATTTTCTTGGTCCCAAATGCAGAAATTCTGATTTATATGAACAATAAAGAATTCATGTTTCTAGATACCTAAAAATGTTATTTTTCGTGGGTTTTTATTCAGGCTCCAAGACTAGGAACAATATTAAATTATTAACAGACTGAAGCTTCTAAGAAAGCAATAAATCCCTTGGGCAATTTAGCTAGTGGCTCTCACAGAATCAATATCTTCTCCCATTACTTATCATACTCTTGCTTTGCATCAGATGCCATACTGAAACACTAGATATTGGGTTGAACAAGATTTTAAAGGAAACCACTAGTTGGGGAACACTCTAGCGAACAAAATCTGAGGCAATGCAAATATCTTATTTTCTTTTTCTCATCAGACATGCAACATAAGGTTCAGGTGATAGCTGCACAATCCAATTAATATGTTTATGTATATGATGTTTAACCATCCAGTGGTGCATTCTTATCAGTCGCAAAGCAATAAAAAATAAGAATAAAAAGAAGAGTTTTTTTGGTATAGGTTAAGCAATTGAGGTGATCTTCTGTACAATGAATAGCTAACACAGTTAAAAATAAACAGAAAAATGATATTTATCATGGATATGACATAGACATCTGTGTGTGTATATATATATATATATAGGAGTTTCTTTCATATAGCAATAGAATTCTTTTATATGAAAGATATCTGTGAACACCCTTTTTGACTAGTTGATAAATTGAATAGATGGTACGAGATTGAAACATAAATATATACCAAAGCCAAAGACAACTTGACCTTTTTATTTTAATATGAGGAATACCCCATATAATCAACGTGTTTGTCGGTTTGTTTAAATAAAACGAATTTTTAATATTAAATAATGCCCGTCGATCTGACATATCTTGTAATTTGTGCTTTTTTTTTTAAGCATTTCTCCATTAATAGTCATGACTCAAAGACATTAAAGTAAACTTAAAAAAATATAAAATACTCCCTACACTACAAGCTCTTCTGACTAAAAAAAAAAAAAAAAAAAAAAATACTAACCGGAATGTTTTCTTACGACTTGCCTTGCAAATATTGTTTTGTTATTTTATATCATATATTTGTTATTTTATAATTCTTTATATAAAAATAGCAAATATTTTATAACCTATTTTATATCCTATTATAAAATAACAAATAAATAATATAAAATATTTTATAAAAACAAATATTTTATAATAACAAATAAAGAATATAAAATATTTTATAAAAACAAAAATTTTATAAAACAAATATTTTATAATAACAAATAAAGAATATAAAATATTTTTATAAAAATAGCAAATAACAAATAGGATAATTCTTTATAAAACAAATATTTTTATAAATTAATATATTTGTTATATAAAAATTATAAAATATATTTTATATCCTATTTTATATCCTATTATAAAATAACAAATATTTTATAATTCTTATTATTTGCTATTTTTATAAAAATATTTTATATTCTTTATTTGTTATTATAAAATATTTATTTTATAAAATATTTTATATTCTTTATTTGTTATTATAAAATATTTGACTGCGGAATCATGAAAAGGACTCGCAATAACTTCAAAATTTACAAACTTGGACTTGGTGTGGAAGTTTATTTGATTGAGACAGATTGAGCAGATAAAAAAACTGCAAACCATTGCAACAACCAAGACTATCATCCTTAAGAATACAAACGATTTTTTGGAGGTTTTATGATGAGAGTTTCCTGTTATAAAAAAGGGGGAGCCAGATGTTTATAAGAGGCAAAAATAAATAAACAAATAAAAGAAACTATATTGAGTGCATAATAAATCAAAATAAGAACTTCCATTTTGCTTCCTAATCTACACAAGTGACAAGACTGAAATATAGAAGGCCTAACTTATAACCATCAATAGCAGCTTAGTCAAAATACACATCAAACAACTCCGGAATAAAATTACGGACAATTAATTAAAAATATGTTCTATGTGGATTTTATTAGGTGAAACAATATTAAGCAAAAAAAACTTAAATATATTAATAAATACTCAACCCAAATCAGAACATGCATGAATTAGAATTAATTAATCTCCGCAACCATAAATGCACAAAGCTGAAGAATATTTGTTGATAAAATGAAAAAATAACAATAATTTACAAGAAAAGACTTTGAGATCATAATTAATAGAATGCAATGTGGTGTTTAAAAATACCCAAAAAAGATGGACGATATAATCTAAATACTCCATCAGAACCCAAATTAGGACGTAAAGGGGGGGGGAGTTAGCCCCAAACCCATTTACTGTAACAAATCCTTTATTCGTGAAAGGGATAATGTATTTTCTGCAGTAAAAGAAGAGTCTTTGAAAGCATATTACACTGGGAAAAAACTGATCCGGTTAGCATGAAATTTATTTGTTGGTAAGTTGTTCAATTGGTTAATAGGCTATTTAATAGAATCTTACGCGTATGTAGAACCTCGTGTCAAGACTTATTTTCTGTTGGTCGATATCTTGACACACATGTAACTTTCTTGTAGCGTGTCGATATCGATCAATCGATTGATCACTTACTAAAAAATAAACTTAATGTTACTTAAGTTAAAAGTTCATAATACTAACATAAAAGGGATAGATAGAAGCATAGAAGGCTTACCTTGCTGAATAAACAGATGAATTCAGCCATTGTGTTTCCAAGGAAGTAGAATTTTATTATTATTATTTCATCTGGAAGCAGAACTCAGATTCTTCTGTTCTTTATTTACCTCTTTCTATTAGTATAATACTCAGGTGCTTCAGCCTCCAACTGCAATTTAAATTGAGTAGAGAGCGAAAACAAAGAGAGGGTGGAGTGAATGGGTATCTGTAATCTGTCAGGTAGCTATGAGTTTCTCTGTCGTGAAGAACAATCCCATTGAAACTCTAACATCTCAGAACCATTTCTCTCTCGTCAGTCTTTTTCAGATTACTAAATTTGGTATGGTATGGTATGGCTGGGACGACAAAGATACACATAATACTCCTCCCAAGTCCCACCTATGGATATAGGAAACGTAGGCATACAATTTGATTTTAAAATTTAAATTTAAAATAATTTATAAAAATTTAAAATGAATAAATTTTATAATTAATAATTTTATTTTTTAAAAGTAATTAATAATTTTTATTATATAGGAGTATTATATTTATATACTATATAATTATTATATTAATTAAAATTAAATAAATTAAGGTTAATTTGAAAATTTATAATTAATTTTTTTATCTCAAAAATTAGATTATATTTTTAATTTTAAAATGAAAAGAGTATAATATAATAATAGTCTCTTACAAACAAATATTCTAGTCTAGTACTCCCTTTATCCCATGATAAAAGTTTTTATTACTATTTTGGGTAGTCTCATATTAAATGTCCATTTTTCTTTAATAACCAAACTTTTACACATATTTTTATATTATACCCGTAACATTAAATATCTCATACTTTTCTTATTCTAATTCTCTCTCTATATTTAATGGCATTATTATGGGCAATTTTGTCATTTCATTCATCTTCTTAATATGCGTAAAAAATCCACCAGGATTTTTATCTTGGGACGGAGGGAGTATATGACCTCATTTATTACAAGTATTATGTGATCCATCTGAATAACAGATCTGGATCCTCTATGAGGATTTCTCTGTGAGGATCTTATGAGTGTTTTGTTGTGGGGTTGACAACACAGCAAAAAAAAGATCCAATAGCTCACAACTCATTTTCTTGTTTGTGTATCAAAACGACATCATTTTGATAGGATTTTTTTTTACAAGTTCATGGAAAATTGGAAGCCACCAAACGTCGTTTACTTCGCTTGTTTGCTTCGTTTTTCTGTTTTCTTCTCTTTTCCTTTTTTGCTTCATTTCTTGTTTTTCCCAGAGCACGCCAAGGTTTAGGATTAGCCAAATTTTATTTAGTTTTTTTTTTCCTTATTCAAATTTTCCCCAGATTGTTTACCACAATTTTTTTTCTTTAATTTTTTTCAATTGGTTTAAAGAATCACAATGTGAAAACTCAATTTTTTTTAATAGGATAAAAATTATCCGTTGGATTTATTTTTTTGAAGAACAAAGAATAATATTATTAACCTTTGACAAATATACAAAGATTAATAACCCTATCGATTCCAAAGCACCAAAAAAATGATTAATAAAATGGCCCAACTAGATTAACACCCAACTCGTTACAATCATGAAAAAAATCATGCCGCTCATAACTAACAAGAATTAGCAAACAAATGAAGTCAACTTGTAAAAAAAAAATCTGTCAAAACAACGTCGTTTTGAGACACAGACAAGGAAAGGAGTTGTGAGTCATTAGATCTACTTTTTAATGTGTTGTCAACCTCACAACAAAACCCTCACAAGATCCTCACAGAAAAATTCTCATAGATGATTCGAATACCTGAATAACGTAATCTAATGTAATGGGTACAACTCAACAGAAATGCGAAACATGTAAACACCAACACTAACATTAACAGTATTCATCAACTTCTCCTAGAAATCTACAAGCTACAATGATATTCATTAACTTCTACTTCCTCCGTCCCAAGATAAAAATTTTGATAGACTTTTCACGCATATTAAGAAGAAAAATGAAATGACAAAATTGCTCATAGTAATATGTCATTAATTATTTTTAATGTAGGTGAGAAAGTGACTTTCTAGCTATTTAATTCAAAATATTATCTATCCATATTTATTAAATATGGATAGAGAATTAGAATAAGAAAAGTATGAGATATTTAATGCTACGGATATAATAGGAAAAAATTTGTAAAAATTTGGTTATTAAAGGAAAGTAGACATTTAACATGGGACTATCCAAAATAGTAATAAGGACATTTATCATGGGACGGGGATAGTACTAAAAAGAGTTAATTTTCTTGCCAACCCAATGTACTCAGTTATACTCCATTCATTCCATAGTAATAATCTTTTTAACTTTACGCACATTTGTGACGCCCCCAAAATTAGGTATACCACTACAAGAAAATCAAAGATAAACGATTATCGGCGATCGTCGCTATAGATAAAAAGACCGTCGCTATAGGATATAGCGACGGTTTACGATCGTCATTATAAAGCCGTCATTTGAAACCTATAAATGACGGTCTTTTTTTCTTATAGCGACAGTCGACCGTCATTGCTAAAAACTCTAAAAAACGCTTGAAGGTTTTTCTGGCACCGATTTCCGAAAAGTGGATATCTTAAAACGGCGATGACCGTCGCTATATAAAGATTTGTCAGTGAGAGCTATTGCGACATTGATGCGTGGTCGTCGGATAGTGAGATTGGCTATGAAGTTATCATGACGGATCATCGAAATCGTCGCTATTAACTATAATATATAGCGACGGTCGAAATAAATCGCTATAAATGAGATTGGTCATGAGCTATTACGACGATCGTAAATAAATCGCTATAGTGAGATTTGGTTGTGAGCTATTTATGACGGTTAATGGTAGTGCCGCTATATCTTCCCAAATTTTTAAAGAAAATGTTTTTATATACAATAATAATTTTATTTATTTTACCGTTAAAAAACATAACCACATTCAACCATCCAATCAATATAACATTTACAACTAAAAGAATAAAACAAATAAAGTCTATTAATATATAATATCATCTAAATATACATAACCATCCAAAATATCAAGTTACTATGTATCAAAACGATGACATAACCAACAACACATTTAACATATTTTTAGTATCACATCTAACAAATTTTCATCAAAAATAGTGTTACATATAACAAATTTCAAAGACAGACGTGACATGTCACAGTCCTCTATAGGATTATTTGATCCGCTAATATCACCATTATCTCCTTCGTGTATCGATCCTACAAATTAATTATCAAGTGAACTTGTTAATCCATAAAACATAATGATAGCCCCAAAATTTAAGTATAAGTGAAGTGAGAGAGCAGCAACACCGATTGTTGGATTGAGCATTTGGGCCGATGAATTCTTCATAAATTTCGTAATAATTGATAATAGTTCATCCACTTTCCTTGCAGTATCATCTCCTTTTCCCGCACCTTTTTTCAACTCAACTTTTCAATTCTTGATTCTCACGTTGTACCTCATTATTTGTGTCACGAGGCCCCCAAGTGTTTGTAGGTCATGGCACCAACTCCACCTTGTCGAAGTCTACCGTACGTCGCTCTGGTCCAAGAACTTGTGCAAGTATATCATTCCGTCTCTGTCTACTGCTTTCACCATCGATTCTGAGAGTCTTTAACTCAATAATTTTTCCTGTAAAAATATATAAGGCAAATTATACACAACTTAAATATACAAGGCAACTTAAATATACAAGGCAATTCAACATAACTTAAAGAAGAGTAGCAAATAATGGCGGTTGATCATTGAAATTTAGTAAAAATGTTTAAAATCGAATGAAAAATTATAAGCGAAACGACACTAGAAACCAAGAGTGTTTAATAGTTAGATGATGCTTGCAATGTTGAATGATGACTAGGTAATTTTTAAAACATGAACAATCAAATCTAAACGCTAATAAAAAAACTATTTGATGTTGATTAAATGAAGTTTACATTAAAATACTAATTGAAAGATGTAATATGCTAATAAAAGACTAAACTAACACAAATAAGTTGTTAATTAACACGGATCGAGCGAGTAATCAAAGAAAACCGAGAAAATTACCTCGAGGTGATGCTTTACCAAAGGGTTCTCTGGAGGCTACCACTACGACACTAGAGGAATGCTCAAAATCTATGTGCAAAAAAGAACTTGATGCATTTTTATTTTTAACAAGTAATGTATATAGCTTCATCTAATAGTATTTTAGTGCCTCTCATAGCAAATTGGTTTTTAGTTGATAAAGTTAGCCAACTATTTCATTCATACGTAAGACTCAAGTTTCCATGTCCACCACCACTACCACGCAATGGGTTGTTGAACAATATTTTTACATGTAGGGTCATTTATAAGAGTCCTGTTTGGATTTGAATAACGTTAGTCTTCACACAAAGGAAAAGATTTTTTTAGCATGTAGGTTACCAAACCCATGCGGATTTTTTCATTCAAGGTAGTCTTTGTTTAAGGAGATGCTTAATGGGTTTGTTTAAGGAGATGTTTAAGGTAGTCTTCAATGCATTCTCCCACTTATTCGCATTATGATAAATATTCCATAGAAGTATATACACCCCATCATCATCGTGTTCTAGTTCAAGTACCTTCCTTGCTTGCCATTTCACCCAATTTCAAATCCTCTTTCCTAAACAAGCACCGAGAAGTGACCTCCAAATCACAACATCCGGGTTCATGGGCATACATTCAATTAACTCGACAACTTTCGCCTAAACACCACCTTTCGACCAAGAAGATCCACCATACACCCGTAATGCTTGGGATTGTGGGTTTGTTAATATTCATGGTTTTACACTGTTGTAATACTTGTTGTAGTAATAGGCATTTAATATGCATATTTTGTGCTTCATACTCTAAATGACACAATCGAGGGAAGAAGTGAATCGGCTTAAGATAGAAATGGGACAAGTACCACCGCTTATGGGAACGACTTTCAAATGAGAGCTTTACCACCTCGGTTTCCACCCATCCAACATCATTCCATCACTTTGCTTAACCACCGTGCCCATCATCATCATCAAGCGACAATGACAGCAGCAGACTTCATACGCCTCGGTCAACTAGTAATGATAGCAAAACTCAAGCGGGCAAATGAACCTAAGCTTCACAGACTTCAATCGAGAGGTTTAATGGCATTGCATATTCCATAAACCGTAATTAAACGAATCGAGAAGGTATAACTGATTCAAGGTATCATCTTGTACATGTGTTTGTATTTGTATATGCAAAAATTATGAATAGTATTTTGCATAGGAACCCATATGCATCGATTCAGATTATGCATCGATTACGTATTATGACCACAAGCGAGATAATCTTCAAAACAAATGTAACCTCATTGGGGACTAGTCCAGATTCCAACATGTCATAAAAAGTTCAACTCCATCTCTTCCTTTTGCCATGTAGAGCCAATCCCGATATCATTGTTGTCCATGAAAACAAATCCTTACATTCCATCTCGCAAAAATATCCAAACCAAAGTCTAAACTTCCACTCTTAGAATACATATCAATCAAAGCATTATTCACAAAGAACATCAACAACCATAACTAATTTATTGACATAACCATGAACCATTCGGCCAAAATCAAGAGCCCCAACATCAAGACACCCGGAAAGAATAATAATAATTGTAATCTCCGTAGGATGAGCTCCACCTTCCGCTTCTCATTTCCTAAACAATTCCAACCCACAAACTGCAGCCTTTCCCACGAATATAACCCACAATCATCGCTGTCCAAGAAACTGCATTTCTTAGCGTCATTTCATCAAACACTTGGCGAGCACTCTCAATATCATCACACATCACAAACCCATTAAGCAAACTACTCCTTAAATTAAATTTGTAGACACCAAGGTGGGGCAGGAGGGCAGCAGGTAGTCCATTTAATTTCCAGTTTAGTCTAATTTGATCTTCAAATCTACTTACATTGAAATGTTGACAAAGAAGTGTGTTTAAAACACTAATAAGATGATGTAGAAAACAAAGTAAAAGCTAATAGTACAAGGAGCACCAAGATATAATATAAAAAACGGATCTATCAAAGTGTAACGGTTTCTCTTTTGGAGAAAATGGACAAAGTGTAAAAAACAGATCTATCAATTGTGATGTTTATCCTCTTCATTCTTCGTCATCTTCATTTTCCTCACTATCACCCTCCTCTTCATCTTGGGACCTCATCTTCTCCTTCATCTTCGTCTTCGTCTTCGCCTTCGTCTCCATTCTCATCTTCATTTTCATCAACAATATGTTCAATCATTCGTCTTTTGAAACGAGATGTATCAATTTGAGATCCTAGTTTTCGCTTACTTTTTCTGGGTCTTTTTTCGTCCATTTTCAACTAATTCAAATCAACGTCATTCCTAACCCAATTTATGTTTTCAATATCAACTTCATGAATCGGAGTGATGAATTCTTCATTGGTATTGGGTAAATCGTCACTATCGTAATCTACTTCACATCTTTCACATAAATCTCTCGGCTTTGTTCAGTATAACCACACGCCAATTGTTATCCCTTTGATCACCAACATAAAATATTTGTTGAACTGGCGAGGTATTACAAAGGGGCTCATCGGTTGAACCAAACTTTTGATGATTTACAAGCGTGAAGCCATAGTCATCGGTTTGACCCCTCTATCACGTGCTAAAAGCTGTCATACCACTTACATTTGAATAGAACAACTTTGCGGATCCATAATAATCTAATTCAACAACATCTTCCAAAATACCAAAGTATTCAACTACATCTTCCTTAGGATTTCGATCTCTAGCAGATGAATATCCACGAGTAGTTCTTTACCATATACCCCACTATTCTCTGCGTTCTCCTCTTACTCTCACAACTTGTCGAATGGAATCGATACCCATTTACCAAATAACCATCTCTCTCCCGCCTATCAAATTTGGGCCCAAATGCAAGAGCTTGAACTTCCTTTGAAGCATCGTTATTCATAGTTGTCATCTACAAAATGGTAGCGATATAAGCAAATTCCATCCATTTATTATTAATAACCATTACAAAATTTTGCATAAAATTACGTTCAAATAATGTAGTAGTACTTACATAATTCTTAAACCATTCAGAAATTCCTTTTTCTTAGCATTGTCAATTTCCTCAAGGCGTCGGTTTTTTTTTTTTTACGCTTTCCACGTCGCAACATATATGAATCTTGCCAAATACTACAAATAAATAAACAAATTAAACAAATTTTTTTGTCATAGCTAATTTGGCTAACATAAGTTATTAATATTTCGAACAATAAATGTCATTCCTTATTTACTCACCTTAGATATGACTCAACCTCATACAATTAAATAAAGACATCTGGTGTGTGCACTCTTGACATCATCGCTACATAGAGTACAAACTTTTGGGACATTAAGAAATCGACCTATGTTTCTAAATACGAGAGAATCTCTTTTCCTTGTTCATATCCAAATTCATTTCTTCCAACTCGTTTCCATGCGGCATTGTTTTGACTCAAATATCTTGAGCAAAATGTAACACATTCTTCAAAGAATATACCCTTCTACAATTGACCCATACCGGCGACTTCTATTGCGAATATACCCTTTTAACTTGCCCATGTATCTTTCAAAAGCCCACATTTGTCGATATTTAACATTTCCACTATCTTCGCTTCTTCTTGTTGAGGTGGACACACAAATGTACCATTATATCAAAGAAAGCGGGAGGAAACACCATCTCAAGCTTGCAAAGTATTAACGAATTTTTTTGTTCAACCGCTCATAATCTTCCGATGTGTTATAGTTGGAACATAATTCTCGAAGTAGTTACAAAGTTCAATTATTGTTGAAGCGGATATGTGCAGGCAAGTCGATTTTGTCGTCTTTGCTATTGGAAGTAATTGTTGCATTAAAATATGGCGATCGTGACTTTTAAGACACGAGATCTTGCCCCCTTCAAATTGATGCAACGTGAAATATTTGAAGCATATCCATCGTGTACCTTAACATTTTTCAACACTTGCAAGAAATCATGTCTTTCTTTCTTAGACATTGAGTAGCTTTTGCGGCCGTAAAAGGTACTGAATTTGAATTGCTTTGCAGGGTATTGGATGGAGCTCTCTTCTATACCCATTGTCATCAAGTCCAATCATGCTTTTAAATTATCTTTTGACTTTCCTTGCACACTCAACAATGTCCCAATCAAAGCTATCACAAATGTTTTTGGCAATGTGCATTCCATCTAGATTGTGGGCGCAATGAAAAGGTTCCGCCTAATATGGCAATTCAAAGAAAATAGATTTCTTCCTCCAATTATGTTTTTGAGTCATGGGGAATGGTCTTCGTGCTAGTGGGTGTCTTTCCAAAAGTGACATTAATAGCATTAACTTGTTCAAGAATATCAAATCTGATGGCACCACCGGAGCTTCACTATGGTCACATTCTCCGTTAAATCTTCGTGTATCAAACCTATAACTATGACCCGACTCCAGAAAACAACGATGCCCGATATAACATTCCTTACTTTGCAATCTACAAGAACGAGTGTTCATTTGACATGATGGACAAGCTAACTTACCTTTAGTACTCCAACGAGCAACAACATAGCAAGAGTTTGAAAATCACTAATTGTCCACAACGAAGTCTTGCACGCATTTGGAACTTTGTCTGATTAGATGCATCATAGGTTTCAACCCCATTACTCCATAGTATCTTCAACTCCTCAATTAAAGGTTGCATATACACGTCAATATCATTACATGGAGAGTTTGGACCAGGTATTAACAAAGGCATGATAAAATACTCCTGCTTCATACACATCCATGGTGGTAAGTTATATCTGACAATTGTCACCGGCCATATACTATACTTGTGACCCATGGGTAAAGGGACTCATGCCATCGATGGACGTCCGAGTCTTACATTTCGATGTTCTTGAGAGAATGTAGGGTACATTGTATCCAAATGCTTCCAAGTCTGCAGTCAATTTGGATGACGATTCTCTCCATCTTTCGTAATTTTTACATGATGCCACATCATGTATTTTGCGCTTCTACGGACATAAATAGCCTCTGCAATCTCGGAATTAACGCTAAATAACGTAATTGCTTCACGACTACTTTGCTCCTCTTCGTTTTGTATCTATTAGTGTCTTCTCTCGATCTGACCATCTCGATCTGCTTCCATCTCGATGATTTGCAAACCTGCATCTGAAGACTCTAATTTTTCATTCTCCCTCCAAAAGAGCATACAATCATTCTCGCATGCATCAATCTTCTCATAACCAAACCCTAAATTTCCAACCATTTTCTTCATTTCATAAAAATTATCAGGCAAGTTTGCAAATGATGGAAATGATGACTTGAACTTTCTGAGTAATCCATCAAAGGACACATCACCCATTTGCTAACATTTTATGATTGAAAAGCCATACAACGAATGAAAGGACTGTCTCATTTTCACATCCAGGATATAAAGGTTGATTGGCCTCTGACATGTACTTTTGGTATTTTGAAGCTTCAGCCGACGAATCTACACCGTGATCCCTAAATATATCATTTACCATCTCAAGCATACGATGCTCATCTTCGGATTGTGATGGTTCTTCGTGAACATCATCATTACTCACATTCCTGACAATCACATCTTCCCCTTGATGCACCCAATTCGTGTAGCCAAACATAAATCCATCACAAATCAAATGTTCACGAATAGTAGCTCGAATGCATCTATCGACCATTTACATGATTCTTATACGGGGCAAGGAATTCTTCCTGCTACCATGCCCACTTTTTCAAAACCAAAGTCCGAAATATATCTATGCTGCGCAAGATATTCTGTAGAATATCTTGGTAATTCCATCCACATCTTATCCATAATATTATGTCCCTAAATCAAATTGAACAACCATCGAATGATATTGCGTATAGAAATCTATCATAATTAATTATGATAATTAATTATCATAATTAAGTACCTTGAATGCCAACCAAACTCCCAGTTCACTCAAATAAAACAAAAAGGTCGTAGATAATTTAAATATTAATTATCATAATTAACAATTTCAAATAAGCGTAGGTAATAATTAAGGGTGACTACACCAAAACATTACATTCAAGGTCTCAATGTTGGACATGGAAGTTCTTTTTAATTATAAGCCTCAAATATTCCTACAAATTAATTGCGAGTACGTTTGTCATTCTGGTTTAACATCCTGTTGGATTCCTTCTAGTCCAATTAATGAAGGAAGGAAAATACTTCCTTTCCACAAGGGTTACGTTTTGATCCATCTTATCCTCCTCATTTAACCCAAGACCACCACCCGGGCCCGAGCTCGAACTACCCCCATCGCCCATTTTTGAACAAATGTCACACGAGAACGGACCACAATTCCATCCCCGGAGGTCGCCAAACTTCGGAGGGTCCCCATAAGAATCGGTTATATTAATTCTCCTTTTATTCTTACTAAAACCACGAGAACACATGGGATTATATATCGTAACACATGTCGACTAATTAGCCTCGAAGGGATACGGGTTTGAAAGAGGTGAGATGATAAGAAGGCGTTAGGATGCTTTTCTTTTTGTAATGCAAAGATATTTAAGCGCCTTCACTTCATTAATCTCTTTTGTTTATGATTGTCATTTTCTCGTTGGCTTGATTTGGCTTAATAATTTAGGGTCGGGACATTGGTAATTATTTTAGACAAAAATAGATTGGCAAAAGCCATCCCCATAACTTAGCGGAGGCCATATCTTAGAATCAAGTCTACCACACAGTTCTTACAATACACAAAATCATTTTAGAAAATACATACAAAGCTAAAACCGATACTAGCTATAAAACACTACGGTGGCAACATATCACTCAAAACAAGTTAAATATCACTCAAAACAAGTTAAACATATCACTCAACATATCACAAAATCATTTTAGGGCTTGTTAGATGGAGGAGAGAAATAGAGGAAATCATAACTTAGGGTTAAATATAAATCGAAGCTTTGAAATTACCTGTATTACCTCGCCTCCTCGTTATAACCTCGCCTCCCCTTATGAGATCGAGTGGTCGAGATGAAGCCGAGACGGAGAGATCGATCGACAGAGACGGCCGAATCGGAGAGATCGATGGATCGAGATGAATCCGGATGGAGAGATCGAGTGACTGAGATGAAGCCGGACGGAGAGATCGACTGACTGACTGAGATGAAGCTGAATGGAGAGATCGACTGAGATGAAGTAATATTATCTACGCCTCCACTTATGAGTTATGACCCTCGTTAAAATTCCCAAAAAAAATGCCTATACTGACGGCCAAATCTGTGACCCTCGTAATAGACTACCATCGGAAGGCCTATCTGAAATGATTCCGACTTAGCGATCATCATATGTATGTCTATAATGACGCCTCCGCCCCGACCGTCGCTAAATCCGTCGCTATAGATTGATTTTCTAGTAGTGTACATCACTCATCTTGGGTCGCCAGATATGTGTATGCAATTCAAATACAACTTACTAATCTGTTGTGTAGTATATAATCGACAAAAACATAAACTGTGAGTTTGAATACAATTATTGTCTACTAGAAATTATACAAACTCAAAAGGAGTCCTCATTATAATTATTATCACACTATTTCACGAATAGTGAGGACTACTAATGCTATCCTCTGGACCATTACTCCGTTCCCCGACTCGTCCCCCGGTATATTCTCATTTCCTGAAGAGAACAAAGAAAGAAAGGAAGGGTGAGCTCAACTAGCCAAGTAAGAAATATTATGACTAAGATAATGCAGAATAAATTATCATTAGCCTTCAACAGTGTTAACCTGATAAAATATAATAAACATCAAGTTTAACTGCAGCGGAACTAGCAATCCATTAAAAGAGTCAAGTAGAAAATAAAATCTACTATCTTTTATGATTTAAAAGGTTTTCATCATTCATATAAATTTGAGACTCGAACAATAAATATTTCATCATCATCGAATCACCCCGCATACTACTACCAAGGATATTCTTTAGTATCACGACCACAATTATTCATGACTACCTTCTGAAGAATATTTGTGTATTCATTAATAGTCATGATCATGCCAACAACTGTCCATCAATGCACTACGGGCCAATGAGGATTTTTACTACATCATTTGTAACATTACGGTCCTGATGATTACACCGAATAATCCCTGGTCATAATCATACCAATTCCATCTATGCACTACAGACCCATGCATTTGACTTTCAACATAATATAAACACGAGGATGATGACAATGATATAAGAATTCAATAAAACAAGTTCAAGAATTAATTTATCTAGGAACCAATAACATCCAAACTGTCAACATGATACTACTTTGTAGAGTAAAATTCAAGAATACTTAGAAGAATATTTCCATGAAAGGATACGGGATGAAGCCTTGCAATATCAAGGATATTCCACTAATTTCATGGAGTATAGAAGTCAAAGTTTTAACCAAACGAGTATAATAAAGAATGGAATAACAAAAGAAATCACCATGCATGCGATAGGCCGCATGAATAAAGTTAGTCCAATGAATAATAAATAATAAAACCGAATCCAAGCGTAAACGCACGCATGACATGTGATATTCCAACGAATAATAAAGAATGGAACCAGTCCTAAAGCGTAAAATACATGACGGATGTTCCAATGAATAATAATAAAAAGCGGAACTAGGTCAGGTGTAAAACACATGTATACATGATGTTCCAATGTAATAATAGAAGAATGTCACCAAGTATAAGGTAAACCGTATATACGATTATTCCAATGAATAATAAGCAATGGAATAACAACAGTTCTCTTCATGAATAAGAAAGAATAACACCCTTACTTTAGTAGGAGATTGAATCTTCGCAGATGTGTGTAGTAATGTAATACACTTCTTCTTTCTCTCTTATTCTCTCTATACTTTCTCTCTATAGCTTGAATGAATTAAATGAAAAATAATGAAGCACTAGGCCTCTATTTATAGAAGATTTCTAGCTTAGCACTTGCTATGTGAAAAGGCAAGTGGCTTGACGACTGGTGATGTGAAAAGAAAAGTGGTTTGATGCCTGTAATGTGAAACGACAATTGGTTCGACGCCTGTAATGTGAAACGACAAGTGGTTCGACGCCTGTAATATGAAACGGTAAGTGGTTTGACGAATGGTAAAGGTAATTACTATTGACGAAGAGACTCTTTGATGATGACATATGGGCCCCCCATAAAATAACCAAACTTACCACAAATGTCTCATAACAGACTCTTTATATACATCAAGGATTGAATAAATATTACCACAAATCATTTTATTTTTAATCAACACATATTTAATATTTCAACAATTATTAATCATTTATAACTTGTCGTCTCAATTATTGATTTAATAATATAACATATTATACGATGATAATCTTGTGACAATAATAATATAAGAGATATGATGCGTGAATTCATGTAGCAATAATTGAGTATAAATTTGAGTGACTTCTCACGTAAGCATCAATAATCAATACTGGTGTCTACTACTATGCAACCATCGCCAGATTCTTGTTGTGACGCCCCCAAAATTAGGTATACATCACCCATCTTGGGGTCGCCACTTACATGGTACGTAATTTAAATACAACTTACTAACATAAGCGTAGTATACAATACGACATAAACTGTGAGTTTAAATACAAATATCGCCTACTAGATATTATACAAACTCAAAAAGGAGTCCTCATTACAATTATTATCACACTATTTCACGTAATAGTGAGGACTACTAATCTTATCTTCGGGACCATCACTTTCGTTTCCCAGACTCGTCCAAATTATATTCTCATTTCACGAAGAGAAACGGTGAAAGAAAGGGTGAGCTCAACTAGCCCGAAGAAAAATATTATGACTAAGATAATGCGAAATAAATTATCAATAGTCTTCAACAATGTTAAACCGATAAAATACAATAGATAACCAGGTTTAAGCTGCGGTGGAATAAGCAATCCATTAAAAGAGTCAAGTAAAAAATAAAGTCTACTATCTTTTAGGTTTTAAAGGTTTTTCATCATTTATTATATAGTGAGACTCGACTTTAATAAATATTCCACATCATCGAATCACCCTCGCACTACTGGCGAGGATATTCTTTAGTATCACGACCATAATTATTCATGCACTACGGGCCAAGAATATTTGTGTATTCATTAATGGTCATGATCATGCCAACAATCATCCACCAATGCACTACTACCATCGAGAATTTTTATCACATCATTTGTAACATTACGGTCCATGATTACAATCGAATAGTCTCTCAATCATAATCATACCAAGTCCATCTATACTACAACCCACGGTGACTTTCAACATAATATAAACATGAGGATGATGACAATGATATAAGAATTCAATAAAACAAGTTCAAGAATTATTTTATCCAGAATTATTAAAGTCCAAATTATCAACACATAATCTTTGTTTTGTAGAGTAAAATTCAAGAATGATCGGAAGAATATTTCCATGAAAAGATATTGGATGAAACGCACATATCAAGGATATTCCACTAATTTCATGGAGTATAGAAGTCAAAGTTTTAACCAAACCCGGGTATAATAAAGAATAGAATAACAAAAGAAATCACCATGCATGCGATAGATCATGCATGCGAGTTATTCCAACAGAATAATAAATAACGGAACCCGGTCCCCATAGAAAAGCATGCAGACGAGGATGTTCAGCGAGAATAATAAAGAATGGAACCAGTCCCAGAAACACACCGCAGACGGGATGTTCCAATGAGAATAATAATAAAGATTTTAACCAGTCCCAAAAAACACATGACGTGATGTTCCAATGTAATAATAATAAAGAAACGCGGAACCCGAGTGTCCGTGTAAAACACACGAGCGTGATGTTCCAATGAAATAATAGAAGAATATCACCAAGTATAGGGTAAACCAGCGTATCTGAGTTATTCCAACAGAATAATAAGCAATGGAATAACAACAGCTCTCTTCATGAATAAGAAAAAATAACACCCCTTACATTTGGTAGAAGATTGAATACTGCAGCAGTGTAGTAACAAAATACTCTTCTTCTTTCTCTCTTATTCTCTCTATACTTTCTCTCTCTATATCTTGAATGAATTAAGTGAAAATAATGAAGCCCTAGGCCTCTATTTATAGAAGATTTCTAGCTTTTTCTTTGCCGTGTAAAAAGGCAAGTGGCTTGACGGTAGGTTTGGCGCTTTGTAATGTGAAACGACAAGTGGTTCGACGCTGTAATGTGAAATGACAAGTGGTTCGATGTCCGATAAAGGTAATTACTATTAACGAAGGTAAATACTATTGACGAAGGTAAATACTATTCACAAGGGTAATTCTTACTTATCGACGTAAGGTAATTACTTATCGACGAAGGTAAATACTATTGACGAAAGGTAAATACTATTCACAAGGGTAATTACTATTGACGAAGAGACTCTTAGATGATGACATATGAGCCCCCATAAAACAATCAAACTTACCACAAATCATTTTTTTTTCATCAACACATATTTAATCTTTCAACAATTATTAATCATTTATAACTTGTCGTCTCAATTATTGATTTAATACTATAACATATTATACAAATGATCTTGTGACAATAATTGAATCAATAATATAAGAGATATGATCAAAGATTCTTGTAGCGTAATAATTGAGAAGAAATTTGAGTGACTTCTCACGTAAAGCATCAATAATCAATACTGCTTCTTACTTGCAACTACGCGTACATCGTACTTTTACCACCGGGTAGTTCAGCAGCTTTAACGGTAACACCTCCGCCGTTATTTTTATAAAATATTTTTGTCGTTTTCTCAATCCGATAATAATTTACATTATGGGGGTCCACCAATGATTGAGCCATTGTATTTAATATTCCCTAACAAAAAGAATATTCCCACCAAATGAATATTTTATAACAACTTGCATACTTTTGTAAAATTTATAAATATTACCCACAACTATAACATTATATCAAATTTATTCCATAATATTCAAAAATAATATTTATAGAAAATTCATCTTTATTTATAAAAGTTGGGTCTTACAACCTCCCTTCTTATGAAATTTAAGCCCTCGAAATTAGAATGCGATACACAGTATGTTGAAGAGGTAAGGATACCTTGATTTCATTTCGATTCTAACTCCCAAGTCATTTCCTCAACATCGTGGTTCCTCCACAAAACTTTGACTTGAGGTATAACCTTGGAGCGTAGAATATGTTCCTTCTTATCCAAAATTTGAACAGGGAACCTCTTCATACGTCAAATCTTCCGCTATTTTGTCCTGGTTCTAACTCAATAATATGGTTCGGGTCTTTCACATATTTACGTAACATAGATATGTGAAAAAACGTTATGAACACGAGACATATTTGGCGGTAGCGAGTCTATAGGCCACAGCTCCTACTCGATCGAGGATTAAAATGGACCGATAAATCGAGGGTTAAGTTTTCCTCTCTTTCCAAATCTTGTAACTCCTTTCCATGGAGCAACTCTTAACAACACATGATCTCCTATATCGAATTCCACGTCCTTTCGATGAAGATCGATAACTTTTTTATCGATTTTGTGAGGTTTTTATACGTTGTCGGATCGTTTGAATCTTTTTCGTAGTCATACGTTCCAACTCCTGGTCCCAACAACGTTGCTTCACCCACCTCATCCCAAAGATCTTTGGAGAACGACACTTTCTTCCATACAACGCTTGAATGGAGCCATGCCATACTTAACGATAACTGTTGTTGTAGGAAAACTCCACCAATGGTAAGAACTTGTCCCAACTCCCTTGAAATCAAGGACACGAGTCTTAATAGATCTTGAAAGAGTTGAATAGTCCTCTCCGATTGTCCGTCCGTCCCGAGGATGATATCTTAGAAACTAAATCGTAAAATCTGTGCTCATAGCTTTTTGCAAACTAACCCAAAATCGTGATGTGAATCTTGGGTCTCGATCGAAACTATGGATACCGGCAGCATACCATGCGATCTTACAATCTCGTTTATGTACATCTGAGCAAGACGTTCAAGTGTATAAGTTTCTCGTGTCGGTAAGAAATGAAGCGGACTTGGTCAATCTATCAACAATGACCCAAATCGCATCAATGCCTTGAGAAACTTTAGGAAGGCCGTAACGAAATCCATGGTAATGTGCTCCCACTTCCATTCGGAATTTCAAGTGGTTGCAATGGACCTTTTGGTACTTGATGCTCCGCTTTAACTCGCGTTGACAAGTTAGACACCTTGAGATAAATAAATATTATCTCTTTCTTCATATTGCTCCACCAAAATGTATGGCCGAATATCATGATACATTTTAGTACTCTAGGATGGATTGCAAATGGTGTGTTGTGCGCCTCCATCATGATATTATACTTTAAATCGGTCGTTAGGAACACAAAGTCCGGAGTTGACTCGAAGTATTCCTTCTTTATCGATTCTTGCTTCCGCGATAGCACCTTCTTGCACTTTTTTTCCTCATACGCATCGGCTCCGTGTCAGTAGCTTGAAAGCGGCTTTAACTTTATCGATTAAAGTCGGTTCTACTCAGATACTCGCTATCATCACATACGTCCCTCGAGTCTTTAACTCTATCTCCATCCTTTGCAAGTCACACAAAATGGGCTCTTACTGACAATATCGCACTCGTGCTTGCGTATGATTTTCTACTCTCGATCGTCGACTACCACGTTCGCTTTTCCGGGATGGTATTGGATGGTATGATCATAATCTTTCAGCAGTTCAAGCCAATGTCGTTGTCGCATGTTGAGTTCCTTTTGAGTGAAGAAATATTTGAGGCTTTTATGATCCGTAAAGATCTCCACTTTCTCCTATACAAGTAATGCCTCCAAATTTTAAGTCACGAAGATAACAATGCCAACTCTAGATCATGAGTAGGATAATTCCTCTCATATTCTTTGAGTTGTCATGAGGCATAAACTATAACTTTTCCATGTTGCATAAGAACACATCCCAACCCTTTGCCCGAAGCATCATCAGAGATGACAAATCCTCCGAGCGGATGGTATTGTCGAGCAGTCTTTGAAATAAGTCTCCTCTTGAGTTCTTGAAAACTCTTCTCACATTCTTCGCTCCAACCGAACTTTGTATCTTTAAAGTCAATTTGAGTCGATGGAATAGCGATTCGAGAAAATCCTTCCACGAATCTCCGATAATAACCAACTAAACCGAGAAAGCTACGTCTTGATCATCGATTTAGGTTGTTCCCGACTTTGAATAGCTTCAATCTTTCTTTGGGTCAACGGATATTCCATGACTTGATACCACGTGCCCAAGAAATGCTACTTCTTCGAGCCGAACTCGCATTTCTTCAACTTGGCATAAAGCTTATATTCACGAAGCTTTTGGAGTGTCGACCTCAAGTGTTGCTCATGATCTTCACGGCTTTTTGAATAAATAAGGATGTCATCAATAAAGACGACCACAAAGTGATCTAAATATTCCTTGAATACTCGGTTCATCATATCCATGAAGGCGGCGGGGAGCATTAGTCAATCCAAAGGACATGACTAGGAATTCATAATGCCCGTCTGCAGGAGTTTTGAAAGCCGCTCTTTGGAATGTCGTGATTCTAATCTTCAATTGGTGATATCCTAACGAAGATCAATCTTTGAAAAGAATTTGGCTCCTTGCAACCGGGTCAAACAGGTCATCAATACGTGGCAATGGATACCTATTTTTGATGGTGACGTGATTCAACTCCCCGATAATCAATACAAAGTCGCATACTCCCATCTTTCTTCTTCACGAATAGAGCAGAGCACCCCAAGGAGAAGTACTAGGATGAATAAAGCCAATGTCTAACAATTCCTGCAGGTTGGGTCTTTAACTCACGAGAGTTCAATAGAGCCATTCGATGTGGGGCTTTGGAAATAGGTTTTGTCTGGGGTTCAAGGTCGATACAAAATTCAATTTCACGCCTGGCGAGGCGGAAGTTCTTCTTGAAATACGTCGGAAATTTATTAACAATAGGAATATCGTTTAAAACCGCGGCGTATTTTATTTAAATCGTGACATGAGCTAAGAAAGCTTGACATCCGCTTTTCAATAAACGAATAACTTTATGGCTTGAGATGACCGTGATTGATTTTAATGGTTTGGTCGTTTGAATTCGCGCATAATAGGTTGATTAGGAATTTGAAAGCTAACAACCTTACGAAAACAATCAATTTTTGCATGATAAGTAGTTAACCAATCAATCCACAGAATCATGTCAAATGCAAGTATTTTTAATGAAATAAGATCGACGGTGTAATGTGAGGGTACCGATTTGAACCAAATAAGACTTATAAACAGTGGATGTAATGAAGGTTTCTCCCAACGGAGTTTCCACAGATAAGTCAAAGTCTAATTTCTCCGGAGTCAAATTTAATCGATGAGCGCAAGTAGGAGAAATAAAAGAATGGGTAGAACCGGTATCAAATAAAGTATAGACTTCATTAGAGTTTATGATAAGCTTACCCGTGATGACCTCATTCGGATTCTTTGCTCTTTGGGAGGTCACAACAAACGCTCTCCCTTGCACTACCGGTTTTGAATTTTCTGGGATGGCCTTTGGTGCCTCCATCCTAGCTGAATTTGTCTTGATGGCGACAAAATCGAGCTAAGTGACCTTCTCTTCCACAATTATAACATGCTTTGACTGGCATGACGCAGCTTTGATTTGATGTGTCCCTCTCCTCCGCATTTGAAGCATATGATAGGTGGTCTTTCTCCTTCCTTAACAATGGGTCTTTGGTCTTGACGCCTTTCCACCATTGTTGAATCTTCGTTTCTTGAAATGTCCATTCTTATTGTTTTGGCCCGATTACCACCGGAAGTGGTTACCATATCCGCCCGTTGATTCCTCTCACGCTTGTTGTCACCGCTCGATGACTACTCACCGGTATTATAATTTTCTTGCCTACCGCTCTTTTTAGTTGTGTTGACTCATTATCGCGTTCCACTAATCGAGCCCTATTTACAACATCCTAATACAAACACGGTTTATGAAATAAGATGTTGGCGTATCTCGCTTCAAACCTCTTAAAACATTCGCGCCATTCTCTCTTCATTATCCACTGTTGTGGGACGAAAGTGATAACTCCGCAAATTTTGCCTCGTATCATGCGACACGGTCATATTGTTTTGTTCCAACTTGATAAATTCCACCTCCTTGTATGCGAATACTTTCGGAAAGTATTTGTCGTTGAACGACTCTGAACTTCTCCCAAGATATCTTCAAAGACAAAGAAAGTTGAGTACGCTTTTACCGATTCCCACCAAGAATCCGCCTTCTCATATGACATAAAGGCGTAGAAGGAACCTTTTATCTCTCGGAGCATCCCAAGACATCAAATATCTTGTAATCTGTTTTATCCATGCTTCCGCCAGTGGTGGTTTTGGCTCTCCTTAAACTCCGGTGGTCCCAGCTCCTTGAATTGTTTAGCGGACCGCCTTGAGAGTTTTCCGTGTTTCCACCTACGTTTTGGGCCAGAGTCGCCTCTACTTTCTATCGCATAAATTGCATAAAGCCTCTCGAACATTTGATCATTCATCATTTGGTCGGTGTTGTTGTTTGTATGAGGATTGTCGCCTTCCGATGCATTATTATCCCGATTATTGATATGTGGTGAATCAACAATCGCTTACGCTCCATTACTATTCTCAACATTCTCGGATGTCATTTTCAGATCATCGCCACAAAACAAAAGGTTAATTGACAAGTAACAAATTATCCCTATCTTCCGACCAACCAATAAAATAAAGACATAAACTTAGGTAGGTCATACTAACAAGGTATTCCCCGCCTCTCCCCTCCTAGTACTATTCTCACATCTTAGCCAGGATCATATCCTAAGCTCGATACCAACCGTGGCGCCCCCAAAATTAGGTATACATCACCCATCTTGGGTCGCCACTTACATGGTACAATTTAAATACAACTTACTAACATAATTGTCGTATAAATACGACATAAAGCGTGAGTTTAAATACAAATATCGCTCACTAGATATTATACAAACTCAAAAAGGAGTCCTCATTACAATTATTATCACACTATTTCACGTAATAGTGAGGACTACTAATGCTATCTTCGTGACCATCACTGCTTTCCCAGACTCGTCCCAAATATATTCTCATTTCACGAAGAGAACGGTGAAAGAAAGGGTGAGCTCAACTAGCCCAAGAAGAAATATTATGACTAAGATAATGCGAATAAATTATCAATAGTCTTCAACAATGTTAAACCGATAAAATACAATGAGACAACCAGGTTTAACTGCAATGGAATAAGCAATCCATTAAAAGAGTCAAGTAAAAATAAAGTCTACTATCTTTTAGGTTTTAAAAGGTTTTTCATCATCATTATAAATTTGAGACTCAAATTTAATAAATATTCCACATCATCGAATCACCCTCGCACTACGGCCAAGGATATTCTTTAAGATCGCGACCATAATTATTCATGCACTACGGGCCAAGAATATTTGTGTATTCATTAATGGTCATGATCATGCCAACAACTCGTCCACCAATGCACTACTACCAATCGAGAATTTTTATCACATCATTTGTAACATTACTATTACGATTACACCGAATAGTCTCTCAGTCATAATCATACCAAGTCCATCTATGCACTACAAAAGCCACGGTGACTTTCAACATAATATAAACATGAGGATGATGACAATGATATAAGAATTCAATAAAACAAGTTCAAGAATTATTTTATCCGTGAATTATTAAAGTCCAAATTATCAACACGATCTTGCTTTTGTAGAGTAAAATTCAAGAATGATCGAAGAATATTTCCATGAAAAGATCTCGGATGAAACGCAAATATCAAGGATATTCCACTAATTTCATGGAGTATAAGTCAAAGTTTTAACCAACCGGGTATAATAAAGAATAGAATAACAAAAGAAATCACCATGCATGCGATAGGCCTCAAGACATGCAGTTATTCCAATGTAATAATAAATAACGGAACCGTGTCCGCGTGAAACGCATGCGATGGGATGTTCCAACAGAATAATAAAGAATGGAACCAGTCCCAGGCAGAAAACACGCAGGCGTGATGTTCCAATGAATAATAATAAAGATTTTAACCAGTGTCCTGTAAAACACACGCATGTGATGTTCCAACGTATAATAATAAAGATTTTAACCAGTCCTTGTAAAACACACATGCATGTGATGTTCCAATGAATAATAGAAGAATATCACCAAGTATAGGTAAACTCACAGCGTATCAAAAGTTATTCCAATGAATAATAAGCAATGGAATAACAACAGTTCTCTTCATGAATAAGAAAGAATAACACCCTTACATTTGGTAGAAGATTGAATCTCGCAGCACGATTAGTGTAAGAATAAAATACTCTTCTTCTTTCTCTTTATTCTCTCTATACTTTCTCTCTATATCTTGAATGAATTAAGTGAAAATAATGAAGCCCTAGGCCTCTATTTATAGAAGATTTCTAGCTTAAAGACTCTTGTGTGTGAAAAGGTGGGCTTCGACGAATAGTTTGGCGCTTTGTAATGTGAAACGACAAGTGGTTCGGCGCTTTGTAATGTGAAATGACAAGTGGTTCGACGTCGATAAAGGTAATTACTATTAACGAAGGTAAATACTATTGACGAAGGTAAATACTATTCACAAGGGTAATTACTATTGATGAAGGTAATTACTATTGACGAAGGTAAATACTATCGTGAAGGTAAATACTATTCACAAGGGTAATTACTATTGATGAAGAGACTCTTAGATGATGACATATACGAGCCCCTCATAAAACAATCAAACTTACCACAAATCATTTTTTTTTCATCAACACATATTTAATCTTTCAACAATTATTAATCATTTATAACTTGTCGTCTCAATTATTGATTTAATACTATAACATATTATATACGATGATCTTGTGACAATAATTGAATCAATAATATAAGAGATATGATCAAAAGAATTATCGTAGCAATAATTGAGCGTAAATGAGTGACTTCTCGTAAAGCATCAATAATCAATGTCTTCTTGTCTGCTACTACTAACTACGCCAGACATCTTGTACTTTTACCACCGGGTAGTTCAACAGTTTTAATTAACACCTCATAGTTATTTTATAAAAATATTTTTGTCGTTTTCTCAATCCGATAATAATTACATTATGGGGTCCACCAATGATTGAGCCATTTATATTTAATATTCCCTAACAAAAGAATATTCCCCACCAAACGAATATTTTATAACAACTTGCATACTTTCATAAAATTTATAAATATTACCTACAACTATAACATTATATCAAATTTATTCCATAATATTCAAAAATAATATTTATAGAAAATTCATCTTTATTTATAAAAGTGGGGTCTTCTAACCGTATTTTTACTACTAATGGGTAGTTCAACGGTTTTAACGGAATACACTCTCCGTTATTTTTTATAGAAAGATAATTTTGTCGCTTTCTAACTACGACAATACTTCCGCTGTAGGGTCCACTTAATGATTGAGCCGTCGTCACTAATATTCCCCACAAAAAGAATATTCCCCACCAAATGAATATTTTATAACAACTTGCTTTACTTTGTAAAATTTATAAATA
Organism: Panax quinquefolius; assembly: GCA_020205615.1. Taxonomy (NCBI): domain Eukaryota; kingdom Viridiplantae; phylum Streptophyta; class Magnoliopsida; order Apiales; family Araliaceae; genus Panax; species Panax quinquefolius. The sequence goes on along the minus strand of CM035172.1, from coordinate 18,948,208 downwards.
TTACCCACAACTATAACATTATATCAAATTTATTCCATAATATTCAAAAATAATATTTATAGAAAATTCATCTTTATTTATAAAAGTTGGGGTCTTATAACCTCCCTTCTTATGAAATTTCGCGCCGAAATTAGGTTCGTCTTCAGGTATGTCGAAGAGGTAAGGATACCTTAATTTCATTTCAGATTCTAACTCCCAAGTCATTTCTTCAACATCGTGGTTTCTCCACAAAACCTTGACTTGAGGTATAACTTTTGAGCGTAGAATATATTCCTTCTTATCCAAGATTTGAACAGGAACCTCTTCATACGTCAAATCTTCCGCTATTTTGTCCGATTCTAACTCAATAATGTGGTTCGGGTCTTTCACATATTTACGTAACATGGATATGACTCATGAATTTTCTCAAGTATCAAAGTTTTAAAAACAAAAAGGCATTTTTACATTCTTTAATTCAGGAAGCTGCTTGAGATGTAGTATCATGTATGTACAAGTGGGTTTGATTATTAGCCCATTTGCTTAAACTTTAAGTCACGTACATTCAAACAAACAATTGCTCCTCAGCAGCTCAACGGCCTTCATTTCATATTTTTTGTTATGGCCTGCCACCAGGCAACACACATCATTAAATATTTTTTGCCTAGTGACAGACAATGTCATTATTATTACTATTAATATAAATATAAGACTCTTTCTCAGCCTTTTACATTTCTGGCCATATTATCCCCACATCAGCTTTAATTTTGAGATTTTTAAAGAAATGAAAAAGAGGAGGGATTCCATAAATGAGATTTTCTTCTAAATATTATCTTTACAAAAAAAAATATTAAAAAATATAAGATGTATCCAAAAAAGTGAGCTTAAAACATAATAGTTCGACTACAGTAAAATATATGAGAATTTCGACTACATCAAAATATATGATAATACATTCATTGAAAATACTTCTTCAACTATTCCTAAAGCCAAAATCTTCAATCAAATATTCAAAATCCTATATATATATATATATATATATATATATATATATATATATATATAAATTGGGATCCTTCGATCGGGAACCCAAGACGGCCGACCTCTCCCGCCTGCGTCTTTCGAAAGCGGCTCTGACTCACCTGCCAAAACTCCAATTTGTATTTAATTTAGTCTTTAATGAGAGTATAATTTTAAGTTAGAGAACAAACATTACTCCGTCTGAGGATAACCTAGTCCTCGGGGTTTCTCTCAAGTTATGGACGTTCGTTCGAACTTGCACAAATGTTCATTTTGCTCAATGGCAGGTGTCGTTGTGAGTAGGTGATTAATGAACAGGATCAAAATAAGTTTTTAATCGTGTGTGAGTTTCAAGTGTAAAATTGCATCTAACTTTTTCTTACCCGTTTAGACCTACTTTTTATAGTTCTTGTGCTCTCATCCCTTCAGCCTGTCTAATCAAGCACATGAGTAAGGAGTTTGGTGGGAGGTGTCCTATTGCCTGACAAGCGCTGCTCAATGAACGACCGAGTGGGTCGCTCAATCAGACTATGTACTCTTTGTTGATTTATGAGTTTTATTTTAACGATCACAACATATATTTTGTATGTCATCTTATGAATTGATTATGCAATATCTCAAGTGGTCTAACGTGAAAAAAATGTCCATCACATGGTTAGAACTTCACCTATAAAATTAAATGTAAAGATCTTTCCTCGAGCTGATTTCATGTTGTTGATTCTTTTAGCTCTATCCTCAATTTTAAAAAATACATCAATATATCATTATCCAACAGTTTCCTTATCCTTATTTGACTCTCTATTTTAATCCTTTTATATGATTTTACTCCCCGGTGCGAGAGAATCAAAAGACCATTCTCTATATATACAAAATGACATTTTATACCCTCATTTAAATGGACAACTCATCAATCATAAACATCTTGATATTTTTTTACTACTTCATTTTCAAATTATAAACTTAATATTGACTTTTTTTTAAAAAAAAATGTCAAACGCATTAAAATTTAAAATTGATATAAATTTATTTAATTTATGTCAATATAATTATAAATATTATAAAACTACTTAAATTTATTATTTTCAAAATTTAAATGAATCATATTAAATTTAAATTTAAAATATCACAAATTAACTTTTAAAAGTTAATATTGATCTTATGTACATTTACAATTACAATCCATTCAATACTCACTCCATAAATTACTTAAAATTTAAAATAAAATAAAATTATTTTACAAAGAAATTTAATTGATAAATTATACTCTTTTTTTATATAAATTATAAGATTATTATTAATTTAATGTTTTGACTGTTGGAACTTTTAAATTTTAAATTGCATTATTTAAGGAATAATATAAGGAACCTGTTGAGTATATAGTGAAAAAATTGAATCTCTGTTTTGTAGAATGACTCAATAACACTGCAGAGTAGGGATAAAAATAAAAAAACTGTTTTGAATGCTTTTATCCTTGATTATAGCAGTTTAGCTTCAAATTCAAATCCCTTTCTTTTTGGTTTTGTTCATATCTTCCTTTTGGGATTCTAAAAACATGGTACTTGGTTTCCTATCGTTGCACTCTTACTCTTTATATATCTTTCTTGGCTAAAACCTTGAAACCAACGAATTGAAAAAGTATAACAGTAAAACTTCTAGCAATCTGATTTTGCTTTGCTATTAAATTCTTGTTGCTGAAAATTCATAGATTGTAATTATATTCATTCCTGATAAAAAGTTGTTTACAAGTCTAGCTTGGCTTGTTTGATCCAGTAGTGAATAGAAATGTGAAAAGCAGGCTCTGAAGGGCTTGCAACCATTGTTTACGAGGTTGCTGTTGTACAACAAGGGACAATGGTGTCCATTATTATCTAAGCTGTTTTGTATATGGAGTAAATTGTGTAATTGTTTGACAATTAAAGTTAATAAAAGAGTCTCCAATATCAAATGATATTGGACGTAGATTAAACTGTTAGATTAGAGGTTAATCGATGTGAGCCAGGCCTTTCCATCTAGGCCTATCCTAACACTCTTCATTCTAAATTATAAAATTATTATTGATTTTTGAAAATATTTTTAAACTTAAAATTACAATGATTCATTACAAATTACGAAACAATAAATTTTATAATGAACAGTACTTTTCAGATAATTTATAACAATTATTATTATATTAATTTAAACTAATGGAATTTATGTTAATTTTGAACTTAAAAATATCTTTAAGTTGATTTAAAAATTTAAAAATAATAAAGTGCTCTTATATTGTGAAATGAAGAGAGAACTTTTTATGTGAAAAAAGCAATTCATTGCAATTACAGCTATACATAAGTGTACGATGTGCATGAATGGTTGTGTGTTTGATATAGATTGACAAATTCAACGGTGGAAACAATAATTTAATTTTGGGAAGCCATAGCCCAAACCCATAGCTATAAGCATCTAGGAGCATTAATTGTTATTATTAAATAAAAATCGATCGAGTAGAAAGACCATTTATTTTATATAAATTATAAATTATTTTTTTATAAAAAATTCCTTCTAATGTGGCGTGTCGTGCGGGTCATTAATTATGTAAGGTTCTCCCCTGCAGTCCAATAAGATACAGAATCAGTCCTTTCCTCACCTATAAATCGAAGGCCGGGTTAGTTTTCAAAATTAATTAATTAGCAAAATAGTTGTATGTATGTATATATAATAGTAGTAGTAAACTAGTACGTTACTCCTATTATTTAATACTCCCTTCCTCTTAGGATAAAAATTTTGGTAAATTTTTTATGTATATTAAAAAAAGGAATAAAATGACAAAATTATCTATAATAATATGTCATTAAATATAAAAAGAGAATTAAAATAAAAAAAGTATGAAATATAATGACGTGCATGACATGATTTACATGACCAAGGGAGTGGAGACCGACCGACCTCGTGTGGAGAATTTCAACACATGAATTATCTGGAAATGGAGTATTCATATCATACCCTATATTAATATTAATTGTTTGTTTAGAAGCCTCGTTAAACAAACAAATACTATAAAATAAATTATTAATGTATAATTAAACAAACATATATATATATATATATTCCATCTACTCTTTAATTAACACGAGTATTTAATTTTGGGTCAAATTTTGGATGGGGACAAAATGCTTAACCGTTTCTTAAGAATGGAGTTTACATCGTTGGCAAATTTATGGAGCGCCACCATCTCCTTAATTTCTTGTAGCTAGGCATTATAATTCCTTCTCCCCTCACGAATGTGTATATATATTTTTTTCTTTTAGTCAATTCTTCTTTCTTTATTGCATTTCATGATAAGTATAGAATATGTCTTAATTGTAACACCTGGCAGTTTGTCTTTGTTTAATTACTTAATTTTATGCACGAACTCTCAATGAAGGATTAACAAAACCGATTACTACCTCCGTCCCATAATAACTACTTTTTTAGGCTTAATATTTTTTTCCAAAATAAGTGATGTGTTAGAACTCCAATATAATTTTTGTAATATTTTCTCATATATGCCTTTTATCGTTCAATGGTATTTATTAAATCTTACCATCACTGATTAAATAGACACTCATTAACTCTTCAACTTCAAAGAAAATATATTAAGGGTATTTTTGCCATTTTAAATTAGAGTATATTGGTATGTGATTTAAAATTAAAAAATCACTTATTATGGACTGGGGAGTAGTAGTATATATAACTGAAACTTTCTCCATTCGATCTATACAATAAAGGGAGACTGATTCCTGTACACTAAGTTGCATAGGCAAACCGATATTTACTACTCCTCCGCTTCTTTTAATATAGAAATTAGTTTTAGGCATATGCTATGATGAATTAAGAAAATGATTGAAAAACATTAATTATAGTATCAATTGTCTATAATACCCTTCACCTCACTTATCTCATAAATATGGATCAAAAGATTAGGTGGAGTAATAAGGGGCAATTTGGGAAAAATAATAATTAATTCTTCTAGATAACCACAAACGATAAATAATTAGAAATAAAAAAGAGAGTCTAAAACGACCTACATATAGAAATGGAGGGAGTACTACCTTTTCTCACTTCTCATCAATTAGGAATTAATAAAAAGATCTTCCAAGAAAATTTAAAAAATATGCATTCATATCATATATAGTATATATATATATATATCTCTTAATCTATACTTAGCTTCCAATGAATTAAACTGTCAAATTCATTTACTTGCACTCAATAGATTCAAATAAACAATAATTGAAGTTATCTAATTCCGAGCATTTGAGTTGACAATATAATGTTTTTTATATATTTATTTTGTTTCAACAAGATGTATATATATTTAGTACTTACCAATTAACGCTTTGATTAACTCACCAAAACTTTCTGAAAACATTATATATATATATATATATATATATATATATATATATAAACTTCTCTATCTACGTACTGGCCTCTACCCCAACTAGTCTGGAGTTGGACAATATATATATATATAGAGAGAGAGAGAGAGAGAGGAGTTCTTCCATAAGAATCAATTCTTATAAAGATCTTGCAAGTGTAACACCCCTTTTTGAATAGTTGATAAATTAAATAGATGACTGCGATTAACTTTTCTATTTGATAAACCGGCACAAGTTGTTGTGCATAACTATTTACCTGTACCGGCTTCTATTTTAATAAGGGAGGCCCACGTAAAATTAACTTGTCAGTATAGTTATAAAAAATGATTATTTATTATTAAAATAATCCAAATAGGAAGAGCTTTCAGCCTTTTACCTTTTTTTTTTCTTTTTTTTTTTCATTTCTCCATTATATGTAATGACTCAGCACATTAAAATACATTAAAATAATAAAATAAAGGTCGGTAATACAGACAGTGATATACTACCGCATTAAAATAATAAAATAAATTCTACGGTAAGTAAGTCGATACGACTTGCAATAAAAATTGAAAAAAAAATAGCCTAAGTAAGTAAACGACATCGCAGTTGACAATAAAAAATTTAAAAAAATAATTTTATTCAAGCAATTCGTTGCTAAATGATTCGAACTCATGAACCTCAAACTCCATACACTCGCTATATGACCACCGAGCACCACCACTGCCTAGTCATTAATTTCAACCAAGGATATATCTTTATATTAAAACTTCACCATCCCCAAAATCTATATTCTTGCATTATTATTATATTACGCTTTATTATTATTAATAAGTCTATATAATACATATGGGGTTTTCTATTTAAATCTATATTCTAGATTATTATTATGTTTATATTATTATTATTATATTAAGTTTCAATGATAGGAAATGAATGCATTATCTATTTATTATTATATTCATGTATTACTATTATTAAAAATAATAGTAATAATGATTTTAATATTAATATAAATAATGTGATTATTAATATTAGTCCAAATAAAAATATCCATACAGCTTCAACAAAATAGATAATTTTTTTCAGATTAATAATATGAAGTGGTTTTATGTGATTCAATAATATTCATATTACTAAGTTATGAATTTGAAAATCCCATAAAGTTCAACCAAATAGACATTCTTATTAATTAATATGTACATTAGATAACGTTGGACAAGTTCTATATCTCGTAAGCTCAAGTAATCTTGCGGATTTCTTGTAGAGCTCCCATGCCGACGCAGAATCGAAAGACTGTGACATCTTCTAAGGACCACTTTCTTCGTAAATATTACCATTGGCTTCTAACGAAAACGAATAACATACTTGCATACTTCAAGAAGTATATATATATATATATATATATATATATATATATATATATATATATATATTTGTCATGCAAGAATACAATCACATGTTACATTATTTCACTATGATACACCAAAGACACTTGAAGACGAATATGGAGGATGTCTCAAAAATTAACAGTAATTTTCTTCGTTTAAAATGTCAGAAAACTAAAAAAAAACATACACGTACATATCATATATTTTCTATTTTCATATATTATATATACATAATCTTTACAACCGATATGAGAGTTTCATGATTTTATCTCACCTTTGTTGAACAAATCTCTTCCCTATTTATATTGGAAGCTTTCGAACTACTGCTTTTTCTCTCACCAATTCAGATTAGGTCTAGTTATTTGTTTATTTATTAATATATCTTGTTAATTCTCTTATTATAATAAATTCAATTATTTTTATGGCCCAAATTTTATCAAATTATTTATCCATCACATATTAATATTTATTAGCTCATATAAAATAAATAACTAATTTGACCTAATAAAAGACAAAGTCTAATTAATAACTAGTTTTATCCACCTTTGTATTTATTTGAAAGTCTTTTAGAAATCTTTAGAGATGAGGTAAGACTTTGGATATGGGTTGATAGTTATAATTTTCTCTAAAGTCTGTCAAATTCTACCATTTGATAGAAGTCTTTAAAATCTATGACTTTTTGAATACCAAAATACTTTTATAGATTTTATAAAAATCTTAATTGAATATCACCTAACTTTTAAAGACATTAAAAAAATTGTAATTGAATACCACTAAACTTTTATAAACTCTTTAAATATCTTGATTGAATACATGTAAACTTTTAAAATCTTTAAAAAGTATTTAAAAATCTTAATTGAATACACCCCTTATACTTACCTTCCCTTCCAATGAATTAAACTGTCAAATTCATTTAGTTGCACTCAATAAATTCAAATAAACAATAATTGAAGTCATCTAATTCCGAGCATTTGAGTTGACAATATCATGTATTTTTATATATTTATTTTGTTTCAACAAGATGTGTATATATTTAGTACTTACCAATTAACGCTTTGATTAACTCACCAAACACTTTCTGAAAACATTATATATATATAAACTTCTCTATCTACGTACTGGCCTCTACCCCAACTAGCCTGGAGTTGGACAATATATATATATATATATATATATATATATATATATATATATATACTTCTCTTGGATTACCATATATGCATATTTGGTATTAAGTTTTTATTTGTAAAACCATGGCCCTAATGGAGAAGACAAGTACTTCATGCAAACAAATTCGGCCTCCGACTTATGGGAATCTTATCACCATCCTTAGCATTGATGGAGGAGGAATAAGAGGGATCATTCCCGGAGTTATTCTTGCATACTTGGAGGCACAACTTCAGGTACGTACAAGGCCATCATCATCTACATGATTTTGCGTGTGCGTGCGTGTATATAACTAACTAACTGACTAACTAGATCTAATAATACGTGTATGTGTTGTGGTGGCATATATATATGGATGGTGCAGGAGCTAGATGGTGAGGATGCAAGGCTTGTGGACTACTTTGATGTGATTGCAGGAACAAGTACCGGGGGTTTAGTGACAGCCATGCTAACTGCGCCAAATGAAAATAATCGGCCTTTATATGCTGCTAAAGATATTACTCCCTTCTATCTTCAACACTCGCCTAAAATTTTCCCCCAAACAAAGTACGTACGTAATACGTAATTAAATAAAATCAATTAGTTTACCGTGTATATATTACTATTAGTACGTATATATTTTCTTCCAGAGCTCGATATGATCGATCAAAATCTCTAATTAATTACAGCATGCACATGATCATATATGTTACAAATTAAATTGTATATATACCTATAATTTATTATTAGCTAGAACGTTATATAATGTCTTATTTATAGGAGTACAAATTGTATATATATATACCCATGAATTAAGATCATAAATATATATATATATATATATATATATATATATATATATATATATATACCATGAATTAAGATCATAAATATATGTTGCAAATTAGTTTTATGATGTAGTACGTACGTACGTAGCTAGCTAGCTAGATTAATGATGTTAGTTTTTCTTTTGATAATTGCATGAATATATCAGAGGAGTACCGTTTGGTGGGATGATAAAAGTATTCAAGGATTTTATAGGACCTCAATACAACGGGAAGTATCTTCACAAGCTGATAAAGGACATACTAGGGGAGACTAGGTTGCACCAAACCTTGACTAGTGTCGTAATTCCTACTTTCGACATAAAAATTCTCCAGCCAGTTATCTTTAGCTCTTATCGGGTTCTTCTCCTTTAATTCTCTCTCCTTAATTTATATATGCTTCCATTCAACTATATATGTATGTATTATAGACCGACCTAGCTAGCTAATTTCTATATTCATTTTATGGTGATGCATGTATGTAGTTGACAAACAACCCTATTAGGGATGCACCACTTTCAGACATATGCATCAGCACCTCCGCTGCACCAACTTTTCTTCCTGCACATTATTTTACACTCACTGATTTCCAAGGAAACATCACAGAATTTAACCTCATCGACGGTGGTGTTACTGCTAATAACCCCGTAAGTAATTTAATTAGAACTTTATTTCTTTATGAAAACTTTAATTAATGGCTGGCTAGCTAGCTAGCTAGCTAGCTACCATGCATGCATTAATACTAATGCACATACATATATTCTAAATATATATATGTAGATAGACCAAAAGAGGGAATGAAGTGATATAATTATAGTACTTTATATATATATATATATATATATATACAGACTTTGGTTGCCATTAGCGAAGTGACGAGGCAAGTATTCAAGCAAGATCCAAATTTCTTCCCGATAAAGCCCATGGATTTTGGTCGTTTCCTTGTGATCTCACTAGGGACAGGCGCTACAAAGAGTGAACAAAAGTACAACGCTCAAATGGCTTCCAAGTGGGGGGTCATAGGCTGGTTATTTAGCAAGGGAGGTACTCCAATAGTTGATGCTTTTAATCAATCAAGTACAGATATGGTTGATTTCCATAATAGTGTGGTTTTTCAAGCACTTCATTCTGAGGATAATTACCTTCGGATCCAAGTAAGCTAGCTTAATTATAATTAATTAAGCATGAGTTTGTAATTAATTCATGATGATCAATGTTTATTATTATAAGTTGAGATAAACTATTTAGTCACGAAAATCTTTCAAATAAAGAATATATATTCACAGCCATATATCTATCTAGTTGTGGTTTTGAACAAGTGTATTAATTAATTAATTTGCTTTCTTTAGTGACTTAATATTAGTTTAAATATTGTTCATATATATTAAGGACGACACGTTAAGTGGGGATGTATCATCGGTAGATATAGCCACAGAGTCAAACTTGGAAAATCTTGTGAAAATTGGAGAAGAGTTGTTGAAGAAACCAGTGTCTCGAGTGGATATTGATACGGGTCTCTCTAAGCCAATAGAAGAGGATGTCACCAATATGGAAGCTCTGAAAAGGTATATTAAATAAATGTAACGCCGCCTCCAATGCAATGCTAATTTAATTATTTAGACTGATGATCACTTGTGGTGCATCTTTCAGATTTGCAAAATTGCTTTCAAATGAAAGGAAAGTCCGAGACTCCAAGTACCAGCTGGAAAATGAACAACCAACCGAGCATATTACGAGTCTGCGTGGTTAATTTATTAGCTTTTGCATTTGTATATAATTATCTGGCTGGCTGGTGTGTTTACTGTTTATTGAACTAAATAAAACATGTACGTACCACCCTATTCAATTTGAAATAAACATTGTGTTTGTACTGAACCAATCAAATCACAAGGAGATCCAACAGTTACTTCAATCAAGTCTGCAAAAGAATCTCCTACCCTGAACAAGGTAAGAACCATTTGGTCTGACCACCGCATTACAATCATTTGAACAAATCTAACGTTGGATAACCTTTTTAGTTTCTATATGACAAAAAAAAATATGCATCCCCACTTGGCAACTGTTTGTATTCGACAAGAAATTCTATGAACCAATTAATTTATTAAAATTATATCCAGAATAAATTAACAAATACATTCAGTTCAGCTACTTTTTATGCAAATATCTGCTCAATTACAGTCTCCGCATTCCCATTGTACTGCAATAGAGATGGATAGCGTCCGACCTAGGCAAATCAAGAAATTCCTGCACCAATCTGTAATATAAGTATCCACTAACTGAAGAATCTGGCATCCTAAATATTATTAGTAAAAATGATCTCAAACAACTTAAAATTTCTCTACAAGTCAAAAAGGAATGCAAGAAGCTTGATGGTCGAGAAAATATGATAACCACAATAAGAATATATGTTTTGCATACCAAAGACGCTGAAAATGGAATCAAGAAGTATAATTAGAAAGAGAAGTCTCCTTTCGATAACTTGTAAAAATGCACAAGTCAGTAAAACTAAGAATTTTTTGTTTTAACCCAAATTATGCTAGCTTGAAAAAAAAACACAGTATATGAGTGAAGTATAAGAGGATTTTTCTTTTAGCGTTCGTGATACAATATTGTCAGCTTTAAAGAAAGTCTGAAAAGCTCACCATGACTTTGAGTATTGCATTTTCATCACATACAGTATCTCTGGATGATACTTGACTTGGACTGTTGCCATCTTCCTGCATCCTACTGCTTGAGGATACAGTAACTTGGGAAGAATCACGAGTGCAAGTATCTGCATTAGACTTGGAAGCAGCATCAGCAAGCATAGAAGTACTAATTTCTTTTAGGGAATCGATCTTTAGAAGACCTTCAAACCCATCTTTACACATCTGTAGTTTAAACCACTCGGTATGTGTGTTTAGTGTTGCTCTAATTATCTTCATAAGCCGAGGTTCTTCTATACCAAGCGTTCTACCAATAGCCACCTATCATGTTTAAAAAGGCAGATTGGAAACATATACTAGAAAAATCTCAATAAACATGTCTAGTCCAACGAGGAAAGAAGCAAGGAAACAAGCCAAGGTTGACCGTTAGCTTAAGGTAGACACCAAGCTGATTAGTTATGGCGTTATGCACAATGTAACTTGGATCGTGTTTCGATACGATACGTGGAGCAAAAAAGGGAAAAGAAAAATGTCACATTTCATGTTACGGAGTATAGTATGGGCAACTTTTTTCAAGTCATTTTGGTACAAAATACGTTTATCCAAAACTTGATGAGTTAGGTTAACTTACTTTAACATATAGTTAAATTTGGTTGAGTTAGATAAGGAGAGGAGAGAATATTTAACCAAAAGTAAAAATAGAGAATTTTAACCAAAAGTAAAAAAGACAAAGAAAGAAGAATTAATTTGGATCTGGGCTTGATGTTCTTGCATCAAATACCAAAAAAAAAAAACGTTCTCCCCTCTCAATTGGCCTTTGCCAGCCACTAGAGCAAATAAGAGAATCTATGGTGAATGAACTTAAAGTTAACTGCAGATTTTGACCTGATTGTACGCCTTTGCGTCTGGCTATATGGATGTGCATAAAGAAGAATTGATTTGGATCTGGGCTTGATGTTCTTCCATCAAATACACAAAAGGATATATATCATCAATATATATATATATGAATAAATTCATATTCGAAGAACGACTAATGAAAGGTGAAAATAGAGTTGCTGCGCTACACAAATGTGTGAACAAAACAAAATTAAGTGAGCCCGTGCAACCCATTAGATCTTTTCTTATTGTGTGCTTTTTTCCCATCTATGTTCAAATAGAGGGCATTATTCTGTCAAATAGGGAATTTTCGAAAAATCTCTTACCTGTGGTTAATTTGAGAAGGCATTTGGGGGCTCAAAATTCTCTCATGAGCAACCTGAACACCTAATAGATATTTTACAATACCTTCTCTATTGGTCCAAAACGGATACACTAGAAAGAGTATTTATAAGTCCCATCCCAATTGACAATCCCCTATCAAATTATCCTGTCCAAACACACTCTTAAGGTTATCCATCAAAATTTCAGTTGTTGAGGACTCCTTTACTATAATAATTAAAGAGGTAACATAGCAATACAATGTTTTATTTTGATCTCATGGAGTCATAATTTACTTGTAAAATGCTGCTTTCTAATCACCTACTCTCATGGGGAGGATATGTTATTTGCATAGGACGATATACAGCGAAGATGAGTATATATATACTTCGCCTATCGGGGAAGGGAAAGACAGCTAATTATGTTAGAAAGTGGTGAGATACCTGAAGTGAAGTTGCAATGGCATATAACGGCAAGCCTTTTCCTAATGTCGCTTCATTTGGTCTGAGCAAAGTCAACAAAGTCTCCTATAAGGGCTTCAGCAAAGCTGGATCTCTAGCTCCCAAAGGACCCAAAAAAGCAGAAGCAACATTAAGTGCACCAGAATGATCTCCAGATCTGACAAAATTCAAAAATTCAAGCTGCAATAGAAAGAATGGATAAGTGCATTCTTCGTTAAACTCACAACTTAAAAGCATACCACTTGTCAAAAGCTGAAATTAGGCGTAATGATCCACATTTACCTGCTTAAGTTGGAACAGCAAAACAGGATTAAGTGCAAGAAAATTTGGGTCTATAGCATTTATTTCCTCCACAACCTCTGCAGCCATTCCTCTGCTTGCTAGTTCCTTCAATCGAAGCACAGTCTCATACTTATTTTCTCTATTGCTTATATCATCTATTGTGAATGATTTCTCAGAAGCATGCAGAAAAAAACTTGATTTTAATAATCAATTTACCATATGAAATATTAGAATTATAATTAATACCTGTTGTTCTCTTGACAACTATGGGCTGGAAGTAACCATAGTAGTGTTAAGATCCTGCTTGCTACTTCGACTTATAACTTCAGGAACAAAATTCGAATCCTCATGTCTCCCCCTCCAACGCTTGCGTTTATTCCTCTCCCCAATCCCCCGACTTCTATTTCTTTGCAGGATGTTTGAAATTTCAGGCTGACTTATTCCACTTGTACTACAGTCTTCATGGTTGCTTGATGTTTCACAAGGGTATCGCTCTTCAGTATCAGTATTTTGTGTGCTCATTACATCAGTATCAGTAGAAACTTCCATATGAGAATTAATCATCAAGATTTCACTATCATGTTTACTGGTTCCACCTTCAACTTCAGAAGAACTGGTCCCTGATAAACACACAAGATCCAGTTGAATAACTTTCAATGGTGCAGACATAATATAAACTCCTTTTGCTGAAGATGGAATAGATCAGTTGAAAAAACACATTAGAAATAAATAAATATATATTGAAACAAAAATAAAGTATGATATAGACAACTATTCACCAGATGCAAGATCTGAATCCACAATTCCCCTATAGACGCAATACTCGCGAACAAGGTCATCAAGAATAGAAACATCCAACTTCATCCGGCATAATTCGTTCTATGAAGAACAAGGTTAAGAAACCGTAGGAAAACAACTATTTCCAGAAATTTATTGTATATCAATCCTCCAGAATAAAATTATAAGTACTATATGCGGAGCATAACGGTCCAAATTCCATTTGTTGATGAGGTAACCAACTCTATCTTCAAAGAATATCATTAAATCATATATATAACCATCCTCTTACATGTAAAATATATAAGCTTATAAAGTACATTTCTAGATGGATAATGGATTAAGGCAGGAGTTCACAATGAAGCAACTTCTTGAAAGCAAACCAAATTCTAACATCAATTTATTACTTTCTTTGATAAGCAACGTAAGAAAATGCATTAAAATGACGCCAAAAAGGGTAAGACAACCATGTGCATGCATTTAGAAAAACTATGGACAAAAACACCTATGCGACACATAACAGCCCCCCATACATCAATCAGCTAACTAACCCATTGTAGCTGACTGTTGTTATACAGAGTTACACACTACAACTCTAGTTCACTAGCTGACCATCTACCTAGATGCTTTCAAGACAAGTGAAACTAAGAAAGGTGAAAAAGTTCAGGAGAATAAAGAACAATCGTCAATCATAAGAAATACTATATTTTACATGTTGTTCGTAAGCAATAAAACTAGAAGTGTTAAGAAACCTGAAATGCCTGGAGTACGTCAAACTTAGCGAATCTCAAGCTCTCAACTGCCCCTTGTCTGGTAAGCTCTACAGCATGTGCAAGAGCTTGTATGTCCACCTGATTTCATGAAAACATTATATATATATATACACACACTGTATCCTACTACATCTGATGATTTGATGGCCGGAATATAAATCATTTAGAGATCAGCCAACAAATAATGATTAAATTCTAATGGGCTTTTTGAAAAGTCTCACCTCATCAAATGGAGGGGCTTCATATAAACTCTCCTGCGGTTTTGCAGCAGGATCACGTTCTTCTAGGAGCAATCTCTCAGTTAGATCTGAAATGGGCGATGAAATTCCTTGGTGAAAGCAAAATCCCTTGTGTATGCTGCAGATTAGAGGGAGACTATCTAAGATTGTGGTGAGGGGGAGAGAGAGAGGGAGAGAGAGAGTAAAAATAGAGGAATAACTTGATGAGACCTTATCAAATATCTCACTGCCATAGAAAAAACTGGGTCATATGAATGTAAATGCGCTCTTAAAACAGAAGACATCAAACCAACAATGTCGAACCTCCTCTTTTCAGACCACTGATACAATCACATCAAATATATTACAACAAATCCCTGATATCATATTCATTAATGGGTTAGTAGATAATATCCATTAAAACTCTCTTTCAACTTCAACTAATCCTCATTCTATCAATCAAGCCCTTAATCCATAATATGAAATAATTTATCCTCCTGATTTAGCACAGTAATCACAATAGTTGATTTTGAATCAACAGATGAACAATTTTAATACAGGGTTATATAGATACCTTGCCTTCCAAACAGAACGAGTGTCTCATAATGAATTTAATTGATGATAACTTTAAGCTTTTATACTAAGCAGAAATTTTCCTCTCTTGATTTCATAATTTTCATTTTCAATCAATTTTTATAATAGTTAATCATACTACTTGTGCACGGAATCGTAACCACAGCTACAGCTCAATTTGTATGCAACAGTTGCCTATACACTAGATAGTGGATGCTAATAAAGTTCAAACATCATAACACCATTTGTTGATTTGGCCTGTTGATACTATGGGCACAATCCAATTACTATGAAGTATGAACACCAATGCTATATCAAAAGTTATAACTGTTCTAACAATAACTAATTAACTGCCTACCTCATCAACCACGGGAGAAGTCCGATCATTTTTATCATAAATGAAGGCTAGTAGGACATGCTTAAATTCCTCATATGCTTCCTAAAGACCAAAGAAAGTATATGTCAAAATCCAAGGAAAATAAATTTATATACAAGAAACATACCTCATTTGTCTATTACCATTTACCCATAGTGCAGCACAAAATATTCTATAAGATAAACAAGAAAAACCTTTAATTTAAGTAAGGTTAGGAGATGTGCCTCCTAAAATAGGTATACATCACCTATTCGAAATACAAATACAATACGTAGTGTAATACAAATACAACTTAATTATACAACTGCCGTGTAAAGTATTTATTGAAAAACATAAAGTTCGTGAGTTTTAATACAAATATTGTCGTATAGACAATATTCAAACTCAAATTCAATATTATTACATTTATTTTCCACTATTTCACCGAATAGTGAGGACTACTAATGCTATCATCCAATCCGGTCACTCCGTCCCCCGACTAGTCCCTCTCGCTACGTTCTCATTTCTGAAGAGAACAATGAAAGTAAAAGGTGAGCTCAACTAGCCAAAGAGAAATATTATGACTAAGATAATGCGTAATATATTATCGTTAGCCTTCAACAAATGTGTTAAACCGATACAATATAACAACCATCAAGTTTAATCGATTGGAACAAGCAATCCATTAAAAGAGTCAAGTAGAGAATAAAATCTACTATCTTTTATGATTTAAAAGTTTTCATCACTTTTATCGCTGGGACTCGACTTAATAAATAATCCACATCATCGAATCACCCCTCGCACTACTACTGCCGAGGATATTCTTTAGTATCACGACCACGAATTATCCATGCACTACTACTAAAGATAATCATGTTTTCATCAACTATCTCCGATCATGCCATAAAATAATTCATCTTTGCACTACGGCCAAAGAGAATCCATAGCCATAATCATACAAAAAACTGTCCATCAATGCACTACGGGCCAATGAGGACTTTTTCCACATCATTTGTAACATTACGGTTATGATTACACCGAATAATCCCTGGTCATAATCATACCAAGTCCATCTATGCACTACAGGCCACAGATGACTTTCAACAAAATATAAACATGAGGATGATGACAATGATATAAGAATTCAATAAAACAAATTCAAGAATTAATTTATCTAGGAACTGATAACGTCCAAAGTGTCAACATGATACTGCTTTGTAGAGTAAAATTCAAGAATGCTCAGAAGAAAATGTCCATGAAAAGATCTTTGGATGAAGCGCAAATATCGAGGATATTCCACTAATTTCATGGAGTATGAAGTCAAAACTTTAACCAACCGAGTATAATAAAGAATGGAATAACAAAAGAAATCACCATGCATGCGGTACTTCACATGATGAGGTTATTCCAACAGAATAATAATAATCGGAACGTGTCAAAGCGAAATTACATGCGCAAGCGGGATGTTCCAATGAATAATAAAGAATAGAATAACAACAGAAATCACCATGCATGCGGTGCTTGCATGTATGAGTTATTCCAATGAATAATAAATAACGGAACCAGTCCCACGTAAAAGCATATGCATGTGATATTCCAAATGAATAATAATAAAGATGGAATAATGAAGAATGTCACCAAGTATAGGGTAGTCGCGATATCTTTGGTTATTCCAAAGAATAATAAAGAATGGAATAACAGAAGTTCTCTTCATGAATACAAAAGAAATAATACTCCTTACGGGTACAACAAATAATATTCCCTACCTTAGAAAAACTGGATACTGGAATAGTGAGGTAGCAGACTTCTCTTCTTCTTTCTCTCTATAATTTCTCTCTATAATAATTGCTCTAAAGCTTTTGTGAATTGGTAAGAAATGAAGGAAGAATGAGCTTCTATTTATAGGAAAATATAGTTTCGAAAATTGCACGTTTTGGGGCTCGAAATATTACAGTACAATACCTCCAACTTTTCTTTCATTTTTAATTTAGTCCTGCAAGTATTATCAAACTTGCACCACCTCCCCTAATAGTAAATAATGTGATTCAATAGTAAATTATGTGAATCAATAGTTCTAGACATGTGAATAAATAGTATAATCATGTGAATTAATAGCAATCAATTGCTCATTTATCCGGTTAAATACCCGATTGGTCAATATAACCTCCAAACATCAATTATTATCGAAATAATTGTCGATTTTCACTAACACAAATAATTCCAACACAATGAAACCATTTTTATCAAAAATATAAATTTTGAAATTTCGAAGTTTGACTTTTCCCGAAAAAGTCAACTGTTGACTTTTTGACCAAATAGTGAATTCCGGAAAATTTTGTGTTTATAGACTATTTTTACTAATTTCATCGTTCCGGACTCAAATATCACGTTCGCGTCTCTAAAGTCAACTCCGAACACAACTTCAATTTTAATAACATTCATCATTAATATTATAACTCACAATATTTATCAACCAGGTCGTTCCCAGGAAAGAGGGGGCTTTCCAATAAGGATTTCTCCTATCATGCCGCAAATTAGGTGACCAAACCTCTCCTTGTGTAACTTCTAGACATTGTAAATATTGCAATTTAATAATCTGAATAACCTTGTCATCTCAATTATTGATTTAATAATAATAAATATTATGCGATGATGATCTTGTGATAATAATTGAATCAATAATATGAGAGATATGATCACAGTTAATTATCAGAGTAATAATTGAGTATAAGCGAGTGACTTCTCACGTAAGCATCAATAATCAATCTTGTGCTACTACTTACGACCACAGACATTCATTACTTTTAACACCGGGTGTTTCAACAAGATAATCTGTAAAACTTCCGCCAGTTATTTTCATAAAGTATTTTTGTCGTTTTCTCAATCAAACAATAATTTCGTTGTGGGGTTCACCAATGATTGTATCGTCGTACGGATATTCCCCGACAAAAAGAATATTCCCCGACCAATCGAATATTATATAACAACTTGCGTACTTTGTAAAATTTATAAATATTACCCACAACTATAACATTATATCAAATCCACACCATAATATTTAAAAAAAAATATTTTGAGAAATTTAAATCTTTATTCATAAAATTTGGGGTTTCACAAGGATGCCATTTCAGGAACTTGCAGATACCCTTCAAAACAAACTTTTTTTGGACAAGTTACAGTTTTGGAAAAATTTCATCTTTAATATCGTAGATATCAGTAATGGTATAGCCAGTCCATCCCAATTCAAACACCTACCATTCTTTTTGGGAATGGGCCAAGCCTGAACTAAGAGTTTTCTTCTAATTAAACTACAAAATCTCACCATTTTATAAACTTTACATCCAAATTATTGGTTGAGAAGACTTGGATTTAAAAAATTGACTTACTCGGACAAAGGAAGTACTCTCCCCATTCCAAAACCAAAATATATGATTATTGATTTTTTGAAGTTAACTCGAGACATTTTTGAACTCAAAATTGACATAAATTCCTTTAATTTTAGTCTTGCATACTATCTAAAAAGTATTACTCATTGTAACTGTAACGAATCACATTTTTCCTGAGTAAATAGAATAAGATTTTACTGGAATTTTATATATATATATATATATATATATATATATATATATTTCTGTATGTGTTATTATATTATCATGTGCAGGGTAATATGTGATGTGGGGATATGTCAAGTATAATAATTAATATTTTTATATTTAATAAATACTCTCCATTTTGATGAAAATGATTTATGGATATTTTATCCAAAATTTTGAAATGTATTTTGTTATATCTAAAATACATTATATGTGGTGCAATATGTATAGAAAGGGAGGTAATTGCTTGTTCTTGCCAAACACTACCTTAAATCTAAGCTTAACAATAGGAAATTAAAACTCAGCTTAATGTGGATACGTGTCTTTTAATCAGGAAATGACCCATTAGTTTAGCATGAGTTGACATTTAATCAGAAACTTAGCTTAAACAATTAAGTCTGCCTATAACCTATTACGTGATTTGCATATCTGGTGTCTTTATAGAGCAGAGCTTTAACTCTTAAGATCAGTTTTTCTTTTAAGCAACACACAAATAGCAGTATGCAAATAATCGAAACTCTATAATTTCTACGAGCTGGGTTGCGCAAATGCGAATTTGAAGCATACCCAAATCTGGGGGTTATTAAGGAAGAAGAACTACTGTAGCTAGAAGCTGTGAGTTGAGCGAGAACACATCAAACATAAGGTACGAACTTAATAATTGTACTTTTAGTTCTTCCTTTTATTTATTTATTTATTTATTTATTTGTTAAAATTGAAGTTGGTCAATGGGTTTGTTTAACCTGGAGCGAAATCTATGTGATATATATAGATATGTGTTTATCAAATGAATTGCATGTTATTGAGAGAATAAAATTAATTAGATTATCAATTACTTGACATACATGTGATTGTGTAATTGACTGCTATGAATTGAATTTAGGCACACGGAGATAAGTGGCTGTGGAGTAATAAGGATAATAATATAGGTTTATGATTTAAACCAATACCTTTGAATTTGGTAAATTGAAATTGTGCACCCCACATGTTTGACAAAAGTCCCAAGTGGACTGTTTTGAACAAAAGTCAGTTATTAGGCAAATACAAGGCTGGGGATTGATTATTGTAGTTCATGTGTTGTTAAGTAAAAGTGTTTTAGCATGTTAAACTTAAACACAGTGCAGTTGTTTTTTAGGCTAACTCTAGCAGTTGGAAATTTTATCATGTCAAGTCCTTTGGGCCTCTGTGTTGGGCAGTGGTTAAGCCATGGATTCAAGCTTAGTACCATCTTTGATAGGTCACCTGGATAGCTTTAAAACTCTAGAGTGAGAGAATAAGTAACTTAGAGATCTATGGTTAAAAATCTGGCAAAGGGGAGGCTAAGGGATTGCTGGGCATGGGTTAAGGGCAAATTAGCTAAATTGCAAAGAAATAGGTAGCCACAGTAGTAGCATAAGTCAGACTCAAACAAACCAGGTTTGGTTGCATCACTTATAAGATGTCAAGAGTCATTAGTAAATTGGGATCTAAAATTTCACATATAAAGAGCAGAGGACCTGCTACCTAAAGATGGCGTGAAAGTAGCGATAAATGGAAGCTATATGGTTGCAGTGCAAAGAACAAACAAAGAATGTTGTCTTTTGGCAATAACAGTAGCTACAGGGCCAATTTGGCAACTTGGTTTGCTTATTTTTTTTAAGGCTGCAGTTAGTAGTTTTAGATAACAATAATGTATTAAGGTATAGCAAATCATGGGGTCAAGAGAAAGAGTCGATGCTCAATGTGCAAAGACGCATCAAAGAAGATGAGTTTAAAAGTTTTGATTGAGATACTCAAATGTGATATAAATGAACTAGTAAACTCCAAAACAAAGCTAGTATAGATGGGAACATACTATTGAAGTTATTAAGCCAAATGGAAAGAAATAAAGCCTAAGGGCTGTTTTGACATCATAGGAGAAAAATAAGAATAGTTAAGCCAAAGTGTCTTGAAATGAATCTATAAGACAAGAAAAATAAAGATGGAGAAAATCAAAGCAAATTGAAAACTAAAGTTCAACCTTTATGGTATACAATCATTCTTAATACATGAAATACCTTACATATTCACCTTGAATACCTAAGTTATAAAGAAGATCGCTATATTTATGGCAAACCAAAAGAAGTAAAAGGAGTATGAACTAAAATCATGAAAAAGTTCATGAACAGAAAGTATGTTAGACCCTATAAAAGAAAGAAATGATTGTTATAATAACATGGATGAGATATTTGAAAAATGTATAAAAACATTTCAAATATAGAATATAAACTAAAAACATGATCACTGTGCTTATGTGATATGTGAACATACAAGCTAGATGACTTGTCTACTTGGCTAACATGATTGTAAATGAAAATAATTGTGTAGGATCTATGAGAATACACAAGTTAAGCTGAAATTGTACAAATAGACTACAAACAAGGCAAGTATCTAAATCTTACTCTTTATTGAGCAAGTATTCTGAGATTATTCATATGTTGATAGGTTCTTTAATTTCTGAACTGTCTTTCCTTATTTATGAATATTACAAGATTGAATCTTTTTATTCCAATCAGCTTCAAAAGATTGGATAATGTATTATCATGTATATTAAATGCAATTCAATATGCATGAGCAGGTTGTAAAGAAGTCTGAGCCATTCCTTCTGGCCAAACACAGATGTAAAATATTTCAATTTCTTTATAATAATTCTTGAAATATTATTGTGCGATGATTTAAGTTATCCAGCTATATTGTTGTAGTTTGGATTCTAAACTGAGAATGAACATACCCTTAAATGGGATATTTTTATTGCACTCTGGGAGTGGTGATGTAGAACATGAAAATTGTTCTGGAAAAGATAGTATTGATCAATACAGGGCATAAAGGGCTGATCACCCTACGTGCTCGTAAGATAAGGCGGTTCATCTGATAATATTTCTGATTGAACCTTTTCAAGAAAAGAAAAATATGTTCATGGTCTTAAAACCTCTCAGTTATTCAATGTTGTTATGATATTCCAGAAATGCGAACGATTCAAGATTTATTGTTTCTGATTTTGATTCATCACAAAAGCATGCTTCAAAGAAAACATTTATTTCTTGTTAAACCTTTAAGAATGCTATTACTTCCTGAGCAATTAAATGCTCATACTTGTTTATTTATAAATGTTTTCAGCTGAGCAGACTTGGGCGGAAGGGTCTGGAAAAGACAATGGAAAAGGAAAAATAGTAGAATAGTTGAAGGTTGATGTAATAGTTAGTTGACATGTTTGTAAATATTAAATTATCATGTAATGAAGATTTAAAAGTCTACGTACCTGGGATTAGTAGCACTTTGATGTAATAACTTTACTAAGTTTTAGTTTATTTTATGTTGAATGTTTGATATCGTGAAGCACTGAATTAAGGTTTCAAGTACCCGAGTTTGGGGGCGTCACAGTAACATTTATTATTTCATAAATTTCAATGAATTATCTCAATATGGAGATTGAAAATATCTCCAACTGACTTTCAAAAATTATCATTTGGAACGGATGGAATATTAAACAATGCGACAACATGACTTTAATAAACTGGTGTACTCTGATAGTTGAATCAACATAATAGCTGTTCACCAAGAAAGAATTATTACTGAAGGATATTTAATGTAATTTCCAGTTGATAAGTTAGAAAGTATTAACTGCAGAAAATCCCGTATTAAATAAAGTAGGGTAAAAAGATCGTGTATGAAGTAAAGAACAAAATAAAACAGGAAATAAATAAGGAGGGTTAAAAATATAAAGTAAAGAATCCACACAGGATAAGCAAGCATCAAGGGCGCAAGGTGCCAATGCAGTTCGCAGGCAATTGACAACAGAATCACGATCCTCCTTAGTTCCTTTCCTCAAAAGCTCGATAAATTTCTGGACATATACATCATTAGGAAGAAGAAGAAGAAAGAATTGAATAAGTAAAAGAAAGCTATTTCTCAGAATCCAAATAGAATTGAAAGAAATAAAGTACCTGCTTGTGTAAGCGGAAGAGAAGTCGGTGATCATTGAGGACGGAAGGAACGTGAAGCCGGAGGAGATGAAGGGAGGAATCAATGTCGCCGAGTTCTAACGACCGTCTGATCTGGCGAATCAATACTCGCGATTGATAAGAAGAAGAGGAAAAAGAAATGGAGATGGAGATGGAGATGGAGACGAATATGATGAGGATGAAGACGGAGACAAAACGGGTGAGGAGTCTTAGATTAAGTTTTTCGGATTTTGCGAATTCAATAATGAGGGCGTCGAGTGTTTCCCAATTCACGAGCAATCAATCCATTCTACTTGATTTTTATTTATTGGCGAGTCTTCGCTTATTCTTCTACTACTACTAATACTATATTGTATTTTGACGACACCTGCACGGGTTATTTTTTGTTTTGAATTCCACCTTACGAGGCTAAAAAGCGCTAAACCAAAGATTAAAGCTGCTTGGAGTTAGAGGTACATATCTAGCCACGCGTCTCTATATCATCACTTACCCCATCTTTCTATCGAGTCGCTCGGGACCAAACATAAATCTTGACAATCAATCCAAGATTAAGAGATTCCTCCTCTCCTTTTCTTTTCTTTTCTCGGTTTTCACTAATCTGTTAACTGTTTTTTTTTTCTTTTGAAGACCCATAATTTTAACATTGAAATTTTATTATATCAAAAAAAAAAAATTTGCGATATCTGATATCAAATGAGCTGAAAGTGTATATATATAGAGGCCGGATCAGGTCCGGACTCCCGGATCTGACCAAAATTTATTTTTTTTATTTTTAGTTGTTTTTAAAAAAAACAAAAAAAAACAATAATAAATTTGACCCGGATTTTAACAACATCCCAACTCTCGGGCGAGATCCGTGTATATATATATATATATATATATATATATATATATATATATATATATAATACTCTTACGTTCTAACATTAGGAATATAATTTGATTTTTAGTTCAAATGATTTATATATTTAACTTCAAATTAACGTGAATTTATTTAATTTTAGTTGATACAATTATTATACTAAGTACAAGATATAACAAAATTATTAATTATAAAATTTATTTCATCCTAAATTTTTATGAGTAATACAAATTTTTTGAAGTTTAATTTATAGTTATTTGCATCTCTAAATTTTAAATTTTAGAAAGAATGGAGAGTAGTTAGAATTTCATTTTTCATATATAAATTATCTTAGTTATAATTATATATCTAAAATAAAAAAGAGATCATGCGTAATGTCATGTGTAAAATTCAACAAAGTATGCATTACTTGGCCCCACCTTGCCCCATTGTGAATTGTGATGATTTGAGACATTAAGTAAATAGGTTTATTGGTGTATGTGTTGTGATCCGTAATGGTTCTGATCTGGGTAAGTTTTTTGAAAGGTTAGACGATAACTAGTGTTGGGCCGTGATATATCGGGTTCGATTTATAGGATGGGATGTAGTTCACATGAGGTTTTGAATCCATGTGAGATTCTATTTTGATAGTTGCGGAAATTGATGGAATCAAGGATTCTTGGTTATATTTGTTTCTAAATTCAGAAAATAAATTTAGAGTTTGAATTAACTTCCTTATTCTTGAAAAATCATATATAATCTCGTTAAGGAATTATAACCCTAATCCAATTCGAGGAACAACTCTGATAAGGAGGTGAGCTTATTATATATATGAAAACTTTCAGACCGATTCTAAAACATGTATGATTTATAATTATTTTTCAAAGACTAAATTATTTGTTTACTATTGTTAAACCTCGTTTCATCTGTAGATTATTCTCACACCGGAAATATTATCCCGATCAAGACACATCGTCAAACTTTTGGTGTGCTTACTGCTTACATGCGGATTGATGACGCTTTTTGGCGATTGAGTAGCTGCGAATCGAATCTTGACGTTAACAAGTAAACAATTATGAATTGTGATGAATCGATGACAATTCCTCAAGCTATGACATACATACATACATACATATATATATATATATATATATATATATATATATATAAAACGGATCTAAAATATCATATTAAATAAAGATAACTCTCTCCAATGACGCACCTTATTAATACCTTATATCGTGGGTGACTACTTATATAACCATAGAAATAAATCACTCTACGATCGTAAACAAATCAGAACTTTAAAAGTTACACAACTATATATATATATATATATATATATATATATATATATATATATATATACCTTCTCTTATGCACAATTAGATAGAAATTATAAGATTGTTATTAATCGTCTTGTTATTTAATGGTTCATAAGATTTTTATCACCGTATCACCCTGCACCTATTTAATTTATAAGTTACAACTCTATTTAAATTTATGGGAATCTTATTTTGCTATGAAATATGCGTGCAAGTAATCTTTAATATTATATATGCTTCAAATTAAAGGCATGCGTTTCATTTGGAACATTCTGATCACGTAAATTAAGGTGGTGATTTACTCCCATGCTTCTTCATAATGAATGCTATATCTCATTAATTAGAGAATTAGAGCATGAGGAGAGATCGAAAGAGAGAGATTATGTATTATGTACGTAGTTCATTCATACATAAAGCACAATTCAAGTTCTTGCTTGTACAGAGTACTCAAACATGCAAATTTAAATTTTATTCCAGAACTATATATATGATTTTTCAATATCCCCATATATATATATATATATATATATATATATATATATATATATATATATATATATGTATCATGTATGTATATTTGAAACTTTGCTTCTCAATCTCTAGTAACATATAACATCAGAGGATCTCTTAGCTTTGTGATCTTTGTTCACGCAGCTTCTTTTCATCTGATAGCAATTTTGCGAATCTGCAAAATGTTACATGCATGTTATATAACTGCATCATGATATTTAATATAGGAGAAACATATAAGTTAAATTCAACACTGTTCATCCTCTTATAAATGTAGTTATATTACTATTTTATTTTATTTTAATATAAAGCTTTTTTTATTTTTTTTCTATTTAGTCCCCTCTAATTAAATTTCATGAAGTTCCTATTTATTTAATCTAATTACACACACTTAGTAATTATAATATTACGTACCTAGTGAGAGCTTGCGCATTTGTTTCTCCATTTTCAATTGGGTCGTGTATTCCATTGTCAATGTTCATCCTCGAAAGTGGCCCCATCAACAGACGTTCACCAATCTCCACCAAGTCCTCCATATTCTTCCTTGTTGCATTATCCGTGGATGATGTGTTCCCTTTTAACGTGTCATCCTAGTAGAAGTTAATTATGTACACAATTAGTTAACAAAAATTATATTAATTAATTTCTACAAAATAATTGTATACAACACTTAATTAGGTGTAATAAAATAAATAGCCCAAGTGTAGTACTATATATATATACCTGGATGCGTATATAGTTGTCTTGACGGTCGATGGATCTGAAAATTAAGGTCATGTGAAGGTCAATCATGTCTCCGCCGGCATAGGTAAATGCATCTACCAGAGGAGAATTCCCGTTGCTATAAAGCCAACCAAGAACTCCCCACTTTGCTGCCATTTTGGCGTTGTATTTTCTTTCTGCTTTTGATGTTCCGGTTCCCAATGAAAGCACCAAGTACTTACGGTATTGTAATGCGTCTGCTGGAATCAGATCCGGGCTTTCGTGGAATACCATTCCTGTTGGCTTCATTGCTAGCAGTGCCTGAAATGATTGTCTGCTAAATTCCTAGCTAGCTTTAATTGAAAATAAAATCAAACTAATACACATCTGTTGCATATATGTTCTATATACAAAATTGAATTAATATATTTATTTATTTAAATTATTTGAGGCTCATGCAGTTCCAACTCCAAGACTTGGACTTGATCAGTTGCCGATCATATTGAGTTTGATCGAATGTCTTACAGGGTTATTTGCAGCTACACCTCCATCAACAAGGTTGAATTCTCTATCATTTCCTTCCGAATCTTTTGTTTTGAAAAAATAAGCAGGAAAATAAGTTGGAGCCGAGGCACTGCTGATACATATATCAGATAATAATGCATTCATAGATTCATCTGCCGCTGTCTGCATGCGCCATTTCAAAATAAATATATAATCCGTTCATTAATTAGTCAAATTAATTATATATATATATATATATAGTTCTAATAATATATATGCAAACAAATCGATGACTGATTTACTCGATGTTAGTGATGCAAGACAAGTATGAATGAACAGCTATATAGGTACCTCAGAGGTTGAAAAAACAGAAGGTTGAAGTAAATTGATGTCAAATGTGGGAATAACAACTCGGGTTACTGTGTCCAGCAGCCTTCGAGTTCCTAGTACATTGCGAATTATATTCCTTTTATACTTGCCATCGTACTTTGGCCCCACCATAGATTTAAGCATTCTTATTATTGCATACCTACTGTAACTCACCATGCATATATATGCATGTCAATTAAACCAATTAAGAGGTTATAATGAATAAAGTATACACAACTAAGAATATAACCAACTAATTAACTAATATACATATGTATCATCAGTTAGCTAGTATTTACTTATGTTGACGAAATATTTTAGGGCCATGCTTGAGATAGAATGGAACAACTTCTTTTGCCTGGAAAAGAGGACGGTTGTGCTCATCTGGAGCTGCTAACATGGCTGTTATCAGACCTCCAGTGCTAGTCCCTGCTATGACGTCGAAATAATCTGCAAGTCGAGCATTTTCGCCATCCAATTCCTGAATTACACAAATTAGTTAGCTTAGTAACTAAAAATAATATTTTCTTTTGAAAGGCAATTTTGGGGCTAGAGGCAAAAAAAAGGACAATTGTGCGCACATGCATGCATGCATGTTGTGAAGGGGTAGAGAGAGAGAGAGAGATCATGAAGATATATATACTTGTAATTTGGATTCAAGAAAGCTTAATATGGTGCCTTGAATAATGCCTCTAATGCCTCCTCCATCCATGCATAGGACAGTAATTCTCTCTCCAAAAGTACCTGAGGATTTGTTTCGATCACTTGGAGAAGATTTCACCATGTTTGTTCAACCACTAGTAATTAATAATGTACTAGAGTAGCTTGTAATTAAGCTAGCTAGAACTCAGTCTTCCTCTTCCGACTTTCTAGCTAATATATATATATATATATATATATATATATATATATATGGGTAGAATGAATGATTTTTGAACGTAGTCCAAACGTATCTCTATCTATATATAGCTAATTAAAGAAATAGTACTGTACAGGTAAAAGACTCTTAACTACGCAAGTGTTGGATAAATATTAATTGGTGCTGCGGCCTAATTATTTGTTGAGCATGCATGTCATGAAGTGCATTCTAGCCAACTTCTGGTAACTCAAAAATCAGAATCTTTTTTTAAAAAATAAAATAAATTAACGAGGTAGTTTGGAAAAATTATTTATCATCTAAGAATGCGTTCTTCTTAGAGGAATATAGTTTGGGGTTAAGTCATTAGTCTTTTATTCCTTTGGAACCCAATATAATGAGTTTTCTTTGGCATTTTAAATTTTTTTTAGATAAATATTTTGAGTTTTTTCGCATATTAAAAGTTTGTCATGGATACATTTGTATGATTCTTTTTCATACCAATTAAGTTCAAAATTAAATTTTGTTATTCAGTATATGGCAAAACTTGCTATAAATATTAAACATAATAAAAAGAACACGAAAATCAAACTGAGACTCTAATTTCTTGAGAAAAGAAGTGTCATATTGAATTGACACACTGTTTTTACCTTAATCTCCTCGATCTCCTTCTGATCCCATGCTTATGATCATAATAATGTTTGTATATTTGTGCATGGTTATATTAATTAATTAATTCTAGACTGTTCGTTTCAAAAGATTATTTTGTTCCATAATATCCCTTCTCACATTAACGTTAGATCAAGTGTATTGTGATGATCGTGTTGCGGTGATATTTCACATGAATTTTATATTGGATAAATTTAAGAGTGTAGATGGATTAATAAGTATGGTGAAGTCTCAACTTAATAAGTTACTATTTTTTAGGTAAAGAGGTGATACAACATACTTATTGGACCCGCTACACGTCCAATGAAAATAATAATATAATTTTACTTTAAATGAATATCGAGATAAAGATATAAAAGGATGATTAGAATTAATTATCATTAGAAAGGCGAGATCATAAATGATTTTCTTTATTTGCCAAAGGCCAAAACAAAATTTATCTTTACATCATGATACGTCTATACAATGACGAAATTCGTATCAAGTTGGCAGTAAAACAGATTAATACGGTACCTCCTCTTTTCCTCACCTCATATATATATATATATATATATATATATATATATATATATATATATAACAAGTCATTTAAAAGATTTTATTCAATAATTTTATAATTTTATCTAATTATTTTGGTTGGTCATGAGTTAAAAATTCAAAACTCTATTTTTTTGATATAATGTATAAAATTTTCGCACACTGTAATATATATATATATATATATATATATATATATATATATATATATATATACACACACACACACACACATGTATGCATGAGTTGTGGTCAATGTATAAACTTGAAATATACAATTATCTTCAACTATTAAATCCATGAAGAATATAAATATACTCATAAAAAATTATCAAATATTTATGAAAAAAAATGATATAAATTAGTCTGCGTATCAAACTTGTATAGTTTTAAGTATGTTTTTGGATTACCTATATATGTAATGTAGTATTTTCTGCTTGTAGTTCATTCCGTTTATGTGGTGCTTAATTACGTATGCTACTATATATAATGATAATAAAATGTCTAATCCATTAAACCGATGATCCACTAATGCATGCGAAGAATAAATTTCAAAGACGGGTTAAATAAGAAACTGTATAACGTGATCTGGATTGGGATGGGTAAGAGTGTAAACGAGTCGAATTGAAATAAAATTCAATTTGAAATGATAAATTCGTACTTAAATTTGAATTGTATTTGAAAAATTATACTCAAATTCGACTCGACTCGACTCAAATATTTCGGATATTTATTCAAACTACTCGTGAGCTTCAAATTCAAGTTTGAATTCGAGCATCCACATAATAACTAGTTTTATAATAAATATAATTATAAATTAAATTTGTTATTTTACTTAGAAATGAGAAAATATATTTACTATTACACTTTACAAATATAAAATCACAATTAAAATTAAAAACAAAACAAAACAATAATTAATTATCCTAATTTGATTTAAATTTGTATATATTATAAGAGAATATATCGAACATCTAATCGAATCTGTATCAACCGAGTATGTATCAAATCACAATTAAAAATTCGAGTAGTTTGAATATTAAACGAGTCGAGTATAACCTTGCTCAGAATCTACTCATATTTTTATTTGAACTATTTTTAATGCTTAGATTTGGATCATATTATTAACGAATCTAAATATCGCTCGTATTTTTTCGAGTCCCTGAATCGAGCCCGAATAATTTAGCTCGTTTACAGCCTTAGATGAAAATTGTTGCATAACCAAATACTCCTTTAATTTGTTCCATAAAAACAGGTTTCTTATTTATAAATTTGTGAATATTAAAAATATATATATTTGTTCTATATATAATCTTAAAAATAATAATCGTTAATTTAATAGTGTGGTGTGCTAATAAAATTATCTCAAAAAATTATGATAAAATTGAGAATATTTCATATTTTTATATTTATATTTTTGAAAAGGTTATATTTAATTAACATGGATCAGATGCCAAACACATCAACAAGAAAAGAGGGAGGAGATTGACCCCAAACCTCCTTAATCGAAGCTTAGAATCATTTTGCATATATAAGAAGCGTCGCTTACACTGGATCATTGATCTTCTCACAAACACAAAATGACAACTATCAATGTCTATGACAAGAGATTTACAATCTTCCACTATTAAACCAAAATAAGATAAATCATCATGGGAACATTTAATCGCTTGGATCACTAATTGCGTGATTCCAAAATCACGTTGTTGAGTCTCAGGGTCTTCAACTAGCTTAACGCCTCACGAACACCAATTGCTTAAGCAGTCGTAGCATCCAACGGACCAACAACTATACCATTCTTGGTTGCCAACATGGACCTTCCAGCATTTCTTACCACATGTACTGTCATAACCAATACGTCTAGCGTGACCTAAAAGAACTGTATCAACATTACATTTATATGTACCTATAGATGACTTCTTTCAAATCGAATTAATATCAGCAACCCGTGCTTCAGTGCTTCACTGTGACTAATTAATAATATATAACTTGAGACGTTGCTCTACTACTCATCAATGAAGATACCATATAAACTACTTGTCATTCCTCAACTCTGCGCGCGATGACGTAAAATCAGATCATTCCTAATCGTCATTGTCTTGAACAAACTTACTTTTATTCATTGTATATATTGTGATCAAAAGATCGAAGTAGCTGGTAATATTTAGGCTATAATCCAACCAAATTTAGCTTCCTAAAGTAGATAGATATAATTAAATGGCAGTACGTAAAATTGTGATTAATGGTTTATTTGAGATAATATTGTACTTCTTCCGTCTTTTAATATAAGATTTTTTAGAGTTGTGCACAATTACTATTAAGGAAATGATTGTATAGCATTACATATAATATTAAATGTCTATATTGTCCTTATATTGAAAAAAGAGATTATTATTTATTAGACAAAAATAATGAGAGAACCAAAGTTATATTTAATATTTGAAGTAATATTGAAAACTAAGCAATCAATACTTACTTGGAATTCTAAAACGTCATATATTAAAGGATATAAAAATTTGTTTAAAATATTTTATATTAAGGGACTGAGAGAGTAAGTTGTAAGGTGGTGACATGTCTTATAATTAATTATGTCCGTATGGGTACTGTTTGTTTAATGGAATTAATTAATTTATCATGATACATTATATATGGATATATTATAATTTTAGAGAGAGCATAAGAAGATTATATAAGAAGTGAGATTTTCTATTATTCTTCAAGTACAACCAATACATGGATAGTGAGCCTCAATTTATAGGCTACACAAGTACATGACTTAAATAGGGAAAATGAATAGCTCATCAATATATGTAGGTTATGTAAGTTATAGAAAATGAATGGACATTCATATTATAACTATTTATAACTCCCCCTTGGATGTCCATTACTGAAGAATATGCCTCGTTAAAACCTTACTAGGAAAAACCCTGTGGGATAAAAACCTAGTGAAGGAAAAAGAGTACATAATTCTTCAAAAACTTATGAGATATTACTTTATGAAAAAAAAAAATTAATTACTCCCCCTCATGATTATATCATTTGAGATCTCTGAGTCGACGTAATCCAACGTTGTGGACTAGCTTCTCAAATGTAGAAGTAGGAAGTGCCTTTGTTAATAAATCTGCCAAATTTTCACTTGAACGGATTTGCTGAACATTTATATCACCATTCTTCTGAAGATCATGAGTGAAAAAAAACTTTGGTGAAATATGTTTTGTTCTATCACCTTTGATATATCCTTCCTTGAGTTGACAATGATAATGCTTTATTATCCTCATATAAGACCGTCGGTGTTTTTCTCCCGAAGATAAACCGCAAGCTCCTCGTATGTGTTGAATTACGGACCTTAACCATACACATTCACGACTAGCCTCATGTATTGCCAAAATTTCAGCATGGTTAGAAGATGTAGCTACTATAGTTTGCTTCATCGAACACCAAGAAATGGCGGTTCCACTTCAAGTGAATACATATCCGACTTGCGATCGAGCATTATGAGGATCGGATAGGTACCTGCATCATAAAACCAATCAAATCTGTTTTGGGTTGGTTAGGAAAATACAAACCCATATCCTTTGTACCTTGTAGGTAACAAGTATATATTTAATTCCATTCCAATGCCTTGGGTTGAATGAGAGCTATATCTTGCTAATAAGTTGACGAGAGAATGATATATCGAATTAGGTGTATGGCTAGCAAGATACATTAGTGCTCCAATTGCACTCAAGTATGGTACTTCAGGACCAAGAATCTCCTCATCATTTTCTCGAGGTCGAAAATGGTCTTTATTTACATCAAGTGACCTCACAACCATTGGGGTGCTCAGCGGATGTGCTTTTTCCATATAAAACCGTTTTAGCACCTTCTATATATAAGATGTTTGATGCACAAGAATCACGATCCTTTAAATGCTCTATATGTAACCCAAGACAAAATTTTGTTTTTCCAAGATCTTTCATTTCAAATTCTCTTTTCAAGTACTCTACTACCATTGAAATCTCTTCAGGAGTTCCAATGATATTTAGATCATCAACATATACTGCAATAATAACAAACTCAAATCTAGATCTCTTTATAAAAATGCATGGGCTAATATGATCATTCTTATATCCCTCCTTTAACAAATATTCACTAAAACGGTTATACCACATGCGATCGGATTGTTTTAATCCATATAGAGATCTATTTAATTTGATCGAGTACTGTTCTCGAGAACTGGATTTACATGTTTCTGGCAATTTAAATCCTTCCGGAGTTTCATATAAATTTCATTATCAAGTGGGCCA
Organism: Panax quinquefolius; assembly: GCA_020205615.1. NCBI lineage: Eukaryota > Viridiplantae > Streptophyta > Magnoliopsida > Apiales > Araliaceae > Panax > Panax quinquefolius. The sequence continues at coordinate 18,914,019 of CM035172.1, read as the reverse complement.
TACAAGTATCTTTAACGACATCCATTAGAGCGAAATGAAGTCCTTCTTTTATTACGGACCGATTAGGAATCGAAAAGTAGTCACATCCATCACGGGAGAGTATGTCTCTTCATAATCAATCTGGGTCTTTATGAAAATCCTTGCCTAACTAGTCGTGCTTTATGTCGCATAATTTCACCCTTTTCATTTAGTTTTCAGAACAAAAACCCATTTGTACCCCATTGGTTTTACACCATCGGTGTATGGGACTCTTTTGGTCCATAAACATTTCTCTTTTCAAGAGATTTCAATTACGCCTCAATTCGTCTTTCCATTTTGGCCAATCAATTCTATCATGCATTCCTCAATAGACCTTGGTTCAAGATCCTCGTCATCTTTTATAACATCTAGCGCTATATTGTATGAAAAACATTATCGACGTCCAATTTCATTTCGGTTCATGACACCCCCAAAATTAGTATACATCACCCATCTTGGGTAGTCGGATACGTAGTACGAAATTTAAATACAACTTACTAATATAAGCTGCTGTGGTATACAATCGACATAAATCGTGAGTTTGAATACAAATATTGTCTACTAGAGATCATACAAACTCAAAAGGAGTCCTCATTACAATTATTATCACCTTTATTTCACCGAGAATAGTGAGGACTACTAATCTTATCCTCCGGACCATTACTCCGCTCCCAGACTCGTCTCATTATATTCTCATTTCACGAAGAGAAAGTGAAAGAAAGGGTGAGCTCAACTAGCTTCGATGAAAATATTATGACTAAGATAATGCGAAATAAATTATCATTAGTCTTCAACGATCATTAAGCGATAAAATACAATAGAAATCAAGTTTAACTACGGTGAACATGCAATCCATTAAAAGAGTCAGTAGAGAATAAAATCTACTATCTTTTATGATTTAAAAGGTTTTCATCATCATTATATATTTGAGACTCGACTTTTAATAAATATTCCACATCATCGAATCACCCTTACGCTACTACTGACGAGGATATTCTTTAGTATCGCGACCACAATTATTCATACACTACGGCCGAGAATAGTTGTGTATTCATTAATGGTCATGATCATGCCAACAACTGCTCATCAATGCACTACGGGTCACAACCACAAATTATCCATGCACTACAGGCCGAGGATATTCGTGTATTCATCAATGGTCGTGATCATGCCAACAAGCGTCCCATCAATGCACTACGGGCCAATGAGGACTTTTACCACATCATTTGTAACATTACTGATTCATGATTACATCGAATAATCTCTCGGTCATAATCATACCAAGTCCATCCATGCACTACAGACCACAAATGACTTTCAACATAATATAAACATGAGGATGAACACAATGATATAAGAATTGATAAAACAAGTTCAAGAATTACTTTATCCGAGAATTATTAACGTCCCAAATTGTCAACAAGATCTTGTTTTGTAGAGTAAAATTCAAGAATGATCGGAAGAATATTTCCATGAAAAGATCTTTGGATGAAACGCAAATATCATGGATATTCTACTAATTTCATGGAGTATAAAGTCAAAGTTTTAACTTAACTGGTATAATAAAGAATGGAATAACAAAAGAAATCACCATGCAATGCGATGAATCAAGACAGGCGAGTTATTCAAATGAATAATAAATAACGGAACGAGTCGGGTGAAATTCACATAAGCGGTGATGTTCCAATGAATAATAAAGATGGAACCCGGTCCTGGTGTAAAACATGACGATAGGATATTCCAATGTAATGATAAAAAGCGGAACCCGGTCCCAGTGTAAACACACGACGAGGATGTTCCAACGAGATAATAAAGATTTTAACCGTGTCCGTGTAAAACACACGAGCAGGATGTTCCAAATGAATAATAATAAAGCAGAATAATAGAAGAATGTCACCAAGTATAGGGTAAACCACGTATACAAAGTTATTCCAATGAATAATAAAGAATGGAACAACGAGAAGGAAATCACCAAGTATAGAAGTCCGCGTATCACAAAGTTATTCAACGAGAATAATAAAGGATGGAATGATGAAGTTATTCTCTTCATGAATACTGAAAAGAATAACACCCCTTACAGGTACAACAAATAATATTCCTTACCTTAGAAGAAGCTGAATATTGAAAAAGTGAAGTAGCGAGAATACTTTTCTTCTTTATATATAGTTTCTCTCTAGAGTTTCGATTGAATTAAGTAAGAAATAATGAAGGAATGAGCTTTATTTATAGAAAAAGCGAGGGTGGCTCTTGAGTGCTAACGAAGAATCAAAAATGACTCTTGGTAATATTGAAGAGACAACTACTATTTCTGAAGGGGTAATTAACCCTTGGAACAATCAAGAAAGCGATTAACTCTTGGTAATATTGAAGGACAAGTCTTATTGCGAAGGGTAATTACTATTGACGAAGGTAATTACTTATTGACGAAGGTAATTACTATTGAAGAAGGTAATTACTATCGATTTAAGGTAAATACTATTGATGAAGGTAAATACTATTGACGAAGGTAATTACTATTCACAAAGGTAATTACTTATTCACAAAGGTAAATACTATCGATGAAAGGTAAATACTATTGACGAAGATAATTACTATTCACAAAGGTAATTACTATTCACAAAGGTAAATACTATTGACGAAGGTAAATACTATTGACGTAAGGTAATTACTATTCACAAAGGTAATTACTATTCACAAAGGTAAATACTATTGACGAAGAGACTCTTAGATGATGACATATGGGCCCCCATAAAATAATCAAACTTACCACAAACGTCTCATATATGATTCTCTTTATATACATCAAGGATTGAATAAATATTACCACAAATCATTTTATTTTTAATCAACACATTTTAATCTTTCAACAATTATTAATCATTTATAACTTGTCGTCTCAATTAATAATATAACATATTATCTGATGATAATCTTGTGACAATAATTGAATCAATAATATAAGAGATATGATCACATTAATTCTGTAGCAATAATTGAGTATAAATAAGTGACTTCTCACGTAAGCATCAATAATCAATACCGTGTGCTACTATGCAACCACGCGTATTACTGTACTTTTACCACCGGGTAGTTCAACAGTTTAAACGGTAACACCTCGTAGTTATTTTTATAGAAAGATAATTTTGTCGTTTTACTAACTACGACAATACTTCCGTTAATGGGGTCCACCATAATGATTGGTAAAATCGTCTGAATATTCCCCAGACAAAAGAATATTCCCACCAAACGAATATTTTATAAAAACTTGCTTACTTTGCAAAATTTATAAATATTACCCACAACTATAACATTATATCAAATTTATTCCATAATATTCAAAAATAATATTTATAGAAAATTCATCTTTATTTATAAAAAGCGGGGTCTTCTGGGTTCCATATTTTTACGGACATGACATAATTTATCGAGATCTCTTCATTTTCAATGATTTCAAAATACTGATTGTCTTTTGGGCTGTAATATTAGTCATGTCTAGAGGTTTTTCTGTAGACTCTTCTGGAGTTCCCATTTCCTCATCATGACCATCTTGAATCTTTGTTCCTTTTCTCATACGAGGATTCTTATCTTTGGAACCGACTGGTCTACCACGCTTCAAGCGTGCTTTGGGTTCATTGGCAACAAGAGGTTGTCCTGCTGGGACATCAATTTTATTTGGAGCATTAACAGCTGGTATATGTGACTTTGTTACACTCTTTGGGTCAGAAAATGCGTCTGGCAATTGATTTGCTAAACTTTGTAAATGAATTATCTTCTGAACTTCTAGTTCACATTGTTTTGTACGAGGATCAAAATGAGACAATGATAATTCATTCCAAACTTATCTCTTTTTTTCTAGTTTGCCTATTTTCTCCCCCTAATGTTGGGAAGACTGATTCATCAAAATGACAATCAGCGAATCTAGCTGTAAATAAATCCCCTGTTGATGGTTCTAAATATTTAATTATAGATGGGGATTCATATCCAACATATATTCCTAACCTCCTTTGAGGTCCCATCTTAGTACGTTGTGGTGGAGGAATTGGAACATATACAAAGACAACCAAAAATTCTTAGATGAGAAATATTTGGTTCTGACCAAAACCAATTGTAAAGGGAGAGTACTTATGATAACTTGTTGATGCGATGCGAATTAGTGTTGCCGCATGTAAAAATAGCATGACCCCAGTAGAAATTGGAAGTTTTGATCTCATCAATAATGGTCTTGCAATCAATTGAAGACGCTTTTAATCAATGATTCTATGAGGCCATTTTGTGTGTGAACATACGTTCTGGGATGTTCAACACTTATCCCAATAGACATACAATAATCATTGAATGTTTGGGAAGTAAATTCACCAACATTGTCAATCTGAATTTTCTTGATGGGATAATCTGGAAAATGTGCTCAATAATCGATTAATTGAGCAAAGTAACCTCATGAACGCCTTGAGTTACGAGTTGATAATAGAGATACATGTGACCACCTTGTTGATGCATCAATTAAAACTATAAAATATCTAAAAGGTCCACATGGTGGATGAATTGGTCCACATATATCACCTTGTATTCGTTCCAGAAAAGTAAAGGGATTCAAATTCACTATCTTAGCCGGTGATGGTAGAAACAATTAACTTGCCTTGAAAACAAGCAAAGACATGGAAATCATTCGATTGAAGAATCATTGGTTCTCCAATGGATGTCCACATGAATTCTCAATTATTCTTCGTGATCATTATCGATCCAGGATGTCCTAACTGCTCATGCCAAACAACAAAGTTATTGTGATTCATTAGCTTTTTACTAACAACCATATTTGTTTCAATTGTTCTAATTCTCGTGTAAGTACAAACCAGAGGGAAAAAGTCGTAATTTTTCTAATACATTTTATTACAGAGATTATACTCGTAATGTGAAGATACTCAATTTTTCCTTCACATGTTGTCTCGATATGATACCCATTTCTAGGATATCCTTAAAACTCAATAAATTTCTTTGAAACACAGGAGAGTATAATGCTTCATCAATTTTAAATTTTGTTCCTCCAGCAAGAAAATGTTAGCTCTTCCTAGCCTTCTATCAATTTTGCACTACCCGATATCGCATCTAACATTGGCCTTTTGCATTATGAAAGAAGAAAAAATATTTCTTATTACGTAATATAGTAATGCGTAGTATTTGTCTGCGAGACATATATCTCCGTCATTCATTGCAAATCGAATCAAGAGAGTATCTATGTTATTTAATAAAAATAAGAAATACATAATTAGATTAATAAAATATCCCATATATAACGAATCATAAGGAAACAGTTAAACATGATAAAAAATATAATAATTAGAATTTTATTAATGCTTAAAATAAAGTCCAATAACATCAAAGCATCATTTAAAATTTTATATTTGGACACTCTCATCACCAAACAAGAAGTCAATTTTTCTTGAGTTTGAGAAAAAATCATTAACATCTAGATGAGTGGTATCCACACAACCATAATTAAAATCATCATTTCCAGAATCAAGATTTGTTTCATCTTTTCCATCCTCACTAGCAAAATTTGTCTCTATCTTCTTCTCTTTATCTTTTAATGATTGTTGATAGAGCTCAACAAGATGTTTTGGTGTCGACGGTGCACGAGACCAATGGCCTTTACCTCCACAACGATAACACAAATTCTCCATGGTATTTTTATCTTTATCACCTTTTCGCGTTTTCCATCCTTATATTCCGTTTTGGTGGGTATATGTGTTTGAGAAATGACCACCACGATGATTATTTCGACCACGTCCACGTCCACGTCCATAACCACGTCCACGACTACTGGCGTGACCTGCATTTTCCATTATATGTTACGGCATTCACTGCGAGAATGGAGCGATCCATTGGACGGGCCTCATGATTTTTCATCAATAGTTCATTGTTTTGCTTTCGACCACAAGGAGGCATGAAATCGATTCGTAGTATTTCTTAAAGCCCTTTTCACGATATTGCTTGCTGCGAGGAGCATATTAGATGCGTGAAAGGTGGAGAATGTTTTTCTAACATATACTGCATCGGTGATCTTTTCTCCACATAATTGTAATTTAGAACCGATTCTAAACATAGGTGAGTTATAATCACTTACGATTTAAAATCTTGTAATCTTAGATACATCCAATCATAACGAGCTTTAGGAAGTATTACAGGTTTTACGGTGGTCGTATCTTTCCTTTAGATTGTTCGAAAGGATAAGTGGATCTTTAACGATCAAATATTCAATTTTAAGTCCTCATGGAGGTGATGACGAAGAAATATCATCGCTTTGGCCTTATCTTGACTAGATGTTTTGTTTCCTTCTTTGATAGTATCACCAAGACCTTTTGCATCTAGATGAATTTCAGCATCTAAAACCCATGATAAATAATTCTTTCGAGTAATGTCAAGAGCCACAAATTCGAGTTTAGCAAGATTTTTCATTGTAACTTCATACAAAAATATCAAAATTATTAGAAATTTAATTTATTATAACTATCCACATGTGCGTGTTATAAAATTATATAAGCATACTATATATTTTTATTTAATGGAAGCATCTGGGGCTTACTAACGTGAACATGCATGGGGATGGGGATATGGTAGACATGCATTTGAAATCAATTTGCATGTGATAATCTATATACATGGACAACTCTATATATATATATATATATATATATATATATATATATATATATTTATTAACAAAACTAAAGTTTATATTGTTATCGAGTCAAAAGCAAAGTAAATAGGAATACACTTTCAAAAAACTTTTATCTCCATAATTATAAAAACATACTGCAACCCGATGCATGGATCTGCATAGTGAATCGATATATGGATTCTCCCACGTGTATAAAATGATTTTTGTTAGTCAAGATTTGAATGATACTATGTATTATCCTAAATGTTATTAAAGTTTAATTATTTTAATTTTATACTTAAGTTACTCAAATTCATTAACAATTATATATATGTATGTATATGCAGATGTCACGAGATGTTGTTTATATATATATAGATGATAAACCGATAAGTAATGGACAAAATGATGATAAGTAAAAAGGCTACTGCTTACAATTACGTGCAAAATGATGATGATGATGATGATATATATATATATATATATATATATATATATATATATATATATATATATATATATCCTTCCTTCAAACAAATATATCTTCAAAACAAAATTGAAGAATCGATAAATCTTTGATAACGTATTATAATTTTAGAGAAGCGTAAGAAGATTATATAAGAAGTGAGATTTTACATTATTCTTTAAGTCAACCAATACGTGGATGGATAGTGGCGCCAATTTATAAATTCTGCAAATACAATGAAACTTAAATAGAGAGAATGAATAGTTCATCAATGTATGTAGGTTATGTAAGTTATAGAAAATGAATGGACATCCATATTATAACTATTTATAACAGGATAAAGTTATTTCATCTTGGGTTACATATAATCTAAGGAGTTGAGTAAGTCCTAAAACAAACACAAACTCACAGGCCGGTATGATCTAAAAAATAAAATAGTATAATCCAAGTCCCTTATTAGGACAGGGAATATATATCAACTGGGAACTGATATTTTGTAAACAAATTAAAACCCTAAGAACACATTGAGAGAAAACTCTGTATATTCATTCATTCAGAAAAATATAATTACAGGAATTGAAGATTACATTAGCTATTAATAAGATCAATTGAAGTTGCAACCAAATCAAAATGACAAATGAAGAAATTAGGTGGATAGATAGATAGATAGATAGATAGATAGATAGATAGATAATGTTAATTATCTAATTTCATATTCTATGTATATGAGATAATTAATTAATGTCTTAAATATGTCTCTGACGACATTGCATTGATAGGTAGAATAGAACAATAATTAATGTTTATGGTGACAGGAAGGATAGTGGAAGATCGATGATATAGGATAGGAGTCAAGATAAACCCAAAGTAACAGCGAGCAGTCGTTTTCTTAGCTCTCCTCCGTATAGTTGTGATGGAGATCCAATGCTGTGAAGAGTCCCGTTGATGTTGGCCCAAGATCAACGGTGTCGGCCCCCCTGGCCTACCAGAATTGGAAGCTGTTTATTCCATATGATTGATTGGGAGCGGGGAGTGGATCATGAACCCAACCAAACCGATAGTTATTCACTCAAGCCAGACCAGACCGATAGAGACTATTGATCGACCCCCTTTTTCCCGTTGTAAAATTTTACTGGGGATCAGGGGAGGATCCTAAACAATTGGAGTACTTAATTAATGAAATATATATATACCAATAATAATAGGCAGGCAAGCAGGCAACAGAAGGAATTGAAGTTTGTACAAGGGCGCCAACAACCAACCTCGCCCAATATATAGTAGTATAGTTGGTGGGGACTGGGGACTAACTGACTGCAGTGGCCAGTGGAGACTGGAGAAGAGATGGGGTTGGATTGGATCACCCTCGAATTGCGTAACAATCTATATAACTTTGGTTTATGTGAAAGAATATCCAATCTCACATTAAATACTGTATAAATTACTAGCACTCAATATGTCTTTTTCTACTACGACACTAGTTTTCTTTATGCTTTATTTGTTATTAATCCAAAATGACCCTCATGCTTTCAGTTTACTCAATGTCAAGTGTGTTATACTTTTCCTAGACAGAGTCTTATCCACTGCTAGTTGACATGGATGGGATGGCAACCGTAGGATTTCACATTTCAATTTCTTGATCCTCCCCCTCCCCCAATTATCAATTAATTAATAGTGATATATGAATCTCAATCAATTACACATGCATGCATGGAGTGGAGTTATGCTTTTTTTGAAATGGAAGGAGTATATATATAGTTTAACGTACGTTTCAATGGCCAAACTGTAATTAAAAGAGCTAGGCTCTACATATATAATACTCCATACTACTAATTGGGGGATATTAATTACGGGTTAGGAGTTAGTAATTTAATTAGTGAACAAACCTAGCTACCTACCTACCTCAACAAGCTAGTAAATCTGATTTACCCACAACAATCACCACCTCTAACAAATTAAGACATGCCAACGAATAACAAATTATGTTGATCTTGGTGGAGCTGTGAGCAGCTGCCATCAAATTATGTAAACGGGCAAACCGGAAGGGAAGGTAGTAATTTCGGGTAATGGGCACTTGCAAATGCCCCACCGCCCCTCGACCTACTTACTGCTCTGCTCTGCCTCCGTAGTTATACTGCTCCTCCCTCCTACCCTACCTTATGCCTTATGGATCAATGCTAAGCCATTCTCTTGGAATAAAAACACTGAATTCAAAAAATAGTTTTTACTCGCACAAATAATAAACACACATTGGAAATTGTCTTTGCACATTTTCAAATAAACAAATAATTTCTAACGCTACTCATTATTATGCTTGATGCATGGGGATCCCGCCAAACCTGTTGCCTGCCTTGCTCGTGAAATTATTCACACTATTAAATGTATACTCCATAACTCTAATATGTTTAGAAAAAATGTTTTTCTTCTAGTTATAGTCATATGTTTATTGCAAATCTGGTATAGCATTATTATCATAGGCCACTGTGTCCTATTATGCTCATGGTATACTTTGTTTGGATAGGTGGTTAACATAAATTAATTTTGGTCAATTGATTAATACAATGTCGATACGCAGACCAAGATGTGATCTCTTTTTATTTGCAAGTACTGTAATGATTAATTGACCAACTTATTATAAAATTAATTTTATAGTAACCGAATCCCTAATTCAGGATATAACCATGTATTTTGTCCATTTGATTCCTTTAATACATATTTAATTTAGCAATAAAAAAAATTGTGCTTACTATCAGTTCTGCACAAAACGGACTTGGAACGTTATTTATGTGATCATAACTGAACACGATTCTGCCTTTTATTGTACTTCCTCCGTCTCATGATAAAAGTCGTTATTACTATTTTGGGTAATCCCATGTTAAATATCTATTTTTCTTTAATAACTAAATTTTTACACACTCTATTTTTCTATTATACCCGTAGCATTAAATATCTCATACTTTTCTTATTTTAATTCTTTCTTCATATTTAATGAAATTATTATAAATAATTTTGTCATTTCCATCGTTTCTTAATATAATACATGTGTGCCAAAACTTTTATTGAGTAACATATACTTATCCAATGGATACGTGTTGACATGTTGTACGGACATCTTAATTTGAACCACCAAAGCGACTGAGTCCTTAACCGGGTATAACCGGTTATAAACAACTTCAGTGGGTACGTGCCTTTTGCTGATTGGCCAGGCTACGGGCTAAAATTGTCTAACAAAACCACAGATCTGCATGTAACGGTGCCGTCAAAAATATTGTTACGGATGGAAAAAGTTCCCGTTACTCTTTGACGGAGTTAGGACCACAACAACATAGCCAATAAGAACCAATTCGAACCGTTCGACGGAATCACTGCCAATAGCGCGTCGTCATCATCTTCTTCCATAATCTCTCTCTAAAACTAAAACTAACAGAAATAGAAAAAGTGAATAAGAAGATATTCTCAGTCTGCTTCTGCTGCAGAATTATCGTGCGCGTTACCCTAGGATAGAAGAAAATTTTAACAGATGCTGTTGAGGATTTTATTTGAGTGAGAGATGGTGTAGAGAGAAAATGACAAAATTGAAAAGAGAGAGATGGGAAGGTATTTAGGAAATTGAAGAGATTGCAGTTGTGGACGTAGCACAGGTTGGTGTGAGGACGAGAACTCGAGCTCTGGCCATGGCGCCGGCGGAGAGCTCGGGCCCGTCGAAGAGAAGAAAGGTAGGTGGTGGAGAATTGGAGATGTTTCAGCTCAAAAATCGACGTCAATTGTTGGAGAATTCAGGAAATTCAACAGCTTCAAATGATCAGTACTCAAGTCCTAGCTCAGATCATGTTCTGGCGTCTTGTTGCTCAAGTAACGGATCATCTGAGGTCTCAAATGAAAAGCTGAATTTTACAGATCTGGAGGTATATAATTAAAAGCATATGTCTCAAGTACTTTCGGATATTCTCTCTTAGTGTTTGAATGAATTTTCATCGCGCTTTAATTAATTGTACGTCGTGTTTAATTTATTTATTTTTTGGTTTGAATTTCGAATTCCTTTTAGCAGGAGGTGAATGTGCAAATTGAAACATCGACCGATAAGTTTGGCTGCAGAGAAAGGTAAAAAATATTTTCATAATTAAGTGATTCTCCTGCTGACCGCTCTTCAAGTCGAAAGTTAAAATCAGTGATCCTGAACGGACTTGTTATTTAATTTCTCCGTTTCAATTCTCTTTTCTCCCTCTAGCGTTGCGATATAGTAAGTACTCCTACTTCACAACATTATACTCGCAGGAGAGAGACGACACCGTTGAGTGATCTTGGAGCGCAAACAGACGAACTGGAGTCAACAGTGAGACCGTCGGAGGTGAATTCTCGCCGTCAATCAACGACCGAGAAGATGCCGACCGACGCCCAACTCGAAGAATTCTTTGAAGTTGCGGAGAAAAATCTTCAGAAACAGTTTACAGACAAGTAAGCAGTCCAGACTAAGTTCTAGCTTATCTCTATATGCACATAAGACGACACTAAAAATCAAACGGCTGCAGGTATAACTACGACATTGCTAAGGACGAGCCGTTGGATGGTCGCTACGAGTGGGTTCGACTAAATCCATGAAGAAGACAAAATAACACTTGGTACGACTAAAACAATGGTTTCTTCAATTCTACGAAAAAGCTAGCACTATTCTGCCATCTACTAATTTATTTTTACCAGATTGATCTCTCAAGAGGACTCTAGGTCTTTTTAGTTCTGATGATGTACAGTCTTTCTTAATTTCTTATTCTCTCTATTAAGTATATTGGAAAGGATTAAGCTCTGTGTGTGTTCATGAATGTGTGGTACGAGCTAGGGGAATGAAGCTTTACCAAATTCCAACCATTTTGGGAAGAAGTATTAAAAGTTGTTTACCCCCAAAATTTCAATGTCATCTGCATTCATTCCCTTCTTGGATTCTTTTGGTGCGATTGATTAATATGATCACAGTCGGTCTGTGTTACTAGTTACTACTTCCACTGTTGTTTTGTTTCTTATTCTTATTTACTTAGACTTGTGCGGTTACCAAAAAAAGAAAGAAAATGAGGGGCATAGTTTTTTTTACGGACTAATTTCTGGGAGCTGTTGTTGGGGACATTTTGATTTTATTTATTTTGCTGTGAAAATGCTGCTACTTGTTTAAGTTAAGCTACTCCATATGGGTAGAAAGGTGAAATTAGTTTATATTTTGGTGGAATCAGAATTATATAAATATGGTACCGGAGATGGGATAAAGTGGACGCGCCTTGCCGTGTAAGCTACGGACACGTGGTGAAGAAACGGAGAGCTCATCTGACTGCCTTTCATGTCATATGGTGATGATAAATTTGATATAGTCTAGTACTAGTACTAGCTAGTAGTAATAGCATAGTGGTGGACCGGTGGTACTGTAGAACTAGTTGTCTATGGATAGACTAGAGTACAATAGTAGTAGTGGACCTAGTGGCTTGCTTTGTAATCCCACTTTTAACATGCATTTTGATAACACACATTATATACTACTACTACTAGATGATACCCTCAGGAATTAATTATTGTTTTCTTTCTTAGAAGTAGAAGCAGTTAAATTGGTGCCGATTCTTGTGTGTGTGTGTGTTACGGGTACTGAATCCGGTGTGAGTAAGGGTACTGGGTGTTTGTTTTTGTGTGTGTGTGAGAGAGAAAGAGGGTAGTAAGTAATAATGAGTAGTGAGGATTAAGGAATTAGGAAGGTTGATTCACACATAATCGTAATGAATCGTAATGATTAGTAACAGAAAGAGGGATAGAGAAAAGGCACGTGCGTGGTGATTTAGTGGTTGTAAAGCATGAGAACCACTTTTGTAATTTTGCGAGAAACTGTTTTTAGCAAAAACTTAAATTTAAAAATGGAGTTGGTAAAAGTGTAGTTTTATTATTTGTATAGATGGGATGGAGGTGATCGGCAAGTGATAATTAATGGGTGTGAAGTTACTGACTGGAGTATATATCTACTAGTCGCATAATTATAGTATGGTTACAAGTATGAATATTTTTCCATTACTAGTGCTTTTAGAATCCCAATGAGGCTTGTAATCAATATATCTTCACAATGAGTGCTGATTTTTTTATTTGTAAACCAATAATGCGAACACAGCACATAATCCCCACATGCACACTGCACCGCCGTAAAAACAAGGTGTTAGCTGCCGTCAGTTATTACGGTACTCTACTACGTTGCATTCTTCTTGGATCATGTGCCCCGGCTGTAGTACTACTACTACTTTGTGGGGTCCTAAACAACATTGTTAAATCAATTGGTGACATCTCTTTCTCGGGTTTACTGCTAAACTACTTGTTCCTAATGGACTACTACTACTACTACAATAAATAAACCACCAACACTCCAATTTGGTGGACTCTCATTCTCCTCCATTAATTACAACACCATCTTCCTCCCCTTAATTACCTTGTAATAATCCCTCCCTCATAGGTATTTAAAAAAAATAAAAATAAAAATAAAATAAAATTATTCATATTTAAATTTTTATTTAATTGTATAATTTTCTGTACATATTTTTATTCTCTAAAATTATTTATAGAAAATAAAATATAACATTTAACATTAAGTGTATTATAAAAAAGTTAATATAAAATAAATTATTTAAGGTACATAGACATTTAACTTGTGACCTCTTAAAATAGTATTAAAAACTTTCATTCCGAACGGAAGGAGTACTTATTTACTGTCAATTTGATATACTAGGTGTGGTGGTTTAAAAATCATCTTAATTAAAATAATTTCCCAAGTGTGATTAACTATTTAATACTAGTAACAGTTTTTTTATCAAACAGTCTAATAAGCTCAAATATATTAAAACTATAAATTGTTACAAACAATAAAAATATTACATTACAAAAAATTGAAATGATAATAATTTCAAACATAATAAGAAATAATTAGAAAAAAGGTCTAACAAAACCTACTTGACACCAAATATATTCCTGAAAACATATGGTGCTCATGATAACATTATGTCCAAATCTGAACAAGTTATCTTCAACCATTCACATATCGAAAAAATTATCGCCAATGAAAAAATCTCCCAATTGGAGATAGCAAACTCCTCTCAAGAGGTATTAATAAAATTCTCTCGCAAAGAAAAACAAATCAGTCAATCATGGAGAAACACATCCCACAAAAGGGAAAATTAACCTCCACAAAGAAAGAAGAAATTATTAGAGCACAAAAATAGAGGTATAGAGAGAGGGTCTCTCCAAATTAAGGAGAGTCCTCCCCAGATCTACAAGGGAGGCTAGGATTTTTGTCTATAGAGGAAAAAGGGGGCCGGGGTTGACTTCAAGGCCCTAGCAACATAGTTAAACTTTTGAGCTCAAATTATTTGACCATTATTGTAGGTTAGTTTTGCCTCTGGCTTCCATGAAAATCAAATCTTGTTGGTAGCTGTTTAGCTGATACAAGTGACAATGCACTATTCTAAGTAGTTTCTTGAAAATAGCGAGGCATATTCCAGTTAAGTCCAAACATTGAAGCACCTAATATACATGACCAAATTACAATGTCAAGAGATTATATGATGATTCTAATTCCTTCAGTATGGTGTTCAAACACCAGGCATTCACACTGTATATTGTACAGGCAAATTTTAGAATCTTTCTCAAATTGAAATGTTTCTATTTGAAAACTAAAAGTTATGTACAGACTTAACAAAGCCTCAAATCAAGAAAATATCTACACATAATAAAGGAAAATACAAATAAATTGCTATAAGTTGAAGTTCTTCTAAACAAGCTCAACAGAGGCACCTGATCTTATTGATATGGACGAGGTGGAGCCTTCTTTTGTGCTGCAACCTTCTTTTGATATAGAATGTACAATTAAGGCCTTCACAGTGTGGCGAAATCTCCTTCTATAAGTGGGAAACTTCGATGTACTTCTTACCATTCCTATCATCCTGCCAAAGGACATGTATAAAAGTTCAAGTTTTCAGAGAAATAATTATCTTTTATCACAAAACTTAAGACAACAGAAATAAAATTTTCCTGAATAGTGGACCATCTTAAAGTCAGTTTCACTAGAGAGTAAGCAGACTACAACAAAGTACAAATTTGGCAATGACAAGTGACTGTTGTGTTGTGGTGTCTAGGGAATCAAATTGGGATTGATCTTGTTCTCAAATTATTTTTTATTATAAACAAAATATATCATAAAGCATAATTGAGCAATGCTTATCAATGTTCATGAAACTATAATAAAAATGAAAGATTGTTATGTTGGCAAAAGGCAATTTCCATGAAGATAAGCTCGTGTAGTTGTGGTAAATCAGATAAAATTAAATCAAATTTTATTTATATCTAATCTGAGAAACTCGATAATAGCAAATATACAACAAACTCTGATTCTTACCTCCTACTAATGCCTTCTAGTTGGGCAGCTCTAACAGCATCTTGGGGTACCAAACTGCCATTATCCCAAGCCTCCATTCGCTGAGGATTGCTTCCGAATAGAACTAATTTCTCCAGGTACTTTATTTCGCTCTCTTCCATGAACTTGATCTGTTCCTTGAGGACCATTATAGGTTGGAAAAACCAGTCTATTAATTTGTCCTGGGGCCTATTTAGATGGGTTATTTCAAGATTATCAGGAAGCAACAGACCAGCTGATCCAACTTTAATGGAGTAAAGAATACTATGAAGTAATGAGTAACAAGGCAGTCCGACGCCAACGATGGCTGCTTCTTTGCCATTCTTTACCTTCAGCCAATCGTATAGGTCAGCTGGAGTTATTAAGTTGGCATCCAGTAATTCTCTGCCCCGTGTTTCATTAGATCTCATCATGTTCGCCCATACCTGTGGTAGTTCTCGTCAAAACACATACCGCTCATTAGGACCATCAGGTAAACCTTCATTTTACTCGCGAAATAACAATATTTTTGAAAAATTACACAATAATCACAGACAAAGTTTGAAAGAGGCATATATTGGCGACGATATACTTTTTCTCATATAAAGTTCCTTTGCTAGCATAGATTTGTGCTGTCAATTAAAGAACAAAACTATAATTTTTCTTTCCTCCCCAGCTATATGAAGTTTGACTGATTATATATCTGGTTAGAGTTGTTAGAATTTGAGCTAAATTAAAGTGGATTTCATTAATCATTTGAGATGAATTCACATATCAATGTGTTATACTCCATGAGTAGATTAAAATCAAGTATTTGGAAGCTCAAATCCATAGAGTAATGAATGAGAAAATTAATTCCAAAGATCACCCTTAGAAATGTTAACAAATACTTGTGGGAAGCTAAACTCCCACATCGATTAAGAACTAAACATTAAGTGAGTATACATACAATTACATTGCTCTTGGTTTTGGGGCTTCCCACTTTTGTGGAGGGAAGAGCACATAGCCAAGACTTGATTTGACCACGCGCGCCGTTGACCGACTGGGCTCGAACTCGGGGGTCTGGGTCATTGTATATATCTTTTGGGGGAAAATTTATTTAAATTTTAGTTTGTTTAGTTCCTCTTTTTTAGTTATTAATGTTTTTGGAGCAAGGCAAGCAAAAGGCGAAGATCAAAAAGTCAAGCGCCACGACGCTCGACACCGGAGCCGCGGCACTCAGGTCAAAGTTGCGGCGATCTGAAAGCATTTCAAGGGGCGCGCCTAGCCTGAATGGTTGCACATGTTCAGCCACATCCAATCATTTGTGTCCATTCGGTTTGCAAGGGTTGTGACCCATCTTAAGGGTCACCAAACCCTCCTATAAATACCATATGGGGGGCAACCATTTGGATTATTCAAAGGCATTCAAATTCAATTCATTCTTCATCATTTCTTCAATCATATTCATAGTTTATAAGAGAGAGAGTTCAAAGAATTTCTTTGGTTCGTTATGTGTGTTATTTGTAGTGCTGCTATAACACACGTTGTCATTGTATCCTGGGAGAAAAGTGTCGCTAACTCTAAGCACCAATAAGGAGGGCATAATTGTCTTAAGGACATAGTACCAAGTACTAGCCTTGACAAACTAATTTTCTACATTTCAAATCTGGTTTACAACAAATAAGTTATATATATATATATATATATATATATATATATATATATCCATTGTTCATCCTTTTTCCTAACAAGAGTAGTGTCGAATTTTAATTGCATTTATATGTTTTTGCACATGCTTTGCGATCGAGATCCATCACAAGTCATTTGTTACTCTAAAAATGAAACCCTTGCTAAAATGAATTGTTTATATATACTTACTTACCGGAACAATCAAATTATGTCAAATTATGTGACGCTGCTGAAATAAAGTACAGTACTAGTAAAAGTTCTTGGTCTTTCACATTGATCACATTAGCTGATTATTTAGTCTACACACTCAGAGCAGATTAGTATAGAAATTTTACTATTTCATCAAAGTAAGAATTCATTGGTAAAGTTTATTTCAAGATGTATACACACTTGCATGTAGCATGTTCAGCCAAAATAATAACAATGTACTGCATCTTTGGATTAGGAAATATTCTTTACATTGGCATCTTAAGATTTAACACTAACAGAATACCATAAAAGCAAAACATTCAATGGGTTAAGCCAACTCTAAGCCAGTTAACTTGCATTTCTTGATTTCGCAGACCCAATAAGTGGGTAGGAAACCACTAGTCTTTATTTTTTTAAATGCATACCTGAACCATTTTCACTTCGTGTATTGTCTCTCTGACCGATCTTCTTGATGATAAACTTGCCATAAAAATTGGAGGTGCTTCTCTAATAACGGAGCCAATTCTTCTACCAGTAACAGAGTGACTTCCTCCAACAGAAGGGTCTGATGAGGGTAAGATCTTCTTTCTATATTGGGGCCTGGTTGGAGCAGCAGGACTACAATGTTAAAGATGGAAGAACAAAGCAGAATATCTATAGCAGCACTGGTTTCACAGGCTATATGCCTATATATGTACATTTAAAAAGGGAAGGCAGTAACTGATGGAATGATTACTTGGGGAGGATAGAACCCTCACGAAGATATAGCCAATCATTTGTGTACTCGTCAAATTCAGCAACCATTGCAATCACATAAGCAAGACCTCTTCGAAAAGAACGTTCCTACATATACATGAAGGTTTAATGTTACATTCCTCCATTTCAAAACAGCGAGTCTAACAAAAGTAAGGACTATATCTGGATTCAAGCAAACCTGATATACTATAACTGAACCATACAATCCTATGAAAATACTTGAGAAGATAGCCATTATAATGCTTCCAATAACGATAAGCGGCCACATAAGGATTGCCAAACCAGCAATGGGGATACATGCTGTTTCTAGAAAAGGGCCTTCACGGCTAATTAGATCGTGTATAAGCCTTTGCCAGCCCTTGAACAGCAAGTATGGACTCTTGACTATGGCAATAGTCGTATATAGAGGAATTTCCACAATTAGCCCCATAAGCCCAACAATGATACATCCTGGTACATGAATCAGCCTGAAATAAAATTGTTAAAGGAATCAATTCCAAGAGCAATGATTCCTTTTTAAAAGGGTATTACCTAACTATGCAATACTATATGCATTCATTGCTGTCTTAGTTCAATTCTTAAGTTACAAAACTAAGTTAGCTTGAAGCTGAGATTATAATTCGGAATCATTTAATTGTCATCTCTTTTTGAAGTTTACAATTAAAATGACTCATTAAAGCAGCATTACCTAAGAGGTTTACGATCATTTGAACAAGGGGATTCACGCAACTCCCTTAAGTAGACAGGAAAAGAATGATAGCACATGTCAGCAAAATCTTGAACCACAGTACAGCTTCCTTTAATAGTCCCCCAAGTTCCATCCTATATGTTTAGGAAGGAGAGATTCAAAGTTTGAAGTGATATAGAAGTGAGGTTTAAATTTATAAATATACAATAGACAAATTAAAGGTTTACCACAATGCAATGCAAGAACTTCTTGGATTCATTGTCATGGTCATGTCTGAAGGCCTCAAAAGCTGAAACCCATGGAGTGAAAAACCCATAACCCACTCCCACAAGAACACTAACAGCTATGCTTAGGCCCACCCAAATACCAAATAAAGCAGGCAAAGCAAACAGCAAAGCTACTTTAAGTAATGCATCAAACCTTTCAGTCCTGTGAGTATTATTACATTTGTGCAAGTAATTGGAGAAATCAAGATATAATTCAACATAGCCCAAAATAAAAATTATACAACAATGAAACAGACTTTTTGCAAAGGGAATTGAAAAGGGAGTTTCAGAAGTAGTTACTTGAAAAGGGTATAAACTGTCCAGGAAACATGTGCAGGTCAGAGACCCAAGATTACCCCAACATTCCCAAATATTAGTATCAGAGCAGCAATTGGACCCACCAGTACACCTGAAGAAAAAATAAAAAAAACTTTTACAAGATTAAAGATATACATATATTTGAAGTGAGCAAAATTACATAAATATGAACAGAACAAAACCCAGAAGCAAAGAATAAAGAAATTACAGACTTTTGAGAGCCCCCAAACAGAGGGCGGCGCAGAATGAGAAAAGCACATAGATGATCCTCAACCAATCTTTGATTGTGCTTGGCATATTTTATACACAGAGGAAGATTTGTAAAAATAAGAAATCTTTGTAAACAAAATTAGCCCAAATAAAACTAGAGCTTCCAGAAAGCTTAAGAAAACGTAATACAGGGGAGGAAGGTGTTGCCAGGAGGTGCAACAAGAAGATGACAGAATAAAGAGAAGTAACAGACTAACAGGACCCGGAACCCAACCAAAATCAAATAGCACCTAGCCAGAACGTGAGAAAGCGAGGCCTTGACAGTTGACAGACAAGTTGCGTGTATTATGTACTACAATAAGATACGAGATCTTCTTCAAGGTGGGGATGAAAATTGCACATATGAATATAAATATAAGAATAAATAATTAAAATTTAAATATATTTTTTGATACAATGCTCCTATAATAAATGAAAGTTTATATTTATTGGTTGTAAAAGGGTCAACAGACAGATTACAGATATTAGGATAGAACTTAGAAATATCTTTTAAGGTAATCTAAATTTCATTCACTAATAAGTATATAAAATATATTTAAGCTTAAAAATATTTTATTTCATTTAAAATTATTCATTAATTTACTAATATTCAATTTAATTATAAATTTGAATATATTTTATTATTTATACCCTGTATTATTATAATTGAAACATATAAATTTTATTTTCGAAACAAAATAAATTATTATCTCTTTTATAAAAGAGATGACGCAGTTTATTAAAATAAAGTTAAGAGTCTTAATCTTTGTTATCTCAAATAATGTTTTAAATGATTTAGTATTGTTATGAGAGTTAAGCATATCAATCCATGTAATTGATTACCTAATAAGTAAAATTTATTTTATTTAATATTATATTATTTGAGATAAAAAAAATATAATTTTTGAAACATTATTCATTTTACTATGAGACTTATGCAGGTCTCAAGGGGAGATAAATCGCAGCCAGGTTGGTCAACTCATATCATGATTATCTGTTGTTGTCAAGATTAATACGTATTTAATTTATTGAATAAGTACTTCCTTCGTCTCGATACTAAGGTTGTCTTTTTGATTTTTTTCTACACGAATAAAATAAACATGGTCTTCACGTTATACCCTAAAAATACTCGCATGAAAAGAAAAAAAATAGTTCTAGTGTTAATTTTAACTAATAAAGATTTATAGAAAAACCACTCAGCTCATTAACTGCTGTCTTATTACAATTCTTTTTATAAAACATAGTAAAGAAAAGAAATTAGAAACACCTTTTTTAAAATTACCATAAAATAAAATTTAAAATTTAAAAGTTAGATAAAATTTATTGCGAGACAGAAAATGTAAATTAAGAAAATTGATATATTGTCAATATTTATATTGACTATTTGATTATCACTTATATGGATAACTATTAATGATAATTTTTTTAAAATATATATATATATATATATATATAATAAATGAGGATCATCTTATAATTCTTATCAATCTCATATATTAATAAAATTTATAATTGTAAGTTAATACAAATTTATTTCAAAGTATATAACCGAAGCTTACAAATTATAACGCCCCAAAATTAGGTATACATCACCCATCTTGGGTAGAATCGGACATACTATGATGTAATTTAAATACAACTTACTAATATAAGCGTCAGCAGATATATGTCTGACATAAATCATGAGTTTGAATACAAATATTGTCTACTAGATATTATACAAACTCAAAAGTCGTCCTCATTACAATTATTATCACACTATTTCACGAATAGTGAGACTACTAATCTTATTCTCCTGACCATTACTCGCTTTAAAACTGTCCCAAATTTATATTCTCATTTCTTGAAGAGAAACGGTGAAAGAAAGGGTCAATTTCAACTACCAAGAAGAAATATTATGACTAAGATAATGCGAGAATAAATTATCATTAGCCTCTGTGATTAAACCGATAAAATATAATGAACATCAAGTTTAACTACTGTTGAATCCAAAGAATCCATTAAAAGAGTCATAGAAAATAAAATCTACTATCTTTTATGATTTAAAAGGTTTTCATCATTTATATAAATTTGAGACTCACTTTTAATAATTATTCAACATCATCGAATCACCCCAGACTACTGACCAGGATATTCTTTAGTATCACGACCACAATTATTCATGCATTACTGCCAAGAGAATATTTGTGTATTCATTAATAGTCATGATCATGCCAACAATCATTCATCAATGCACTACTACTAATCGAGGATTTTTACCACATCATTTGTAACATTACTATCCATGATTATACCGAATAGTCTCTCAATAATATATCACACCAAGTCCATCTACGCACTACAAAAACGTATGACTTTCAAAAAATATAAATATGAAGATGATGATAATGATATAAGAATTGAATAAAACAAGTTCAAGAATTAATTTATCCAGAACCAATAACATCCAAATCACAACACGATCTTTCGCAGCAGAAAAAATTCAAGAATACTCAAAAGAATATTTCCATGAAAGAATCTTTGGATGAAGCGCAAATATCGAGGATATTCCACTAATTTCATGGAGTATAGAAATCAAAGTTTTAACCAACCCGGTTTGAGTATAATAAAGAATGGAATAACAAAAGAAATCACCATGCATGCGATAGGCAAGCAGGCGCGAGTTATTCCAATGAATAATAAATAATCGGAACCAGTCCCGCAGAAATGCATGCAGACGTGGATATTCCAACGAGAATAATAAAGAATGGAACCAGTCCCATAGAAACACACATGAGATGGATGTTCCAATGTAATAATAATAAAGACGGAACCAGTCCGTGTAAAACACACGCATGCAGGATGTTCCAATGAGAATAATAATAAGACGGAACCGTCCTGTAAAACACACGCATGGGATGTTCCAATGTAATAATAGAAGAATGTCACCAAGTATAGGGTGAATCACATATACAGAGTTATTCCAATGAATAATAAGCGATGGAATAACAACAGCTTCTTTCAAAAATAAGAAAGAATAACACCCATTACTTTTAGTAGGAGATTGAATCTTTGTAGTAGTGTAGTAACAAAATACTCTTCTTCTTTCTCTTATTCTCTATACTTTCTCTCTCTATAAGCTTGAATGAATTAAGTGAAAAATAATGAAGCACTAGGCCTCTATTTATAGAAGATTTCTAAACAAGACCGCCACGTGAAAAAAGCAAGTGGCTTGTGGTGATGTGAAAAGAAAAGTGGTTTGGTTGCTTGTAGAATGTGAAACGACAAGTGGTTCGGCCTTTTAGAATGTGAAACGGCAAGTGGTTTGACGTCTCATAAGAAGGTAATTACTATTGACGAAGGTAATTACTATTCACAAAGGTAATTACTATCGACGAAGGTAATTACTTATTGACGAAGAGACTCTTAGATGATGACATTTGGGCCCCCATAAAATAATCAAACTTGCCACAAACGTCTCATAATGCACTTCTTTATATACATCAAAGATTGAATAAATATTACCACAAATCATTTTATTTTAATCAACACATATTTAATCTTTCAACAATTATTAATCATTTATAACTTGTCGTCTCAATTATTGATTTAATATTATAACATATTATACTGAATGATCTTGTGACAATAATTGAATCAATAATATAAGAGATATGATCAAAGAATTATTGTAGCAATAATTGAGCATACCGGTGAGTGACTTCTCACGTAAGCATCAATAATCAATATCGTATGCCACTATACAACTACGCCAGACATCGCTTTTTACTTTACTACAAGGTAGTTCAACAGCTTTAACAGTAAAACCTCTGCCGTTATTTTTATAGAAAGATAATTTTGTCGCTTTTCTAACTACGACAATACTTCCGTTAGGGGTCCACTAATGATTGAGCCATCGTCTTTAATATTCCCCGACAAAAGAATATTCCCGAAATCAAACGAATATTTTATAACAACTTGCTTACTTTGCAAAATTTATAAATATTACCCACAACTATAACATTATATCAAATTTATTCCATAATATTCAAAAATAATATTTATAGAAAATTCATCTTTATTTATAAAGTTGGGGTCTTCAACCTCCCTTTCTTATGAAATTTAAGCCCTCGAAATTAGGGTGCGATACACTGTATATGTCAAGAGGTAAGGATACCTTGATTTCATTTGATTCTAACTCCCAAGTCATTTCCTCAACATCGTGGTTCCTCCACAAAACTTTGACTTGAGGTATAACCTTGGAGCGTAGAATATGTTCCTTCTTATCCAAGATTTGAACAGGAACCTCTTCATACGTCAAATCTTCCGCTATTTCGTCCGGTTCTAACTTCAATAATGTGGTTCGGGTCTTTCACATATTTACGTAACATGGATATGTGAAAACGTTATGAACACGAGACATACTTGGCGGTAAAAGCGAGTCTATAGCCCACGATCTCCTATTCGATCGAGGATTAAAATGGACCAGATGAATCGAGGATTGAGTTTTCCTCTCTTTCCAAATCTTGTAACTCCTTTCCATGGAAGCGAACTCTTAACAACACACGATCTCCTATATCGAATTCCACGTCCTTTCGATGAAGATCAAAGATAACTCTTTTATCGATTTTGTGAGGTTTTTATACGTTGTCGGATCGTTTGAATCTTTTCCGTAGTCATACGTACTCAACTCCGGTCCCAACAACGTTGCTTCACCCATCTCATCCCAACATCTTTGAAACGACACTTTCTTCCATACAACGCTTGAATGGAGCCATGCCAATACTTGTTTGATAACCGCTGTTGTAGGAAAACTCCACCAATGGTAAGAACTTGTCCCAACTTCCTCAAAATCAAGGACACAGAGTCTTAATAGATCTTCAAGAGTTTGAATAGTCCTCTCCATTGTCCGTCCGTACGAGGGATGATATCGCCGAGCTAAATCGTAAGTCTGCGCCCATAGCTTTTTGCAAACTAACCCAAAATCGTGAAGTTAATCTTGGGTCTCGATCGGAGACTATGGATACCCAGATACCATGCGATCTTACAATCTCGTTTATGTACATACGAGCTAGACGTTCAAGTGTATAAGTTTCTCGTGTCGGTGAAATGAGCGGACTTGGTCAATCTATCAACAATGACCCAAATCGCATCTATGCCTTGAGAAACCTTAGGAAGACCGTGAACGAAATCCATGGTAATGTGCTCCCACTTCCATTCGGAATTTCAAGTGGTTCTGAATGGACCTTTTGGTACTTGATGCTCCGCTTTAACTCGTTGACAAGTTAGACACCTTGAGATAAACAAATTATCTCTCTCTTCATATTGCTCCACCAAAATGTATGACGAATATCATGATACATTTGGTACTCCCGAGATGGATTGCAAATGGTGTGTCAGTGCGCCTCCATCATGATATTATACTTTAAATCGTGGTCGTTAGGAACACAAAGTCCGGAGTTGACTCAAGTATTCCTTCTTCATCGATTCTTGCTTCCGATAGCACCTTCTTGCACTTTCTTCCTCATACGCATCGGCTCCGTGTCCGTAGCTTGAGTAGCTTTAACTTTATCGATTAAAGTCGGTTCTCTACTCATATACTCGCTATCATCACATGCGTCCCCAGAGTCTTTAACTCTATCTCCATCCTTTGCAAGTCACACAAAATGGGCCTTTGCGTTGACAATATCGCACTCGTATTTGCGTATATGATCTTCTACTCAATGCGTCGCCTACCACGTTCGCTTTTCGGGATGGTATTGGATGGTATGATCATAATCTTTCAATGAGTTCAAGCCAACGTCGTTGTCGCGTGTTGAGTTCCTTTTGAGTGAAGAAATATTTGAGGCTTTTATGATCCGTAAAGATCTCCACTTTCTCCCCATACAAGTAATGCCTCCAAATTTTAAGTGCAAAGATAACAAAATGCCAACTCTAGATCATGAGTAGGATAATTCCTTTCATATTCTTTGAGTTGTCGCGAGGCATAGCTATAACTTTTCCATGTCTTGCATGAGAACACATCTCAACCCTTTGCTCAAGCATCATCATGAGATGACAAATCCTCCGAGCGGATGGTATTGTCGAGCAGTCTTTGAAATAAGTCTCTCTTGAGTTCTTGAAAACTCTTCTCACGGTCTTCGCTCAACCGAACTTTGTATCTTTCCGAAGTCAATTTGAGTCGATGTAGTAGCGATTCGAGAAAATCCTTCCACGAATCTCCGATAATAACCACTAAAACCGAGAAAGCTACGATTTCGGTCATCGATTTAGGTTGTTCCCGACTTTGAATAGCTTCAATCTTTCTTTGGGTCAACTGATATTCCATGATTTGATACCACGTGCCCAAGGAATGCTACTTCTTCGCCGAACTCGCGCATTTCTTCAACTTGGCATAAAGCTTATATTCACGAAGATTTTGGAGTGTCACCCTCAAGTGTTGCTTCATAATCTTCACGGCTTTTGGAATAAATAAGGATGTCATCAATAAAGACGACCACAAAGTGATCCAAATATTCCTTGAATACTCGGTTCATCATATCCATGAAGGCGGCGGGAGCATTAGTCAATCCAAAGGACATGACTAGGAATTCATAATGCCCGCATCTGAAGTTCCGGCCGTCTTTGGAATGTCGGTGGTTCTAATCTTCAATTGGTGATATCGAGAACGCGAAGATCAATCTTTGAAAAGAATTTGGCTCCTTGCAATGGGGTGAACAGACATCAATACGCCAGTGATGGATACCTATTTTGATGGTGACATGATTCAACTCCCCGATAATCAATACAAAGTCACATACTCCCATCTTTCTTCTTCACGAATAGAACAGGAGCACCCCAAGGAGAAGTACTAGACGAATAAAGCCAATGTCTAACAATTCCTGCATTGGGTCTTTAACTCCTCGAAGTTCAATAGAGCCATTCGATATGGGGCTTTGGAAATAGGTTTTGTATCGGGTTCAAGGTCGATAAAATTCAATTTCACGCTCTGGGGGTAGGCCAGAAGTTCTTGAGAATACGTCGAGAATTTTATTAACAATAGAAATATCGTTCAAAATCGATTTATTTTTGTTTAAATCGTGACATGAGCTAAGAAAGCTTAACATCCGTTTTTCAATAAACGAATAGCTTTATGGCTTGAGATGACCGTGATTGATTTTAATGGTTTGGTCACTTGAATTCGCATAATAGGTTGGTTAGGAATATGAAAGCTAACAACCTTATGAAAATAATTAATTTTTGCATAATAAGTAGTTAACCAATCAATCCACAGAATCACGCGTCAAATGCAAGTATTTTTAATGAAATAAGATCGACGTAATAATGTGAGGGTACCGATTTGAACCAAACAAGACTTATAAACGATGGATGTAATGAAGGTTTCTCCCAACGGAGTTTCCACAGATAAGTCAAAGTCTAATTTCTCCTGAGTCAAATTTAATCGATGAGCGCAAGTAGGAGAAATAAAAGAATGGGTAGAACCCAGTATCAAATAAAGTATAGACTTCATTAGAGTTTATGATAAGCTTACCCGTGATGACCTCATTCGGGTTCTTTGCTTCTCTCTGGGAGGTCACAACAAACGCCTCTCTCAGCACTTCTGGTTTTGACTTTTGGGACTGACCTTTGGTGCCTCCATCCATCCTAGCTGAATTTGTCTTCGATAAACGACAAAATCGAGCTAAGTGACCTTCTCTTCCACAATTATAACATGCTTTGACTATGACATGGCGCATAGTTTAGGCCGATGTGTCCCTCTCTCCGCGTTTTGAAGTGTGACGCCCCAAAATTAGGTATACATCACCCATCTTGGGTAGTCGGATACATGGTATGTAATTTAAATACAACTTACTAATATAAGCGTACGTATACAATACAACATAAATTGTGAGTTTGAATACAAATATTGTCTACTAGATATTATACAAACTCAAAAGGAGTCCTCATTACAATTATTATCACACTTTTTCACGTAATAGTGAGGACTACTAATGTTATCCTCCGGACCATTACTCCGCTCCCCACTCGTCCCAACTATATTCTCATTTCACGAAGAGAATAAAGAAAAGAAAGGGTGAGCTCAACTAGCTCAAGAAGAAATATTATGACTAAGATAATGCGAGTAATAAATTATCATTAGTCTTGACAATGTTAAACCGATAAAATACAATAGACATCAAGTTTAATCTGCGGTGAATAATGATCCATTAAAAGAGTCAAGTAGAGAATAAAATCTACTATCTTTTATGATTTAAAAAGTTTTCATCACTTTTATAGGCGAGACTCGACTTTAATAAATATTCCACATCATCGAATCACCCCCGCACTACTACGCGAGGATATTCTTTAGTATCACGACCACAATTATTCATGCACTACGGGCCAAGAATAGTTGTGTATTCATTAATGGTCATGATCATGCCAACAATCGTCCATCAATGCACTACTGCCACCGAGGATTTTTATCACATCATTTGTAACATTACGGTCATGATTACACCGAATAGTCTCTCTCGTCATAATCATACCAAGTCCATCTAAGCACTACATACCACGGATGACTTTCATCACATCATTTGTAACATTACGATCATGATTACAATCATAGTCTCTGGTCATAATCATACCAAGTCCATCTATGCACTACTGGTCATGGATGACTTTCAACATAATATAAACATGAGGATGATGACAATGATATAAGAATTCAATAAAACAAGTTCAAGAATTATTTTATCCGAGAATTATTAACGTCCAAATTGTCAACATGATCTTGTTTTGTAGAGTAAAATTCAAGAATGATCGGAAGAATATTTCCATGAAAAGATCTTTGGATGAAACGAAATATCAAGGATATTCTACTAATTTCATGGAGTATAGAAGTCAAAGTTTTAACTTATTTGGTATAATAAAGAATGGAATAACAAAAGAAATCATCATGCATTCGATAGATCCTTACAGAAAAGTTATTCCAATAGAATAATAATAACGGAACCGGTCGTGAAATTCACAAAAGCGGGATGTTCGAAGAATAATAAATGCGTAATAATAAATGATGGAACCAGTCCCAGATATAGCATGCAGGGGATATTCAAAAGTAATAATAAAGACGGAATAATAAAAATGGAACCAGTGTCCGTGTAAAACACGCATGTGGATATTCAACAGAATAATAATAAAAAGATTTTAACCAGTCCGGTGTAAAACACACGAGCATGATGTTCCAATGAATAATAGAAGAATGTCACCAAGTATAGGGTAAACCACGATATATGTTTATTCCAATAGAATAATAAGCGATGGAATAACAACAGTTCTCTTCATGAATAAGAAAGAATAACACCCACTTACAGATACAACAAATAATATTCCCTACCTTGAAGAACCGAATATTGGAAAAGTGAAGTAGCGAGAATACTTTTCTTCTTTCTCTCTATAGTTTCTCTCTAGAGTTTCAATGAATTCGTAAGAAATAATGAAGGAATGAGCTTTCTTTTATAGAAAACCGAGGGTGGCTCTTGAGTCTTAACGAAGGGTCAAAATGACTCTTGGTAATATTGAAGAGACAACTACTATTCATGAAGGGGTAATTAACCCTTGGAACAATCAAGAAAGGCGCTTAACTCTTGGTAATATTGAAGGACAACTACTATTTGCATGAGGGGTAATTACTATCGACGAAGGTAATTACTATTGACGAAGGTAAATACTATTAAAGAAGGTAATTACTATTGACGAAGGTAAATACTATTGACGAAGGTAATTACTATTCACAAAGGTAATTACTATTCACAAAGGTAATTACTATTGACGAAGGTAAATACTATTGACGAAGGTAATTATTTCACAAAGGTAATTACTATTCACAAAGGAAATTACTATTGACGAAGAGACTCTTAGATGATGACATATATGGGCCCCCCCATAAAATAATCAAACTTACCACAAACGTCTCATAACAGACTCTTTATATACATCAAGGATTGAATAAATATTACCACAAATCATTTTATTTTTAATCAACACATTTTTAATCTTTCAACAATTATTAATCATTTATAACTTGTCGTCTCAATTAATAATATAACATATTATACGATGATGATCTTTGTGACAATAATTGAATCAATAATATAAGAGATATGATGCGTGAATTCTTGTAGCAATAATTGAGTATAGCTAAGTGACTTCTCAATGTAAGCATCAATAATCAATCTGTAATCTTCTTATCTGACGACGCCAGACATTACTATACTTTTACCACCGGGTAGTTCAACAGTTTTAACAGTAACACCTCCGTAGTTATTTTTATAGAAAGATAATTTTGTCGTTTTTCTAACTACGACAATACTTCCGTTAATAGGGTCCACTTAATGATTGAGTAGTCGTAAGAATATTCCCGAAATAAAAAGAATATTCCCCACCAAACGAATATTTTATAACAACTTGCTTACTTTGTAAAATTTATAAATATTACCCACAACTATAACATTATATCAAATTTATTCCATAATATTCAAAATAATGTTCATAGAAAATTCATCTTTATTTATAAAAGTTGGGTCTTACAACCTCCCTTCTTATGAAATTTCAGCCCTCGAAATTAGGGTGCGATACACAGTATGTCGAAGAGGTAAGGATACCTTGATTTCATTTCGATTCTAACTCCCAAGTCATTTCCTCAACATCGTGGTTCCTCCACAAAACTTTAACTCGAGGTATAACCTTGGGCGTAGAATATGTTCCTTCTTATCAAAATTTGAACAGAACCTCTTCATACGTCAAATCTTCCGCTATTTCATCCGGTTCTAACTCAATAATATGGTTCGGGTCTTTCACATATTTACGTAACATGGATATGTGAAAAACGTTATGAACACGAGACATATTTCAAGCAGAAAAAAGCGAGTCTATAGGCCACGTTCCTACTCGATCGAGGATTAAAATGGACCGATGAATCGAGGATTAAGTTTTCCTCTCTTCCAAATCTTGTAACTCCTTTCCATGGAGTAACTCTTAACAACACATGATCTCCTATATCGAATTCCACGTCCTTTCGATGAAGATCAGCATAACTCTTTTGTCGATTATGTACATACGAGCAAGACGTTCAAGTGCATAAGTTTTTCGTATCGGTAAGAAATGAGCAGACTTGGTCAATCTATCAACAATGACCCAAATCGCATCAATGCCTTGAGAAACCTTAGAAAGACCGGTAACGAAATCCAAGGTAATGTGCTCCCACTTCCATTCTGGAATTTCAAGTGGTTCTGATGGACCTTTTGGTACTTGATGCTCGCTTTAACTCGTTGACAAGTTAGACACCTTGAGATAAACAACGCTATCTCTCTCTTCATATTGCTCCACCAAAATGTATGACGAATATCATGATACATTTGGTACTCCCGAGATGGATTACAAATTGTGTGTTGTCGTCTCCATCATGATATTATACTTTAAATCGAGGTCGTTAGAACACAAAGTCCGGAGTTGACTTTCGAAGTATTCCTTCTTCATCGATTCTTGCTTCCTAAGATAAAGCATGTGACGCCCCAAAATAGGTATACATCACCCATTCGAGTTGTCAATACATGGTGCGAAACAACTACAACTTTATTATTACAACAAGAAAAGCTGTTAGTTTGAATACAAATATATTCTTCAGACAATATCTATACTCAAATAAATCCTCATCACATTTATTGATACATTATTTTACAAAATGGTGAGGACTACTAAACAATTCTTTCTAAAACCTTCATTCCATACCCAGGCTAAATACTCGCATTATATTCTCGCCTCCACGAGAAGAAAAATGGAACAAAAAGGAAAAGGGTGAGCTCAACTAGCCCAATAAAAGAATATTATGACTAAGATAATATACAACAAATTACCATTAGTCTTCAACAGGAAAAATCTAATAGAATACAATAGACAACAAATTTTAAATCAATATTCGCAATGAAATAATAATTCATTAGAAGAGTTAAGTAGAGAATGCAAACTACTATCTTCTATGTATGAATTTAAAAGTTCATCGTCTATCTTTATCCTCAGAACATCAATCAATATACATCCGGAATCAAATATTCATCTTTGCACTACAGCCAAAGATATTCATCGATTAGTCATGTTCATCTAAACACTGCATCATCTTTTCACTACGGCCCAAAGATATTCTTGAAATCATTCATCTTTGCACTACTGTGCCAAAGATATTCAATAATATCATCATTTAAGGCCGAGGATGATGAAAATATTTTTTTAAAAAACGAATCCAGTGAAACAAAATGACAAGGATTAAGGATTAAGGATTAGTACTTTGTTTTATCCATGTTCAAAATACCTCAAAAATAATCACAAAGTGGTGTAAAATTCAAGAATGATCAAAACATGGATACAATCAAAGCTAGTATCCGAATAGATATTTTGGACAAAAAGAAGAAATTTTATTTTTAGGTTGAATAGTGCAGTATCGTGAATAGTGCCAGTATCGTGAATAATAACTCCAGACACCAAAAGATAGAAATTTCCCAAAAAAACATCTTCACGCTTAATGAATAGTACTCGTGAATAGTAATTAAATGAATAGTAACTCATGAATAGTAACTTCGTGAATAGTAACTCATGAATAGTAACCCCGAGCATGAAAAAGTTTCAAATTTGATAAAAGTTCCAACCAATATTTCAGCATAATGATATTGAAGAAATAATATCATTTGAGAAGAAAATAACATCCCTTACCTCGAAAGATTAGTACTTCTAGCTGGAATACCGGGTATAGTGCTGAAGAGAACTTGCACCGTCTAACAATACTCAAAGTATACTCACAAGAATACGCTCAATATATCGAGAGAAATATAGAGAAAACTTCGGTTTACATTGTGATTTTCAATTCTAATCTAAGCACCTATTTATAGGAAAATGCTTAGAACACCAAAGCGAAAAATTGAATATAATATTAATATATTTTCACATTTTCTTTAGCCCACCTTAACAACTGATCTCAGCCCATTTGAATCACATGTGAGGCCAACTTAGTTGCAAAAACGTTTTTCTCAAAATAATTAACTAAAACTCCCAAAATTAATTATTTGAACTTGAACTTCAATAATTCATAATAAATAGCTCTTTTATCGAAAAATTCAAATCATGCGAGTTTTTATAGAAATTCAATTCTCTACAACTTTGCGAGAAGAAAGTTTTTTCAAATTCCAAATGAGAAATTGACCAAAAATCCACAAACGGGCTATTTTACGTGTATAATCAAATTTCTACCAATAATTGTGTCCACCAACACACAAAACATGTGTTAAACATTTAATGCCACAAAAATACTCTTCTTCCTCATATACTCATATATCCCACATTCATTGTAAAAATATCATCGTTAATATATTATTAAAATAATATATTTAAATAAATTATTTTATCGGAAAAAGATAAAATATTAATTTTCAACAATT
The DNA here is from genome assembly GCA_020205615.1 of Panax quinquefolius. Taxonomy (NCBI): domain Eukaryota; kingdom Viridiplantae; phylum Streptophyta; class Magnoliopsida; order Apiales; family Araliaceae; genus Panax; species Panax quinquefolius. The sequence continues at coordinate 18,880,900 of CM035172.1, read as the reverse complement.
GTCACATTAAAAATTTTCTCCATCTATATCCTCATAAAATCAATATTTTCCTCATCATATAAATCAATAATTAATTATTAATAAATAATATTAGAATCACATTATTGACAACCGGTTCAAGGGATAGAGGGCTTTCCAATAAGGATCTCTCCTACTTGTAGCATGATTAGATGACCAAACCTCTCCTTAGACGAACTTTCTAGACATTGTCAATAATGTTATCTAATAATATTATTCGGATAATATGAATTATTGCTCAGATAATGGAAAATACTGATTGTAATGACAATTATTGAAACAACAATGATATAAAATGTCAACGTAGCAATTATTGAATCAATAAAATAAAATCTTTGACGATAATTCACGTAACCATTATTGAGTAGTGCCTTCAATAATTGGTGCAATCTGAAGTGTCTTCTTGTCTGCAACAACGCCATATTCATCGTGTTTTTAACCACCGGGTATTCCAACAAAGTGTTAATTGGTAACAACTACGCCATTATTTTTAAACAACTTATATTTGTCGTTTTCTTCATCCAATCGCTTTCTCCGTTATGGGGCCCATACATGGTCGCTGTCATTGCATTTAAATATTCCCCGAAGCGATCTAATATTCTCCTACGACAATAATGAATATTTTATAACCACTTGCTTATTTTGAAATATTTGCGTATTTAACCCCTAACTATCCACATTAATCAAATCAACCCTTACTATTTCAAAATAATAAATAGAAAATTAAATTTCATTAATAATAAGTTGGGGTCTTACATAGCACCTTCTTGCACTTTCTTCCTCATCGCATCGGCTCCGTGTCCAGTAGCTCGAAAGCACTTTAACTTTATCGATTAAAGTCGGTTTCTACTCAGATACTCGCTATCATCACGTGCGTCCACTCGAGTCTTTAACTCTATCTCCATCCTTTGAGAGTCACACAAAATGGGCCTGCGTTGATAATAACGCACTTTCGTACTTCTGCATATGATCTTACTACTCGATCGTCGTCTACCAACATGGCGCCCCCAAAATTAGGTATCGTCACCCATCTTGGGTCGCCACTTACATGGTACATAAATTCAAATACAACTTACTAACCTAAGCGTAGTATGCAATCGACATAAATCGTGAGTTTGAATACAAATATTGTCTACTAGATATTATACAAACTCGAAAGGAGTCCTCATTACAACTATTATCACACTATTTCACGCGAATAGTGAGAACTACTAATCTTATCCTCCGGACCATTACTTCATTCCCAGACTCGTCCCATTTATGTTCTCATTTCACGAAGAGAACGATGAAAGAAAAGGGTGAGCTCAACTAGCCCAAGAAGAAATATTATGACTAAGATAATGCGTAATAAATTATCATTAGCCTTAAATGATGTTAAACCGATAAAATACAATAGACAACCCGGTTTAAGCTGCGGCTGGAATAAGCAATCCATTAAAAGAGTCAGTAGAGAATAAAGTCTACTATCTTTTAGGTTTTAAAAGGTTTTCATCAATTTTTATCGGCGAGACTCGACAATAAATAAACCACCACATCTAATCATCCTCGTACCACGGTCGAGGATTTTCATCAAATTATCAATGGTCATGACTATACCGAATCACCCCCGGTCATAATCATACCAAAAATTGTCCATCAACGCATTACAGACCCACTTTGAGGACTTTTGTCACATCATTTATATCAAGTCATGATTATACCGAATGATCCTCGTCATAATCATACTAAGTTCATCTATGCACGTAAGCCAAAGATAACATAATATAACATGAGGATGATGACAATGACATAATAATTCAATAAAACAAGTTCAAGAATTATTTAATCCATGAATTATTAACGTCCCAAATTGTCAACATGATCTTTGTTTAGTGAGTAGTAAAATTCAAGAATGATCGGAAGAATATTTCCATGAAAAGATCTTTGGATGAAACGCAAATATCGAGGATATTCTACTAATTTCATGGAGTATAAAGTCAAAGTTTTAACTTAACCGGGTATAATAAAGAATGGAATAACAAAAGAAATCATCATGCATGCGGTACTGCCGATAGAGCGAGTTATTCAACGAGAATAATAATAACGGAACCGAATTGGGTGAAATTCACACCGATAGGATGTTCCAATAGAATAATAAAGATGGAACTGGATCCGTGTAAAACACACGATAGGATATTCCAACAAAATGATAAAGATTTTAACCAGTCCTGTAAAACACACAGCAGGATGTTCCAACAAAATAATAAAGATTTAACCGAGTCCTGTAAAACACACGAGCATGGATGTTCCAATGTAATAATAGAAGAATGTCACCAAGTATAGGGTAAATCACAGATATGAGGTTATTCCAATGAGAATAAATATGAATGGAATAACATAAGGATTTCACCAAGTATAGGGTATGTCTGCATATACTAGTTATGTATAGGGTATACCACTTTTACGAGTTATTCCAATGAATAATAATAATGAATGGAATAACGAAGTTCTCTTCGAGAAGAAAGAATAACACCCTTTACCGTAAAAAACCTAATATAGAAGTAGTGAAGTAGCGAGAATACTCTTCTTCTTTATATAATTTTCTCTATAGCTTCTCTCTATAATTTCTCTCTCTGAGTTTCAATGAATTAAAAGAAAATAATGAATGAATGAGCTTCTATTTATAGGAAAATGGAATGCATAAGAATTAATCCATGAACGGTCCAGATTGATTTACTTTAATCGACGGTCCATATTTAAAGAAAAATCTTTTAAATAAAATATAATATATTCTATTTATATAAAAACATTTTACTATCTGAAACACTATCGCAATACTATCGCAAAACACTATCTGCAACACTATATCATAATAAAATATAATATATTCTATTTATAGAATAACTTTAATAAAGTATTCTATTTTATATAAAAAGATGTTTCGCTTTTATTACGTTAATAATCTGAATAAAACAAAACGTCATTATCGCTTATAATAATTCATATTATTAATCGAAATGATAATGGAATCAAACTGAGTGACTTCTCACATAAGCATCGATAATCAATACCGGTAAGTGCTTCTTATGCAACCACACGTATTCTTGTACTTTTACTACTAGAGTAGTTCAACGGTAACCACGGTAAAACTTCCGCCGTTATTTCAATAAAATATTTTTGTCGTTTTCTCGATACGATAATAATTACATTAAGGTCCACCAATGATTGGTAGTTGTGCGAATATTCCCTCGCTAAACCAATATTCCCAGACCAATCGAATATAATATAACCACTTGCATACTTTGCAAAATTTATAAATACTACCCACAACTATAATATTATCTTAAATTCACACCATAATATTAAAAATTATTTCAACAAAATTTAAATTTTTATTGATAAAATCTGGGGTCTCACAATCTCCCTCCTTATGGAATTTAAGCCCTCGAAATTAGGGTAATGTACTGATATGATAAAGAGATGAGGATACCTTGAATACCTTTATCGTTAAAAATATTAAATTCATCTTCGCAATCCTACCGAAAGATATTCATTAACAATTCATCTTTGCACTACTGTGCCAAAGATAACTTTTACCACATCCATGAATTAATATTTCATTCTTTGAGACTCATTTCGATAATTAATCCATATCATCGAATCATCCCCGCACTACAGGCCAAAGATATTCATTAGTATCACGACCAATTATTATCCACGCACTACTGACGAAGATAATCGCGTGTATTCATTAAGATCACGACCACGAATTATCCATGCACTACTACCAAAGATAATCGTGTATTCATTAGTATCACGACCACAAATTATCCATGCACTACTACCAAAGATAATCGTGTATTCATTAGTATCACGACCACAAATTATCCATGCACTTTACTACCAAAGATAATCGTGTATTCATTAGTATCCGACCACAAATTATCCATACACTACTACGGCGAAAGATAATTGTGTATTCATTAAGATATCACGACCACAAATTATCCATGCACTACGGCCAAAGATAATTGTGTATTCATTAAGTATCACGACCACAAATTATCCATGCACTACTACCGAAGATAATTGTGTATTCATTAAGATCACGACCACAAATTATCCATACACTTCTACCGAAGATAATTGTGTATTCATTAATATCGACCACAAATTATCCATGCACTACTACGAAAAAGATAATTGTGTATTCATTAAGTATCACGACCACAAATTATCCATACACTACGGCCAAAAGATAATTGTGTATTCATTAAGATATCGCGACCACAATATCCGCGACCACAAATTATCCATGCACTACTGACGAAGATAATTGTGTATTCATTAAGTATCACGACCACAAATTATCCATGCACTACTGACGAAGATAATTGTGTATTCATTTACGATTATGATTATACCAACAATCCTCAGTCATAATCATACCAAAGTCCATCTACAGACCCACGATGACTTTCAACATTATATAAGCATGAGGATAATGATATAAAGAATCAATCAAATGAGATAAAGGATAAATATTAAACATTTATAATATAATTTATCCGAGATTCAAGAATATCCCCATGTTTTCAATCACTTAATAATCTCATAATCTAATATCATTAATATTATAACAATATTTTAATCACTTCTTAAATTTATAAACAATTTATCTTAATTGTTTACGCTTTACCATATAATGCATTTAATCATTCAAAAATGTCATACTCATAAAATATCATCACCAATTATCAAATCCTCATCAAAAATATGCATATACTCTATATAGGATTCTCTAGCCATAAAATCCTATTTTCAACTTTTGTTACTTTCACATAACATATTTAACTCATATGTTAAGTAACTAAACTATTTTCATGAAAAATACCAAATTAGTCCCAAAAATATTTCTTTTCTGGGATTTAGCATAATATAGTCCCATAATGAAAATATATTTTCTCGGAATTTTTAAAATTCATTTACTATTTTTCAAAAATCAATTTCTAATTAATTCCTTAAGAAATTAGCTACCTCAAGTTTAACTCCAAAAATTCCCAAATCTTGGCAGGATCTTACACATGTTAACGTGAGCTTCTAGTTTAAATTTCATGGTCATCTGAGTTATAGAACTCTGGTTATAGCATTTTAAATTGGAAAAACCTAAATATTGAAATAGTCATAACTTGCTCATTTTAAGTCGAGAATGAGCTCATTTTTGGACAGGAGATACTTTATACCATATACCTTCATGTCCCAAAAGGCCAGAATTTTCTCATAATTTAAGTGGCCGAAACAGCCCTTAAAGTTTCTGGGCAGTAGCATTTTGAAATTTACAGCTTTGGCCTCCTTTGCTAAAATCAGTCCACACAAAAAATCTACAATACTTTTCCAGTAATCCCACTTGGATTAGTTAGGTAACTCATAGATCTAACTCTAGGACTTGACCACATTCAAAAATTCAAAATATAATAAGAGATATGGTCAATTGAATTTCATATTCGTTTTCACCAAAATCGATTTTCAACTCTTTGTGATTTCTAAGAAACTTTCATGTTTTTTACGTACTAACCAACATAACTCATCATAAAACTTACTAATACCACGAATACCCATGATTTTCATTATTCCAATGCTTTTATTATGACTTTCATCATAATCCACGTAAATGCATCCTTTTAGTTGAAAAAATATTTGAGGGTTTAAGAAATGGGTTTTGTATCTTTGAATATACAAAATTCGATTTCACGCTCTAGGGTAGGCTAGAAATCTTCAAGAATCGTCAAGAAATTTATTAATGATAGAAATATCATTCAAAACCGTTACTCTCATCCAAGACTTGGATAGTACGTCACAATGACACCTTACATAAATGTATAGTCAAAAACTGTTTTAGAAATTAGAATCTTTGGGAAGTGCTCAAGGAAACCTTCGTGATACGGGAGGCCATACGCTCTAGGTTATGATAGATATCATATGGCCACGTAATTATTCTTGGTTTACCCAATAGACCCCAAAGAAAAATGAGAAGATTACTATCATATTCTTCCCAATGGTGAGTCTTCTCTTGATTTATCATTATCTTCACTGTCTCAAATTGAGAATTATACTTCAAACAAACACCAAGATCATATAGGTAGTGCTCGTAAATATACTCAGCAAGTGGATGAGCACAACCCTGTCTTATGATGACATGAGGTTGTATGTCATTAGACATCTTGTATGATAGTGGCAAAACACTCTTCCAACGTTGGGTTTGCCTCACCCTAGTTGATTCACCAAATATAACTACTAAATGATGACCACCGTTCTATTCCACTGTATTCCCGCTTCACCTGGCTACACTTGTTATTACGCGAAAGGAATTGTGAAGCAAAAGGGTTAATTAATATATCAAATATTATCCCTATACTCATATGAGCCAATTAAATAACAAATAAACTTAGGTAGGTCATACTAGCGAAGGAATTCCCGTCTCTCCCCTCCTAGTTCTTATCTCAGAGCATCTTAGCTGAGGATCATATCCCTAAGCTACGATACTAATTGTGACTCTGGACACCAACTTGTATCAAGACCTCACATTGATACCTATCGGTTTGCCACCAGAAGCAGGCGTCCCCTACGGAGAGTCCGGCGGGTGCATCCCCCATCAACGAGGAAGTCACCGGCGAGAGGCTCGGGCTCTTTACTTATAGCTCGATACCAGCAAAATTAGGTATCGTCACCCATCTTGGGTCGCCACTTACATGGTACGTAAATTCAAATACAACTTACTAACCTAAGCGTAGGTATGCAATCGACATAAACCGTGAGTTTGAATACAAATATTGTCTACTAGATATTATACAAACTCGAAAAGGAGTCCTCATTACAACTATTATCACACTTTATTTCACGAATAGTGAGGACTACTAATCTTATCCTCCGGACCATTACTTCATTCCCAGACTCGTCCCACTATATTCTCATTTCACGAAGAAACGGTGAAAGAAAATTGAGCTCAACTAGCCCGTGAAGAAATATTATGACTAAGATAATGCAGAATAAATTATCATTAGCCTTAAGCGATGTTAAGCCCGATAAAATACAATAGACAACCAGGTTTAAGCTGCGGTGGAATAAGCGATCCATTAAAAGAGTCAAGTAGAGAATAAAGTCTACTATCTTTTAGGTTTTAAAAGGTTTTCATCAATTTTTATCATTTGAGACTCAAACAATAAATAAACCACCACATCTAATCATCCTGTACCGCATTCGAGGATTTTCATCAAATTATCAATGGTCATTAACTATACTTAGAATCACCCCCGGTCATAATCATACCAAAAATTGTCCATCAACGCATTACATTGCCACTTTGAGGACTTTTGTCACATCATTTATATCAAGTCGTGATTATCTGCGAATGATCCACGGTCATAATCATACTAAGTTCATCTATGCACGTAAGCCAAAGATAACATAATATAACATGAGGATGATGACAATGACATAATAATTCAATAAAACAAGTTCAAGAATTATTTAATCCATGAATTATTAACGTCCAAATTGTCGGCGTGATCTTTGTTTAAGTAGAAAGTAAAATTCAAGAATGATCGGAAGAATATTTCCATGAAAAGATCTTTGGATGAAACGAAATATCGAGGATATTCTACTAATTTCATGGAGTATAGAAGTCAAAGTTTTAACTTATTTGGGTATAATAAAGAATGGAATAACAAAAGAAATCACCATGCATGCGTACTTATTGTGCATAGCGCCAGGTTATTCAACAGAATAATAATAACGGAACGGTCGGTGAAATTCACACGCAAGCGGGATGTTCCAACGAATAATAAAGATGGAACCGGATCCGTGTAAAACACACGAATAGGATATTCCAACAAAATGATAAAGAAGCGGAACCGGTCCTTAGTAAAACACACGAACAGGATGTTCCAACGAGAATAATAAAAGATTTTAACCGGTCCAGGTGTAAAACACACAGCATGATATGTTCCAATGCGAAATAATAGAAGAATGTCACCAAGTATAGGGTAAGCCATAGTATACAAAGTTATTCCAAGAATAAATATGAATGGAATAACATAAGGATTTCACCAAGTATAGGGTATCCGCATATCTTGGTTATGTATAGGTATACCACTTTTACGGTTATTCCAATGTATAATAATGAATGGAATAATGAAGTTCTCTTCGAAGAAAGAATAACACCCACTTACTGTAGTAAAGAAATGAATATAGAAGTAGTGAAGTAGCAGAATACTCTTCTTCTTTCTATAATTTTCTCTCTATAGCTTCTCTCTATAATTTCTCTCTCAGAGTTTCAATGAATTGTAAGAAAATAATGAAGGAATGAGCTTCTATTTATAGGAAAATGGAATGCATAGTAACTAATCCATGAGCGGTCGGATTGATTTACTTTAATCGACGGTCCATATTTAAAGAAAAATCTTTTAAATAAAATATAATATATTCTATTTATATAAAAACATTTTACTATGCAAACACTATGCAAAACACTATGCAAAAAACATCTATGCAACACTATGCATAATAAAATATAATATATTCATTTATAGAATAACTTTAATAAAGTATTCTATTTTATATAAAAGATGTTTACATTTTTATTACGTTAATAATACGAATAAAACAAAACGCGTCATTATCGCTATAATAATTCATATTATTAATCGACAATAATGGAATCAAACCGAGTGACTTCTCGCATAACATCAATAATCAATACCATGTCTTACTATGCAACCACACGCTTCTTTCGTACTTTTACTACCGAGTAGTTCAACAAGAACCACGGTAAAACTTCCGCCGTTATTTCAATAAAATATTTTATGTGCTTTTCTCAATCCGACAATAATTACATTATTGGGGTCCACCAATGATTGGTAGTTATGCGAATATTCCTCGCTAAACCGAATATTCCCAGACCAATCGAATATAATATAACCACTTGCATACTTTGCAAAATTTATAAATACTACCCACAACTATAATATTATCTTAAATTCACACCATAATATTAAAAATTATTTCAACAAAATTTAAATCTTTATTGATAAAATCTGGGGTCTCACAACCACGCTCGCTTTTCGAGGATGGTATTGGATGGTATGATCATAATCTTTCAACAGTTTAAGCCAACGTCGTTGTCGCATGTTGAGTTCCTTTTGAGTGAAGAAATATTTGAGGCTTTTATGATCCGTAAAGATCTCCACTTTCTCCCCATACAAGTAATGCCTCCAAATTTTAAGTCAGAAGAGACAACAAATGCTAACTCTAGATCATGAGTAGGATAATTCCTCTCATATTCTTTGAGTTTGTCGTGAGGCATAAATGCTATGACTTTCCCATGTTGCATGAGAACACATCCTAACCCTTTGCAGAAGCATCATTGTAGATGACAAATCCTCCGAGCAGATGGTATTGTCGTAATAGGTCTTTGAAATAAGTCTCCTCTTGAGTTCTTGAAAACTCTTCTCACATTCTTCACTCCAACCGAACTTTGTTTCTTTCCGAGTCACCGAAATCGAATGGAGTAGCGATTCAAGAAAATCCTTCTACGAATCTCCGATAATAACGAGCTAAACCGAGAAAGCTACGACTTCTAGTCATCGATTTAGGTTGTTCCCGACTTTGAATAGCTTCAATCTTTCTTTGGGTCAACAGATATTCCATGACTTGATACCGCGTGCCCAAGGAATGCTACTTCTTCAACCCGTAACTAGCATTTCTTCAACTTGGCATAAAGCTTATATTCACGAAGCTTTTGAGTGTCACCTCAAGTGTTGCTTCATGAGAGACCCCGATTTTATCAATAAAGATTTAAATTTTGTTGAAATAATTTTTTAATATTATGGTGTGAATTTAAGATAATATTATAGTCAGGGTAGTATTTATAAATTTTGCAAAGTATGCAAGTGGTTATATTATATTCGATTGGCCTGGGAATATTCTTGCTTAGCAGGAATATTCGTATAACTACTCAATCATCAGTGGACCCCACAATGTAATTATTGTTTTCTGATCGAAAAACGACAAAAATATTTTATCAAAATAACTACGGAAGTTTTACCGTGATTACCGCTTGAACTACTCTTGTAGAGTAAAAGTACAAGAATACGCAGTGGTCGCATAGAAGAAGACACCAGATTGATTATCAATGCTTATGTGAAGTCACCACTTTGATTCCATTATCATTTATTAATAATATGAATTATTATAATGATAATGACGCTTTTGTTTTATTCAGATTATTAACGTAATAAAATGTAAACATCTTTTATATAAAATGTATACTTTATTAAAGTTATTCTATAAATAAATATATTATATTTTATTACGCATAAGTGTTGTATAGTTGTTTTGCATAAGATTTCATAAATTGGTTTGCATAGTAAAATGTTTTTATATAAATAGAATATATTATATTTTATTTAAAAGATTTTTCTTTAAATATGGACCGCCGATTAAAGTAAATCAATCTGACCGCTCATGGATTAGTTACTATGCATTCCATTTTCCTATAAATAAGCTCATTCCTTCATTATTTTCTTACTTAATTCATCAAACTCTGTAGAGAGAAATTATAGAGAGGTTTATAGAGAGAAAATTATAGAAAGAAGAGTATTCTCGCTACTTCACTACTTCTATATTCAGCTTTTTTACTAGTAGTGTTGTTATTCTTTTCTTCTTCAAGAGAACTTCGTTATTCCATTCACTATTATTCTGCTGAATAACTCGTAAAAGTGGCATACCCTATACATAACCTCGTATACGCTAGATACCCTATACTTGGTGAAATCCTTATGTTATTCCATTACTTATTATTCTGCTGAATAACTCAGATACGCTGGCCATTACCCTATACTTGGTGACATTCTTCTATTATTCTCGCTGAACATCCCGTTCACAGTGTTTTACAATTTTAATTCCGGTTCCGCTTTTTTATTATTCTCGCTTGAAACATCCTGTCATGGTGTTTTACACCGACATTCGACCGGTTCCGCTTTTATCATTCTTCCGCTGAATATCCTATCTCGTGTTTTTACACCGGATCCGGTTCCATCTTTATTATTCTCATTGAACATCCCGCTTGCGTGAATTTCACCGACCGTTCCGTTATTATTATTCTGCTGAATAACTCGCCTACGCGGCACCGCATGCACGGTGATTTCTTTTGTTATTCCATTCTTTATTATACCCAAATAAGTTAAAACTTCGACTTCTATACTCCATGAAATTAGTAGAATATCCTCGATATTTCAAGCTTCATCCAAAGATCTTTTCATGGAAATATTCTTCCGATCATTCTTGAATTTTACTTCACGAAACAAAGATTATGTCGACAATTTGACGTTAATAATTCATGGATTAAATAATTCTTGAACTTGTTTTATTGAATTATTATGTCATCATCATCATCCTCATGTTATATTATGTTATCTTCGCTTACGCAATAGATGAACTTAGTATGATTATGACCAGGATCATTCTTTATAATCACGACTTGATATAAATGATGTGACAAAAGTCCTCCTCATGGCCTGTAGAATGCAAATGATGGATAGTTTTTGGTATGATTATGACTGTGGGTGATTCTTGATAGTCACCACCATCGATAATTTGATGAAAATCCTCGACCGTGGGTACAGGATGATTAGATGTGGTGGTTTATTTATTGTCGAGTCTCAAATGATAAAAATTGATGAAAACCTTTAAAACCTAAAAGATAGTAGATTTTATTCTCTACTTGACTTTTTTAATGGATCGCTATTCCACCGCAGCTTAAACCGTTGTCTATCAGATTTTATCGCTTAACACTGTGGCTGCTAATGATAATTTATTCTCGCATTATCTTAGTCATAATATTTCATCGGGCTAGTTGAGCTCACCCTTTTCTTTCACCGTTTCTCTTCGTGAAATGAGAACATAGCCGGGACGAAGCCTGGGAACGAGTAATGGTCCGTAGGATAAGATTAGTAGTCCTCACTATTCGTGAAATAAAGTGTGATAATAGTTGTAATGAGGACCTTTTCGAGTTTGTATAATATCTAGTAGACAATATTTGTATTCAAACTCACGCTTTATGTCGATTGCATACCTACGCTTATATTAGTAAGTCAGATTTGAATTTATGTACCATGTAAGTGGCGACCCAAGACGGGTGACGATACCTAATTTTGGGGGCCCAGCTTGGTATCGTAGCTTAGGATACGATCCTCGCTAAGATGCGAGATAAGAACTAGAGGGAGAGAGACGGGAATTCTTTCGCTAAGTATGACCTACCTAAATTTATTTGGTATTTAATTGGCTCGCGTCGTATATAGGATAATATGTGATATGTTAATTAACCCTTGTTTTGTGACAAAGGTTGTTTGAGAATGAAATCCTAAAATGCCGAGATAAGCAATGAAGCACATGAGAGTGTTGATTCACCAAACAAAAGGTAACGACCAACAACACGATAATAATCATATCGGTGGCAACGGCCATCGTAACAATGATAACCATCGGGGAAATTATCATGCTAAGAATGGTAACCACTTCGGGTAATCACGGCAAAGATAATAGAAGTGGAAATTTCAAGAAGAGAAGGTCATTTAGCTCAATTTTGTCAGCACCCAAAGTCAAGTCCAGCCGACTAAGTGGCACCAAAGGTGGATACGGACAAAACAAAGTCGCTGGTTTTAGAAGTACATTTTTCACGACTTCTCAAAAAGCAAGGTAAACCCGAACGGTTAGACACTAAGTTAGTTAATTATAAATTCTCAAAGTCTATACCTTTATAAGATACCTGCTCTACCCATTATTTTATCTCTCTTGCTTATGCTCAACGCTTAAATTTGACCCTAGAAGTTAGACTTTGACTTATCGGTCAAACTTCATAGAGAAGCCTTCACATTACTTACTATTATTTTTAAATCTTGTTTAATTCAAATAAACACTTTCACGCTATCTCGATCTCTCTTATCTTTTGAAAATACTTGCCTTTTGATGTAATTTTAGGAATCAATTGATTAACTACTCATTATTCTTTTTTGTAAGGTTGTTAGCTTTCATATTCCTAACCAACCTCGTTATACTAATTCAAAGTAACCAAATCCTAAAGTTAATCACCATTATATCAAGCCATAAGTAAAGAGCCCCATCCTTTCGTTGTTGACTTCCTGTGTGGAATGCACCGCCGCACTTTCTCAGAGGCGACGCATCGTGAATGAAGATGGCAAGTTTATAGGTATCATTGTGAGGTGCTATCTAAAGTTAAGGGATGTAAGTCACAAGCAGTATCAATGTGACGACTATCCAAGTCTTGGATGAGAGTCACAGCTTTGAATGATATTTCTATTATTAATAAATTTCTCGGCGATTCTTGAAGACTTCTTAGCCTACTTAGAGCGTGAAATCGAATTTTGTATCGACCCCAAAGATAAAAAACCCCATTTCTTAAACCTCAAATATTTCTTCAACTAAAAGGATCTGCTTACGTGGATTATGATGAAAGTCATAATAAAAGCATTGACTAATGAAAATCATGGGTATATGAAGTATTAGTAAGTTTTATGATGAGTTATGTTGGTTAGTATGTGAAAACATGAAAGTTTCTTAGAAATCACAAAGAGTTGAAAATCGATTTTGGTGAAAAACGTAATATGAAATTCAATCGACCATATCTCCTATTATATTTTGAATTTTGAATGTGGTCAAGTCCTAGAGTTAGATCTATGAGTTACCTAACTAATCCAAGTGGAATTACTGGAAAAGGTGTTGTAGATTTTGTGTGGACTGATTTTAGCAAAGGAGTGCAAAGCTGCAAAAACCGAAAAAGCTTCTCCCCATGATTTTAGAGAGGCTGTTTCTGCCACTTAAATTATGAGAAAAATTCTGGCCTTTTGGGACATGAAAGTATATGGTATAAAGTACCTCCTGTCCAAAAAAATGAGCTCATTCTCGACTTAAAATGAGCAAGTTATGACTATTTCAATATTTAGGTTTTTCCGATTTAAAAACGCTATAACCTGAGTTCTATAACTCCGATGACCATGAAATTTAAACTAGAAGCTCACGTTAACATGTGTAAGGTCCTGCCAAGATTTGGGAATTTTTGGAGTTAAACTTGAGGTAGCTAATTTCTTAAGGAATTAATTAGAAATTGATTTTGAAAATAGTAAATGAATTTTAAAAATTCTTAAAAATATATTTTCATTATGGGACTATATTATGCTAAATCCCAGAAAAGAAATATTTTTGGGACTGATTTGGTATTTTTCATGAAAATAGTTTAGTTACTAACATATGAATTAAATATGTTATGTGAAGTAACAAAGTTGAAAATAGGATTTTATGGCTAGAGAATCCTATATAGTAGTATATGCATATTTTTTGATGAGGATTTGATAATTGGTGATGATATTTTATGAGTATGGCATTTTTGAATGATTAAATGCATTATATGGTAAAGCGTAAACAATTAAGATAAATTGTTTATAAATTTAAGAAGTGATTAAAATATTATTATAATATTAATGTTATTAGATTATGAGATTATTAAGTGATTGATAACATGGGGATATTCTTGAATCCTCGGATAAATTATATTATAAATGTTTAATATTTATCCTTTATCTCATTCGATCGATTCTTTATATCATTATCCTCACGCTTATATTACGTTGAAAGTCATCTGTATTCAGAAGTAGATGATGATGGACTTGGTATGATTATGACTGTGATTGTTCTAAGATAATCATAACCAGAATTGAAAAAACACAATTATCTTCGGTCAGAAGTATGGATAATTTGTGGTCGTGATACTAATGAATACAAATTATCTTCGCCAGAAAATGGATAATTTGTGGTCGTGATACTAATGAATACACAATTATCTTCGCCGTAGTGTATGGATAATTTGTGGTCGTGATACTAATGAATACACAATTATCTTTGGCCGTCAGAAGTGTATGATAATAATTTGGGTCGTGATACTAATGAATACACAATTATCTTCGTCAGAGGTGTATGGATAATTTGTGGTCGTGATACTAATGAATACACAATTATCTTCGGGTAGAAGGCATGGATAATTCGTGGTCGTGATACTAATGAATACACAATTATCTTTGGTAAGTAGTATGGATAATTTGTGGTCGTGATACTAATGAATACACAATTATCTTCGTCAGTAGTGTACGGATAATTTGTGGTCGGATACTAATGAATACACAATTATCTTCGCCAGAAAGGCATGGATAATTTGTGGTCGGATACTAATGAATACACGATTATCTTTCGCCAGAAAGTGCATGATAATTTGTGGTCGTGATACTAATGAATACACAATTATCTTCGGCCGTAGTTACGGATAATTTGTGGTCGCGATACTAATGAATACACAATTATCTTCGCCGAAGGCATGGATAATTTGTGGTCGTGATACTAATGAATACACATTATCTTCGCCGAAGTGTTATTCTTCGTGATACTAATGAATACACAATTATCTTCGTCAGAAGTATGGATAATTTGTGGTCGTGATACTAATGAATACACAATTATCTTCGTCATGGATAATTTGTGGTCGTGATACTAATATCACGATTATCTTCGCCGTAGTGTATGGATAATTTGTGGTCGTGATACTAATGAATACACGATTATCTTCGTCAGTAGTGCATGGATAATTTGTGGTCGCGATATACTAATGAATACACGATTATCTTCGGGTCAGTAGTATCCGTGGTCGTGATACTAATGAATATCCTCGGCCAGAAGTGTGTGGATGATTCGATGATATGGATTAATTATCGAAATGAGTCTCAAAGAATGAAATATTAATTCATGGATGTGGTAAAAGTCATCTTCGTCAGAAGTGCATCGATAGACTTCGTATGATTACGACCACGGATTATTCGTATAATCACGACATCAGAATTGAAAACACGAATATCCTTAGCCAAATTCGAAAGGTATGGATAATTCATGGTCAGTGATACTATTAAGTCGAGTCTCAGAGATTATTGGTTTTACAAATAGTATATATTTTAGCCTCAGAAAGGCAAAGATGAATTGTTAATGAATATCTTCGCCGGATCACAAAGATGAATTTAATATTTTTAACGATAAAGGTATTCAAGGTATCCTCACCTCTTTATCATATCAGTATCGCATTCTAATTTCGAGGGCTTAAATTCCATAAGGAGGGGAGATCAGGAGACCCCGATTTTATCAATAAAGATTTAAATTTTGTCAAAATAATTTTTAATATTATGGTGTGAATTTAAGATAATATTATAGTCAGGGTAGATTTATAAATTTTGCAAAGTATGCAAGTGGTTATATTATATTCGATTGGCTCTGGAATATCTCTATTAAGGTGGAATATTCGCATAACTACCAATCATCAGGACCCCACAATGTAATTATTGCTTGATCGAGAAAACGACAAAAATATTTTATCAAAATAACTATGAAGTTTTACCGCTGATTATCGCTGAACTACTTCCTAGAGTAAAAGTACAAGAATACGTGTGGTCAGATAAGACACCAGATTGATTATCGATGCTTATGCCAGAAGTCACCAACTTTGATTCCATTATCACGATTAATAATATGAATTATTATAATGATAATGACGCTTTTGTTTTATTCAGATTATTAACGTAATAAAATGTAAACATCTTTTATATAAAATAGAATACTTTATTAAAGTTATTCTATAAATGTAATATATTATATTTTATTACGATAGTGTCGCATAAGGTTTTGCATAGTTGTTTTGCATAAGATTGATAAATATTTTGATAAGTAAAATGTTTTTATATAAATAGAATATATTATATTTTATTTAAAAGATTTTTCTTAAATATGGACCGCCGATTAAAAGTAAATCAATCTGGACCGCTCATGGATTAGTTACTACGCATTCCATTTTCCTATAAATAAGCTCATTCCTTCATTATTTTCTTACGAATTCATCAAACTCTGAGAGAGAAATTATAGAGAGAAGCTATAGAGAAAAATTATGTAAAGAAGAAGAGTATTCTCGCTACTTCACTACTTCTATATTCATTTTTTTACTTAGTGGGTGTTATTCTTTCTTCTTCAAGAGAACTTCATATTCCATTCACTATTATTCTGCTGAATAACTCGTAAAAGTGGCATACCCTATACATAACCTCGATACGCTGCATACCCTATACTATACTTGGTGAAATCCTTATGTTATTCCATTATTATTATTATTCTCGCTGAATAACTCAGATATATGCTGGCTTTACCCTATACTTGGTGACATTCTTCTATTATTCTCGCTGAACATCCTCGTCTGTGTTTTACACCTAACCGGGTTCCGCTTTTTATTATTCTCGCTGAACATCCTCGTCTGTGGTGTTTTACACCCGACCGGTTCCGCTTTTATCATTCTCGCTGAATATCCTATCTCGCAGTTTTTACACCGGATCCGGTTCCATCTTTATTATTCTCGTTGAACATCCCGCTTGCGTGAATTTCACCGACCGTTCCGTTATTATTATTCTCGCTGAATAACCTGCCTATGCCAAGCACCGCATGCACGGTGATTTCTTTTGTTATTCCATTCTTTATTATACCCAAATTGGTTAAAACTTCACTTCTATACTCCATGAAATTAGTAGAATATCCTCGATATTCATGCTTTCATCCAAAGATCTTTCATGGAAATATTCTTCCGATCATTCTTGAATTTTACTCACGTAAACAAAGATTATGTCGATAATTGACGTTAATAATTCATGGATTAAATAATTCTCGAACTTGTTTTATCAATTATTATGTCATCACATCATCCTCATGTTATATTATGTTATCTTCGCTTACGTGCATAGATGAACTTAGTATGATTATGACCAGTGATCATTCTAAGATAATCACGACTTGATATAAATGATGTGACAAAAGTCCTCAAAGGGCCTGTAATGCAAATGATGGATAGTTTTTGGTATGATTATGACCTGGGGTGATTCTAGAAGATAGTCACTTAATTATCGATAATTTGATGAAAATCCTCGACCGTGGTACAGTGATGATTAGATGTGGTGGTTTATTTATTGTCGAGTCTCAAATATAAAAATTGATGAAAACCTTTAAAACCTAAAAGATAGTAGATTTTATTCTCTACTGACTTTTTAATGGATCGCTATTCCGCCGCAGCTTAAACCGTCAGTTTATTGTATTTTATCGCTTAACACCGGTGAAGGCTAATGATAATTTATTCTCGCATTATCTTAGTCATAATATTTCATCGGGCTAGTCGAGCTCACCTTTCTTTCACCGTTTTCTTCAGAAATGAGAACATAGCCGGGACGAGCCTGGGAACGTAGTAATGGTCCGTAGGATAAAGATTAGTAGTCCCTCACTATTCTCGTGAAATAAGGTGATAATAGTTGTAATGAGGACTCCTTTTCGAGTTTGTATAATATCTAGTAGACAATATTTGTATTCAAACTCACGCTTTATGTCGATTGCATACCTACGCTTATATTAGTAAGTCAGATTTGAATTTACGTATCATGTAAGTGGCGACCCAAGATGGAAGATGGGTGACGATACCTAATGACGATACCTAATTGGGTCAAACAGTCATCAATACGTGGCAATGGATACCTATTTTTTGATGGTGACACGATTCAACTCCCGATAATCAATACAAAGTCGATACTCCCATCTTTCTTCTTCACGAATGTAACAGAGCACCCCCAAGGAGAAGTACTAGATTTAATAAAGCCAATGTCTCAACAATTCCGCAATGGGTCTTTAACACCAAAGTTCAATAGAGCTATTCGATATGGGCTTTGAAATAGGTTTTGTACTGGTTCAAGTCGATATAAAAATTCAATTTCACGCCTGGGTAGGCCAGAAGTTCTTCGTGAATACGCCGAAAATTTATTAACAATAGAAATATCGCTCAAAACCGATTTATTTTTGTTTAAATCAGCGATACGAGCTAAGAAAGCTTGACATCCGCTTTTCAATAAACGAATAAATTTTATGGCTTGAGATGACCGTGATTGATTTTAATGGTTCGTCGTTTGAATTCGCATAATAGGTTGATTAGAATATGAAAGCTAACAACCTTACGGTAAACAATCAATTTTTCGCAGATGATAAGTAGTTAACCAATCAATCCCTTTAATCACGCCAAATGCAAGTATTTGTAATGAAATAAGATCGACAGTAATGCGTGAGGGTACCGATTTGAACCAAACAAGACTTATAAACAAAGCTGGATGTAATGAAGGTTTCTCCCAACGAGTTTCCACAGATAAGTCAAAGTCTAATTTCTCCTGAGTCAAATTTAATCGATGAGCGCAAGTAGAGAAATAAAAGAATGGGTAGAACCCTAAGATCAAATAAAGTATAGACTTCATTAGAGTTTATGATAAGCTTTACCCGTGATGACCTCATTCGGTTCCTCGCTTCCTCCGGAGGTCACAACAAACGCCTCCCTCAGACTACCGGCTTTGACTTTTCTCCGGACTACTTTGTGCCTCCATCCTTGTTGAATTTATCTTCTAGAATGACAAAATCGAGATAAGGACCTTCTTCCATAATTATAACACGCTTTGACGGGTACGGCGCATTGATTGATGATGTCCTCTCCTCCTGTGATTCAAGCATACGATAGTGGTCTTTTCATTCCTTAACAACGGGTGCAAGGTCTTGACGCCTTTCCATCATCGTTGAATCTCCTTTCTTGAAATGTCCATTCTATTGTTTTGGCCCCGATTACCACCGGTGGTTACCATATCCGCCCGCCGATTCCTCCACGCTTGTTGTCACCGCTCACGACTACTCTCACCGGTATTATAATTTTGCCGTACGCTTCTTTTTAGTCAAGGCTGACTCGTTATCGCTACCCACTAATCGGAGCCCTATTTACAACATCCTAATACAAACACAATTTATGAGAAATAAGATGTCGACGATCTCCGCTTCAAACCTCTTAAAAACATTCGCGCCATTCTCTTCATTATCCACCAAGTGGGACGAACCGTGATAACTCCGCAAATTTTGCCTCGTATCATGCGACACTTGGCCATATTGTTTTGTTCCAACTTGATAAACTCCACCTCCTTCATGTATGTAATACTTTTAGAAAGTATTTGTCGCCGAATGTACCCCTCGAACTTCTCCCAAGATATCTTCAAGATGCAAGAAGTCGAGTACGCTTTTTACCGATTCCCACCAAAGAATCAGCTTCTCCGCAAGAACATAAAGGCAAAGAAGGGAACCTTTGCTCTGAGCATCCCAAGACATCAAATATCTCGTAACTGTTTTTATCCACGCTTCCGCTTTAAGTGGTTTCGCTTCCCTTAAACTCCGGTGGTCCCACCCTTGAATTGTTTAGCGGTGACCACCGAGAGTTTTCCGTGTTTCCACCTATGTTTTGGACAGAGTCACTCTCATTGTCAGATAAATCAGATAAAGCCTTTCAACATTCGATCATTCATCATTTTCAAGGTTGTTGTTGTTTGACGAGGATTGTCGCCTCGATGCACATTATCCTCGATTATCGATATGTGGTGAATCAACGATCGTCAGGCTCCATCATATTCTCAACATTCTCGACATGTCATTTTCGACATCGCCTAAAAAACAAAAGGTTAATTGACATGTAACAAATTATCTCTATATTCTCGACCACCCATAAAATAAAGACATAAACTTAGGTAGTCATATACTAATAAGGTATTCCCCGCCTCCCTCCTAATACTATTCTCACATCTTAGCCAGGATCATATCCCTAAGCTCGATACCAACCGTGACGCCTAAATTTAGGTATACATCACCCATCTCGGGTAGTCGATACATGTTACGTAATTTAAATACAACTTACTAATATAACTATCGTATAATACTTACATAAATCGTGAGTTTGAATACAAATATTGTCTACTAGATATTATACAAACTCAAAAGGAGTCCTCATTACAATTATTATCACACTATTTCACGTAATAAATGAGGACTACTAATGCTATCCTCGACCATTACTCCGCTCCTCGACTCGTCGCCAAATATATTCTCATTTCCTCAAGAGAACAAAGGAAAGAAAGGGTCACCAACTAGCTCAAGAAGAAATATTATGACTAAGATAATGCGTATAAATTATAATTAGCCTACAACAAAGATTAAACCGATAAAATATAATGAACATCAAGTTTAACTACACAAATGAACCAAAGAATCCATTAAAAGAGTCAAGTAGAAAATAAAATCTAGTATCTTTATGATTTAAAAGGTTTTTCATCATCAAGTATAAATGAGACTCAAATTTTTAATAAATATTCCACATCATCAATCACCCTACACTACGCACCAAGGATATTCTTTAAGATCACCACCACAATTATTCATGCACTACGGCCAAGAATATTTGTGTATTCATTAATGGTCATGATCATGCCAACAACTCATTCCATCAATGCACTACTACCATCGAGGATTTTTACCACATCATTTGTAATATTACTACCATGATTACACCGGTCAGTCTCGGTCATAATCATACCAAGTCCATCTACGCACTACAAAACACGATGACTTTCAAAAATATAAATACGAGGATGATGACAATGATATAAGAATTCAATAAAACAAGTTCAAGAATTAATTTATCCAGAACCAATAACATCCAAATCACAATACGATAACGCTTTGTAGAGTAAAATTCAAGAATACTCGTAAGAATATTTCCATGAAAGAATATCGATGAAGCGCAAATATCAAGGATATTCCACTAATTTCATGGAGTATGTAAGTCAAAGTTTTAACTAACCGGAGTATAATAAAGAATGGAATAACAAAAGAAATCACCACGCACGCGACAGATCGCATGCAGTGTTATTCCAATGTAATAATAAATAATGGAACCAGTCCAACGAAAATGCACGTATGTGATATTCCAATGAATAATAAAGAATTAAACCAGTCCGTAAAACACATGCATGTAATGTTCCAAATGTAATAATAATAAAGATTTTAACTGTGTCCGGTAAAACACATGCATGTGATGTTCCAATGTATTATCAGTAAGAATGTCACCAAGATAGG